>NMXN01000003.1:3449210-4049210 GCA_002851775.1 Verticillium isaacii | reverse complement strand
CCTCCCCTCCCCTCTTGGGGTGGGGACTGCTGGGGCTATCGTCGACACGCGGCTGGCACCGGGAGAGTGGTCTGGCGGAGGACATAGACACTCGGGGAGATGCCGCACAGCATGGTGCGTGCACATGGGGCGAATGTCACCGCCGGCCCCCCCTGGCGAAGACCTCCCTGCCCTACGGGATGGACGTGAGGCGCCGGGGGGTGGGAGCGGGATGGACAGGTTGGCGGCTGCCGGCCTCCCCCGCGGCGAAGACCTCCCTGCCCTACGGGGTGGACGTGAGGCGCCGTGGGGGATGCGGCAGTGGGAGGTGGTTGGAGTGGTATGGGATATGATGATGGGATGGGAGTCGGGAGCATGGTGGGATTGCTGGGGAGCATGGGAAAGGGTGGGAAAGACAGGCACGGGATGGGAGGGATCAGCCCACCCACAGCTCACATGCAGGAGCTCGAGCTCGAGCTCGAGCTTGAGCTCAATCAAGCTCAAACGGAATACATGGATCGCCCGAGACGAAAGACGAACAAAGAAGGCAGCTGACAGCTGAGTGGCCACCTGATTGATTGCCCTGCCAATGCGGCGCCAATGCCCGCCAATGCCTGCTTCCGTGAATGGGCACGGCTGATCTGTGACCTCATTCCACGCGCCCGGTACATAAGCCGTCGCCTCTCCAACTTCCCCTCTTCCCCCTCTTCTTCCCCTCCTCTGCCATACGCCTCTGCCAAACACCTCATTGCCACCTCGTTACCACTGACCAAGCTATCATTCGGACGACACGAAACCATCTTCACCACCCACGAATAGCACCACCACCATGTCGGACGCCGCCCCCGTCAAGCCCGTCGACGACACGCCCATCTCGCCCACGCGGCCCGGCGCCTCGGAGCGCAAGAACTCGCTCGAGAACCACCTGCTGCACCGCCCGGCGCGCGAGGAGCTCGTGGAGAAGAACATCCTGCCGTCGTCCAACGCGGCGCCCTCGCTGCAGGCCCACCAGAAGGAGCTCGAGAAGCACATGCGCGCCGACTCGCTCAACGACAAGATCTCGCACCGCCCGGCCCCCGAGACGCTCATCAAGGACGGCGTCCTGCACGAGGACCCCCGCAGCGCCGACGAAAAGTACGACGAGGCCATCGAGGACGAGTACGCCAAGCGCGAGGGCGGCGCGTAGCTGCTGCTGGCCAAATAAGAGAGAGAGAGAGAGAGCAACACTCGAGTGAGAGATGGGACAGACGGGAATGGACAGACGGGAACGGGAATACGAATCTAATGGGATGGTGTTTGGGAATTGACTGGCTTTTCTTCTGCCCATGATCATGCCATGTGACTGACCCTGCCGCGCCGGCACTGACTCTAAATGGTGAGGCTGTGCTTTCTTTCGCTGCGTCTACGGTAGATCCTGGGCATCGCACCACCCCTCGCTCAACACGCTCTTCGCCAGCCGGCTGTGGCTCGCTCGTGCAGTGGCTCTCGAGGTGCTCGTCTCTCCTGTCGTGCTGCTTGACGAGCCACGCCGCCATGGCCCTCTCTGGGAATGGAGCAGGAGGGTCAGGATGCCCTCTCCGTCTCGAAGATGGAGGACACGAGGTATGGGAAGCAAGGGGAGGGAAGAAGGGACGTACCCGTTGATGTCGTGCAACGAGACCTCCAGCCGCTGCTTGATGCCGCTGGGGTCAAGGTCTGACGCACGCACCCAGCTGTCGGCTGTCGAGTCCTCGTTCCGCTCGTCGAGGTAGACTGCCGACTACCCTGGGGCCGAGGGCGATGTAGTCGGCGTACTTTGCATTGCGGTCAGTCAGCCATCCACAGTCAAACCACCACGGGAAGGAGCAGAAGACCTACGCCGTCGCCGTTCGCGTCCTGTCTTAAGTCAGCGGCTGTTCAGAAGAGTCGGCAGTACATGGTCGAGACTGACCGCCAGGTATACCTGCTGGGCCGGGACACCAGTGCCGTGGACACTTACTCCATTTTTTGTCACCGGCCTTGGTCCAGCGGACGAGCCGTTGTGCAGATTGTTAAGCCAGCAGATCATCTCGCCTCCCATGGGTCAATCCGAACGTCATCTGGAGAAGCAAGCGCTCATGTGAGCCTTCGCTCAGAGTAGTCTCTCCCCGTTGTGCTCTCGACAACTTGCCAGCTCGTCCATTGCCGTCCAGTCCACAAGACTATGTTTAGGCGTTAGCGTTTTGCCTCCAAAGGTTCTCGTAATAAACACTGAATCTTCGAGCCTGGTTTGCTGACATCGTCAGCGACCTGTCCGGCATCCCGCCAGTCAAGCTCGAACTGCCCATCCCCTGTTGAGCCGACCCGGCAGCAATCTGACCGATCTCTGACGACTCGGACACAGAACGGCATGAGTATCTCTGGCACCAGTTCGAATTCTCTCACGCCTGCCTGGCTTAGTTGGCGTTCCACGACGGGATACTCGCCTCTGTTTGGCCGGGATAGACGTCGAGATGCCTCCGTTTTTGGTTCTCTCAGAATCGGAATCGTCAACGGCCGGATCCTTGATGCAGCTGCTCAGAATCTGCGTGATCAAGTCGCACCAATAGTCAGGCCGGGCATGCTGCCTGCAAATGGCCAGTGGTAGTCGGGCCACGAAAAGGGGTAGAACGGTAGGATCCCAGACCATCAATTCGTTGCTCGTGTCATCAGCCGACTCTGACCTGGCGAAATCGACTTTGTCTTCTATGCGACTTTCGTTAGCACTTCATCCCGACGACGAACGAGACGAAATAAGTCAATCTTACCGGACAGGTGGTCACGCAGCTTGAGGCGGTATCCATCTCCATCTCCGCCGTCATGCTCGCTTCCGCTCTGCACCCGATTGAATCATTGAAGAGACTAGCAGTCTGCCGTAACAGCAAATACAACGAGTCGCATCGACAAGGTCTCGGGAAATGGCGTCAAGATCACTGACAGCGAGTAAAGTTGCCCAAGTCAAGGTATGTTTTTGCAATCGCTCGTGAGGTCTACGTCGACAAGCTTTGCGTAAATAATACCAGCGGGTGAGAATCGCAAATCTCCCTCGGCAGGTGTAACAACTTGCAGGAGGATGCACCTGTGCAATTTCGACCTTGTTGATGGCGTAGGCTGCTCACTCATCTGAAACTCCCTTGGACTCTTAGCGGAAGCCCGATCATCAGGTAGACAGGCGCACTTGCATTCCTTGGGAGCCCCGCGTACGACATCGATTCTCATATTTCGCGGGTGTTGAGGATGGCGCACCCCCAAAGCATAACGGGGCGTAGAGGGTGTAGCGCACGCGGCGATCATGGGCGACGGTGAGCGGGCTGAGCGTGGAGGTTGGTAACACCGTGATTCTGGTTCGCCATCAGATCTGGTTCTCGCTGCGTGGACGTCATCTGGCAACTTCCGTCGCGCCGGGCTTTCCCATCAGTAATCATGCCTTCCAATGTCTTGACGTGTATTCACTGCCGACGAAGAAGTTGCACCAGCTGAGGGTTCAGCTGGAAGGCATATCGGATGCCGGGTTGCTTCATGTCTTGTCGTTACTTCATTGCTGACGAACAAGTTGCACCAGCTACTGGTTCAGCTGGAAGGCAATCTTCTGCTCCAATGTCTCGTCGTATAGCCACTGCTGATGCATGCGTTTAAGCAGCTAACGGTTCAGCTGGAGGGCGATATTGAACACCGGGCTGGCTGGAGATGGCGACGAGCATGTGAAGGGCATGTGAAGAGCATGTGTGTTGGGTATCGTTCATGGTTCGCATCTATGCTCTCAGTCGTGGTCGATGTATATAAAGCTCGGTAAGTCAACCGTATTTCTCGAAGACATGTGGGGGTCCACCATCTCTTCACATCACCTTAGCAATAGGTACCTTAGCTACAATACATATCTCTATCCACACTCACACATCGCCGGCACCTTGACCAGCGTTGGTCGTCCCTACACCATGCCTGCCATCGACTCCTTCCTGAGTAACCCGAACTTTGGGTACGACGTCGTGGTGGCGACGACGCAGGCGAGCATCAACTCGTCCATGCTGCAATATCTCAGCCACGGGAAGCAACCCGTCGCGTACATATGCTTCCTGGTCGATCCGCAGACGGGCAACCCGTCGCAGGTCATCGCGCTGGAGGACCTGCTGGCCAAGACGAACAACGTGAACCCGTTCGACATCCCGGACGGCACGGCCTACGACGATGCCCGCATCACGACGCTCACCGAGGCCCTCTTCATATGCGGCGTCAAGATCCAGATGGGCCTGCCGCCGGGCGTGCTGCCCAAGAACCTGCCGGTGCCCGTGGTCCGGTTCGGCAGCAGCAACGACCAGGTGAGCTTCACCATGTACTGCTCGCAGTTCTCCGTGGTGGACAACTCGCCGCCGACGGGCTACGGCGCCCCGGGCCGGTGGAGCGTCTTGAGCCAGCCGCCGGGGGATCCGTGGTATGTGCAGACGAACGTCAACCTGGTGACCCGGGCGCTGCCACAGGATCTCGACACGCCCTTCTTTAACCAGAACCCGGATCTTCAGTCGGCGCTCAAAGACCAGCTGAGCAACCTGGACATGAACAACTTCAGCCTCCAGCAGCTGGTGTTCGATCTCGAGAACGCCACGCCGCAGACGGTGCCCACCTTCGGGGGCATCCCGGCCGGTTCCATGGCCGAGGCCATCCTGTACCAGTCCTTCGTCCCCATGTACAGCACCGTGGCCAAGCAGTTCGGCGAGCCGGTCCTGGCCGTGCAGGCCATGTACACGGCGGCCGACCCGTCCCAGCCGCTCGCCCTGACGGGCATGCAACAACAGGTGAACCCCTACGTCGACGAGGATACGGGCGATCCCCTCGAGGACCCGACGCAGCTGGAGAAGGCGGCGGCCACGCTCAGCTACTTGTACGCCGCCGACAACGACACGCTCCCGCCCGCCCGCAGGGTCGACTGGAACTGGGTCGACGCCCAGGACATCGACACGATGAGCGGCGTCATCGCCATCCGGCGCGAGGTCATCGGCAACTACATCATGAACCAGCTGCTTCCCGTCGTGAGAGCATCGTGTATCGCCGCCACGACCAGCGTCACCGCTCAGTGGTGGGGGGACGTCCAGTTCGGGTGGACGTTGACGAACCAGCAGACGCCGCAGACGGCCGCCTTCACGACGGCCGGGGTCAACAGCGGCAGCAACGTCTTCCACATCGAGTACAACAGCAACGCCGACAACACCGACAGGTCGGGCCTGATCGTGGGGCGGTTCGAGGTGGCGCCCAAGTACACGTGCGACGTGGCCTTCAGCGTCAACACCATCACCGTGACGCAGCAGCTCATCATCTACATGTACATGCTCCGGGACTCGGCGTCCATCATCGACCCGGTTGACATCGTGGACATGAACATCGTGAACAAGACCATCACCGACACGTACACCCTCTCGGTCGGACAGAACGGCGACCTGCTCACGACGCACATGGGCACGACGTCGCGGGACGACGCGATGCACCTCGACCCCGACCCCATCCGGAACTTCTTCACCGGCATCGACAGCTTCGTCAGCGACACCCAGAACCAGATGAGCGGCTTCGCGGCCACGAACCTCAGTGCCATCGACTTCAGCTCGCTGCAGAAATTCGTCTTCCCCGGCGGCCGCGTCTTCACCTACAAGAACGCCAGCTTCTCCAACTACCAGGATCTCATCTGCTCCATCACCTACGTCGACACGAACCTCAACGAGATCCCGCAGGCCATCGTCGCCAAGCCGCCCTCGCGCCGCCTCCGGGAGGCGAGGGCCGCCGCGACCCGGGCCGTGGCCGGGCCGCGGTCTCTGCGGGCGATGAAGGGTCTCACGAAGAAGGGCGGCGGCCTCACCAGGACGGCGCGCACGACGAACGCCGCCTCGGCCGCCGACACGCCCCTGACGCTGACCTACTCGTCCGAGATGATGCAGAACTACCTGCAGGGCGAGGTGGTGTCGCCGCGGGCCAAGTTCGAGGCCCTGCAGACCGACGACGGCCACGCCCTGCTGTTCGCCCTGTCGACGGCGGGCGTCTTCGAGGTCATGACGGAGCTGACGGGCCAGACGGTCAGCGGATGGGCGCTGACGGATCTCTCCACGGCCCTCATCGGGAAGCAGTTCCCCGGCGGCACGGTCCGCACCTTTGACGTCGGCCAGAGCGCCATCGACGGCACCATCGGCATGGCCATGGCCGTGTCCTTCGGCAACGCCGACAACCTCTGCGTCTCGCTCTCCAACTCGAACGCCGACACGTCCTGGACGGCCGCGCCCAAGTGGACGGTCTATCCGTTTGACGCCCGCGGCGGCGCGCCGGCCACCATCTCCATCACCGGCATCCTCTTCTCGGAAACCTTGGACGGTCAGCAATATCTCGTCATCGACATCGACCGCGCGCCCAGCTCGCCGGTCAGGGACATTGTGCGCTACTGCCTCGACCCGTCCAAGGCGGCCGGCACCTACTGGGTGCGGAACGACGTGCCGGTCGACGTCGAGGACGGCAACTACCAGAGCTGCGTGGGGCGGCCGGCGGCAGACGATGCCTTGGTCGACGGCGTGTACACGTCCGGGACGGCGGCCGGCGATGCGCAGCTCGTCTACGTGCCGCTCGTCAACGTCTTCGGCGACGGCCCGCCGGCACCGATCCGCATGAGCCTGCCCGGCGGCGTGCTCGCCTCGGCCATCGCGGCGGCCCGGGACGGCACGAGGGGGGCGGCCACGTACGGCACCTCGGACCTCTACGCCATCGGCCACTCGACGCTCTACCGGTTCGCCGCCGGGGACCAGAACGACGAGACGGTGGGCACGGCGCTCGTCACCAGCGACGTGCTCGCCGGCACCGACACGCTGCTCGCCATGACCCACGACGGCGTGACGACGCTCTGGGGCCGCAACGCCGGCGACGCCTTCTACTACCTCTCGTGCCTGACGGACCAGGTGACGGTGCCGGGGGCCTGGAGCGCGCCGGTGCCGATCCTCACGGGCATCGAGCGCATCTCGGCCTACGTCAACCGCAGCGACGGCGGCAACACCATCTTCGCGTCCGGCGGCGGCCGGCTGCAGAGGCTGACGCAGGCCACCGACACGCCGGCCAAGCTCTGGCGCGCCCAGCCCATCCACCTCGCCGCGCCGCCGCGCCAGCCGTCGGTGGCCTTCCGCTCGTACACGACCGTGCTGCGGGCCGCCGACGCCGGCGACATGCCGGCCAAGGGCGTGAACCTCTCCATCTCGGCGGCGACGCGCACGCCCGTCTACATGAACGGTCTGTACTACGTGCTGGGCCAGACGCCCGTCACGGTGCCGACCGACACGGCCGGCTCGGTCACGGTCATCGAGGCCACCGACACCATCAACGGCACCGTCCTGACCGTGGCGACCGGCGGTCCCGATACGAACACGGTCATCAACCCCATGGACAAGGGGTTCAAGAAGCTCGCCGCCCTCAACACGGCCGACGCGCTCAAGGGCGCCACCATCACGACCGGCACCACGGCCGGCGGCATCATCGGCCCCGCCCAGACGGCGCCGCTCGTCCCCTCCTCGACCTCGGGTGACGATGCCCAGGCCGCCGCCTCCAACCTGGGCACTCTCAACACGGTCTACGACGGCGTCGGCGCGGCTCGGCCGAAGCCGGCGGCAGCAGCAGCCTCTGCGCGGAGAGCAGCACCAGCAGCATCAGCAGCAGCAGCAGCAGCTCGCGCCAGCCGCGTGGTCCCGTCGACGGCGCTCCTCGCGTCGTCGTCCCTGTCACCGCAGAGCTTCGGCGACGACATAGCCGTGGCGGCCGGCGACCTCTACCGGATGCTCCGGTCGGCCGCCGACCCCCTCATCCAGATCATCCACGACGCCGTCACCGACACGTGCCACTTCTTCGCCACCATCGGCGACAAGGCCTACCGCGCCGTGCTCGACACGTGCGAGGCCGTCGTCGGCGCCGTCAGCTGGGTGCTCAACGTCATCGGCACGGCCATCGAGGACGTCATCCGCTTCTTCGAGTTCCTGTTCGCCTGGGACGACATCCGCCGCACCAAGGACGTGCTGCACAACGTCACCAAGCTGTACCTGCAGGACACGGTGTCCCGCATCGGCCCCATGCGCAAGGCCTTCGACGACCGCGTCGCCGACGTCGAGAAGACGCTGGCCGGCTGGGCCGGCATCCAGGACTGGTCCCCCCTCGGCGACCCGGCGGGCAAGCCGGCGAGCGGGAGCGCGAGCGCCAACGCGACGAACCCCCTGGCCAGCCAGACGTCGGGCTCGCAGCTGCTCTCCAACCACTTCCGCGACCAGGCCGGCAACGTGTCGGTGCTCGGGGCGGTTCCGTCGGCCGGCGTCGCCCAGGCCCTCCTCGACGACCTGGTCACGGCCCTCGAGAACGAGGGCCAGGTGCTCACGGCCGTCTGGGACCAGCTGCACGACCTCATCGCCGACTTCCCCACGCTGAGCGTCGGCGACGTGCTCCGGCGCATGGCCGGCATCTTCGCCGAGGGCATGCTGTCGAGCGCCCAGGTCGTCATCGACGCCCTGCTGGACGTGCTCGCGGCCCTGGCCCCCGCCGCCCTCGGCCTCCTCGACACGGAGATCCACGTGCCCGTCATCTCGGACATTCTCGAGGCCATCGGCATCCCCAGCATCTCCTTCCTCGACCTCTTCACCTGGATCCCCGCCGTCGCCTACACCGTCGTCTACAAGATCGCCCACGACGCCCCGCCCTTCCCCGACGACGCCGACACGAGGGCCGTCATCGCCGCCGCCGACTGGGCCACCCTGGCCGCCGTCTACGGCGCCGACTGGACGTCGCTCCCCTCGGCGGCGGCCCGGACGGCGACCGCCCAGAGGGGCCACGCGCGGCACAAGGCCGAGGCGGCGGCGAGGCCCCTCGACGACGGATCGTCGCTGCAGGCCCCGCAGCTCGGCATCTACAGGGCCGGCCACATGACGGCCGGCATCCTGGGCCCCGCGCTGGCGGCCGTGGGGGCCCTGGAGGCCGCGGAGGAGTCGGGCGAGAACGACCTCGCCGGGCTCCTGGCCGTCCTGGGCACCGTGCAGGGCGTGTCGTGGCTCACGGCGGACCTGGTGGCGCCGCGGGACGAGATCGAGAACGACGCCGTCGGCGCCGTCATGAAGGTCCTCTCCGGCGTCGGCGTGGTGGAGGTGCTCGTGTTCTCGGGCCCGGCCCAGAAGCTGTTCGCCTCGAGGCCCAGCTCGCGCCTGTTCCGCGCCCTGACCATGGAGGACGCGCGCGGCTTCGGCGCCGCCACCGACTGCTTCGTCGTCTTCCTCTCGCTGTGCTGCACCGCCGAGCACTTTGCCGAGCTGAAGGAGAAGCCCGCCGGCGCCGAGAAGACCGCCGCCGTCCTCGGCGAGGTCTCCAACCTCGGCGCCTACTTTGCGCGCCTGTCCTACTGCGGCGCCGTCAACTCGGCCGACGCCGACCGGAAGGCCGCCTTCATCGCGTCCCTGGTCGGCTGCAATGCCGTCGTCACCGTGCTGCAGACGGTCGAGGCGAACATAGTCTGAGCTGTCGCGTGTTGTCGTCTGAGCTGTCGCGTGTTATCGTCTGAGCTGCTGTCGGGGTGATTATTGTCTCAGCCGGCTGTTTGGGAGTTGATTATCGTTTGACCTGCTTGTCTGGGGGTGACTTCATCGTGTTTATATTCGTTCTTTACCCACAGGTGCTCCACGGTCCGCCGCCAAGGACCGAACAGGAACGCGTCAGGTTAGGCACGGAGGGGTGTCGTTGCCGACAGCAGACTGCAGGAGCGGCACGAGCTGCAGCGTCTATCGTTTGCAGAGGTGTGGATGATCAGCCAGCCGGGGCTCAACCAAGGGGGTTTTGCGACTTGATCAACAACGGGGTCGGTACGCGAGGGGGTGGTTAATGCAGCGAGGATGCTTCGTGCTGACGGCAAGCAACTTGACCGTGGGAACAGGCAGGTTGTGCGCCAGGTAGCAGAAAATGTCCTGGACAATTAAGCAGTGAACAATGCGGGAGCTTCGCTCGTGACTGTAGCTGGCGCCTCCGGCGAGCGCCAGACACTATCTGAAGACGTAGTGGACGAAAAGCAGCAGACCTTCTCGTGGCGTCCGGCAGTAGCCGCGGGGATCAGTTCACCTCACCCCTTCTTTTGGGAGAAGACAATTATCCAAAGAAGCTCCGAATAGAAGTCTAGGGTCATCACAATACAGAGGAGCGCGAGGAGGCAGAGGGCCACAGGATGCACTGTCAGATCGACACGTACCATCGGCCTCGTCCACAGTCAGTCATATTCTGAACATCTATGAGGGATGGACCAAGAACATCTATACAAGGTCGTGTATTTAGGCAATAGAATATCCTTAGTATTAGTAGGATAGTTGCTGGGTTCGTCCCGAGGCTCTCCATCTCATCACATCTGACGCCCGCCAATAAACATGCTCCCCCACATAGCCGTGACCTCAACCTCGAGACGACGCCGACAGTCCGTGCTCTCGCAGAAGCGCCGCGAACTCTTCCATAGACGCTTCCGTCAACACGATGACGTTGACCGCGTACTCCGTTGCGTTGAGCGAGCTGACGGTGCACTTCCCTGCCTTGAGCATCTCGCCCACCCGCACGAGGTACTCGGTCACGCTGTGCCTGCTCATCGACCCCATGGCGTAGAACTGGTCGGGACGGCGGACGGTGGCGCGGTTCTGCCAGTACACAGACGTCGAGGGAGGCCCGCCGCGAGAGACACCAGTGTGCGTCTTGATCTCGTTGGTAGAGAGGTCGTGGTATTTGCCGTCGACAATGGGATACCCGTCGCACGTCCAGCTCTGACTCGGATAGAGCGTGTGGACAGGGGCTCCCGGAGGCGCATCACCAGGGTGCTGGGCGTTGTTGGTGCTCATGGTGGGCGTCTGCGGTGTGAGGTTGGTGTGTCTTTTTGAAGTGTGGCAACAACGACATGGCGGACGTCGCAACATATAAGAAACGAGGGGCGTCTTGGCTTGCTTGGATGCCCCAGGATTCAAGCACTCCCCCGAGAGGCTGTCAGCTCTCCAGCATTCAGGCCAGATGGTCCAACGCTGCAAACCATTGGCCCCTCAATTACCCGAAGAGGAAGGACCAACGATCTTTTAGTCTTGCCGCTTGGCTGCGTCGCAGCATGCGATCGACTGTCCCTTGATCAGGCCCCTCGCTTGAGTGAATTACTGGTCGCAGACGGCAGAAATGCCTGGCAGTGGCTGTGCTGTTCTGTCACCAACGACGGGAGAGGCAGAACCAACGGCGGGAGGACGGAGAGCCAACGGTTGGGTGAGATCGAATGGAATGATATCTCTGCGTGCTGCTGCAATGGTCAGCCGTGGCTGGACCGCAGCCTGCTGTCAACTTGACGGGGATTCATATTGAGAAGACCGGAGAAATATTGTTGCGTGTCGCTGTAACATACAATCGCGGCTCGGTCTAATAACGACCGAAAAAAAGCAGCATGGCTTTTTCGAGAGACTGACGGGGTTTTGAATACAGAGAAAATGTTCTTTTAATACAGTTGTAGAGTGAGTTCTAAGCAGAGAAAAACGTCATTTGAATGCAGTTTAAAGCGACCTCTCAACAGTGCTGTCCGCGATAGATAGATAGTCAACTCGTAGACATAGGCTTAAGGAACATCTGCAACCTGCCTTTCCGCATGGAGGGTTTCCATGGCTTCTTATATAACTTCCGCAGTGCCTCCGCGGCATAGCCTTACCAAAATGGCCCAAGGTGCCGGACATCCACAGTATGCCCTCACAGCAGTCCCTCCCGCGCATTGTAGTTTGCTTTCAATGGCAACACCGTCCAGCACTCTGGACCATGATTTCACCACTCCTCCCATCGCGACAGGAAGTAGAGCGAGCTGTTTCAGGGTCACTCTGCGCTTGACACTCACAACGGGAGTACCTCTAGACTGTTACCGCCGATCGCAGCAATCATCACGGTAAGCCAGACCTTCGAGGTCTCGGAACGGCGTCGACATGAATGAACCATTTTAGATGGGAGCAACGTGGGAAAAAGCGCAGCGCCTAACTCGCTCATCAGGCAACTTCCGGCATCCTACTCAAGATGGATACGAGATCACAGCCTGTGCCAGCTCGGCAGGCAGCAGTCGAGAGAAGCCATGCTGGTGGCGGGACAGTGTTGCTTAATGAAGGAAACCCAAGATGAAGATTCCTCTCATCAGACGATAGAAATAGGTAGTCAAGTTCGTAGTTGTTGCTGCAGGCAGCTGAGAGCGGCTCTTATCTCCAGGACCGGCAACCAACACCTTGTCTACGTAGGTAGGCACCGGGAAGGTCGAGGGGAGCTTATGCTGTGTGCAGGCAATCCAATGATGCCAGGTCCCTACTAAAGCCAAGCCCGAAAATGCATCGGCAGGAAGCTTACCCAACACCAGTCGCTCCCTTGTTGTACGGCATTTGAGAAACACGTGTGGAGGTAAGCACGGTCAGGGACAGTGACAGGTACCCACCCACCTCCTTAGGCACCTGGGCAGGGAGTTCAGCGTACTGACAGTGGCTGAAATGGGCACCTGTGGCGCAGATACGCAGCGTCGGCATGCCCGCCGGCCTCTTCCGTGGGCTCCCTCTCGTCGCGGCAGCCAAGACTTGCGTCGCTCAATAACCTCACCCGCGACGCGTGACGTCCGCATCGCATCTTCGGTCGCCGAGCCTCTCCGAAACGTGCACTCATAAGAACACATTCTCTTGGCCGTGTCTGCGGCGAGGAGGCAGCCCGGTCGGCCGCGCCACCCTCACGCGCCGCCCCGGCGATTGGCGTGCCTGGCACCGACCAGGTCTCTGCTGCACGGTCAGCCGTGCATATGTACGTCACTGGGAAGGCCTCGACCTCGCGATTCCAAAATTAACTTCTCGTTGCCCTCTGACGTGCTGTCTGTATCTCAGGAGCCTAGCGATCACAAAAGTGTACAGTGTACAGTGTACAGTCTCGAACAGGGAAAGCCCACCAAGTGAAATGTCAATGCCAAAAGTGAAATGCCAATCCCGTTCCTGTCCGCGGCACCTGCCGCGGTTCTGCCCCTCCGGACCTGTGAGGCCCAGCCCATCCATCCGTACATCCATCCCAGTGCCCCGTCCCAATCATTCGATCCCGTGGTACATTATCCCGTACAGTCTTTGTCGCTATGCCATCCCGTCCCGAACGCCAATCAAATGCTCAGAGTACAAAGTGTTGTTTCGATTCCGTGTCTCGACCCCGTGACGGAGGTGCGAGCCTAGCTCTTGCGCTTCGCCTGGTAGGTGCTGTAGCCGGGCGTGGGCTCGTTGCGGTCGTAGGGTCCGCCGTAGCCGTTGACGACGACGACGTTGTTGCGGTGCGTCTGCTGCGCGTGCTGCTCGCGGATCGTGTCGGCGGGGGAGTAGGAGCGGTAGCTGCGCGGGGTGCTCGAGCCGGAGTACGTGGTGGAGTAGGAGGCCGAGGAGCGGATGGAGGGCTCGCCCTGGTGGATGACGGGGCTGTTGGAGTAGTTGTAGCGCGACATTGTGTGTGATGTTTCGCGGGTGTGTTTGAGTGTGATGTCTCGTGGGTGGTGTTTGGACCGTTGTGGCCGACCTGTGATGGATGTCTCGAGGAACGCGTGGTGTGTGTGAGTGTGTATGTGTTGGTGTGCGTGTGAGTGTGTATGTGTTTGTATGTGGTTGTATGTGTGAGTGTGTGAGTGTGTGAGTGCGTGCTTGTGTGTGCTTGTGTGCGATTGCGCTGGAGATGCCGAATGAATGAACAACAGAATGGAGAGGAGGAAGACAGACTGTCGGGTTATATAGAAGGAGGACCAGGCGAGGCCGCAAACATCACGTCGGGCGCCCTCCTCTCAAGTACACTCGTACGCGTGGCATCAGCACTACCTACCACAAACAGCACAGGCATCCTCCACGCAGGGCCCGGGCTGGACAAGGCAGGGCAAGGCAGGGCAAGACAGGGCAAGACAGGGCAAGGCAAGGCAGAGAGACAAGACAGACAGACGGGCGGGAGGAGGGCAAAAAAAAAAAGCACAAGTCGACAAACCACATGGGCCCCCGCCTCAAAACACCACCACAATAACCCCTTTCAGGGAACAAAGGAGTCTGCCCGAGGCCCCCCCAGACAGGGACACCCAGGCTTGCGATCCAAGCGGGTGGGGCCAGTCCCGAGGCCACACACCGAAAAGGGTGGATATAGGGCACCGATTGGCTCGAGTTGGGCAGCTGGCTCGCGGTTTGGCATTCGCAGCGAAATGCAGGGTCTCCGTCAGGCACGAAGCCACCAAGGGATGGGTGGGAGACGGGATGGAAAAAAGGGGGGGGGGGCTTGCCATTCGCATTTCGTACAAGCAACACCAGCATGAGGTGGCGAATATGGCGTATCCCAGGTTACTTCGGGGTAAAGATACCTGGTAGGGGGGTGTCGACCAAACAAGGCGGAAGGGCAGCTGGAACAGGAAATAGAGTGAGCGTACGGATACAGTACACGGGACGGACAGGGCTGTTGGCCGGCGCTGACAATGGGTGGGCGCGGCAGTGTCTTGAAGAGTGGAGTGGGCAGTCTGTTTTCTGGCGGATCGGCACGCCGCCGTGGAGTGGACTTTCTTTGGTGGTCCGGAGGTCCAGTCCAGCCTCTCCGTCTGCTTGCTTGTGGGTTCCTAAGCGCGGTGCGTCCCCGAGATACACAGGCCGAGGTACCTGCGTCTACGCCGTGGTGTCGCGGAGCGAGAGGTATCGCCGGTCGACACACCCGCCAGAGGGTGCAAAACGGTGACCTGTAGGGAGGAGCGAGCCCAGCTGAGCCAGAGGATCCGGATCCAGGAGAGTGCTGCCTGCTTGGACCACTGCCTGCCTGCCTGCACACCCCTCGAGCTGAGCTGAGCTGAATAAAGACCGACGACGCCTGTCGAGTGCTTTGCAATCCGTGAACTTTGTCCTGTAGTAGGGGGCCTCAGCCAGATGACAACCAGTCATCTGGTACACAGGCAGGATCGGGGGCCTGGTTGGCTGCCTCAAGCGCCCTGGGCGCTAAGCCCCTCTCGACGTCGGCTGTGGGTCCGCTGGCGCGGCTGGTGTGTGTGGCTCGTGGGGAAGTTCCCATTCTGGAGCTGGACGCCCCGTGTCTTGTGTGCCTGTGCCTGGTCTGGTCAATTTCCAAGTCACATCGAACCAGGCATGGATGGCCCTTGACTCATCGATGCCCGACTGGACGCCCGATGGTCCTGAATGATTTCCAGCAAACAAGAAGGGGAAGAAAGAAAAAAATTCATTCAAAATTTCCTGCCTCACCAAGGGAAGCAACAGAGCGACCGGCACCGTCCGATGAATCCATGTTTGCAAACCAGGCTCCGGGCGACGGCGCGTTCGGACGTCAAGCGAGCCGTCCCCCCTCCCCTTCACTGGGGAGCCCAGCCCATTGCAAGTGGTACGCAACAGCGGCCTCAGTAGCGTGAGGCCCAATCGGGCGGGCCACCTGTCGCGGGTGGTCGGGTTGCTGCAGGCTTGCATCGGGGCCGTGGTTCATGCTTGCAGGACGACTGCATTTCTCAGACACCTGGATCGGACCCCATCGGGAAGACGAGATTCCCATTTGGGTTCGACACGAAGGAAAGCGCGGCACACGATTGAGGCTCTGGCCGTCTGGCGCGCGCTGTCTCTCGCTGTCTCGCTCACGGCATGGGACAGCCGGTGGGGTCGTATGCAGCTGTCACCTGCGAAGAGGGCCAGTCGCCGCGGGTGCCTCGCTGGGCGAAGGTCTAGAATTGCCGATCGACGGGGATGGACGAGGTAGCTCTGAAGCTCTGCCGTCCAGAGAACAAGGTCTGGCCGTGGAGAGGCTCCTGAGGTCGGACGAGTCAGGGTACGTGGCTGGTGGTGGAGGGTGACACCTCGGGCGGTGGTCCACAAGCTTCTGAGTCAAGGTATCGGACGGAAAACAATGCGCATGGCGAATGCTGGCGAGTGAGTACTGGCTGTCGAATGCCGGCATGTGCGTGTTCGGTGAGCCCTCAGCTGCCACGGCAAACGGACCGCTGTTGGAGGAGCTGCGCGAGAAAAAAAAAAAGACAACGACCTGCTGGCAGCCTGCAAACGAGGTTGAGTGGGCGAGGCGGAGCTGTCAAGTGATGGCTTCACGGGGGCAAGAGCAGACCTCGTGATCAACGGCAGGAGGGGCTTCGGGCTGGGCAGACCCGTTGCCAGCCAGAAGGAACGACCAGTCGACCACTGCAGTGAACAAACAGATCAGTGTGGTGCTCTCGAGGCTGACGTCAGAGCTCGCTCTCCCACACTGATAAGACATCCACGATAACAAAGAGTGGGTCGGAAGCTGCGATCGGGGGGCGGATAATTGGAGCTGCCGTAGACTCTCCTGATTGGCCAATGCACGCAGGGCGGTGAGACGTGGGGAAAGAGCGTCTTGGCGGTCCCTCCTTTGCCGCTTCCGCTCGCCTCTCACGACGACCACGAGTCGAGGCGACGTCTCTACTAATCACCGACACCTGTCCTCCTCCACCAACCATCACGACACTTTACGACCGCCTCGTTTTTGTTTCCCTCGACCGGCGACCTGCTCCGAATCCCCTGTACCGATACGAACGCCCGTCTCCTCCACAGTCGACGACGCACCACCACCACCACTACCACCACACCGCACCACACCACCGCGGCTCCCACAGCAACCATGCAGGGTGCCCTCCTCTCTTTTGGCCTCCTGGCCTCCACCGCGTTCGGCTTTGTCGCCGCCGAGGGCCTCAAGATCGACGTCACCCAGGAGGTCGAGTGCGAGCGCAAGACCGTCAAGGGCGACCGCATCAGCGTCCACTACCGCGGTAGCCTGCAAGATGGCGGCAAGGAGTTCGATGCCAGTGCGTGCTAGCCCTGTTTTTGCACCCAGCTGCCCGCCCGCCCGCCCGCCCCCCTTCCCAAACTGGCACCNCCCCCCCCCCCCCCCCCAATGCCGTTTGACCTGTTTGAGACTGCGAGGCGGATGTATGGATGAACTGACAATCTCCGGCTTGCAGGCTACAAGCGCGGCCAGCCGTTCAACGTGAAGATCGGTGCCGGCCAGGTCATCAAGGGGTTCGTCGATCCCCTCGCCCCGTCGCCGTCAGTGAGACGCTCGTGCTAACCGAGATTGACAGCTGGGAGGAGGGCCTTCTGGACATGTGCATCGGCGAGAAGAGGACGCTGACCATCCCCCCCGAGCTGGGCTACGGCCCCCGCGGCATGGGACCCATCCCCGGCGGCGCGACCCTGAGTACGACCGCCCCTCCTTCTGTCCCCCCTAATCTTCCCAGCACGAGACGTGCCCTACCCGCCCCCCGCATGCGCGTCGCCCCGCTAACGAGAACCCGCACCACGCAGTCTTCGAGACGGAGCTCATGGGCATCGACGGCGTCGAGAAGCCCGAGAAGATCGTCGTCAAGCTGTCCGAGGCCAAGGAGGAGGTCAAGGAGGAGGCGGAGGAGGCCGCCGAGGGGATCGCCGGCAAGGTGGCCAGCGTCGTGGGCGAGGCGGCCGACGCCGTCAAGACGGTTGTCGCTGACGGTACCGATGACAACCAGGAGCACAACGAGCTGTAGTCTGCTTTCGGACCAACGAGACGACGAATTATGGAGAAGATACTAGACCAAGAATACACGGGGGCGACTTTTGTTGCGTTTTCGAGCCTGCCAGTGGCGCACAGCATGGATCAACAAGATGCAATCCACAAGGTGACGGCGAAACAGCGTTCATTGACGCGAAGATCATGGAACGAGCCTGATGGCGGTCGGCAGGATCGGGCGCTGCGGTGCAGAATTGTGACTGTCACATATCACGGCTGCATGCATGCAAGAGATGCCAGGGATCAAGGTTCGACAATTATTGAGGTATAACTACGACACACCCTCTATCTCCATTACCGTACATATATTTACAAGTCTGATGTCATGTCCAGGTCACGTCGACCCCCGTTCAACCAGCCTGGTACAGGCCCAGGGCAGCAACGTGAGGGTTGATCTGCGTCAGGTTGTAGGGCGTGACGTACAACGGCTCGTCGGTCAGGGCAAGGAAGATGGTGCCGTTGATGGCCGGGTCGCCCTCGATGGTCGACACGTTGGGCTGGATGGTGTAGGCGGTGCGGTCCTCGAGGCTGACGTTGAGCAGCGGCGAGTACGTCACGTTGAGCTGCGACACCCAGGCGGCGAACTTGGGCTCGGCGACCTCGGTGGCCGTGATGTAGCTGTTGTTGGGCCCCACGGGCGCTCCGGGCGCGTCCCACTGCAGGAAGACCTGGCGGCCCGGGTAGGAGAGCGGCGTGGTGCGGTTGCGGCTGATGCCGGGCCCGCAGTACTCGCCCACGGCGGTGGCGTTGATGCAGGCGTCCTCGGGCGCGACGTCGGCCGTCGACAGCGTGTTGGTGTAGCCGCCCGTCGTCTCGTTCCACACGCCGGCGCCGTCGACGCGCGCCGGGTTCGGCTGGTTCAGCACGTGCAGGGCGGGGAAGTTCTGCCAGATGAGGCGCTGGTTGTCGGCCGGGCAGGACGAGATGTAGGGCGCCAGCAGGGTCCAGGCCCAGGACTGGGGGATGCCGACCTCGAACCAGACGGGCATGGGGAAGAGCCCGCTGAACTGGCGGAAGATGAGCTGCTGGCGGGCTTCGGTGGTGATGCTCTGCAGGAGGAGCTGGGCGGCCGGGCCCGAGTTGAGGTGCGGCAGGAAGCCGTAGACGCCCGACTCGCCGAAGCGCGTGAGCTTCTGGCTGAAGTCGAGGTACTCGCGGAGGTCAGAGACGGGGTAGTTGTAGGTGCACTGCTTGGGCGCGTTGGGGCCCAGCATGTTGGTCAGGAGGGTGGCGTGGCCGACCTCCTGCTCGGCCATGAACTGGAGCAGGTAGCGGTCCTCGGCCGTGAGGTTGTAGGCGTCAAAGTCGGCCTCGGAGAAGGTGGCGAGGCCCCAGTGGAAGAGGTCGAGCTCGATCCACTCCTGGTAGAGCGCCAGCGAGAGAGACTGGTAGTCGAAGTCGCTGTTGACGCGGTACACGGGCGCCGAGCCGTTGGTGCCGATGCCTCCGGACGGCGTGTACGGCGCCGGCTGGTCGCCGTGGAGCTTGCCGTCGGCCGGGTACTTGTAGGCGTCCGGACCCGGAGGCAAGGCTGCGACCGAGGGCGCGAGCACCTTGGTCGAGAGGGCACCCGTCGTCGTCGGCGTGCCCTCGTAGGGCCCGTGGGAGGTGACGTTGGTGTGAGGGATGGCAGGGTTCGTGAAGGTCGCCTCTGCGCTCACGGTGGTCTGCGCCTCGGACACGTACGGGGCAGCGAGGACGCCGTGCGCCAGGGCAAAGAGCCCAGCGCCTTGGATGATTCTCGTCATGATGGATGGCGAGTTGAGCAGCTGGAGAGGTGGAAGACGAGATGTCGATGCTTGAGCCATCACCAGGTCTGTCTCATCCAGGAAAGCCTACTTATACCTGGCTTGCGTTAACCTGAGCCGGCAGCCAGCCGTCGGCCGTCAGCCATGCCGCTGCTGTCAGTCAGTTCAGCTTGAGACCCAGCATGGCATTACCGGCATCGACGTCTTCGGAGTGGTGAGCTCACAGTTGCCTTCGGCGGTCGTCATGGGTCAGTCACCACTTGCTGTCCAACCGCGTAGGAGAGGCGTTTACCATCACCGGTGCTACGTCCGACGCGACATTGCGGAGCAACGGCAGTTAGCAGCGGCCAGCGACTCAGGCTTCGGTGCGGCGACACGCGGAATGAAAGGTCCGTCCCGGCGGGCCTGTCTAGACCTTTCCCCCGGTCGTCACTTTGGTGATGACAGGTACACCCCGAGCGAGCCTCACTCTCTCCTTGCTTGGTCTAGCCAGTTCCTATCAAGATTTAAGCGGCACATGTGAGGAAACACCGAAGAGGAAAGCTGTCGCCCGGAGGTTTTGGTACGGGCTTACGTCCGACCCAATCAAACATCTACGACACGACAAGGTCATCAGAAGTCTATGACGGTACAATCACCGAAAGATCGGCACAAGATCCGAATCTCAATTATCATGACGTGGAACACCCGCAATACAACAATCCCCAAGACCAACCTCGAAATCTCTGCCGGATCTAGGGCCATAGGCTGGCCAAAAAGCCATGCATCGCACCCGCAAATGATATGTCACGTCTTGGGGGTTCCCCCCTCCACGGCCCTGGTACGCCTCGACATCATGCGAACGCAACCTTGAAGCTTAGCTTGACTTGGGAGCTCAAGCTTTAAGTGTGTTCTTCTCTCCAAGCTACTCCTGAGCCTGAGTCCCGTCGAGGACCCATTTCTCCTTGTCGTAGCTCGCCGGCCACACACCGTTCTTGCCCGGCGCGATGATGCCGTTCGGGTCGAGCGCATTCTTGATCGTCTCGTTGAGCTTCATCAGCGCGTTGTCGTTCCAGCTGAACGCGTTGGCCACCGGGTCCATCAGCGCCGTGTGCGACCGGAACTGTCCCCAGCCCTGCGCCGACGTCTCCTCGATGAGCTCGTGCGCCAGCTTGCGCAGCCGGCGGCGCTCGTCGGCGTTGTCCAGCCGGTAGGGGATGCCGATGACGTGGTCTACACTCCTGTCAGTCCTGTTCTGTTCTGTTCTGTTCTGTCCGGCCGGGAGAGACGAAAGAAGGGGGGCTTACGCAGCTCGCGCATGCCAACAGCAAAGGCGCCCAGGTAGTCGAAGCCCGCGCCCGCGATGAGCCGTTTGGCCACCTCGTGCTGCTTGGTCGCGTCCTCGCCCGTGACCTTGGATATGGGCGCGTACAGGAGCTGGCCGCCGTTGGGAAGCCATCTACACCAGTCAGTACCGTCTTCTCTGTGCACACCGCGGTCGGCAGAAACTCACTTCAGGCACCGCAGCTCCTCGGTCGTGGGCACACCCTGCATCAGGTTGACGCGCGCGCGCAGCGGGCTGTCCTCCTCGCGGTCCTCGGGCAGGAAGAAGCGCGACCCGGGAATGGCCAGGAACTTCTCCTTGATGACCTTGAGGTAGATGTCGCGGATGGGCGCCGGCCCGTACACGGCGCCGATGAGCTGCCAGCGGCCCATGTCGAGCTTCTTCGCGATGGCGTCGACCTCGTCCTCGGTGAAGGGCCCCTCCTTGTCCGTGTACTTGGACTTGGGCCCGCAGTGCGCGGCGTTGAGAAGCGTGTGGCGCACGACGGGCACGTTCTGCAGAATCATCTGCAGGCGCAGCGGCCGGATGATGTCGACAATCTTGGGCAGGTCGGCGTCGTTCTCAAAGGTGATCTCGTACGGCTGGTAGCCGCCCGGGTTGGGCATGAGCCACATGCCCATCTTGGTGACGATGCCCAGGTTGCTCTGCGAGAAGAGGCCGTCGTTGTACGGCCCGTAGCCCATGTTGAAGAGCTGCCACGTCTCGCTGCCGGGCTGCTCGTCCGGCCGCAGCGACGGGTCGGCCTTGGGGTTGGGAACGCCGCCCATGCCGGTGCGCACGAGCTTGCCGCTGGGCAGCACCACCTCCATGCCGCAGTGGACGCCCCAGTGGTCGCCGTACGGAGTGGCGCCGACGCCGCGCTCGACCGCGTTGCCGAGGACGGAGCCGTTGCCGACGGGCACCGAGAGCCAGAGGTGCTTCTTGAGGTCGTTCTTCTCGAGGTACTCGTGCAGGTCCGAGAAGCTGACGCCCGGCTCGACCAGCGCGTAGGCACCCTCCACGTTGACCTCGAGGATGCGGTTCATGTGCACGCCGAGGTCCATGATGAGCGAGCCCGGCACGCGCGGGGACGCCCCGCCGTAGCCAAAGTTGCGGCCGAGGGAGATGGGCCAGACCGGCATGACGAGTTCGTTGCAGAGAGCGATGAGCGCCTGGACATCAGGCACGTGGCGTGGCGTGACGACGGCCGACGCGACAAACGTCTCCTTGTCGTAGATGAAGAAGTGGTCATGGTCCTTGGGCTGATTTAGGTACGAGTCACCCTGGAGCTCCTGGTTCTTGGGCACGACGCGGATGTTCTCGGCACCGCAGATCTGCTGCGCTCGGGCGACGAACTCGTGGAAGGTGTCGAGGGTGAAGTTTGGCGGCAACGCCCTGGGCTCGGGTGCTGGTGACATTGTGCAAGGTGGAGAGGGATCGTATTAAGGAGGCTGCCAAGAGCCTGCTTGACAGAGAATATTTTGAGATGAAGGAGAAGCTTGAAGGGTACAGTTGGGTATCGTGGGTTTGTAGAAGAGAGGAGGTGTTTTGAGTGGCAAATGATATCGAGCAGGACTAACGTAATATTAATAGCCGGTAGATTTCCAGTCGAAAGCATCTATCACAGTTGGGCTCCAATCCCTGAAGCTATGGCCTCTGATCAAAGCCTCTCCAGTGTTCCGAGCTGTCATGGGTACTCCAGACTGCCGGATACACGGACATCGAGACAGCAGACCCATCCCGTCCGCCGGACAGCGGGACAGATCTCGGGGAAGGCCTTCGGAAAGCCAAGGCCCAGTCCTGGGTTGGGTGACGGGCCATGTTCGCTGCCAAAGGCAGAGCGCCTGGTCAAACGGGACTGACAGGAAACGAGTGAATTGCAACTTCGGACGATATCCTCTTTGGGCGTCTCCATGCGAGCCCAAGTGTTCGACTCGACTCGGGGGCTGTGAAGCTCTGACCCCTTTTCCACGTTTCGAAACCTCCGGGTCACCACCAAACGCCGACGTTCCCCACGGAGGTCATCCGACTTTGCGGCTCCTCATCATGTTTGACACCACGCACACCCGTAGTTCCTAGGTCCGTTTCCCTTGGTTCCATTATTGCAATCAATTATCTGGTGTTTTGATTCTCTTCCGGGTCACTGACACACCACCCCCCGAGTGCCCCTCTAGCCCGGGGTCCGGGGTCGCCGCTCACGGCTCTCGCATCGGCCCTACCCAATGAAGCAACTAACCTCTCCAACCCGGTTTCTTTTGTCCTTGTTGACGTTGGAGCTCGGTCTTGGTCTGTCGAACAGCATGACCCAAGCGGGCTGGAGCTTTGATGACATGTGGACAGCTTTCTTAGCTCCGGTGGGGTTGACCTTAGCTCATGGAAACAGCTTGCTGGTACTCGAACTGAATACATGTCAAATCAGGATTCATTGTAAGACCATGCAGAATAATAACCTGGAGTGGTATATAAGATAGTCGGAGCTCCCGACAAACAGAAAGCATCATTATCAGCACCACAATCGCAAAAGCCATTCCGATACAATACATCAACATCTTACAGATTGTCTTATCTCATCTCATCAATCTCGGTACCAATCGTATTCCCACCACTCTCCATCACAACACAATGGATCCTGCCAAGCTCGCCAACGCCGTCACCGAGCGTGTCATCATCCCCGTCAAGGGCGATGTCGAGGACTGGAAGCTCCAGCTCAAGTTTATGCTTCAGACCCTCAAGAACCAAGAGGGTTATCTCCGCACTCGCTGGGGTCCCTGGAGCGAGAACCTCCAGAAGCTCGACCTCATCATCGGTAGGTCTCCAATTTTCAATCCTCCCAACAGCACTATTAACAAACAAACCCCCAGGCTGGATCAGCATTGAGGCCAGCGAGGCCTGGAAGAAGTCCAAAGATCACGAGGAGGCCATGGCTCAATTCGCCCCTGTCATCGCCGGCCAGCCCGAGGGCTACTACCTCCGCTTCAAGCCATACGCCCCCCAGGCTGTTATCAACTCGCCCATCGTCGAGACGCTCGACTTTGAGAACTGCAGCGACGCCGAGGACGACATCCGCGCACTCGTTGAGAAGGCTGCCGACCTGCCCGGCTGCAATGGCGTCGCGAGCGGCTACACCCTGACTGACGTGCCCGGCAAAGGCCGCGTCTTCGTTGCCGCCATCGGCTGGGCGAGCCTCGATGCCAGCAAGGCCGCGAACAAGGCAGTCTATACGGCCGGTAGGAAGACCGAGACCCATCACGTCAACTTCAACTTTCCCGTTAAGGGATTTAGGGGGCTGTAGAGAGGACGAGGGGGTCGATCTCGCTGCTAGATGGCACTGCGCCTGCGCAGGCTGCTTCATGTGGTTTGTATGTATCTGAGCATTCTTCGAGGAATAACACTGTTGTCGGCTGGACCGGATTCCAGTTGATTCGTTCGTTTGATGTTACTCCTGGGTTCTTCGTGGGATTGTGCTGTCTCCTCAGTCTCGGGTCTGGCGACCCGACTCCGGCTAAGCCAGCGGACATGAAAATGCGGCGGCGCCATGTTGTAAGCTGACGCGTTTCCAGTTCTGCCTACGGTGCTGAAGGATGGAATGGCATCGTGATCCTTGTTATGAACGCTTTGTTGAATCCCACCATTACTTACCTTGGTATTTATCTGCACCAGACGTAAACTCCGCAATCCTTCCAGCAGGGCTTGGTCGGGGGCGTGCCGCCTGCCTTCATGCCCACCGATCCGCGTCGCATTCGTGATTTACTTTAACTGGGTGGTAAGAAATATGGTTTGCTGTGCCGTAGCGGACTGGTGGACTTTGCGGACCTGTAGCCTTGCGGACTTGGGGGCTTGCGGACTTTGCTCTCGACGTGATTGCATTGACATGCAAAATGGAGCTTCATACCAGAAAGCCCATGTATCGAGGCTAGCGCCTCGCTCATGTATATTAATCTTAGAGCTCCTGACTAGAGAGTGAAGTGTGGTTCTACGTCTTCAACCGACATCATTTCGTCGTAGCAATTGTGCCTAGATCAAAGCAGCAATAACGCTACCTTAGCGTCCAACTCCAGGCGAGAATCACTTGCAACGACCTCATCATATTACAACAAAACTCCCGTCTAATTGCACATCATGGCAGATGCCATTGCTGCAGCACCAGCGCGATCTGCATGGGCAAACCTCTGGTGGACCGCCCGCAACCCACCTATCGATCCGACCACATCGTTCGCTGGCAAGACAATCCTAATCACCGGGCCGACTGCTGGTCTCGGATTTGAAGCTGCAGTCAAGTTCGCCAGGCTCGGCGCCGCCAAACTTATCTTCGGTGTCCGCTCGCTTGACCGTGGGCGCCAGGCAAAGGAGAAAGTTGAGAAGATTCTAGACGGCAAACTGGCCACTGGTACCATCGAGTTGCTCGAACTCGACATGAGCATCTTTGCATCGGTTAAGAGCTTCGCCCAAGAGGCCTCGACCCGCTTCGCAAAAATCGACATTATTGTCTTGAATGCAGGCATGGCCCCCATCAAGCACGCCCTTGGACCAGAGGGATGGGAGCTGGGGCTGCAGATAAATGCCCTGTCCACCGCATATCTTGCCCTACTTCTGATACCCAAGTTGCGCCAGACAGCCGCTTTGACAGGTTTGCCCGCTCACCTCGAGTTCGTTGGCAGTTGTGGTCACGGGGACGTCAACATCGAGAACATACGAGGGGGATCCAGCATCCTGGACAAGGTCAACAACGAGGTCAACTTTAGCATGTTCACGCAGTACAGCATCACGAAGCTTCTTGAGCATTACGCGATGAATCACATTGCTGAAAAAATATCAGCAAAAGAAGTGATTGTATGTGTGGTCTGCCCGAGCCTTTGCCAGAGTGAGCTTGCGCGAGATGCGGGCATCATTCTCCGCACGCTTGATGGTATTTCCAAGACCATTTTCGGACGTACGGCCGAAGAGGGGAGTCGAACTCTTGTGAGCGGCTGCACACTTGACGAGGAGGCTCATGGAGCGTTTTGGAGCAATGACCGAATATCCAGGTAGGACCACAGACACTGCCCAGATGAGCTCCACGACTAACAAATCTCTCAGACAGGGAGTGCTCATAACATCGAAGGATGGTCAAGCTATTGGCCAGCAGGTCTGGAAGGAGATGCTACAGGTTTTTGAGGAGCAGAGCCCTGGTATCCAATCGCTGTTCCAGTAGCCTCCTTCTCCCGGTTCCTTTCTGCTCCCAGTTTCGTATTGGTGGTTCGGAAATCTTTCACTCGAAGTTAGGTGGAGAAGGATTGGAGGTGTATGTTGATGAAAGGAGACATAGGGAGTTTAGAGGTCCAATACGTCTTTTCGACTACGGCCGGTTCTCGTCGTCACCTCAATATTCTCTTTATAAACTCTCTGCACTGATGCTCGTCCTAGACTTCAACCTTGGTGGTCGAAACTAGTCTCAGATTCTGCTTCAACCAAGTCCCGAGATCCCAATCACATATGTCAACCCAATCTTCCATGTCATCCCCGTATAGGACTTCGAAACTTTCCAATGCTGTAAGGCTGTTGGATATGGAGTTTCTTCGCTCTCAAAACCGCCGCAGTCGTCCACCTCTATTCTCGGCCGGCGAAACAAGGGCCTCCCCGCTGATGACTTCCAGATAATACTTTCACTGCACCGGATGGTGTCGGCCTCAAATTTGACCCATGTGTAGCATCGCGGTTCATCTTTATCAATTTGGAGTCCCTTGTAGTGTCAATAGTCGAAGGCCTGTCTATACGAAGGGTGAGGGCGTGCTTCTGAGCAGGAGTGGGATAGGAGTGGTACTGACGCGGTGGAACGAGATAGTTCCTTGTCCACCATGCTCCCGTCTCCGGACTTTTTATAACCGTGCTCAAGACTTCAGCCACTTGGGGCTCAGCGGCAAGTTCCTAGATGCGAAGACGTAGCTCACTTGGCAGCCGTAGGAGAGAATGGAATGTTATGGTAGCTGTGAAGGATCACTAGATCAGGGGGTTGGTTTGCGTGGCAAGCAAGTTAGAGGTTAGTCGTGATTTCGGGGCTGATGTGTATGTTGAGAAGTGTTTGCAGTTCATCTTATGCCAGCCTCTTGATGGGAAGCAAGGAAATTTCATAAGATCTTATCGCCATGGATGGCTGAAGCTTTCGTGCCCCTGGGGGCTGCAGGTGCTTGCAATCGACAGACAAAGTGGCACACCACTTTCACTTCAACCTACTTGGACCAAACGTCTGGGGCATCCACTACCCAAGCACATTCGAGCACCGCATCATTCATGGCATATCTCTACATTACTGGTACATTTGATTTCAGATAGCTGCAACCTTATGCCGGACGCTGCACGTCTGGCGATACACTCTATAGGGTAGAAGACGGTGTGAAGCTCATCGGGAGCCTCTTGATCCTCCATGGATCGATGCCGATGAACGCCCAATCCTAGAAGATAAATCATGAGCCACGAATATTGAACAGGTAGGCTTGACTCACCCAGAGTCAGGCTTGCTGCTATGTCGCACGCCTTGAAGAGGAAGTCCAGTGCCGAAGGAGTCCTGGTTTTTTCCCGCATCCTCGAACTGATGAACAATCTCCGTCTTGACACCAATACGTCCAGTCGGCGTGAAGAGCACCTCTTCGCTACTGTTGTCGTCCATCGCGTGGGTGTCGAAAGTGCTGAAACCAAGCTTGGTGCTTTGAGGCTTGATGTCGCCGCCGGTGCTGTGGCTGGGTCCGCTTCCTTTCATCATCTTAAATACCGATCGCTTGCGGCTCCCGTTGCTGGATGTACCCAGAAGACGAGGCGCGTAACGCTTGGCGATGGCTTTGTAGGACGGAATCGACGCCGCGAGAATGCCGATGTTCGTTTCGATGACAGACCAGTACATGGCGCCGGTGATTGCCCAGGTGGGGTCGTCGGAGACGAGCATCTGAGGGATGTAGGTAATGCGGATGATGGAAGAGATGCAAGCACTGCAAGTAACATGGTTAACGTGGTTAGATTCCATGGCGTTCGGTGTACTTACAAGAGACCCAAGCCGAGAATGACTGCTAGGCCAATCTTCTGCTGGCGCGGAATTTGCAACTTGATGATCAGGGGGATCGGGAGCGTGTACGTCAAGATGTCGGTGAAGATGTTGACAGCCGCGTTGGCAAGGTAAAATGCGTTGATATCCACGCACTTCTTATCTTCAACTCCGATTCGGATGTCGTAGGCGGCACTGACGGGAGTGCACTGGAAGATGCAGGCGAGGACATTGGCGCCCGCCTGGCAGACGATGACGCCAACCATGACCATGGCGACACGGCGTAGCTTCCGATCGCCGAGACGCATGTAAAGGGCGAGCACCGAGATCTTGATGAAGCCAAGACAGGCATTGTAGAAAATAGAAGACAGCCAGACAATTTGTGAGTATGTGATCATGTTGTTCGTGCCGCGTGCCTGGACGTCGACGAAGTGGCTTCCGAGGCCATGTTGCACCGCTATTCTGTCTTAGCTTAACTGTTCACCAAAAGAAAGGTCCAACACTTACAGCTGATAACGCAAGTAATGAAGGCCCAAGAGAGAAGCTACTCTAGTTAGCAACACAATGCGGAAGAGGGGGTTTCAGCAATCATACGGCTGCAACGAGGATCAGGTCTGATAGCGAGCGTGTCAGTGTTTGCGTTTGTCACGGGGAGGACTCTCCTTACAATCATCGGGTCCAACAGACTTTACCACGGCTACTCTGGCGTATATCCTCAGAACCACTGTGAAGAAGAGTATGACAGCAAAGACGACCGAGACCGCAATGACAGTCGGACCTTGCGTCTCTGCCATGGCGTCGAGCTGTTTGAGAAACGGGAACAATAGAAATGGATGAACGAGAACGCCAAAAAGCAGTGAAATGGTTAGGTAGGAACCTCAGAACTCCAGGGACTGAATGCACACAAACTTTCATCTGGCAGGCGGAGTGGAGGGGTGGGATGAATGTTAAATCCCCGAGGCATAGAGCCCCAAGTAAGGTGTGTCACATTTCGTTGCCCCAGGGCTTGCATTACCGGCAGAGCACGTTGCAGGCAAAATGGGACCAATGTCAGTGAAGGGGCGATCTCGGCAATTATCCTTCACGCACTGCACACTGCACATGAACGTCCTGTCTTCAACTTCTGCAGAACAGACCATACCAAGGAGCAACGCATATGGCGGATGTTGGGGGTGAGCGTTGTCCCAATCCTGAGAGTGACAGGTCAGAGATTTGCAACTCCATATGCCGTAAATGCTTCTGCGACCCGAGGTCTGGACCGGGGACGGGCGAGGACAAGATCCTAGCTCGCCATCTGCCAAACTCCAGGCCTCCACTTTGTCGGCCTATCGGAAACGCAATGTCGACATTCCGCGTTGCAGCCATGGCGTTAGAGTGGGCTACCCGGGCAGGATGGCAACCGAGTACATCCATCCTCAATTTGTTTGAATCCGCCTAGTTGATGCGGCCAGACGGGTTGGGACCTCGATGGACCCAGCAACATGGACCTGTCGCATGTCGTGACATCGGATCCCATAGGAGTAAAGATGGACATCTGCTCTGCCTTTTGCGGAACAGTTTGGCCGATCTAGTCCATCTTCGAATCCTTCGGATATCATCACAATGGATTTGGGAGAGTCGGTGTATGTCCAAGCAGATCGTCGCTTCGTCCTCTTGATGATTGATAAAGTCATGTTCCATAAAGCCACAACCGCTCTCATGGGAAGCCTTCCGTTACCGAGTCATGTGCACGCGTCTTTCGATCGATATCCATATTGTCTGGCAACATGAGAAATTCTTCATCCGTTGCAGGTTGCTTTGAGGAGACGATTTCAGTGACATCATATCGCCAACGTCGTAACAAAAGGCCAGTTCGGTACTACTGTTCGCCAGTGAGGTCAGATTTGATGCTGATCTAACTGAAAAGATTCCCGAAAAGGAGAACATGTGCGCCTCTGCGGACCTGCAAGGCACCAGGAACCAGGCAGGATAGCATGGATTTCATGGGCTTCTACGTTGGGCCTTGCCACTCGACTTGGCGCCACCGTGGGTTTGAATGATGAAAAAACTGCGAGAATCCAAAAGACAAGCGCAACACAGTCAAGAAGCACGGCCGCTCGCCGAACTTATTCCGTGGGTCGATATTCTTCACCCGTCATGCCCGGGGAGACTCACCTAGCTCTTCCGACTGACAGGGAGCTGAGTGGAGAGGCTACTAGTGTATCCATGTGCGACGTTGGAATAACCAACCGCTGCCCCTGATACGTTCAACATGAGGAAGGGCGGGGGGTGGCGCGGGCAAAAGAGGACCACATCGTCACCGAGGACACTGTCAGGCCAGCCCAAGCGACGAACTGCTCTTCGTGGGCCTGCCCGGCACAAATCTCACAGATGCCAGGAATTCTTCAACAGCGAAGTGATCGCGAATAGGCCAGTGCTCAGAGATGAAAAGAGTCGGGTGGGGTTCTGGACCCGCCAAAACATTCGTGTCCATCCTGCGATCGGCATACACAGCCGTCCGCGTAGGGTTCCTTTGCAGGCGTATCCAGTTTCAAAGCAACAACGTGCCGCAGGCTCGAGGGGCTATCAAGAATACCTGGTTTAGGCGTCGGGTAGAAGTTTGATTATTGGCCGAGAGCATGAAGATCCCTTGTGTCAGTTATCATGTCTTGCCTTATGGAGAACCCCTGGCCCACCACGCCCACTCTCTGCCGGACACCTTAGCGACTTGGGGAAGCGATCAACATCGTCACAACGGCCCTCAACTGGACACCATCCAGGATACCATGTTTTTTTATGAAGCGATTGTCGTCACTAATGCCAAATGCACTGCATGCAGAAAGTCACCTCCGCGCGATGCGACAGGCCTCGGCCAGCCAATGGCACAGTCTCCGTTACGGATACTGCAAGGGCCATACGCTGCGTCGGGTTTGAGGAGATGTGGGATGTTTTCCGGAGAGAAGCAACCCCTCCAGGTCGTGGCCTTCTTCTTTTATCGTGAGGTCTCTACTCTCCCCTCCCCAAGCTCATGGTTCACCTGTCTACGGTCCCCTGTGCCAGTCTCCGATACTCGCGCGATTCTTCACTCAACAACGTTGCATCGACTAGGAGTCGAGTCAGTCGTGGACATGGCATTACTCAGTTTTAGCAACTTCACATTGCTGATTGTGGCCTATGTTGCATTCAACATTGTGTACCAAGTTGTTCACTATCGCTTCTTTCATCCTCTCGCCAAATTCCCTGGCTCGTTCTGGGGGAGCGTAACCAGGCTATGGATCACCTACCATAATGTGCAGGAAGACGAGTGTGCGACGTATCAGGAGCTGCACAAGAAACATGGTAACGCCTTGTTGTTGCAATTCAGCGTTCTGGAGATGACTGACCGATGTGTCACCAGGCCCTGTCATTCGTATCACACCGACAATGCTCCTGGTCAGTGACGCGACCAAGCTTCCTCAGATCTACAGCCGCAACGCCAGCAAGTCGAAGCACTACATCACCGGCAGCTTCGGCAAAGATGAATCCCTCTTCAACATGCAGGATGCCGGCGTTCATTCGCGATTCCGCAAGGTCGCTGCGTCCTCGTACAGCTTCAGCCATGTCAAGAAGATGGAGCCCATGATCGACGACCGCATCCAGGGCTGGGTCGATAGGCTGGATGATCTGTTTGCGAAGCCTCGCGAAAAGTTCGACTTTGCGCCGTGGGCTGTCTACATGGCCTACGATGTCATTTCTGAGGTTGGTTTCGGCGCGCCTTTTGGCTTCGTCGAGCAGGGCAAGGATGTCGAGGGATTGATCAAGGGCTTCCACGACGGGCTCGTGCCGTTCGGCATCATGGCGCGCCTGTACCCCTTCACCAACTGGGTCAAGAGCACTTTCCTGGGCAAGTACATGGTCGCCAGCCCTGAACAGGACTCAGGCATTGGCACCCTGATGCGCTTCCGGGATCGTCTCATCACCAAGCGCTTCGAGGACATCAAAGCCGGTACTACCGATGGCCGGATTGATCTGCTTCAGACGTATGTTATTCAAACCGGTACCAAGGTATTAAAAGGCTGACCTGATTCAGGTTTATCGAGGCGCGTGACGAAAACAATGAGCCACTGACGCTCGACTACATCAAGGCCGAGATTCTGCTTGTGCTCCTCGCAGGCGCAGACACCACTGGCACCGCCTTCCAAGCCCTCATGCTTCACATCATGTCCAACGGTGAGGTTTACGACAAGCTCATGGCCGAGATCGACGCGGCCACTCGCGACGGCAAGCTCTCTGCCATGCCCCAGTACGACGAGGTCATCGCGCACTGCCCCTACTATATCGCTTGCGTGAAGGAGAGCATGCGTCTCAACCCCTCTGCGCCCAACATCTTCCCCCGTCTCGCTCCCAAGGGCGGTATGGAACTGGCGGGACAGTTCGTCCCCGAGGGCACGGAGGTCACTTGCAACCCCTGGCTTGTCCACCGCGACCCCAACATCTACGGACCTGACGCGGACATATTCCGACCTGAGAGATGGCTGGATGTTGAGAAGGCAAAAGAGTACCAAAAGTACAGCATGGGTTTCGGTTACGGTGCTCGCATCTGCCTCGGGCAGGAGATTGCAAAGATGGAACTGTACAAGGCGCCTCTGCAGTTCTTCCGCACCTTCAGGCCGGAGATTCTGAACAAGGAGAACCCAGCCAAGTACCTTGTGAAGGGAGGTGTCAGCTATTTCGAAGACATGTGGATTAGGATTGAGAGGCGGGCGTCGGTTGTCTGAGCAGAAACATGAACCAGCCTCACGCTTGGCAGCGAATCAATTGCAACATATGAATCAAGATGCATGAATTTTCAGCTCAACGTAGGAACGCATTCGACCATAGCAACAACTATCCTGCAGTTGGACGGCTATGGACGCGTGTTTACTGACTTGTCATGCGGCTTCCCTGAAGACGTCTCAAGAGTTGGCGCGGCATCGGCATCGGGAGGCCTCGAACTGGGGGCGTCCGTATCCCTTTCCTTTTCTTCCACCGATGCAACAGCCGCCGCCTGTGGCTTGGAAACATCCATTACCCTTCTCTCGATGAACCAACTAACCACAGCCGCTGCGGCCGTAACCGCAACAGGCACCAAGAACGCAGTCGTGATGGAGCGATTCAGGGCATGACGAAACTGCTCTCTCTCATCATTGTCCATGCGCCCCATTGCCCTGATCATGTTCTCAAGACCCCCATCCGCGAAGGCCACAGCTTCCTCACTGGACACGATTTCTTCAAGCCTCGATTTGAGAGTGCTGACAAAGAGGTTCTGCGCGATGCTTACACCCATCGCTCCCCCGAGCTGACCGCAAAACATCTCAGTGACGCAAGCTGTGGGCATATCCTCTGGAGAGCTGACCACTTGGACCGCAATCAAGGACACGTGGATGGTGATGCCAAACCCAAAGCCTGTGATGACCTGGTAGCCAAGATACTGAGATGCAGTAGCGTTGACGTCGAGCTTGTAAAACAACACGCTGCCTGCCATGTATATCAGCGGCCCAGCCCAGAGGAAGGGCACGTAGTGACCCCATGCAGTAATGGAAAATCCAGTCATTACAATTCCCATGACGCTGACGATCGTCATTGGTATGTAATATACACCAGACATCGTGGCGCTGATTCCGTGCACTGTCTGGAAGTAGACCGGTAGCAAGGTTGAATGGACAATGATGGCCACGCCGTAAAGAGCCGAGAAGACGCAACACACTGCAATTGTTCTCTGCTTGAGAAGTCGAAGAGGTATGACGGCTCTACGTCAAGTTAGATGATTGATCATGCCAATATTGAGCCGGGATGGTGTAGGGTAGGATATGTGGAGGTAAGGCGTACTTGTCATTCTTCCAAATCTGCGAACCTGTGAAGGCCAAAGCGAGGAGACCAAAGCCTAGGAAGCAACCCCATACCTGAGGAGCCGAAAAGGGGTAGACGGCACCGCCCCATTCTAAGGCAAGAAATAGACATACGAGACTTCCTGTCAGAAGTGCAGCACCCCCGGGATCCGCATTGAGGATTTTCCGCAGAAACGGGAGCTTCTTATTCGGACTCGGCTTGGCTCTGGCAAGAAACGAAACCATCACGAAGGACACGAAACCGATGGCTAGTAGTTAACAAAAGTGAGCTGTCCTGAAAAGGCAAGAAGTTGGGATGCAATCATAATCGGTTGAGAACTTACGCAGGTTAATCCAAAAGTTGAACCTCCAGGTCAAATATGAGTCCGTCAACGCGCCGCTCATGACTGGGCCCGAGAGGTACGCCACAGACTGTAACCCGGCGATCATAGCCATACCTCGAGGACGCTCTCGCATTGGTGCCTCTTGGCCAAATACGGCTAAGCTTCCGGTCATGATACCCGCGGCACCACAACCAGCAACAGCACGAGCCAGAATAAAGACGGGAGACGTCTGAGCTGTGGCACACACGATGGATCCGATTTCGAAGACACCCAACGACAAAATGTAGAACAGCTTCGGTTCATAGGACAGCAGGAGACGACCAAATAAGGGCTGGAACGACATCTGTGCCAGCAAATAGGTACTTGAATACCAGCCGATGTTATCGATGGTACGGAAGTCGGACGTGATTGCCGGGAGAGCAGGGCCTTCACGGTCAAGTCAGCTCTGCTACGATGGGCCTCTTCCGGTATGAACGGCCATGGAAAAGGGAGAGGCTCACCTAGGACGCTGGCATCCAACGCCATCATGACATTCGCCATGCCAAAGGCCACGGCCAGAAGATAGAGGCGCCATCCGGTGAGTTGCCCTTCTTGATTATGCTGAGCTCCATTTTCCGGGTCCTTGGTGGATGCGATAGCGGGAGCCGGGGGATTCTTGTCGAGTCCAGCTGCCTCCATGGTCATTTCCCTAGCCCCCGCAGGCTTACCCATTTCTTCCTCCAACATCAAGAGCACACTAGTCCCTGAGAGTACCCTTGACGGTGACACCCAACCTCAGCAGGATATAGGGCTCAAACGGTTGGGGTCATGTGATAGACATCAAAAGAAGAGACTATTGTGTTTCAAATGTCGTAAGGAGAATCTGAAGAAGAGCCGCGATATCTCTAGCTGAGAGCTCGGGCGAAGATATCGAATCGGGTACTTTCCACCCGTCTCTCGCTTATCATGAAATGCGGGTGAAAAGATGAAGATGGCTTTGTGAGGCACAAATCTTTGGGGGGGTATAACGCGAAAAGGTCCATTCCGATTGACAATCCCCGCAACATTCGACCCTTTAGCCGGCATGTCCTGTGGGGTTACAGTGGCCCAGACCCCGGATTGGCATTATCGGTACGACGGCGTTGGCGGCCCGTTCCTATTCAGCCAATAATGTAGGGATGCGGCGCAGCCTGTGGGGGTAAATCTCGAGGGTAATGGACGATGTCATTGGCGATATGGCTTTGAATGATTTCCCTTTTCAGAGGGCGCGGGAGGAGGCGAAGTCTCGGCCGTTGGACGTCGACAGGAAGCCGGAATCCTTCAGCTTGACAACCGGGGTCTTCAGCGAGTAAGAACTCAAGGTCCTTTCTGGGTCATAAGATTTGCTCGCCATGAGAAATGCCAGCCTCAAGCCATGAACACACACCATTGTTGCACTTACGCGTAAAACTGCGTGATCCAGCGGGGTCGTGTAAAGCCGAGTCGATGCTAAGGTCGACAAGGGCAGTCAATGTAACCCATGCCTGCTGCAGGTCTGACCAGGCAAGTGTCATCGAGCAAGACGCATGCTTCCGATGATTCCTCTATCCTGTCATTTGCGGAATGACCTGTACAGGAAGATCCGTGGCTCCATCTTCGTACATGCAATTGCGTTTGACTGTGAGTTGCATCATACGACAAGACTCGCCCAGCTGGAGCTACTAAAGATCAATGATGACTCGGCCTCTTCTCCAAACCTCAAGGCTCTGGACCCAAACTGTAGTCAGACCACCTGTCTCGGACCAAGATATCACTTGACCTGCTTCTAGCATCTTCGCCATTCACTCCACCATGGCCAATATTGTTCCCATTGCCATCGTTGGCATGGGCTGTCGCCTTCCAGGCAACGCTAACAGTCCTGAACAGCTATGGGCCATGCTTGAAGCAGGACGGGGGGGCTGGGGTCCGGTACCTTCTGATCGATGGAACGCGGACGCATTCTATCACCCCGACTCCAGCGCGAAGGAGTCTCTCAATGCCCGGTCGGGATACTTTCTCAGCCAAGACGTGTCAGCATTCGATGCGCGTTTCTTCAGTATACCAGCCCGAGAGGCCAAAGGTATGGACCCACAACAGCGGCTTCTCCTGGAAACTACGTATGAGGCGCTTGAGAATGCCGGCATCCCACTCGACGATCTGAGAGGCTCGGACACTGCTGTCTTCGTGGCCGAATTCACACGCGACTATGATAGGATGGCCTACAAAGACCTTTCCCAATTACACCGCCTCCACGTCACAGGGAAAGGCGATGCAGTGTTGTCGAACAGAATCTCGTATCTGCTGGATCTGCGTGGACCATCTCTAACTATCGATACGGGATGCGTGAGTAGTTCCCTGAGTTTCTCCATCATGGGTCTCAAAACTAGATTGATCAAGGAGGCTCTACTGACTCTTAGTAGTCCGGAAGCCTGGTGGCGTTGCACCAAGCATGTCAGAGTATTCGGTCTGGGGAGACATCCCTGGCAGTTGTTGGTGGCGCCCAGCTGCTATTACACCCCGACCAGTCCATGACAATGAATCCAATTGGGTCCGTTCTTCTTGCAACAGTATTCATGTATCATAACGCTGATAATTTTGCAGAATGACGAATCCTGATGGTCGATGCTACGTCTTTGATGATAGAGGATCGGGGTACGCACGCGGCGAAGGTGTTGCAACAGTTGTGATCAAGAGACTTGACCACGCTTTGAGAGACGGGAACCCCGTTCACGCCGTGATTGCGCATTCTGGCGTGAATCAAGATGGAAAAACAAATGGAATATCTCTTCCAAATGCCGATGCGCAAGCAGCGCTAGCAAAGTCTGTGTACGCATCCGCGGGACTCGACCCAGCGAGTACATTGTACGTTGAGGCGCATGGAACTGTGAGTTATACTGTCGAGAGGAAATTTTGGTGCAAAGCGCTCCGCTGACGGCCGTTGTAATAGGGAACACAAGCTGGTATGATTCGTCGGGTCTTAATCGTCTTCTTCTTTTGTATCCTAAGGGACAGTACAACGAGGCTAACAAGTACTCATAGGTGATCCAGCTGAGATGTCATCCATTTACCAGGTGTTTTGCGAGAATGTCAAGAGAGACAGAGATCTCTTTGTCGGTTCGATCAAGTCCAATATTGGACATTTAGAATCTGCAAGCGGTCTGGCAGGCTTGCTCAAGTCCATCTTGGTCCTAAAGAAAGGGACGATACCTCCTAACATTGATCTTGAGAACCCAAAACCAGCCTTGAAGCTTGATCAACGACCTATTCAAGTGAGTGCACTTTGATTACGCATGAATTTATTCCAAGCTATGAAACTCTAACAGTCCCAAGATCGCAACAAAGCCTAGTCCACTGGCAGGTCCAGACCACGAAGGTCCTCGACGCGTTTCAGTGAATGGATTTGGCTATGGTGGAACTAACGCTCACTTGGTGCTCGAAGCTGGGCCGAGGTCTCCAGAACACGAGATACTTTTCAATGGAAGAGCAAACAATGACCATGGTGCAAGCGGAAGCACTGTAAGTTGCATTTACTGAACACCAAGACCTCTGACAATCGCTGAAGATTCCTAGACCAATGGCGCGGTCAAGACCAATGTCAACGAGAATGTCCGCCGCACATACGTCCTATCAGCAGCTTCAGAATCATCTCTTTTAAAATCGGCCTCAAACCTCAAGCAGTGGATTCAAGACAAGCAACCAAACAGTCACCAGATGCAGGATCTTGCTTACACCTTAGGCACCCGACGCTCTTTCCACACATGGCGGGCTGTACTCATCGCCACGGATGCAGCTGAACTGATCGACCAACTTGATCAGATCAAACCGACCAAGAGCAAAGATCACTCCCTCGTGCAGGTGACCTTTGTTTTCACCGGTCAGGGAGCCCAATGGTATGCCATGGGGCGCGAGCTTCTTGCTACATCACCTACATACATGCGGTCCATTGCGAAGTCAACGGAACTCCTTGCATCCTGGGGGTTCGAATGGGATCTCCAAAATGAGTTACTACGAGATGAACAATCCTCGCAGCTGAGTAAGAGTGAACTTGCCCAGCCGGCCACCACAGCCATCCAGATAGCCCTTGTCGATCTGCTGTCAGAGATGAACATCCATCCTCAAAGAGTTTGTGGTCACAGTTCTGGTGAGATCGGAGCTGCCTACGCGGCAGGTGCTTTGAGCCACGAGGCTGCTCTCCGAGTGTGAGTCTCTATGATTGAATCTACTCTACGATACATCTCATGGTTTGCTAACTTGCACCAAGATCCTACCTTCGAGGAGTTTGCTCGTCGCTGGCCAAACAATCCAACAGTTGTAAAGGTTCCATGCTAGCAGTAGGTCTTGGGGAGGACAAGATCCTACCCCAAGTCGAAAAGGTCACAAGCGGGCGACTACTGGTTGCTTGTGTCAACAGCCCGGAGAGCACTACCATTTCCGGTGACGAAAGTGCTATAGACGAACTCGCCGAATCGTTGACGAAAATGGGCATCTTCAACCGCAAGCTGTTAGTCGACACCGCCTACCACTCGCACCACATGATGAGGGTCGCAGTTGACTACCTTCTCTCTCTCAAGAACGTGGAACATTCTGCTACGCGGCACGGTGTCACCTTCTTCTCGTCTGTAACGGGATCTGTGAAGAATTCCGACTTCAACGCCTCTTACTGGACACAGAATCTGGTGTCACCTGTCCAGTTTGATATGGCGTTACGGGCAGTTGCTGAGGATATGCAGAAAATGGGGCACCCGAGCTCTGCGGCCAATGTGTTTATTGAAATCGGCCCTCATTCTGCGCTTCTGGGACCATCGAGACAAATCCTGGCTACGATTTCTGGCGGGTCTTTGGCTCACTCTTATATTTCACCTTTGGCCCGCAGGAAGGATGCCGTCCAAACGACTTTGGAAGCATTGGGTCATCTATTCGATGTTGGCTACCAGATTGATATGCGTGGGGCGCTGTCTCTTTCTCATGCCGTCAGAAATTCCGAAGTTCTATCCGACTTGCCATCGTACGCTTGGGATCATTCTACAACGTACTGGCACGAGTCACGGCTCAGCCGCGACCACCGTCTGCGTCGCTTCCCGTATCACGATCTGGTTGGCCTCCTTGATGTTGCTAGCGACATTCAACACCCAAGATGGAGATACCACATTGGAACGGAGTCTCTGCCCTGGCTACGTGATCATGTCGTTGATGGATTCATCATCTTTCCTGGTAGTGGTTACCTTTGCATGGCTATTGAGGCTATGAATCAGCTAGTGCAGCTTCGTGGGTCTGGGACTGTGAAGCGATTCATCCTCCGGGACGTCACCTTTTCCAAGTCCATTGTCGTCCCCGAACCAGCCGCCGACGGAGAGCGCCAGGAAATAGAGCTGCAGATTGCACTCTCTCCTGATAGCTCAACTGAGAACAAAAGCAGATGGGAAATTTTCCGGATTACATCTTACAGCGTGGCCGATAGAAATTGGACAGAGCACTGCATAGGCTTGGTCGCTGCCGAGCTTGATCAGCCATCTGACGAGCTTGAGGACCAGAGCGAAGGCTCATCTGAGGCTCTGCTCAACATGCTTGAAGAGATCAAGACTGCGTCGGCGGAGCAGCTTGACGCCCAAACGCTCTACGATGATCTTGCCGCTTCTGGTAACATGTTTGGCTCAACCTTCCGCGACCTCGTCGATATCAAGATCGGAAGACACCAAGCGCATGCTAAGGTCATTGTGCCTGATGTAACAAGCATCATGCCAGGCTCGTTCATGCAACCGCACGCCATTCACCCAGCGACACTCGATGCTCTTAACCACCTCGCTGCTGTTCTCTTCAAGAAACAGTGCCGGGACTCACCAGTTATGCCAGTCTTCATCGAGGAAATATCCCTTTCAACTGCCATCTGCAGCAGACCTGGCGCGGAGCTTCTGGTGGCATCAATGATGAGGCCCGAGGGAGATCGAGCAGCCACAGGAGACACCTTCATCTTCCAGAATTCAGAAAACAATATCCGTCCTGTCATGACGATTTCTGGTTGGCAACTCCTGTCCATTGGAGAGACGCATGCTTCGAAAGAAGTTGTACCATTTCAACGAAGAATGACATACACAATGGACTGGCTAGTCGACGTCGACCACCTGACGAACCAAGCTTTCGGACAACAGATCGCAGAAGCTGGACTTTTTTATTGTGGCGCAAGCAACGGCTCTAGCGCAAGCGAAGTTTCTCGCCTCAATGATAAAGCAGCAATGATCTTCCTTCGAGATGCGCTGACAGAGCTCGTTTCCCGCGCTGAGAAGCCCAGTGCCCCTCATCTCGAGAAGTTCTTTTCTTGGATCCAAAAATGCTGCGCCCAAGATCCTGAAGTCGGATTAAGCCTCGAAGAGAAAGATGCGGTTTTGAAGGCGTCATACGACACTGGTGTTCAAGGCGAGATGCTGGAGCGCGTTGGCTTGAACTTGGCTGACATTCTCACGGGCAAAACAGACGCCCTTTCCACCATGCTTCAGGATGATCTCCTTCCGAAGTTCTACGCCAAAGCACTTGTCGTCGCAAACTACCAGCAAATGGTTGAGTACGTCAAGTTGCTCTCTCTCAAAAATCCAAAAATGAATATCCTGGAGATTGGAGCCGGAACCGGCGGTGCCACTCTCCCGCTACTCGAATCTCTTGAAAACCCCGTCGACGGCCTTGTTTTCAACCACTTGAAATACACAGATATTTCGGCTGGCTTTTTCGAACAAGCACGCACAAAATTTTCTCGTTGGGAACACAAGATTGATTTTCGCATCCTTGATATCTCAAAAGACCCCTCGGAACAACAGGACTTTGCAGATGCGAAGTTTGATCTCATCGTTGCATCGAATGTTCTTCACGCAACTCCATCGTTAGAACTCACGCTTAAGAATACACGCAAACTTCTCAACACTGGCGGGAAACTTCTTCTCATCGAAGCCACTCGACTGACGCCTTGGGTCAACACCATTTTCGGAACTCTCTCAGGATGGTGGGCATCCGAAGATGGTCGTCAAGACTCGCCACTCCTGCCAGTCTCCGAATGGAACACTCTCCTGAAGCGTTGTGGTTTCAGCGGTGTGGACATATCGACTCCAGACCACGTCGGAGAGACGGCAACAACAACGATGATGGTCGCCGAGGCAGTCGATGAGCCACATGTCAACGGGAATACCTCTTCGGTAGCTACTTTGGTGCTCAACAGCTCTTTGCCATTATCGCGGCAGCTTGCCGAGAATGTTCGACTGCATCTCTCTGAACAAGGGATCAGTTGCGATATATCAACCATTAGCGACGTGGAAATTCATTCAAGGGGCACCTGTATCATTCTTGATACCGCCGAGCAAGCCCTTCTAAAGGATCCAACCCCGGAAGCCTTCAAGAAGATCCAAGTCCTCTTCACTCAAAGCAAGAGTATTCTGTGGACGAGTCTCCAAGAGACGGAGACAGTTGAATCCTCTGTCAAAGCAATGATCAACGGCATGGCTAGAGTTGTCCGACGTGAGAACGATGGGCTGAAGTTGATCACGCTTGACGTTCGCGACGTTCTATCTCCAGATTCATCCAAGGGGATTTCGTCCTCTATCGCCAAATTCGCAGCCGCTAATTTCTTCAGTCAAGGCTACTCAGCCAGTTTCGAGGAGAGGGAGTACGCCATCTCGAACGAACAGCTACTCATTCCTCGTCTGCGCACCGACAGGAAATTCAACAACTGGATTGAGAGCGCTCAAGTCAGCAATACGACTACAGACATGGCCATCTATCGTGATGATCAACGACCCCTCAAGCTTGAGCCCGAGACACCAGGTCTGCTAAACAGTCTTCGTTTCGTGAACGACCCTCGGCCCATGACGCCTCTGGCTCCTGATGAGATTCAGCTTAGCGCCCACGCCTACGGCATCAACTTCAAGGATGTCTTCGTTGCTCTCGGTCAAATGCCGCCTACAGTGGTTATGGTCGGTGAGACAGCTGGTATTGTCACCGCAGTTGGATCGGAGATGCAGAGCATTTACAAGATCGGCGACAGGGTCATCGGTTTCAACGCTGAGCCATTTGCCAGCCACGCGAGAGTCAAGGGCCTCCATGCTCATGTACTCCATGATGGCATTAGCTTCGTCGAAGCAGCATCTGCCATGATAGTGTTTTACACATCATGGTACTCCCTTGACCGCGTGGCTCGCCTGCAAAAAGGGCAAAGCATTCTGATCCACGCTGGTTCTGGCGGTGTAGGCCAGTCAGCAATTCAGTTCGCACAGAATGTTGGAGCAGAGATCTTCATCACGGTTGGTAGTTCAAAGAAGAAGCAATTTATCATCGACACCTACGGCATTCCAGCGACGCATATCTTCTCGACCCGAACTACGACATTCAAGGATAGCATCCTCCGTCTCACAGGCGGTAAGGGTGTGGATGTGATTCTCAACTCGTTGTCTGGCGAGCAGCTTGCAGCAAGCTGGGAGTGCTTGGCTCCTTTCGGCACCTTCGTGGAGATTGGCAAATCAGATATATACAAGCGAACCCGTCTGAGCATGGTTCCGTTTGACAAATGTGCCACATTTGTCTCAGTGGACCTCACCCGGCTGAGCCAAGAAAGGCCTGAACTAATTCATCATGGGCTGAAAGTTCTCCTCGATCTCTTCGAGAAAGGGACTTTCAGGCCTGTGAGCCCAGTAACAACCTACGCAATGACCGATATAGAGGATGCCTTCCGCCTGATTGCGGCTCGCAAGCACACAGGCAAACTGGTCGTCGTCGCAGATGAGAAAACGAGGGTCAAGGCAGTCTTGCCTCCACCAAGGCTGTTGAGTCTGGCTTCCCAGGGAACCTACGTCGTTGTCGGCGGTCTTGGCGACCTAGGACAGAGAATCTGTCGCTTTCTGGCGTCCCGGGGTGCAAGTCACATTGTGACGCTGTCGAGGAGCCTGTTGCCGATGAAGGATCTCGAGATCTTCAAACAGCAAGTTGAGGAGATTGGAGGCATTGCTCATACCATTCAGTGTGATGTTACGGATGAGGACAGCGTACTCAGGGCTGCTTCTTACTGCCAATCTAATCTTCCACCAGTCAAAGGTGTCATTCACGGGGGCATGGTTCTCAGAGTAAGTTCAGCCTTATTAGACCCTTGTCTGACAGCTAGTGAGAACGAAGGACATTGACATCTCTTCAGGATCACCCCCTCGAGTACATGACCTTCGAAGAGTACACAGCGGCCATCAAGCCCAAGGTCCACGGGACGCTCAATCTGAACAAGGCATTTGTCTCCCAGGATTTGGAATTCTTTATTGCTCTGTCGTCGGTCTCTGGAATCCTGGGCATGGCTGCCCAGTCGAATTATGCAGCAGGCAACACGTTCCAGGACGCCTTTTCGGCCGCACAGAACTCCAAACCTGGCAACCGTACAAGATACACGACTCTTGACCTCGGCGCCGTTGAAGGCTCCAACGCTCTCAAACTGTTGCCTGTCAAGGGAGAAGAACTGAAGCGTCAGGGGGGCATCCTCATGACCTTTGACGAAGTGTTCAAGGTACTGGAATACGCCATGGGCCCTCAGGCCGTCGCAGATAATGCTTCCCAGTGCTTGCTCGGCTTTGACTACCAATCACTTCACGGTGTCTCAGGTGGCAGCTCTGCTTCCAGTCCATTGTTCTCGCTGATGCCCTCTTCCAGCAACAGTACTGTTGCAAGCGAGGGGCTACCATCAGAAGGCCAAGCCGCCGATCCTGGAAGAATGGTACAAGAAGCGAAAACACTTCAAGATGCCGAAGCCATCATCGCAGCCGCTACTGCTGAGAAGTTTGCCGTCTTCCTCGACAGTCATGTTCGGATCGACGTTCCCATCATTGACCTGGCTCTCGACTCGCTCGTGTCGATCGAGCTTAAGAACTGGATGGTCCGAACATTCCAAGCGCCGCTTCAGGCTTCAGAGCTAGCTGGTGCCCTGAGCATTACCGCCCTGGCTAAACTCTTGGCTTCGAGGTCCAAATGTATCAGCGACGACATCAGGGGTAAGCCGGCCGAGGGCGATCCTGAAAATATTGCCAGCATGGAAAGCCCAACACCCTCTCCCAAGCCCGTGAATGTGCATGAGAGAACCAATGCACTAGGCTCCGAGGTCGCCGCTGGCCATGACTGGGCCTGCTGCAAACACTCCAAGATCCTCCCGCGTTACCCTCTCGTGAGCCTTGACGAGGCGCTAGACTACTTCCTCGAGAATATCGGTCATTTCAACACCCTGGAAGAGCTCGAAGTTCTACACAAAGCTGTCGACGAGCTCCGTCAGCCCGATGGGCCCGCCCGCAAGGCGCACGCCAAGTTGGTCGAGATGTACAACGACCCGTCGCTCGACAGCTGGATGTACGACACAGTCACGGACGCTGTATACCTCAAGCGGCCGCACCCGGTGGCGCCGTACTCCAACGTCATGGGCACGCACTTTGACACGCCCTTGCCCCACACACAGAGCGAGCGCGCGGCTGTCATAACGCTGGCGGCATTCGAATTCCAGAAGCAGGTTGTGGCGAGTGAGGTCGAGCCCATCTGGTACCATGGCACGGCGTCGTGCACATGGCAGTGGCAGTGGCTGTTCAATGCTCGACGAGATCCCGGCGTGGACGGGGATAGGATGGTGATGTACCCAGGGCGGGATTACATTGCCGTCCTGCGTAGGGGACACGTGTTCAAGGTGTCCCTGAAGGACGGCGACGATGACGTTTCTTATGAGAGCCTCCAGGCTACTTTTGAGGCCATTGTCGCCTGCGTTGACGACGAGGGTTTCTGGACGGGCATTCTCACCACGGACTGGCGTGACTCCTGGGCCAAGGTAGGTCGTCACATCGTCACAGATTCGATAGGATTGCTGACTCTTCTAGTTCCGAGCCGAAGCGCTGGACATAAACTCAAGCAACGTCGAATACATGAAAGCCATCGATGAAGCTACATTCCTCGTATGTCTCGACGACGGCAGTCCCACGGGCAAGGAGGATCACGTTCGCCAGTCGTACCTCGGGGATGGCTTCAACCGCTGGATGGACAAGTGCACGCAGTTCATCATTTCAGAGAACGGTCGATCCAGTTTTGTCATGGAGCACGGTGCCATTGATGGCATGACGGCCAGCCGCGCCTGCGAATTTGTCCACGACGCCATCCAGGCCCACGTCCCGAATGGCAACGCCACCCCGGGAACCCCCTCCCTCCCCTTTGAAGAGTTCACCTTTACCTCCTCTCCCGCGATCGACACCCAAATCGCCCTGCTCCGCGAGCGTTACGCCGCCGCGTCGGCGTCGATCGGCTACAAGAACCACACCCTCTCGGCGTTCGGCACGGACTTCCTCATGGCCTGTGCCGTGCCGGTCAAGTCGGTGCTCGACGCGACCATCCAGCTCGCCATCCGGCTGCACTACGGCGAGAACAAGGCCTGCTGGGAGGGCGTGTCAATGGCGCACTACCACAAGGGCCGGCCGGAGATCATGCAGGTGGCCACGCGGCCGGTCGTCGACTTCTGCGCCCTCGCGACGGACGAGTCAGTGCCGCTGGCCGAGCGCCGCGCCGCGCTCCTCCGGCTCGGCCGCGCCATGAGCGGCAACATGCAGCGCACCCTCGCCGGGCGCACGCACCTGCGCCTCTTCGACCTGCTCAAGGTCAGCTGGCCCCGCGACGAGCCGCTGCCGCTCATGTTCCAGCGGGACCTGTTCTGGCGCAACCCCTTCGTCATGGCGCACCACGCGCCGGCGTCCAACACGGTCGACGACTCGGTCTACGGCGTGCAGGAGCCCAACTCCATCTGGATGATGATCACGCCCGGGAACGAGAGCATCCGCATCGCCATCGCCGGCGCCGCGGGGGAGAAGACGCCCGCGTTCGCGCGCAAGCTGGATGAGGCGGCGGAGATTATCAAGAGGATCGTGCAGGCGAAGTGAGCCTGCCTAGCGCCTGAAGAGGACGAGAGGTCACTTTAGGCGTTAGCATGACTTGGGTCAGGGTGTGCTTTGTTTCCGGGGGGATTTTCTATGAACGCAATGGACGTGAGTTTTTGCATTGTCGGTAGCCCCTGATTTCAGGGGTCAGCCTGGGACGTCTTGCCGTCATCTTGTCAATGCTTGCGGCCCCACATCAAGCTCGACTTGACCCAAGCTCCCGTTGGCACATGCTCTCCCCAGAACCCATCGAGCTTCAATTCGACTGGGTCAGTGCCAATTCACTTATTCCTGCTACCGTAGAAAAGAACGTCTCGAATTCCGTAGACTATGTGGTGTGTTTTTAGACAAGAGAAATGGCTGCTGAAGCCCGTCTTGAACACCTTTCCATGCAAATGCCACCATGCCAGCAGGACAAGAGCCCCGCAGAATTGTAAACATACAAGTGCGATCGATCCAACATCGGGATCCGTGTCCAGTTTTTCAAACTCCTCCAACTCCGTCACAAAGATGACCTCCAATATAATTATTCACACGCTATACAACAACATTCGTCTCCAAATCTCTAGTGCAGTCCGCTCTCACCCGTCTCGGCCATGTACTTTTGGCAGTTGAGCATCATCTTGACCTGCTCGCCAACGTCGTGGAGACGGCCGACGACCTTCTTGTTGCCGTCGACGAAGCCCAGGATCGAGTAAGGAATGCCCGTCTCCTTGCAGAACTCGCGGACGTGGACCTGCACGCGGCGAAGGTTGTGACGAGGAACACGGGGGAACAGGTGGTGCACGGCCTGGAACTGGAGACCGCCGTGGATCCAGTCGAGCCAGGCGGGGCAGTCGACGTCCATAGTGGTGCGCAGTTGACGCTGGGGGAAAGACTCGCCGTCGCCCAGCTCCACGGTAGACATGCCCCAATGAGACAGGGTAATCTGGACGTGCAGAGGCATGGTGATGATATGCGAGACGAGGACGAAGATGACGCGCATGGTCCAGGTCGGGATGGAGCGCCAGACGAGGCAGTAACCGAAAAGGAACCAGTAGCAGGTCATAAAGGCGATCTCGGTGGGACGGATCCACCACGCCTTGCTGTTGCCGAGTCCGGAGGACCTCTTCGACAGGACGTGGCACCAGGACAGAAGGTAGAGGTTGAAGCGAGCGATGCCCATGACCGGGTAGTAGGTGTACTTCTGGTAGGGGACCATGACGTCGGCTGCCTTGTCCCAAACGTAGACGAAACCGTCGTAGTAGCTCGACGTCAAAGACTTGGCGTACGAGATGCAGGTGGCGAAGAGAGGGACGTTCTGGATATCGGGGTCGTGCTCAGGCATGTTGGTGATGAGGTGGTGCACGTTGTGGCTGCTCTTCCACCAGCCTATAGAAAGGCCACAGCAGAAGTCTCCGATGAAGAGGGCAATCAGGGTGTCGATCCAGAAGACGTGGGTGATGGCACGGTGGGCAGCGTCGTGGGCGCTGAACATGATTTGGTGCTGAGCGTGTTAGCGGACCGCAGACCCGTGACGGCGTGAGGGGGAGAGAGAACATACCCAGAAGAGGCCCAGGAAGCAGGCCGAGGTGACAAACCACTGGTAGCGGAGGGCAACCATGGAGGCGGCGAACAGGGAGGTGTAGCGAACCATCTCCTTGCCGTATTCAATGTATCGGCAGTCATAGTGACCCTCGTCGATGACCTTCTGGTGCAGAGCACGATACTTCTGGATGATGTCCTGTTGGGTGGCCATGTCGACGGAGGGGAACATGGCAGCCTCCCTGTCGACCTCCTGCTGGATGGCCCAGTCAGTGTACTCGAGGGGCGACAGCTTGCGGGCCCAGGGTCCGGTGGGCATGCCCTTGGTCTCGGCGCCATCGGCGGAGGACGGGACCGTCCGCTTCCGCAGACCCGACAGGGCGGGAGCATCGAGATCCTTTGCATCGTCGATGTCGATGCCATCCTCGCTCCCGCAGTCAGATGTGACAGACGAGGCCAGGGAGGCCCGGTCGAGGGTAGGGCTGAGACGGCCGGCATCGTCGGAATCACGGGCCCTGCTGGAGTCCGAGTCAGAGTCCGTGGCGGGATCATCTGAGTAATCGGCAACGGCGGGCTCGATAATGACAGGGCAGGAGGTCATCGCATCGCTCGAAGAGGAAGGGGTCGGGTCGGCCTTGCGGAAGACACCGCCTCTAATTGGCGGTAGCATGTTGGGCCAGAGACCCGCAGGCTTCCGGCCGATCCGAAAGGCCTTCATAGTCCGCAGCGTGGAAGCGGCATGGTACCTGCAGATAACAAGCACAACGGTCAGCGGTTTCTTCTTCGGTTTGTTTGCTGGGTAAGCAACATTGATGCAATCGTCCAATGGTAGCAGCAGACGCCATCCAAATGTGAGTAATCCTGACGTGGTCGACGGACGCACTGATGGACCACTAAGCCCGAGCGAACCGGCCGACCCGGACACAACCAGGACAAAAAGGCCAGTGGTGTCCCAGCCCGACCATCCATCACATCATGCCACTGCATCCGCCATGTGTTTCGATCGGGCTTTCGGGGTCTTCGGACGCAACGGAACCACCGGGGATCAACGGCCATTTAAGCTTAACTTCGACGCCCGGTCTTGGTACGTCGGGGTAGCTTAAATGCACGCTGTCGCCCCGGGATCGGTTTCGGGTTTTGGGGTTCACTCAATTATTCTGGTTTACTCACACTTTCATTTCGTCGGTCGCATCTCTTCCCACCATGTGGAGGATGGCGAGACGGCCTCCGGGATGACGCTCGAGCCACGAATCGAGGCGGAGCACATAGTCCTCAAAGACGACGATGGTCTGTCCTTCGGCAATCAGCGCCTCGACCGCCCGCGGCGAGATAGTATCGTCGCGACCCATGTCGACGACGGGCAATTATTCTTCGGTTACTTGTTTCTGTCGGGTCCTGGCTGTCGGCACGATGCTGCAAGCAAGCAAGAACGTTCCGCGGGTATGGTCGAGAATGGAAGCTCGGCCTGGGCGAATGTCGAGAGACGGTTGGCGAATATGGTTCGGTTGACCCTCAACGGCTCGTCGGCACCGGAAAGAAGGAGCGAGTCGGACGAGGAGCGAGAAATGATCGGATCGTGGTGAGGCTTCGCGTCCGGGAGCTATCGAGAGGAAGAAGCCCAGGGGTATTGGTGTTCCAAAAGGATCGGAATGCTGCAGGCAGGCAACTGACGGCGATTGCTGTGTCTGGTGTGGTCTTGCCTTGGAAGAGTCGTCGAAAGGGACCTTGAGAGAGTGTGTCGCTCTTGCGTTCCGTCGGGTGTCTGAAGTAGGGGACAGACAGGCAGGCGGAGGAGCAGGTACAACTGGGCTGGGCGGCGGGGCGGGAACAGCTGGAGCGGCGCAAGAGAAGGAACGAGCAGCAAGACCGGCAAGGACAGCGTGGAAGGGGGAGGGTGCGTAGACGGGAAAACAGCAGTCGAGGCTTTTACATCGAACGACGAACGAACGAGCGGCGAATGAAGAGGAGCCGGATCGGCAGACGAGCGACCCAGAAAGCGAGCAAGCGAGTTCCAGGCCGGCGATGTGCGAGCATCTACCAACCCAACCATCCATCCATCTCTCCATGCGGCCGTTGGATTGGATAGATGCACCGACCGACTCGACGACCCTCGAACGACTGCGCAACGTCGCCTCTCCGGCCCACTGGTCTCGCTTCCTCGCAAACTCGCTCTTCATTTCTTACTGCTCCCACGCCCACGGCCCGCCGTCACGCCTGCGCCCACGACGATTAAAAGAGGGGCAAATCTCTTCGCATCTCGCCCTTCAGGCTCGTCCGCCGCCCAGGTCTCCCTCCCCTTCAGGGTGTTTAGCCGCTACAACCCATGCTAGTGGTGCGTCGTTAGCAGGCTGGCTCAACAAGCACCGGCCGACCGACCGGGGCAGCAAGGCGAGAAAGTGCGAGGTCGAGCCTGGGGCAGGCAGGCCGGCCGGGCCAATTTTGTGCCAAAGGGCCCCTGGGGAGGCTTGGATACGGCGCCCCGAGCTTCAGCGGGTCCAGGGGCCGTCGTTGCGCAGGTGCTTCTCTGACTGGCGCTCCGAGAAGGAGCGGAGCTGGCCCCTCTCTCCCATCAGCCATCATGACAGGGGACCCCACCCTCCCCCTTATCGATCTCCAGGACCCTGAAACAGGGAACCGTCATCCCCAGCGCCGCGACTGGTTCGGTGGGGCCATGCTGCTTGCTGCTCGCTGCATCCACACCACCGGCAGCCGGTGCTGGCCTGGTCTGGCCCGCCACTGTGTTCCACGAGCCACGAGCGAGGATGGCGCAGCACTGGCGCTATTACCATCGACCGACCTACCGTTCGCCCGACAATTCGACGAGCCACACAAAGACGACGAGAGCGACGAGAAAACCGGGTGCCCATTGTCACAGAGAGAGACCGATAAGAGTGCGATCGCCCGTCGATGAGGGGAGTCGAAGGAGTGGGACGTCGTGCACATCCGACGAATGACTACGGGTTGGACGCGTGGTGTGGCCCCAAGGATGTGATGCATTCTGCAGTTGCCTGCCAGATCTGGGATGCCTGCCTTGGCCTCCTGCCCGCCTGCTCGCCTGCCTGCCAGCTCCAATTCGACTTGGCTCGACTTGGTTTGCACGAACTGGTCCAACAGAGCCAATCTCTGGACGGGCGAGACGAATGAACATGTGGCCGTGCCACCAATCCAATCTGCAGCGGCTTGCGTGCGAAGGCTCGCAGAATCCAGCGCTAGCCTCGGCTTGGCTCGCACGCGTCGCACTCGGTTTGTGACCGAACCCTGCTTGGCGAAGCCGAGAGAGGGAGAGCTCGAGCAGCAGGGCTCCCTTGGCTCCAGGCGCCCTCCCAGGCGGCCGGGCTGTACCGGCGCCGTACCGTGGTACTGCGCCTGCTGGACTGAACACGACTCGAGCTTCAAATTCTGTTACTCAAGGGTTGTGGTGCTCCTGTGCGAGGCCGAGTCCGAGACGAGTCATCGAAACGAGACGTTGACTCGAGACAGTGACTCGAAGACGACGTCTCCGAACGCGAGGCACCCGAACATGCGCAGAGGCCCTCAACCGGCTCGCTCTCGTCTCCGGTTTTCTTCGCCTTTAATCGTTCTCGCGACCGAGACTGCGCATGCTCGCTCGACACGGTGCAGACCTCACTCAATACGGCGGTACGAGCATTGCGAGCCTGTTGGCTTCGCATTGGGTCTTTGTGCCACGGGTGGAGTCGAGCGTGCAAATGCAGTCAAGCCGTGATACGCAATCTGGCAATCTCCACCTGGTCCCTGGCCCCTTCAGCTTCCATGCTTCCCTCCCACGGTGCGGATGGTGGCTCTTCCCCCTCAGAATGCTCCTCGGTTCGTCCAATCGACCCCCTCGCCCACGCATGTGTCGCCTCCTTGGCTTTCCGGCGGCGTGCAGCTAGCAGCGGGGCCTTGGCCCGGAAGAGGAAGGCGTCTGAGCCAGCCGAGCCATTACCTCAGCGGGCCACCGGGGGCTTCATCTCGTTCTATCCTCACCCCTCCCCTTTTCCCTTCCTTTCCTTTCTTCCTTTCTTCCCTCAGTCAGTCGGTCGGCAGGTCTGTGTGGTCTGTTGATGCCTCTCCCTGTGACAGTTGACAGCTCCCACCCCCAACATCAACGACGCTACGGCCTCGCACGGCGCCGTCTGACTTTATTCGGCTGCCTGGGGCGGAGCGTCAAGCCCTGTCTGTCTTGGTTTGGGTTTCTAGACCTTTTCCGAGGAGCCCCCCCTTGTTGAATTTTCTCTTTCATTCCTCTAGTCGGGCTGTGCCGAAAGTGTCGGGAACACGAGCGAGCGAGCGAGCGCTGCGAGGGCTGAATACGAAAGGGAAAATAGGGGGTCATGCTCCCTCCCACGTCTCCTTTTCTGGCAGTTCGGAGCCGTGCCGGTACGTTTGCCAAAACACCCCGCGCCGGCGGTCTGTCTGTGTGCGTCCGCTCGCCGGCAACACCCCCCCACCCCCCTCTCCCACGGTCACAACAGCGTGTCTGGCCTAGCTTCGCCTCCACATCTTGGCAGCACTGCCCTGACTCGACGGGAAATCCCTCGCAGCTTTTCTTTCAACGTCCCCCTTTCGCTCGCCGAATGTGGGATGCGATGCTATGGGCGCTTGCCAGAGCTCCGTTACACGGTCGGGTCAGCACGAGTCGATGGACGGGTTCGCAATGTGCTCGGTGATTGCACCGTTTGACTCGTGGCTTCTTCCGTTGCCTGCCACCATGTACGGCCTTCCACTGGTGTGGCGAAGAGACGAGTGGATGATCTCCGTCACTGGTGCGCAGCGCCTTGCGCTGCGTTGCTCCTGTTCCTGGGGGGTGGGGTGAAGGAGAACGGAGGTTTTGCTTGGCTCCGTCGGCCTGCTTGGGTGTGGGTCTGGCGGATGTTTCTGGCGTGGCGTTGAGGCGGGGGTTCTGCGGGTCTTTTGGGGGGAGGGTGTTTGGGGGTACGAGCTCACCCTCCCTCACGCTCCCTCTCTCCGTCTCTCCCTTCCAACGTGCTGCCTGGCTTGTCACGTGAAAACTAACTTCCCTCACAGCACGACGTCACGTTGAGACTGTTTCGATCGCTTGAGAACTGATCACTGAGAACTGAGGAATGTGAAGGCACCTGGACGCGCGATTGCGCCGGAGAAACTAAACCCGCGCAATCTGCAGATAGCGCCATCGTCAAGCTTGAATATGATGCTTGGCGACACGATGCTGCTGCACAGCAATTTCTCGTGCCCTGGCTCCTCCTACTGTTCCTGGTTTTCGTCAACGACGCCCCAATCTCGGGTGGCTTCCAGCCCTCAGGAACCGAGATGAGCCGAACGACGCCCACGAGATCCGCTTTTTCTTTCGGTCTGCGGCCCCCTTTCTTGACCGAGGCATGCTCTGTCTAGTCTGGTTTGAAGACATTTGGGTTCTCACCACACCACCATGGAGAGAAGAACAGCATGTGAGGCGGCGAGCTCACTGCATACATGATGCGCACATGATATGACTCCGACACAATGCTCGGCTGACCTTGGCTCATCAGCTTTGCGAACTTGGCGTTTGCTCGCATACCTCAACGGGACCAACTGGACAAGGCTTCCAGTAACATTTCCTCCGTCCCGTATGTCCTGTCCCCTACGCGACGCGCTATTATTGTCGTAAATCGTAGTGACGTCATGTTATCACGCCCGCAGATCGGTTTTGGCAGCAACGCATACGCCATGTAGTGGCGGGGTGCCCGTCTCCGAGCCTCTTAGCCATCGCAATTCGTGTGCCAAGACAAGACAAGGCAATACACCACTTCTCTTGAGGCGGGCAGTCACTCTTCTCTCTCTATCTTGTTGTCAGAAGAGCGGCAGAGCCGCCCTGGCTCTGTGCCAGCTTCCCTGACATGGCGGCTGAGAGTTCGTCACAGTTGAATGTCATTATTTCCTGCATCTGACGGCCAGCCAGCAGCCCAACCGCCTCTTGGCGACCGAAGATTGTCTTCCGTAGTACTCCAGACACAGGTTTTAAGGCTGAAGCACTCATAGTACATCAGCGACGCCGGGACGTTCGTGATACGGGCTACGTACTGAGGTTAATGGCGGCGAAGTAGGTCGAGCACTTGAGAACTGCTTATGTTACCACGACCTAAACAAGGACACACGACCTAAATAAGGACACTGCTGTTAAAATCCATCACGTCAAGCACAATGGGGATATGGACCAAATGAGGTCATGTCGAGTCGGCGTCGCCGTACCAAGTGCTGTACGGTCTGCAGCCCTAGCCACGCATCGGCCTGGGCAAACTCTTGGTAGTAAGATTCGAGCCTCGCCCAACATGTTGAAGAACATAAGCTGAGGTAAGACGCCAATCTTCTCGGGCTCTCCATGTTTCCCGCGTGGGTTTGAACATCTAGTTGCAGTGTATATATTATGATGTTGAGGACAGGACTAAACATGCTGTATTCCTAAAGCACGCCGCAATTTAATCACAAAACTCCGGCTCTAACGTACATCACCATGGAGCGCCCAACGAACTCTTACACTGAGCTGCTGAGCCAAGAAGTCTGGAAAGTCGGGCCCATTTATGAGTCCATGCCAGTTTCCCAGCAGGTTCGACTCTCGTATCTTCGCGCCAAGTCAATCGCAAAACACATCAACATGACTGTGACGGACATCAGCCAACTATCACCCAAGTTTTGGAACTTTCACTTAAATCGTTAGTCCGCCCTGCCCATCCAAGACTCTTCAAGAAGGCTCATAGTCTACATCACAGTGGTCGCTGGAGCTGACTCGGCCGCCACCGTCATCTTGACAATACATTGGAACCTCTGCATGGGTACAATTGCAATGCATGGGCCCACTCACCCCCGTATCCTGGAGATTCTCGACAGACTTGCCAGGTTTGACCTCTGCGGCGAGTTCATGCTGACAGAATTGGGCCACGGTCTGGATGCCCGCAACATCCAAACGCTTGCCACACTCCAGGATGACGGATCTTTCGATCTACACACCCCGGATAAGTCTGCCGCCAAGGTCATGCCGCCGACCACCCTCTGGGCCGGCATACCCCGGGTCGCTGTCGTCTTTGCGATCCTCGTGGTGAATGGCGAGCAGCGCGGCATACGACCGTTTCTCGTCCATATCAACGACAGAGATAAGATGAGACCAGGCATCTCATGCCGCGCTCTTCCGGCACGACCCGGCGCGAAGGTCTTGGACCATGCAGTGACATCATTCCACCATGTCAGACTCTCCCGGTCCTCACTGCTTTCCGGAGCCGATGACTTGGAGCTGCAAGACTCCCGGAAGGAGCTGTTCCGTCATATTCGGCGCGTCACTGTTGGGACGCTGTCCCTGTCGATGACCTACACCGCGGCGCTTCGGCAGTCTGGCTACGTCGCCGGTCGTTACAGCCAGAAGCGGCGCATCGCGGGGAGAAACCCTAATGAGACAATGCCCATTGTCACGTTTACCACGCAACACAGGCCTGTCATCGCGGCACTGACCCAGGCTTCAGTTCTGGAAGCATTCGCCAACTGGACGACGGGGCAGTTCGTCGCCAGCTCGGCCAGCCCGCGTGTTCAGGGCGCGCTTGCTTGTGTGTTCAAAGAGACGGCGATTCACTTCGGACAGGCCACGATGAGCGAGCTGATCGACCGATGCGGCTGGCAGGGCCTCTTCACCTTCAACCAGGTGTGTGAGCTTGCGTTGGCGCAACGAGGAACGTCGGTGGCCGAAGGCGACATCCTCGTGCTGTGCATTCGTAAGTACATTTGTTGCTGACTGGCAAGGGGGTTGATTGCCATGTCTGGTAAAAAAGAGAAAAGAGAAAAAAGCTCATCATTTCTACAGGACTTGTCACAGAACTGGTACTGGGCCGGTGTACGTTGCCGGAGCCATCAGATCCCAACAGTCTCCTGGCCATGCATGAGAGGGGCGTGTGGGATGAAGCTGGTCAAATGGTGGAATCAATCATGAGTCTTGACGAAAAGCAGCGTGACGAGGGCTTCAACACCTTCCTTCTACCGCGTTGCCGCCAGCTGATCCAGGCCACTGGGCAGCGCATGGCGTACGAGGCGGCAAAGGCAGCCCCCGACATCAGGCCCGAAATGCTTCGGCTGTGGGAGGCCATGTGCGTCGAGGACGACCCCAGCTGGTATGTCGCGAACACTAATCTCGACCGCATCGCAATCTTCGAGAAACACTCCGAAGCGGTAAAGGCATTGCTGCCGCTGCTCGATGAACTTCTCGAAGAAACCGAGGCCGAGGCGTGGACGACAGCCCCTTTCTTGGACGACAAGAAATGGAGCGAGTTTGTTGACGGCCTGGAGCTATTCGGGCGCCCTGGAGTCCCCGGGGATCAAAGGGACATGTTTGTTGATTATGGTTCGAGTGAGAATACCCAGGTAAGCGAAGAGGGACGCATTCAAGCGACTGTTATTGCGGGGGCCTGATTGTTATTGGTATTCTGTTCCTTGAGAGGGTTCCTGTTGCCTTGACATAGCTTCCATTATTCATCAGCCTAGCGTAACGATTTCCCAGCTATTAACGCATTCTTCCAAGTCCAAAACCACATCCTCGTATTGAGTCGCCGATGCCATGATGGCTGCTACCAACAAGGTTGCCTTGGCGAAAGTTTCTGGAGATCTTTCCAAGTGGTTGAGGTCCTCAAGTTTCATGCCTCCTTTCTCTGCCCATTCCTTCCAGCGGGCAAGAGCTTCGCAGATTGAGCCAGACACGTTTCTCTCTAACACCATCTGACGCAAAACCATCAAGACGGCATCCTTCGCCGTAGAAGCACCACTTAGTTGCCCGCGGCTCTGCAGCCAGACTAGGCTGTAGTCGGCAACACGCGCGGCACTCCACGTCGGGCTTCGCAGGGCGTCCCTGACTCGATCACCTCGAGCTTGATCTTCGCGGAGCTTTTGGTCCTCCCCTAGTACACGGATCAGTACCCCATGTTCAGTGACGAAGTAGGCAGACAGACGCACGTTGACTCATCTCTCGGCGATGGTTCTCATCCTGTCTAGCTCTTGATGCCGCCAGACGTTCATCGACAGGCAAACCTCGCTCGGCTCTCTCCGCGGCGACCTGGTCTGCTATCCTTCTGGAAGATGCTAACCGTTCATATTCTTGCGTGAGCCTGGGGCTTGTCCAGGAGGGGGTTTCCGAACCGTCCACGAAGCCTAGGAGCTCGATGACACCGCATGGTATCGTGCTGGCCGTTGCGAAGTCCAAGACGTCTTTTGGAATGTTGTATTTCCAGAGGATCGTGTCTTGACTTATGCCACACGCAGTGGCAACACTGGCAAACCAGATGCCGTCGTCGTTGGGCTTTCCTTTTCGAATGCGCAGATGCCCCCACGGCAGGCTGTTGTAAGTGTTTGTTTCAAGGCTCTCTTCGTAGACGTCGGAAAGCCCGGCCTCGGATATCTCGCAAATGATGCTTGCCTGAAGGAGCTGTTTCCCGGGAAGATCGAGGAGATCTGCCTTTTCATCATCTTGCCCGCGAGTAGTCTTCTCATCCGTTGCCTTTGTAATGCCGGCGCTGGACTTCGGAACGGGGTCAGTGGGAGAAGCCCCGTTTCCTGCCAAAAGAACTCGGGGTGCTGGAAGGCGGATGGAAGACGGAGGGACCGACGAATGCTCCGGCGGGTCCCACTTGTCCGCCCAGTGCCGAGTGAGAGCAAGGGACAGGCGGCCATCGGAGTGGTCAAAGGGCGCCGTCACGAGCAGTGGTTTCCTGGGATCCCGGGGTGAGTTCATGAGCGGGGTTTTCGGAGCGGTCCACAAGCCGTTGGAAAGCAGCCTCGCCCATCCAGCCTTGTCGGGGACTGCGCCCAGGTCATAGAGGTACGCAACCAGCTGTTGGAAGTTGACTTCGGCCTGTGGCTGGCGAAGTTGTTTTGCGTACTGGACTCGTTGGGAGTCGTTTCCGATCTGCTGCGTCTCCCACTTGAGGATAGTCCATGTCCCCCCTGCGATGTAGTCTGGGTTATCCTCGTGGCAGACACGGGGCAACTCTGTTGAGGGTATTGATAATTTCTGGTAGTTGCCTCTGCGTCCAAGGCGCTTGCTGGGCGTGACTACGTACTTCGCATATTGTACCTCGATAGTTCTCGTGATGGGGTCGCTTCTCGTGTCAGCTGATAAGCCGTTACGCCGGAGCTTTGCCTTGATCTTGTGCCAAGTTATGAACGTGGCGACTGATGTCCACAGGATCGGTAACAAACCAGCAACGGCAATGGGCACGCCCACGTAGGTGATGATATCGCTGGCTAAGCTACCGGAATCTGGAGAAGATGCCATCACACAGAGGACGATGATCGTAAGCTCAATCTGGATGAAGGTATGTTCGGGGCCTCGGAGACAAATCGACTCATTCAGGTAGAACCTGAGATCCGCAGTCAGAGTATTGTTTGGAGAGATGAGCTCTGTCAACTGCCCGACCCACTGACCTCCAATCAACATGGCACCCTGTCACCGAAGCTGAATGTGGCTGGCCATCCATTGCGTGCGGCTCGTCGCCCGAGGGCTGGCGGCGGAAATGTTGGTCGAACCAATCGAAGCGTCGCAGATCAGAAATACCTCGATGTACAAAGTAGCTCAGGCCCTGTCGGCTGTCGTGCCCGGTCGGTGGCTGTGAAGCTGCATAATATTGGACGCACTTTGGTCTCGCCAAGACCCGAGCGCTTAAAAAAGGTGACAGCCTTGTTCGACGTGCATATTTGTACCACCGTCATCCTGCGCGCCGCCACCATCCTACTGGTAGCCTGATCTTGCGACGGCTTCACACTGAGGGGTCGGGCATCAAACTTATTTGGAAGACTTCGTGACCTGCCTTCATCCATGTCATCAGCCATTCCATCAATTTTCCAGCACCTAGTTAGTAGTTGTCGAACATCCCCATATCTCAATCAGGCAAGATTATGGCGGTGCCGTTCATCGAGACCAGCTTAGCTCTCAAGACCATTGCGGCTGTTGTGGTGCTGGGGTTTTGGGCGCGGTGGTACCAGAACAACAAGAAATTGCGAGCAGTAGGCTCCATCTACTACTGGGTTTCCGAAAACGAAAGAACTAATGATCATCCCAGGAAGAACAAGCATTTGGCGCAAAGCATGGATGCCAGCCAGTGCTCGCCACTCTTCCGTACAAATGGCCTTTCGCGCTTGATCTCTTGAAGCATCAGTACGATGCCCTCCCCGGAGGTCGGCTACTTGACTTCCAGACCAAGTACCTGAACACTGCTCCCACAATTCTCATAAACATCCTCGGGGAGGGCTACATCCTGACCGACCCCGTCAACATCGAAGCCGTCCTCAACAGTCGTTTCGAGGATTTCGTGATGGGATCCCGCCGAGAGGGGCTGTTCCCTCTTCTTGGAGAGGGCATCTTCACCCAAGATGGCCCTGCCTGGAAGCATTCTCGGGAGCTACTCCGCCGTCAGTTCGTTCGCGTGCGCGAGGGCGGACTCAACGCCTTTGAGACCCATGTCCAGGAGCTCATTGCAGCCGTTGCCAAGGAAGCAAAGAACAACCCTGAGAAGGTCGTGGACCTGCAACCGCACTTTTTCGAATACACACTTGGTACTACGACCGACCTTCTCTTCGGCGAGCCGCATAGCAGCCTTCCTGAGGCGGACCGCAAAGCTCTGCGCGACAACTTCGATTACGCCAGCATGGTCTCTGCCATCAGATTGCGGCTTGCGGACCTTGCTTGGGTGTACACCCCGAAAAGATTCCACGAGGCATGCAGCCGCGTTCGAAATTGGGCGTCGTTCTTCTCAGACAAGGCCTTGGACTACATGGATGAGCATGGCGAAGAAGCAGCCAGCGAGAAGTATGCCTTCATCGTTGATCTCTGGCGAGGCATGAAGGATCGTAGCCTTGTCAGAGATCAGCTTCTTCATGTCTTGATCGCAGGACGAGACACCACGGCCTGTCTCATGAGCTGGACATTGTGAGTGCCAGATGAGCGATTTGCGGAGAGCCATTATGTGTTGCCCCAAGCAGCTAACATCTTCAACAACAGTTTCCATCTTGTACGGAACCCCGAACTCATCGAACGTCTCAAGACCGAAATTTCGACCATCATCACGTTGAAGGATTCTAAAATCACACGGAAAGACATTCAGCAGCTTCCGTTTCTCCGATGTTGCCTCAATGAGAGTTAGTAACCACCCAAAATACGCCTGACCGGCATTATGACATGCTTGGCTGCTGCTCCATCGTTGACTGACTGACGGGCCACCAGCACTGCGTCTCTACCCGCAACTCCCGGTAAACGTTCGATATGCTGCAAGAACAACGCTTCTTCCTCGCGGAGGGGGGCCCGATGGCACCGCCCCTGTGCTCCTCAAGAAAGGGAATGGTGTCGGCTGGTCAACGTACCATCTGCACCGTCTTGAATCTCTATACGGGCACGACGCCAACGAGTACCGACCAGACAGGTGGGCAAGCGGCGAGCTGATTCGTAAAGTGGGACTTGGATCCGGCTTCCTCGACTTCCATGCCGGCCCAAGAGTCTGCCTCGGAAGTAAGTAGCTTGCTCCACCCGTGCTCCTGCTTGATGGAAGAGGCTAACATTGTGGCAGAGGATTACGCCATCATGGAGGCTAGCTATGGAATCATCCGCATGCTGCAAGAATACCCTAACATCCGACTGCCTCCCGGTGTACCCAACGAACCTGCTGGGAAGGAGAAACAAAGCCTGACGATTGTTTTGTCTAGCGCTGAAGGCGTTCTGGTGCAGCTTGATTAGCATCATGCCCCTCTGGTGAGCTGACGGGCCATAAGGCTACACCATTTAATGGAGTCAAATGGATGGGTGTGTACTGTTGTAGCCAACGAAGAAGGCCAAGTCCGGGCTTGTGAGGCTGGGAACATCCAGAAAGATGGTGTGGATGCTGTTTCATCACGCGTGCTCGTGGCTCCTTCTGTGCGTCGCCAAGTTTTTGGTGGCATATTTGCAATGTGAATTGGCTGGGCACCGTATTTGACACGACGAGACTGTGACTGGTAGCCTGCTCCGAACAAAATTCGTTGCATAGCTGTCTTGCGCCAACACCTGCGCACGCTGACTGTTATCCTTTTGAGGCTCCCTTATCATTGGTTAGGGTACTATACTTGGGAGTACTTTGAGAGACATCCAAGACCTACCGGGCTACGGCAAGGCGGCAGAGGCCGAGAACGTGGGGGCCAAATATCCCCAGCGGTGTGGGTGGACTTAGCATCTAAACTGAGAACGCTTGGTGGCACCGGGCGATGGACATAAGCAGCTCCTCGCATCATCCACGTGCACAACGAGTATCCCCCAGCTGCAGTGTAGTAGTGAGGGGACAGAGATGCCGAGACTTGAATCTGGCCACTTCCCCCGCGTTCTGCATCACTTCCTTCTCCCCACCAGCCCATGTTGATACCTTATCCCAGTCGCTGCTACAGGCAGAGAACGGCCTGACAAAATGCCTGCGACCACAACTGCTACAGAGGTGGATCCAGATACCCTGAGGTCGGCTGCCGAAATTGTTTTCACCGAGCTTCGTTCTCTGGAGGATCTCCCTGAGTACCACGAACGGATATCCAAGCTACACCACCAGCTGGAGTCTATCATCAAGGTGTGCCACCACCTGAGGGAAGACGACTACATCGAAAGAAGAGGCGAGAGATCAGGGACTTCTGGCATAAATTCAAAAGACCGACAGTCCCTACAAGAGCTCCGCAGAAGCGTCAAACTCATCCTAGGCCGATGCTATCATAACACCGTGCGACCCCTTCAAGACCAGCTGAGAAGAATCGCTCCTCCTCATTCTCTCACACGAGGACACGATGTACCCTACTTGTCCCCCGACGTTCTTGCGTGGTATGATGATATCACAGTCACGCTCCAGATTCAGGCACAAACTCTGGAACTGTTGCTCGACGCCACTTCCTACGTATTCGCTAGAAAACAGCCCAACCCTGCGGGCGAGCAGAATGCGTCCACTATCAAGACAGCGGGGAGGCTCCAAATCCTCATCGAAAACTTGAACGACAGGTTGGAGAACAACGTCGGGTATGTGAAGACCCCAGTTCGAAATCCCCAGGCTCAAGGGAACCAATCTGACATTTGATTCGCAGCGAAGGTGGTCGTTGCCCTGATGAAGACATCGAAGTCGTCCGCCAAGCTCTGGAAAATGTTGATTCAATGGGCAGGCCGTGGCCTTCAGTCTCGATCAACCAGCATTTTCGCATTCGGTCAGGAACCAACAAGTACACGGGACGCGTTCGCGAGCTGCAAGGCATACGCGATGCCTTCAGTGCCTCTGTAGAGGCCACCCAACGACGCTTCGTGATTCAAGGGTCACCCGGCCTGGGCAAGTCGGAGCTGGCCCTCAAGTTCGCCTATGATGAAAGAGCCAGCTACTGGGGTGTATTTTGGGTCGACGCAAGTAGCAAAGAGAACGCGACAGAATCATTCAAGAGGATTGCTGAGATTGAAGGTACCGCGTCAAACCAGCTTTCGGCAGCCAAGAATTGGCTCTCAACTCGTGCCGATGTGTTCGAGTGGTTGTTGATCATTGACAACGCCGATGTGGACGAGGACTGGATCGAGGACCTTTTTCCGCCAGGCCACAGGGGTTGCATACTTCTTACCACTCGAAATACTGCGCATCTCAGACACGGCACTGTCGGACAGCTTCGTTTGAAAGGAATGGAGCATGATGAGGCGAACGCACTGCTTCTTCGCAGCGCCCAAATCGCGCAGCCGTGGACGGCCATCGTGGTTGACCATGCCAGGTCTGTGTGCGAATTCTTGAGCTATCTCCCAATTGCACTCGTGCATGCCGGCCAAGCTATTGTGCAAGACCTCTGCGACCTTGCCGGCTACATCGACTTCGTCGACAAGACTATCCACCGTGTCCGAGAATACTGGGTCTGGGTACAGAAACACAACGATCATGACCCTGAGCTTCTGAAGGCAGCATTAGCCGAGGATGAGGCCGCCAAATACATTTTTGGCACGTACGAAGTGCTTTATGAGTCGCTCGAGGGGGCGACAGTGGGAAGAAAGAACGTCGCAAACCCATTAAAAGTTGAGCACTGCAAGGATGCGCTGCAATTACTGCAGGCCTTCTCCTATATGCACTTCCAAAACATTCGCCTGGACATGCTTGTTTGTGCTGCGGTCAATCCTTTCCGAGAAGCCGAAGAGGGTGTTATTCTACAGAAGAAGGAGGAGGAAATGGTCAAGCGGCTGGGTATTCGGGTTCAACGCACCTGGAAGGATTCGATGCAGACCATTGTTCGCAACCTTCTCAGTCGGGTAGATCTGCCACCGGTTTTACCCGACGCGTTGAAGAACGTCGACGATCTGGACGCCCGAAGGCTCGAGAACGTAGTGTTCATTCGCGTTCGTTCGGCCTTGAAAGAGTTGGAGACCAGAGGCTTGGTCACAAGATCAGACACCAGTGATGGCCAGTCGAATGCGTTGCATAGGGCTCGATACCACATGCACCCCATGGTTCACCGGTGGGTGCGGGAACGACCGAGACCAACGGCTGCCGAGGATGGATTGTTCTGTCAGATCGCCAAAACAGTACTGGCAAGGGCTGTGAGACTGCAAGGTCAAGACGGAAAGCACGAGCAATCGATGCGCCGTGAGCTGAAACCTCACGTGGACCACGTCAGGAACTGCGAGACGGTCATCCAACAAAGGATTCTCGAAAACCAAACACGACAGCGTTCCATATGGTCCTCGATTAAGCTTTTCCAGTGGATGGTCAGTTCAAAATTTGACAAGATGAAGGCTGTTGAGAATGCGAGGTTCAGCAAAGTTTACATGGAGAGTGGTGAATTCGCAGTAGCAGAGGATCTTTTACGAAAAGTACACGACTTTACTGCTTCTCGTGCTGGTCACGATCACGACCTGACCCACCGGGTACAACTGGCTCTTTCAACGTCTCTCTCGCATCAGACACGCCACAATGAAGCTGAAGATATGATACGGAAGGTCTACGAGTCTCGCAAGAGGACCCTCGGCCTTAAGCACCCGCGGACGCTGGAGATCACGAGGGAATTGGGACAGAGCGTGCTCGGGCAGGGACGTTTGACCGAGTCACTGCAGCTATGCCAGACAGCATTGGATGGCTTGAGCCGAGTCTACGGGGACTCACACCGAGAGACGCTCATGTGCATCAATCATATTGGAAAGGTGCACTTTTTCAAGCTCAACTTGGAGGAGTCACTGAGCTACCATGAGCTGGCATTTCGGCGGGCAGAGAAGCTCAGCCCCGAAGACGCGCTTCCGGAAACAGACTTCCTGATTTTGAAGGAAGAATTCGCCATCGCTTCAACGAGACTCAAGAAGGATGTAGAACAGGCAGAGGAAATGCTGCGGGATGTCATCGAACGACGCTCAAAGCTGTTAGGGGAGGCGCAGCCCTACACTCTCCAAGCAAAAGCCAATCTTGGCCGTACCCTGGCAGCTTTGAGACGCTTTGATGAGGCAGTGGATGTCATGAGCAAAGCTCTCGAGATTGCTCAAAGAAGCCTCGGAGAAGACCACCTGGGTGTGCTCGCAGGCAAAACTTGGTTTGGCCAGGTTCTCATGGAAAAGGGTGAGTTGGATCGAGCAGAATCATATTTTCGGCAAGCCACAAACAAAGATTTGTACAGGGTTGCGAGTGGAAGAGATGGTGAGTACCAAGACCGGATTATGGCTGTTTGGCTTCTTGCCGAATGCATGGAAAAGCAGGGGAAACCGGCGGAAGCATTGAAACTTTGTAGGGAGCTGGAGACCACAATACCGCTGGTTGGCGGTCAAGGTCTAGGTTCTCAGCACAAGATGCTCCCCGAGGTATCGCGAAAAGCTTTGTTGCTTGAACAACTGATCAGAACAGGGGAGCAGAAAGCCTCCGAGAACCAAGGCAAGTGCTCACAGGAGACAGTTGAGTTCGAAGACGAAGCGGTGGTGTCAATGATATCTGCCGAGTAAGGCCAGAATCCAGACACGCTTCTGTTCAATCGTATCACTGTTGTAATACACCCACCAAAACTCGGCTTTCTTTTATTTCATCTTAGCAGGATTTGACCTTGCTGAAGGAAAGTCTGAAGATCAGACATTGATTCACAGGGAAAGAAGGCGTTCTGTCGCAGGAAACTTCCATAGCCAAGATGTCGATTTGTCAAGTAATCAATTATTTCTGCGTATACGGTTTTGCACCATGTTTCCAGAATTCACCAAGTTAGACACCCATTCCCATGCTGTCGACTGCTCAAAACCTCAACGAATGGAAACCCCGCCGCCGTCTTCGTCGTCGCTCAGGCAATACTCGTCAAGAGCTGCCACGCTCCAGTCGTCGTCACTCCCAGCATCCTCTGTCTCTCGGAAACTACCCCTCGGAACACTCAATCCAGGGGTTGGAAACGCAAGTTCGCTACCGACTGCGGAGTCATGGAACTTGAAGTTCAGATATTCTGGTATCGCAGAGTGTGTGTTGGAATCATGTGTCTTTCCTTGAGGAAGTTTCTCTCGCAGTGTCCGTTTGGCATCATCCCGCACTCTGGCTATTATGCACTCCAGAAGGTCAAGTCGCGCTTTACTTGCTCTCGGCCCCTGACTTTCAAACACATCTGGGAGCCTCCAGTTGGGATAGAGATTCCAGTGCGTGTCCCTCACCTTGTCAATGCGATCGGGGTGTGAGGCAAAGTAGTAGTGACAAAGGCGACATGTCGGCTTGCTGCTTCCGATAGTCTTCCAACTTCTCCAATACTGGCTTGATACAGTGATGTTGCGTTTGAGAAGGTAGTCGTGAATCAGAACCTCGGCGTGAACAATTGGCCTGAAACTTGGTTTGTTCACCTGCCTCTGGATCAAACCGTCGAGATCAAACTTCTGGAGCTCTGCCACCTGAGCCAGATACGGAGCCGAGTCTTCGTGGCCAGGTATCATCTTACCAATGATCTGAGCGGCAGTTAGTTTGGCCTTGGGTATAGGCTTTGGAAGCGGCACGCTTGATGGGACGGCGGTAACCGTCAGGTCTTGAAACAGGGCTGCCCACGAAGGCGTGGTCGAAGCAGAGATGAGAGTACGAGCTGCTTCGCTATATGACTTCAGGCGACCGAAGCAATGTCGAAGCTCAGACCACGGCTCTGAGTTGTTCATGTTGCCACCTCTAACTCTCACATTTATTTCGTGACCCACGGGAGAGTCCTGATAGGTTTGAGTGGACCTAATGAGACTTTCGCAGTTGTAGAGGTCTGGACATGTGGTAAGCAGAGTGCCACAGCTGGGCTTCCTCAAGTCCCACTCACAGGCTTCTTGGTCACTCTCCTGTTGGCTAGAGTCCGCTACTAAGCTCAACATCCGTTTCCAACGAGAGAAATCCTGCTCAAGTTCCGGGTCTGTATCAAGCTCGGTTAGCCAACTTAGACTGCGGTGAAATCAGACAAACGGATCTGGAGTTCGCCAGCCTACTTTTTGCTTCTCTTCTGCGGTGGTCTTCATTGCAATCATTGACAAGTCCGACGAGCTTGTTCATGTACACCTCAATTCTTGGAAGGTTGAACTTCACGATGCGCCGAAGCACCACTTTTGATCTGACACTCCTAGTTGTTTCCTTCGTACCTAGGAACTCAAGTAATGAATAAATGAATCCTTTCACCTCGATAAGCTCTTGCTGAGTCCTTTGGTTGGACCCAAAAACGTATTCAGGCCCATCAGGGCCCTGCAAAACGGCGAAAGCGGTGACGGTTGGACCTCCTCGTTGGTTGTCGCATACTTGAGCAAGCTTGTAAACAAAATAGTGAAAAGCCTCTTCGGGGGATGAGGATGACTGCTCGCGAACATCAGAAGCCGTGTTATAGCCTGCCTGTCGTCTTTGACATGCTGTCGTGAGGGCCTGTTCCAGTACAATGGGCTGGTAGAACACGCGCTGACGACTTGGCTTGATGGCGACAGGCTTGTCAATTATCTCCTCGGCCACTACTGCAATATTAGCTATTATTCCGATGTTGACATCTTCTGATCGTGCGATCTGGGTCATACTTTTGGTACTGTCTCCAAGGGAGTTGACAATGAATTGTTTGGTGGTGGGGGGTTTGGTACAAGGCCGAAGTCTGTGCGACCGGAATTGAAACTGACGACAGTGAGATGGACTCAACGTTGGAATCTGTAGCTGAAGAACATGGATAGCTGGGAGGCTCAGGTCGTCCTAAAATACCGTGACTTGAAAGGCCTTTAATACCTTAACCTCGATCGCTCAAGGCATGTTACACTGCGGGTAGCAAGGCAGATCGCGAGCTGATGAGACCTCGACAAAGGAGTGGCACAGGTCTTGTAACCTTGATACGGAGCGGGCTGCTTAGGTTGGCCCGTTATGCAAACCAGAAACATGCATCGACAATGGTTGGCTTACGCTTCGGGGGATGCTTCTGGCGATCAGAAAGCTTGGCGCAAGGCAAACCAATGAGGCGGAGGATGTCATCACGTCACATATTGATATGCCTTGGTAGTCTCATGTGGGAGGGAACCATTGCAGCACCCAGTGCGTGCTGCCCGGGACCGAAGCCTTCTTATTCGTACCTGTGATTGGTAGCACCATCAACGCGATCAAACTCGACATTGCAGGCGGCTAATGTGGGAGGGAACCAACATGCACATTGGCTGTTGGTCAGGCCCCGGGAATGGCCTCATTGCATCCTCAGCCCGACTCCCTACGTAACCACCTGCTTCGCTTCGGGTACCAAGTGTAAAAAAGCAAGGACCGCATCACAAACTCAGACGGCATTGACCGTAAAACGAAGTCAATGCAAGATGTTCTGCACGCCGAGAGCTCGAAAGCAGGGCTGAGCATAGCCTGGTAGTCCTCCCGCATGATTAGGCAAGGTCACATTTGGTCTCCTTGGAATGCCTGCCGGTATCCTACGCAGAATGTCAACAGTGATTCGGGAGATATATCCCGGTCAATTTTGATACATGAAAAGCTCAAGTTGGCATCCTGTTAACCAATAGAGCACTGCAGGCTTGACATTCCTTAAAGGAGGGGAGCAGCGCTCGCTCAAGGCTCGATTTTGGGTGAAACTGGTTTCTTTGATATCTCCTCCACAACATATCAAAGGTCGACAAGCTTTGCTTGATATCGCTCATCATATCCGATTTGTAAGACCGTGTGCCAGTGCATGGAAGCCCTGATCGATGATATCCACAGACGGTGTTTCTTTTTTTCATGAAGGTATGTTCTGATCTATCCCCTTGTTCTTCTAATGATGATGTCTGCATCCCTGCCCGTGTCTGACGCGCACTTCAAGCATCTAAGTACAGCACTATTGCCAGTCACTCAAGTCCAGACTCGTAAAACGGGACCCGTATCTCCGCCACACGACGGCAAGATCCGCACATATATTTCCTTTCCCTAACACGATAAATTGCGTCAATTGGCGATTCACCAGGCAAGATTAAACAACCTCAGAACAAACATGGATGAATCGGAGCTGACCTCAAAAGAGTCAATCTACCTAGGGTGCCAAAACAAGAGCCGAGCTTGACATGCGATCTCAAAAGAGACAGGCCTTCAAATATGGTGCCGTGAACCCCATGCTAGAGGGCTATCGGGACGAGGATTGGGAGAGATCCGACTTTAATCGAACCATAACACCATCAACGCACATGGTGGGCGGCCTGGTAAGGGCTGATAGCAGTTTCACTCATTCTTCCCATTTAGAGTACTCGGGAGCTCAATCCAACTTCCAAGGCTGGGATGGCACGGTAAACCCGGCATCGGTCCATTCATCACAGATCCAAGGCTTTGACAATCCCCCACTGGAGACGTAGTCTCCAGAAGGCTCATTGCTGAGTTCAGAGGATTTGATTCTCTCCTACACTCACCAAGAGATGGAAAGTCTCAGTGTTGACGACGATGTAGATGTCTCGTGGCTTGAAGCAGAGGAATGTACCCAGAACCCCCCAATCGAAAGACCGAAAGTATCGGCGGAATCTTCTCGTCAACCCAGCGCCCTGGAGCTGGAGTGCGAGTACGACAACTGCAGCTTAACGTTCCCCAGAAACACAGAACGAAAGTAAGTTCTTTGGATTATTTAACCTTTATCATACCTCCAGCTTCGGCTTTTGGCCGTCGTCACCCATAAGCCTGATCACCCTAGGTCCTTTCATTAAGAACCCTGTGCTAAGATTATTTTTTTATAGCAAACATTATCGAAAAGCGCACAATCCTACTATTCCCTGCCCCGTCGGGTGCCCTTCGCTGCTTTTCCCATACAACAAAGACATGCATCGACACGTCTGGACCGCACACCATCGCTACGCTGCGGATCCCAAAAATAACATCCCTCCGGATGGGGGAGAGTGTCCGTTTTCCGGCTGTCGCCTGTCCTTCACGAGGAAGGATAATCTCAAACGTCACATCGAAGAGAAGCATACCAAAAAAAAGACGAGAAAGAGATAACTGCAGCTGTCTACTCGGGGGGTGTTGTCCAATGTTTTGCTTCGTTTTTCTTTACGAAACTCTGCGTTCACTTTTTGCAATCTGTGTTTGTTTTTCGACGTCCTGCAGAGAAATGTAGAAGATCAACGAAATCGGGTTATTGCATGAGAAATAAACTGATTCAGAAAAAAATGCGGTGCCACCGGGTACATGTGATAGACAGACATCGTTCTTGAGCTCAAGCTGCACCCTCTAGGAGACAGTATACAGAAGAATATATCCAGGCTGTTACACACTGCAACTAGAGTTCATTGTTGGAAGGTAGCTCGTAAGCCACGCGCATCTCTGAGAGGCTACGAGCAATGCGAAACCGGATACGCGTTCGACAACCCACCCGCGATGTCGGCTGAACGTATAATACTGTACTGCAGATCGACTAAGTGTAGATTTCGCGGCATCTGGATTTTTAAGGCCATCAATTTATACCTACCTTACCTTAGTTTGCTAAAGTCCAGCAAAGCCTCCGGTTGTTGATGGGTTATGAGCCTGATGGAAGCCTGGCTTCAAGGCCCACTCATGGGATGCTCACTCACGTGACTTCGCGTACGTTTGCTGACACCAGGCATGGAACGCGTCTTTTCGGCCACAGCGGGGCAGGCAACAGGCACATTGCTCCCATCACCAATCTGGCCGCAAAGTCGATTCAATCGGTGCTCAATTGTGGCTGGGCCATTGCTGCCATGTTGTCTTGCCATGCGCTACGGCGTGTCAACTATCCTCGACTGTAATTCATATCTTTCCTCTCCGACTCGAGCCGAAGATGACGACATCACCGGACGATCCGAAGGCTGCCTCCGAGCACGACACTTTGAAGTACCACCTCCTCGGTCCTTCTCTTACGAAAGCTGGACAAGACTCGGTGGATCAAAGCAAAGTACTGAAGCCAAAATTTCCGGAGTGCTACGCTACAATCACTAACAGCTTTGTCCTACAGGTCTCCGAAATCATTTACAATGCGTCGAAAGGCTCCAAATACTTCAACCGAGAAGAAGCCAAGGACAAGATTCTTACCGAGAAGATTGATCAGATTTTGCAGAAGAAACGCCGACTGGATACTGTCGACCTGACCCGCGAGCTGCGTCAAGCAGACCAACTGATTGCGGAGCTCGAGCTTTCCCGTGACCTATCACAACACATTGTCCATATCGACTGCGATGCCTTCTACGCCGCTGTCGAGCTGCTGGATCGCCCAGAACTTGAGCATCTCCCGTTTGCTGTTGGTGGTGGTGTCTTGACGACATGCAATTATGTCGCGAGAAAGTATGGCTGCCGCAGCGGCATGGCCGGCTTTGTCGCCAAGAAACTTTGCCCGGACCTCATCTTCATCAAGCTCAACTTCGATAAATACATCGCCAAAGCCCAAGAGGTCCGCGAAATCATTGCCGAATACGACGCACGGTTCGAAAGTGCGAGCATTGACGAAGCATATCTCAATATCACGGAGTACTGCGCAGCCAAGGACATCAGCCCCGCGGATGCAGTCCAGCAGATGCGACGTGAGATACACGAAAAGACAAAGATCACGGTCTCAGCCGGCATTGCTGCCAATGCGAAGCTTGCGAAGATCTGTTCTAATATGAACAAGCCGAACGGCCAGTTTCTGTTGCCCAGCGACCGGGCGTCCATCATGAAGTTTATGGGCAGTCTGCCTCCACGAAAGGTCAACGGTGTGGGCCGAGTTCTGGAGCGCCAGTTAGCTGAGATAGGAGTCAAGACTTGCGGCGACGTATATGACTGTCGGCAATATCTCAGCCAGCTGTTTGGCGAGAAAGCGTACGAGTTCTTGATCCATTGCTATCTTGGCCTCGGGCGCACTCGGATCCAACCTGCGGAGGAGTATGAACGCAAAAGCGTGGGCACTGAGAGCACGTTCCACGACATGTCGGACCCGACGCAACTCAGAGAGAAGCTGCGCTGGACTGCCGATGAGCTGGAAAAGGACATGAAGAGGGCAGAGGTCAAAGGTCGTACCCTCGTTCTCAAGATCAAGCTCCACACATACGAGGTACTCACGAGGCAGGTTGTCACCCCGAAGTCCATATGCATCGCCGATGATCTCTTCAATCACTCGTTGCCCATCCTCACGAAGCTGCAGCAGGAGATTCCAGATATGAGACTTCGTCTCATGGGCCTGAGGGTGACACACCTCGTGAGCACCAAAAGGCCTGATACCATGGCCTTCTTTGGTTTCCGACCGCGGAAAGCCGGCACCACGGCAGACTCTCCCAGCACGTCCGATGCAGTTGGGGAAAAACGCAAGTCCGGCGACTTGATTGGGGACGATGGCTGGGAACAGTGGCCAGAGGAAGAGCTATACAAGCTCGATGACGAGCTGCAAGCCCAAGCGGATACCGCAGTAGAAGCGGCAGAGCAGAGCAGCTCCAGTCCCTTCCGACGCCACGGCAAGGAGATCCTACCGAATCCAGTCCAAGAGTACGCCCCGGTCGATGAGAACGGGGAACTCTGGGACTGTCCGATCTGCGCCCGTCCGCAGGCGCCTGACGAGAGGTCGTTCAACGAGCATATTGATCTTTGTCTTTCACGGCAAACGATCCGCGATGCCGTCCAGGAGGACATTCCTCCAATGGCGGCTGCATCTTCCAGGTCAGGGTCTCACGAGAACAAGAGGGCAAAGGTTGGAAATGACAAAAAGCGGGGGAGGGCATCGAGCGCAGATCCTCGACAGAAGAAACTGTGTTTTGGGTGATAGAGCAAGGATAGTTGATGAACTGACGAATGATACCCATCACGAACGCTATGCTTCACTCTCGGTGTGCTTCATGCCTTGACAAGACAATCGCCAAACGATCCTAGTGCTCACTTCGACAGGGGCATAAATGTTGGCGTCCGCACACAATGGGCTCGTATAGGGAGCTGGGGGATGCTTTGGAAGCGGAGATGCTCAAATTTGGGGTTTGCCTGCATGTCGGATAGCATGGCACGCGTCACGCGGAGAACAGGCCTGATGGCACATGGGTTCGACTATTCGGCGTCTATCACAATCATCGCGACCGATGGGCAATCCGGAATTAGGGACTGGTGAGGGGACATGGTTTCCAGGTGAAGGCGTGGAGCCGGCCTCGAGACTCACTACTCCTCAGCCAGATCAGACAACGTGATCGAGGCATTGATACAACAGGCGACAGGAAGTCGCCAAAATCAAGGCAAGAAAAGAAGGTCAAGGCACAGAGCCAGGTCGCGAGAAAGCAAGCACCTTCCAAGCAGCCGGCACACTCGACATTGTGAAGAAGACCGCGTTCCCCGCGCGGGGCTCGCCCCTGAATCGTCAAGCAGACAAGCCCTCCGCATCGTCGGCTCCGTGAGCGACGGGAATTGCCAGGGCCCATGCCGTCCTAGCCGAGACGCACGCGTCAAAGCCGTCAGCAGACATCCAGCCGGACAGACGGGCGACGCAGGCCGGCCGTTGTTGCCGGCGGATCCTCAGGCCTGCTGGCCACGTATGCCGCATGCCGGAAGACATATTGAATGGTACGCAAACGAAGGCTGAACGGTGCGACGCAACCCTCCCCAGCGTCGCGTGTTGTTCCTGCGCATGGAGGCGGAGAGTCCAGCAGCCGGATGAGACGGCGTCGATAGATCAGCGAACGTCCGGCCCATCCGTTCCCATCGCCTAGGCCCGGCAGAGCTCGTTGGAACCTGACTTGCGAATAAGCATCACGGCCATTGTGTCTGTCCCACTCACGCAGCAACGGAACGGCTACCACGGCTCGCGTCCTAGGTCGTACTTCTGTCCTCCCCGCCCCCGAGGGAAAAAAGAACGCCCCCCAAATAACCCCCACTCATTGACATGAGGCTCCAGCAAAACGCGCGACGCCAAGGAGGAATAGAATGGGAGATGGGGCTCTGCTGGAGCCAGGCTGACGGGTGGGTTTCTCCTGCTGGCGCGTGTTTTTTTTGAGCCGCCGGGCGAAGGGAAGAGCTGTTTTGGGGAGGGGCTTGTCGCCGAAGCAGCGGATCTGCAGGGTTCACGGATTTGCGATCGGGGGGCTTGCAAACTTTCGGCAAGGGGCCAGGCGATGCGGCTGCATTGGCACTTGGCGAAGGGAACGTTCGGTCATTGATTCTGCGGCGTCAGGTGTGTGAGCATCGTGATTGTGAGGGTTGAGGCTCAGCCGGCTTAGGTTGGATTGCAATGCATTGCACGCCCCAGCCAAGTCCCGTCCAGTGGATGGGTGGTTCTGTTAGCGGGTTACAAGCATGGGAGACGGGTACACGGATACAGCCTGCACCTCAACGTGCAGGCAACTTGACGGCATATCGAGAAGAATGCCAGTAATTTCGGGGACACGAAATGAATGAGATTTGATTCCCAGGAAAGAAAAAAACATGCTACCACACCAGAGCATGACTCTTGGCTTGTAGGAAGGCCATCCATCTCGGTCTCGAGGGACCAAAGACCCTCCTCCGTCCAAACAAGCACCACGCACATACAAACAGGGATTGCCGAGAAAAGACCGCCACGGACGGGCCAAAGGATCTGGGCGAGGTGCACTAGGGCAGCCATCTCACAGTCATGAGATCTAGATCATGGACCCTCCTGGGGAAATAAGCGTAAGTCGAACAAAGATTTGATGGTCTGGGGAGAATGATCCTCTGGGGCGGCTTGTGGACGGTGGATTATCGATGGTGTGGAAGATGGGGAGGCGAGCGAAACGTCATGTTTTGGTGGATGACTGGGTTTAATGCATAAGCTTTTCGCGGAAAGATTCCATGACAAGCTCCGCCAAGAAGGTGTTACCCGTCCTCGTGCAGCGCACGACAAGCACAAGGGCAGGCCCCTGCACAGCGCGAGTCATCCCCCTCCCGAATGTCCCCAGTTCAATCTCTCCAAGGCTGGCAGCCTATGCCCTCCGCCCTCCGCCCTCTACCCTCTGCCCGTTGCGACCACCGAAGCCGTCGTGTCATGATGACGCTCCGAGGCACCGTCCATCCCACGGCGATGTGATGCCCTTCGAGACGTCGCTTTTTTGCGGCACACCTCCTCACATGATGCCACTGGGCTGACCATTTGCCATCGTTCGTCAGCAGGCTCGACTTGGCGATGGGCCGCAGCGACACGAGGTGCCAGCGTGGCAATACTAGCATTCCACCCTGCCGGCGATGACTGTCGCCTCAACGTTTCCATCAAGAGAAGGTAGACCAGAAGAATTTTCACCCGGGGATCCCACCCATGGAGGGAGGACAGAGCGGACAGGTGCAGGGCACCGGGGGCAGCGCAAACATCGTCGAGGTCGCCGTCCACACAGCACCCACAGTCTCGTACTACAGCACGGTGCCAATGCTCGCAGGGCGGCCGACGTCGAAGACCCTTCCAGCCGCAAGCGCCACTGACTCGGCAAGGTACTGCCGACATGCGATGCTTAGGCCGATCTGCGCCCCCCGATCCCCCTCTACGGCACACTACGCCATGGGCCCATGTCATCATCAGCGACGAGTCTCGACCGCATCGGGAATATCGACGATTATCTTGGCCTTACTAGACGACCAAACTTGGGCGCCCGAAGGAGATCGGCTTTCTCCTCGTCAGGACGCCGTTCTGTTTTTCTTGCATCGAATCGATCATCCAAGCGAATTGGGACGAAACGAGCGGGGATGCACACCACGACCTTTCCCCCCTACACAGGCAACTAAACTTGGTCGACAGGCGGAGGTCGGCTCCGGACATACTGCGGTCAAGACCCATAGCTTCCATGCTTCTATCCAGTGCCAGCCCACTTCACCGGATCAGACGGAACGCCATGTCTCCACGACGGAAAGGGCCCCGACAGCTTCTAGTCCACTTCAGGTACATGACATCAGGCCATCCATCAGCTCCGTTTTTTCGAGCACTACCATCTCCCTTGGCCCAGGGCACCTTCGGGGCTCGGTCTCACAGGTCCCACGAAAAGAGCCCGACGGTTCCATGTTTCCACGGCCTGGATCGTGGCCATCTCAACAGGCTAGAGGCCAAGGAGGCCTCGGCCGGGGCAGAAAATCGAGTCACCAAGCAGCGGGAGTGCTCTTCGCGCTCTTGGTGGGCAGCAAAGAGTCCAGTGGACAAGTTGACGCCGTTCAGACATCCCGGGCCTGTGGCATGTCTTTCCTCCAATGCCAGGCACTCATCAATATAACCGGAGAAACCAAACTCGGCGCCAGAGCCAGTAGTCCAGGTGAACGGGTGCTCCAGGTGAGGTCACTCATCTTCCCATAACATCACCGGCCGGTGTCGATCTCACCACTTGGGTACATCGTGTTTTCGGCATTTGTTCCAATTCCACCCCAGCACTCCCGCCCCTAGTCCTCCTCGCGAGGCGTTAGGCAACGCACCGTCCTTTCGGTCTCTGCTTCATATCGACCCTGGAGAACTGGCTGGCAGATTGCTCTGTCCCTCCTAGCCCAGGCTCATCGTCAGCTGTCTCTCAACGGCCCACTCCCCCCCAGCACACTCTACCCCATATCTCCAGACAAGCGTCCCATCACGGCCCCCGAGCTTTCTTTTAAGGCCGTCTCCCCACCTACCCCGGGCCAGAGGAAGCGTTGTCCTTGCCTCTCCCTGTCTCATCTCTCTCTCTCCTCTCTGTATAAGATACCCTCCCCCTTCTCTTCCGTACAGACGTAATATCGGATCACTTCACCACCAACTACCTGACGACAACAAAACTACACCTCGCATACGATGGCCGCCAACACTACGGGCGCCTACACCGGTGCTGTCCCTCCGGCGGGCACCGAGAAGGATTACCAGACCACCGCCGGCATGCATGAGAACGCCAATGGCTTTGGCCACGGCCACCACAACGGCGGTCCCATCAATGGCATGAACCACGAACACCAGGACCACGCCTACCGGTCGCGTCGTGACAGCTACCATGACTACCCCTCGTCCCGCGCGTTCGGTGGTGCCCTGCAGCCTGGCATGTGGAAGCCTCTCGAGCACCGCAAGTTCGCCAACCCGGCGCCTCTCGGCCTTTGCGCCTTCGCCCTGACCACTTTCGTCCTGTCCTGCGTCAACCTCCAGGCACGCGGCGTCAAGGAGCCCAACATTGCCGTCCCCCTGGCCTTTGCCTATGGCGGTCTCGTCCAGCTGCTCGCTGGCATGTGGTTAGTACTCCATGCTCCCTTCCCCAGACCCCAAATTTCGCTCCCCGTGGCTGCATTTCAACCTCAGGGGCGCGTGTGTGGCCTCTTCCAGCCCTGGGCTCCCCAGTGGATCGTGAGGTTAATCACGTCGCCACCACGATGGTGGACCACGGACGTGCGCCTCGGAGCGGAGCCGCATCTTTGTTGAGGACCCATAAGAAGCTCTTAGCTGACCCATGTTTGCGCAGGGAAATGGCCGTCGGCAACACCTTCGGTGCTACCGCTCTGTCCTCGTATGGCGGCTTCTGGATTGCCTACGGCATCCTCCTGACGCCGGCCTGGGGTATCACGGCCCCTGACGGTCCCTACGCCGACGACTTCTCGGCGCACTACTCGGCCGTCGGCTTCTTCCTGACGGGATGGTTCATCTTCACGACTGTGCTGCTGCTGTGCACGCTCAAGTCGACCGTGGCCTTCTTCTCGCTCTTCTTCACCCTTGACATTGCCTTCCTGTTTCTGGCGTGCGAGAACTACGCCATGAACATGGGCAAGACGACTGCCGGACGCAACCTGCAGATCGTCGGTGGTGTGTTTGGTATGCTGGCGGCCTTCTTAGCGTGGTACAACGCGCTCGCGGGTCTGCAGGACGACAGCAACAGCTTCTTCCGGGTGCCCGTCATTCACATGCCGTGGTCGGAGAAGGGCAAGGAGATCCGGCGGACCAAGAGCGGGCGGACCATGGACTAAGTCGGGAGAAATCGCTTGAGCGTCCATCAGAAGAATTGGAAGAGCGCATCACGGTATAGCTAGCGATTTTCGACCAAATGTCACAGTTTACAGTTTGTCTCGTCTTCGTTGTCTTGTCGCATTGACCGCAACACGTGCCACGATTCCACAACTCGCAGGGCACCCATAAAACCAAGCAGCTTCCATCGCGTGGACACTTAACGGCCGTCTGATGTCCTGGCTGAGAACCTCCGACCCATCCGCATGTAACGACGTAATCGATGTTCGCTTAACCTCGGGAGGCGCGCCGGCCGGCGTGTGGGTCGACCCCGGAGCGGAGCGAACTCGCAATCTCAACAGCCGGTGCGCGATCGCCACGATGCCTCTCGGCTAGGACAAGGTGAGGGTGTGACACCTACCAACGGCACATTGATGACGCAGGCGGCAGCTGATGGGGGGCCGCAGTAAGTGCTCTGCGGGAATACGCCTGAGCCAGGCATGCGTGGCAAGGACGGTGGCTTGGTCAACAGACTGCTGTTGGAACTCAATGTTTGCCTAGCTTGCATGGGATGGACGGTCTTCACATTGGGAAGGCCAGGTGAAATGCTGCAATTGTAAGCCCGGTGTGGTGTGATGGAACTCGGGTGCCGCCGTTTGCGTCCTGCGTCTCGGTGAAGGGCCACTCACCGAGTTGACCTCAGCTCAGTTCAGCTCATATCTGCCCACTCCAAAATATCATCATACGATGACCAAATCACCTGACGCTCATCGCCGCTTATATCCTTCGCCTTCATGACGATGCATCTTTCTCACAATCCGTAAGCGCAATGCACACGAACCGCATATCAAGATTCATCCTGACGTTGCTCATCGGACTCACGGCCATTACCTTGGGCATGCTCTGCAACCGCTACATCTGCCATTCTGCACGATTCACAAACTTTCCACGGTTCTACAGCCCTTCTTTACGGAACATGGCAGACAACACGGCGAACAGGACGGTCATCGTCGTCGGATCCGGGCTCGCGGGCCTGGCCGCCGCGCACGAGGCGCTGAAAGCCGGCGCGAGGGTACACATGCTGGAACGGGCCGCCAAAACCGGCGGCAACAGCATCAAGGCGTCGTCCGGCATCAACGGCGCCGGGACTAGGTTCCAACGGGCCAGGGGCATCGAGAGAGACGAGCTCTTCTACGCGGACACGGTCAAGTCGGCGGGGACCAGGTTCAAGGAAGGCGAGGCGCGCGGGGTCGACCGAGCGGGCCTCATCGACACGTTAACGGACCAGTCCGCGGATGCCGTCACCTGGCTTGCCGACGACATGGGAATCGATCTGAGCGTTGTCGCGCCGCTGGGTGGGCACTCGGTCCCGAGGACGCATCGCGGGGCCGGCAAGCTCCCGCCCGGAGCGGCCATCGTCACGGGCCTGTTGAAGAAGCTGCAGGAGAGCCCGCGGTTCGAGCTGACAACTTCTGCCGAAGTGATGAGCTTGACGACGTCTGGAGGAACTGTCGGCGGCGTCAGGTTTACGCAGAGCGGGCAAAGCCACGAGCTGCGGGGTCCTGTGGTCTTCGCGGCCGGGGGTTTTGCGGGTGATGCCCACGGGCTTCTGGCGCGGTACCGCCCCGATCTAGCGGGTATGCCTTCGACAAACGAGGCGAGGCCCGGGTCCCACGGCCTCCTGACGGATGTGGGCGCGGAGCTGGTCGACATGGACAGCGTGCAGATACACCCGACTGGATTCGTAGACCCCAAGGAGCCGACTGCCCAATACAAGTTCCTCGCCGCGGAGATGCTGCGCGGCGAGGGCGGTATCCTGCTGTTGCCAAGCCGGGGGCGGTTCGTCAACGAGCTCGAGACGAGGGAGGTTGTCAGCAGGGCCATCATGGAGGGGTCACCTGCGGCAGACGCGGATGGGGTGCGGCAGTGGGACGTGACACTGCTTCTGGACCCCGGGGCGTGTGAGGCGGCGGGGTCGCATCTGGGATTCTACCTCTTCAAGGGGCTCATGGAGAAGAAGAAGGTGAAGGACCTGGCACCAGAAGTCGTCGAAGCTGTGGATCGCTATGCTGAGAATGTTGCGTCAGGCCGGGATGGAGATTTCGCGAGGTCATCTTTTGGACACTGGCGACTACAACCTGGCGAGGCGAACCGGGAGGAAGAGGTCTGCGTGGGCAAGGTGACGCCCATTGTGCACTTCACGATGGGAGGTGCTGCGTTTGACGCATACACTCGGGTGTTGAGGCGGGTTGATGATGGCACGTTGGAGCCGATTGCGGGACTTTGGGCCGCTGGGGAAATAACCGGCGGTGTCCATGGTGACAACAGGCTAGGAGGATCATCCTTGCTCGAGTGTGCGGTATTTGGGCGGGAAGCTGGGCGACAAGCGGCGAAGGCTGCGTTGGAGTGACAGACTATGGTCACGACGGTATCTGTGGGACGCTTGGTGGGCTTACTTCAGTGCAGATATTTCTCAACCTGTCTTCGCCAAGAACAATCATATTCTTGCTTGGAACACGAAAATATTCATAGACTTGCCGTGGGATGCTGTTGTTAGGATAGCCCACTCGAAAAGGCTCATGTTATGTACCTAAGGTTTGCTATTATCAGGGAGTTGATTCAGCACCCAAGCCGCTCCTAAACGAGCTCTTTGCTCCCTTTTCCCCTACAACAACTGAATCTCCTGAAAGATTGAACATACTCTCCAGGCCTTATGAGAGAAACACAGTAGATATAGAACAGATTGATTCGGGAAAGAAATTCAGACATATGCCGATAGAGAACCCAGGACGAGGCGCAATAGAACTTAAACAATACGGAATCCGTTACATACGAAAACAAAAGACAAAGACATACATTAAGCAAACTAGCTATCATCTTACCACAGTCGTTCGACCATATCTCGAGATAAAGCATCTCTGCACTTTACAACTGGGTATATCTCCAGAAACCGGGCAGTTTCCAGCTGTTGAGGCTTCTCGTAAACGGCAATACAATGTCTCCCCTGGTTATTTCTGACACACTCGCGCAGTTGGTGCAGCACCGCGACGACTCTGCGAAGGGTATCTTGATGCCTCTCTTCCCAATCACTGAACTTCTCCGCAGCATTGCTGATCTGGACGGACTTGACCAAACCCCCTTCGTGTCTTGCAAGAATGAACCAGGGTGTACGCCCAAACCACATTTGAGGCATACTGTCGCTCATCTTGTTGCCGCCCTTGATTTGGGCCGTTTTCAGTTCGGCGATCGAAGACTGGGGAACGTGCCCGATCGAGATCGTATGTTGAGACTGCTCAGGTGTGATTCCACCGGGTTCGATGGAAAGGGTTCCCATCTGCAGTTCAAGCGAATCCGCATCGTCAGTCTTGACATCTGACGAACCCGCCACTGGTTCCTGGCTAGGAGTCGGGTCATAGCAAGCGTCAGCCTCAAACTGCACCACACACTCCAAGTCCCCCAGCTTGTAAGACAAGACGCGATGATGGGCCTGATCGTTCTCCATTCCTTCAAAGGGCGTTGTGAACGTTCGCTCGAAGCTTAAGCCGTAGCCACTCGAACGGGTCAGCGCAGGGTGCATACGCCACTCGTCCTCTTTTTCGATGATAAGAGTGTCCTTGATCAGGAGAAGGCTTATCCGAAAACTGTCGATGCTCCGGCCAGCACAGGCATCAAGGAGTTTTCGCAGGCTGTTCCTGCTTGTGATGACATCCGTGTCGCGAAAGTGATGACCGGGGCTCATCGTAGAGACGGCCTGCGCCAGCGGCGCGAAGGCATAGCGAGGTATGGAGAACCCACTCCCCTTGCGAGCCCTATCTACTGGGTTTCGGATTGGGGAGATAGTGGCTGGTAGGGGAGTTTCTTTGTACCTGGGCTCCAGCCCCGGCACTCTGATAGTCTTGTTCGGCTTCCAGCTGAATGTGCCCAGTACCTGGGCTTCCGCCGCGCTACTAACAGGATGCTCGGACGCCACGATGCTTGCAGTCGAGATACGACCGACTGGCTGTTGGCGATTCAATCCTCGCCAGAGCCATTGGGTAGCTCGTTGCTTTGGACGCGAAGGTCTCTTGGGCGCTGGGCCGATTGGGGGAGAACTCTGGTGAGACTCCATTCCATCCCTCTGTCGTAAAGTTTCTTGGTGTTCCTCCTGAGCTCCAAGGGTCATGTATGAGCGACCGCTTGAGGAAGGAAAGGGAGGTTTTATCGTCAGGTAAGAACACATACCAAGTTATTGGGAGTCGAACAACGCAGGTACTTGAGGTACTTTAGGTATAAAGGCGCGGCCGCTACTATAGAGCACGTGTGTCGCCCACTCTAGTTCGCCCGGCTTTGGGTACCCGCCCTGGCCTTGCGAACGTAGAAGTGTCTCTTGCAGCCTGAGAAGTTTCGGGGCTGAATACGGAAGAACATCGACTAGGCTCGACCAATATTGATGTACAGCTGCCCGACGCGGGGTCGCTGTTCAGTGGTCTCGACTCTCGACCCAATCAAATCCTTTCGTTGATTTGCTACGCATTCCGATAATACTGTCGATTGTGGCGAACAAGTTTTTGTGAGCTGTTGGTTGCGTCCTTGCATCGATCGAGCGCGTTCTGGATCAAGAGCAGCATCTGGTCCAGCCCCAACGATGGAGAGGCAAACAATTTCAAGTCACGTGACGCTGCGCTCTGAGGCTCGTTCGTCAAGATCCCGATCTCGACTCGGTAGAAAGGCATTCTCTACATATAATACAAGCTAGAACTACCTTGAGATGGCCTGGTCGGTGATCAAAATTAAGAATACTTTCTTGTCATTGGCGAAGGCTGGTTCTTGAAACCTCTCAACAGGTACCTTACCAAGGTGGTCTTGAAAGTTGGATAGTAGTACTACGGTGGCCCCTTGTGCGTGTCTCAAGAATACGATGGACTTTGTCGTTAGAGGGAAACCTTGTTCCTTGGACGCGCCAGCTCGCAGTGAATGCGCCATTCCCACCTGACCTCGCCTGGTCTACATTTTGAACATCTCGGTTGCACGACAGCTTTTCAACGCTCTCAGTTCCTCTCGCATGGAGCGGGGCATATACCTCGTGTTGCAATGACGAACCGAGGATGGCTACCGTAGGGGCTGCCCTGCAGGACAGGCCGACCGGGGTGATGCTCAGTCTTGGCCCTCAACCATCTATCTCGCGACGTCTGGCCGGCGTGGCCTCATAGCGTCACCATTCTGTCTCGCTGGTTGTAGACTGTTGATAGAGTCAGTTCAAAATATAGACGCCATGAAATTCCGAGGCGAAGAACAGCGGAAGAGCTAATGCCCATCACTGACTGCTGTAGGGTCAAGATCAAGCACATCGGATGTAATGGGCTGGTCATCTGGCATCTGATGATGTCCCAACGCCAAACCCGGTTTCTTTCACGGCCTCAGCGTCACCTAGGGACGAGAACTCTCGACAGCAACACTGCACTCCTCAGTCTGTAGCCGCAATCCTTCTAAAATACATGCAAGCCCCATCAATCCCTCTTCTGTTCGATTCCACCCGCCGGCCCACCAACGGGCGGCGTCACGGGCGCAGCCGACCCCTCGCTCCCCCTTGCCTCGCCGACCAGCCCGAACCGACTCTCGAACCCCTCCTCCGCATCGGCGAAATACTTCCGGTCAAGCCCGTACATCTCATCCTCCTCCGTGGCGCGGATATGCATGCCCGGGATCCGGTCAATGATGAACAGCAAGAGACAGCTCACGCCGAAGCTCCAGGCCGCGCACGTCAGCGCCGCCGCGAGCTGGTACCCCATCTGCGCCCAGTGGCGGTTCCACCAGCCGCCCGGATTGTCCGTCGTCTCGCCGTCGAGGGCGGGGACGAAATCGGCGGCGAAGAAGCCCGTCAGCATGTCGCCGATGACGCCGCCGACGCCGTGGATGGCGAAGATGTCGAGGCCCTCGTCGATGGCGATACGGTGCTTGTGGCGGTACGTGAAGAAGCAGCCGGTCGAGGTGACGAAGCCGATGAGCGCCGACGTGTAGACGGGGACTGCCGGGGCGTTAGCACGAGCCCTCCATTCAACGGGGGTGTCGAGACCCGGGGTCAAGAAATCGGTGTCAAGAAATCTGGGTCAAAAATCCGGGGTCAAGTGACGGGGTCAAGAAACTGGGGAGACGAAAGGCAAGGGGGAGCGTACCGAAGCCCGCAGCGGCGGTGATGCCGACGAGACCGCTGATGATGCCCGAGCAGAAGCCGATGATGCTGAACTTGCGCGTGAACAGGTACTCGAGCAGCGTCCAGGCAAGGCCGCCCCCGCAGGCGGCGAGGTTGGTGTTCATAACGACGTAGACGCTCCGGATGGTCAGGTTGGCGGTGCTCGCGCCGTTGAAAGCGAGCCAGCCGAACCAGATGAAGATGGTGCCGATGCCGACGAGGAAGGGGTTGTGCGGGCGGAAGTGCGGCATGCGCGGGTCCTCGCTCTCGCCGTGGTGGTCCTTGCGCTTGCCGAGCATCAAGGCCCACGCGAGCGCGCCGAAGCCGCTGGCGATGTGGACGGGGCCGGAGCCGGCGAAGTCGAGGACGCCCAGCTGCGCGAGCCAGCCCGAGGGGTTCCACTCCCAGTAGGCGAGGCTAGTCGGTCAGCTCGTCTCCGAGAGCGACATGCCATGACATGCTATTCGCAAGCAGGCATCAGAGGCGACTCACAAGTAGTAGACAAACGTCGTCCAGCACAGCAGGAAGAACATGCTCGGGAAGAGCCTGCCCCGCTCCAACATGGCGCCCGCCAGAATCATGGCCGTGGCCGTCACAAAGGTGACACCGAACGTCGCGTACAGGATGTCCGGGATGTCGTCGCTCGCCAGGCTCGGCTGCGCTAGCACGTTGTACAACACCCCCTTGGACAAGTCGCCCAGGATGGGGTTCGTCGTGTGCGACATGTACAGCGAGTAGCCGTAGAGCCAGTACTGAATGCCGACGGCGCAGGCACAGAAGAGCGACTGGAAGACCATGGTCAGGGCCGACTTGCGGCGGTGCATGCCGGCGTAGAGGAAGCCGATGGCCGGGGTGATCTGCCAGCAGAGCACCGTGGAGACGAGGATCCAGGCGATGTCACCCTTGTCGTAGGGGCTGTTGATGTTGACCTTCATCGGATCGCCGCCGAGGGGGCTCTCTTCGTAGGGAGGGAAGTCCTCAAGCGGGGGGAGGCCGGATGATGCCATGGCGAGCGGTCGTCGTGGTGGAAGTGATGAAGAAGGCGGAGCGCGTTCTGTGCCGCGCTTGAAGTATCGAGCCGAGACCTCCAGCTTTATCACCTCCGTCGTTCGTGATCCTCCGATAAGCAGCATCTCCAGAACTGCCGAGCTCTCTCTTATCGCCCCATGTCATCCATCAGACGTCAGCTCCTGCACGTCCATGTCTTGGCCCGCGCGGCCGGGTCATCGAACGCGGGATGCTCGAACGCATGGGGAAGACGGTGTCTCGCGGCATGCGATAAGACGGCGTTCGCCAGGACGATTGGCATTGCTGATTGGACCATGTGGTATCACGCCGAGCCAAGGGGCGCCCAGCCGACATGGGAGGGCGATAACGGGCGCTGAGGATGCAGGGACATGACGTCGTGCGATGTCTGCTGGGAGGACTTTAGTCGCAGTTCCTGATTGTTCGACAGCGATAGCCAGGAACCGACCATGGATGTGGTGATGAGGTGAAGATGCTCGACTGCTGCCTCGAGATGGTGTTTGAAGTCGTTGAATTAGTGGGTCGGCCATGTGACCATTATGGAAGACTTCAGGCCTCACTAGGTCGAAACATATAACATCTTTAGGCCGATACCTACGGGGTGGTAAGATTTGATTAGTCGAAAAAAATACACCTAGAGATCAGGGGCACAAGGGAAGGATAGAACGAGCCGTCAGCTACGATAGGACCGTTTACAAAAGAGATGAATCACAACACCTGACGTGGATACGGGATTGGGCACTCATCGAACTCGCGCCTCGTCTGACAACCCACGACGCTCTTTTACACAACACCTTAAGTTATCCGATGACCACCGCGACACTAGTTCAAAGCCCAAAGAATGGGCCCTCGACCCATGCTTTATTCTAAGGCGTACGTCGGTATATAACACAGGCAAGTTCAGTAAGTGTGCAACCCACGTATAGTACAGAAGCAGCTCTAGTATTCCTAGCGGAACGCCAGACGCGCAGAGGGAGGGGAAAGCTACGGACGGAATTCCTCGTGAAGTAGAAAGAATAGCCAAGACATTATAACACCTGAATACCCGAAGACGCTGTGGCAGCCGACGACATAGTCGCCGACTTCTAGTAGGAAAATAACGCGAAAAATGTACTAAGCGAGGGACTTGAAAGACCTGTAATTAGAAGGATAGAGCCCCTTTTGTAAGAAAGCGTTGTTAGAACATAAAGGGCGAATCCTTAGAACTGAGCGTTCATACGAGAAAGGGATCGCACAATGTAAGAAAAAGGGACAAGGGACTAGAGGGGCTACCTTGGGCTGCCAACGGCGAAGCATCGGGGCAACGGCAATTACATAGGAGAAGAGGGGCGGCCGCGCCGCCAGGAACTTAAGTATATAAATACGCAGTCGCGTCACAAGGAGTCAAGTGTCTCCTTTCCCACCTACCACAAGTAAACAAGTGAGATCCTGCACCGGACAACCTACCTCCGGCTCTCAACCTCACAAGCCCGTCATACACTCACTCCCTTACCATACCCGCTACCCATACTCCCACTTCTACACGGCGATCACTAATGACAGACTTGAATCCCTATCCATCAAACACCTATACGTTCCCAAGCCATGGCGGAGTTCTACATTACCCCCCTCCCGTTCAAACGCGCCCCGTCTAGGGACGCCGGATTCCACGTCAAATTCACATACACCTTCAATCGTAACGCCAACGATCTCTTGTTTTGAAGGATACCTCCGTTTTCTGGAGCTGTTCGGTGGCGAAGCATCTACAGCGACCACCTGCCCCAAGTCATCTGACGAACTCTGTCATTGGACCCGTCATAACAAAACAACAATCGCAATTGGAATAGGGGTTCCCAGGAAAAGCCCTTGATGTACTTGTCCTCCAGTCAACCGTTCACTCTTACCTCGTTGTCTTACAAGGCAGAGCTCACCAACCTTGACGATTACCTCCACCTAAGATAGTGTGAATGCTGAAGACTGCCGCATCTATCTAGACAAAGTCGACTCATTTCCACCTAGATAATTGCCGGATAACGCGGCCCGGCTGATAGTCGCCGGATAAAGCGGCTCGGCCAAGCCTATGGTCTAGACGTTGGTCGCATGGAACTTTTGGATAACCCTACCTTACTAAAACGCTACCTCCAGTGTTGGCCCTTTCCCATACGCAAGCCGAGTTGGGCACAGGTCGTTTACGAACCTCGAGCACCACTGTGCTCGCTACCAACTGGCTAATGAAATGTTAACTTGCCAAAATGGGTCTGTATTGTGGTTTTGATTTGGGGCGGGGCGGGCGGGGGGGGNATACATAATGATTATCGGTTGTGAGTTGGGTGTGGGGGGGTGGGGTGGGGGGGGGGGGGGGGGGGGGGGGGGGGGGGGGGGGGGGGGGGGGGGGGGGGGGGGGGGGGGGGGCACGTGTGTTCGTGTGACGGGTATTGTCAGATAAGTGGGTATTCAACGGTGGATGAATTGTCTTGGTGGAGTCGTAAGAATAATTCGCTTTCCGTTTACGTTATCAGCGAATCATTCACCATCAACGTGGGGTGGGGGCTGTGTTCGCACCCAATACGTATATAACGAGCGGCGTAATAACATCCGTATCCATATACAACAAGCATCCAGCCAAGGCTTCGAAGTTCCTCTTTTTGTGACAGAAATATGCCTACAGCTTCTACATTGCACACAATCGCATCTGCTACCTATGTAGTACTCGCATACTTTGCTCCTGGCTTGCGTTGGGCTTGGCTTGGCCTCGCCATTTGCTTTGCAGGACTTGCCTACCACACTCGAAACCAATCTCCCTCAGAGTCTTGCGGAGATCGAGCTCGAACAGTTCGAAAATTGGACTCCGGAACATCTTGAGAATGATCTCCAAGCCCGAAAGCATGTGAATATATGTACTGCAAGCAGTGCTCGCGCAGGTAACCACTCGCACGCCCAAGTTCGTTCGTGGATGGAACACTTTGCTAACAACGCAATAAGGCGTATGTGTCGCTGTCACTGCTGTCATAGCCCAGGTTTCCCTCGGCATTGCCGGTTAAGTCAAAGGCGACTCCGAAAAGCACGACTGTAAAGCTCACTCGGGCTCTATGGACGGACTGGGTTGAAAGGTTTATGCCACTGGAAAGAACTGCGATACTTCAGCCGAATTGAAGACCATTCATTCAAGGCGCCATCGCCGAATACTTGCGAAGCGTCGATGACCACGTGTGCGGCGTCCACTGCCTGCATTTAACCCACGGAGGTTAAGAATTCTTTTTTTACGCTGCGCTACAAGACCTCTGATTTCCGTAATGGAAAATTAGGTACGTGGACAGGATATGTCACTTTAGCACCGAAAGGCAACAATCTCGATCCCGTCTATTGCGGTCGTTCCAACAGCGTCGGCCATTGCGTTGATGGAGGAAAGGAAGACGTGCCTAACATGTAGTCAGGACATATCACTTGGAAGACCTAGTCAATCAGTCTCACGATGGTTTAACAGGTTTTAATCTGAGAGTTCAGCTGAAGGCGGCCGGGTTAAATAGATTATCAATGCCATCACCTCTCTAGTAAAATTATCAATGATATTTTTCTTTTTAACCTAGTGAGGCCTGTAGCCTTCCGTAGTCTATTCAGGGGCAGTTTACCCCTAAACTTCAACCTCAACCATGCTTCTTTTCAGGAGTGGTCAGGTATCAATCATCACAGTCACATCGAAGACCATCGTGCAGAGGATACTGAATGATTGATTTTCTCCAGAACACCAGACCATGTCATAAACGCGGCTGCCAGTATCTCCCAGTCATCCAGACAATTGAACCAGCTCCATCACTTGTTTCTCCATATCGTACCCGTGGTATGTAAATACATGCAAGCGCCATGCTAGACTCCGCCCCCGCACCAAAAGAGACGCGGGGCATCAAATCGATCCCATAGCTTAGAAGCCGAGAAGGCCGTTGAACAGGTCGGCCGCGGCGGCGCTGCGGTCGCCGGAAGCCTCAACCTGCGCCTGGGCGTCCTCGCACTGCGCAATGGCCGCGTCGTTGGCGCCGCAGACGTTGATGAGCTGGTCGCAGATGCGGTTGGTGATGATGTTGGGGTTGAGGGCGTCCTGCTGGCCTTCGGCGACAAGGGGGTCGGTGGGGAGGAAGGTGCCCTCGTCGGCGGAACGGTTGCCACGGCCGAACTGGATGTCCATGGTAGGAGTGCACTGTCCGAAGTCGGCGGCGCCACCGGCGTTGCCTCCAGCGTTGCCACCGGCGTTGTCGTTGCCAGCATCAGCACCGGCATCGGCACCAGCATCGGCACCGTTGTCAGCACCGGCATCAGCACCGTTGTCGGCACCTGCATCAGCGCCAGCGTCAGGAGCCACAGCTCCGCAGCCGTTGCCGGCATTGTTGTTGTTGTTGTTGTTACCGGCGTTGTCGTTGCCAGCGTTTCCGTTGCCGGCGTTGTTGTCAGCGTTGCCGTTGCCGGCGTTGTTGTCATTGCCAGCGTTGGCATCAGTGCCGTTGCCGGCATTGCCGTTGCCAGCGTTGTTGCCAGCGTCAGCGCCGTTGCCGGCGTCGGCGCCAGCATCAGCGCCAGCGTCGGCACCGGCACCAGCTCCGGCACCACCACCAGCGGCGGGCTGGCCGTCGACGTTCAGATCGGAGAAGCCGTTGGCAATGAAGAGGTCGGCGACGGAGATGCCGGCGGCGTCGAGCGGGGCGTCCAGGGACGAGGCGCTCAGCTGGTTGGCGAGGTCGGAGTTGGCGACGGCGGGGTCGACGGCGGGCAGGATGCCGCGCAGGGCCTCGGTGGCGGGCAGGCTGGCGTCGCCGCAGATGTTGGGGACGTCGGCGGCGAAGGGGTTGAAGTTCTGCTCGGCGGCCACGACGCCGGCGGCGGCGGCGATGACGGCGGGGTCGTTGCCGAGGGCGGTGACGATGTCGTCGGCGAGGCTGAGCTTGGCGCAGGGGTCGGCACCGCCGAGGAGGACGCCGGGGACGCCGCCGGCGAGGGTGGCGGCCTGGCCGGACTCGCCAAACTGGCCGTCGAGGGCGGAGACGGCGGCGACGGGGATCTGCTCCTGGCCGAAGCGGGCCTCGACGTAAGCCACGAGGGCGGAGATGAGAATGATCTTGGAAGAGGTAGACATCTTGAGAAGGTTGATGGGTTTGGTGGGTGGTTTTGGTGGTTGTTCGAGGAACGAAGTGAAATGATTCTGTCAAAGAATGGAAGAGGCCGGCTAGCGGTTGTAGTTGGATAGTTGTTGCGAGTGAGGGAGCGTAAGAATTGAATGTAAAAGTTCACAGAACTGAAAGATAGAAGGTAAGAGAAGGAAGGTGGGAGAGAACTGAGAGCGAAGGAAGACTTGATGAAGCTGGATGAGGATGAGAGAGAGGGAAAAGAAGCATGAGACGACGGATGGACGGGATGGTTATATAGGGAATAAACAGCGAGGTCTCGAGGAGGGGAATGCTCGTCTCGTGTGGCGGGTGCCATCCCAACGCAGACCCCCAAAGCTTCGCCGACGATCGGCTCCGACGCGAGATGGGAGGATTGGGGATACGAAGTCGCGGCATGGATGCCCTGAGGGCGATCATACCGACGCATTGCCAGAGGATGGTGCGGCAGCATCACGGATGCGCAGGTGTCATCCCAACGTTCGGTCTCATCCGACAGGCCTGTCTCAAGAGGCCCAAAGAGGAGAATCGATGCTGGGGCCGAAAAAGAGGAACCAGCAGCGCGAACCGAAACGGGGACAGGGGGGAGGAGGGTCTGGTTCGAGCTTCGCGATGTGAGGCATCAGGGTGACCCCGGCTGGGGCCCGGCTGGCAGGCCAAGGTTGAGACGAAGCGTTGCCAAGTATGGAGGACCAGGAGGTGTCGATCGCGGCTCTGCCAGGCTGACAACTGTCTGAGCGAGGATGATCTGGCTGGGGGGGGGGCTGCTGCTGAATGCTGTGACTGCCCGTGTGACGCTCAGATGTCGACCATCGACTGGTGGCTTTTCTCTTTCAGGGCCTCGCGAGGGCGGGATCGCCGCATCGGGTTGCAACGCATGCGACGTCAACGTCAAGGAACCTTGTTCATGCTCCGCCTGTGGTTCCAGAAAGGCGGCACGGAGAGGCAGGGGAGGCGGTTGGAGGTAACGTCGCGGGACGTGCTCGACGTCTGGACCTCGCCGCCCTGGCGGGTCCGTCTTAGAAGAGTCGTTTTAAGGTCGTGGGGGAGGCTCGGTCGAGGCTGGATCTGGTCATGGTCCGGTGGTATGCCGAAGTTGAGTTGCAGCCCAGAAAATGTTTCCCTCTATCGATTTTGGATGTGACTGTGGCTGGGGGCCTGGGGTCGGTTGGCCATACGACAACGACGGTCGAGTGAGGCTCACGATCTGGTGACACCAAGCAAGATGCAAGATGCCATCTGGGTGATCACACACGTCGCATGACTCTCCGTCAGTCAGGCCGTCCGTGGCGAGCTGTCATCCATCATGCCACGCGATGCGATCTGCACATCGAATTCTGTGTAGCCTCAACATCTGATGAACAGGCGCTGGGTCTGTGGCGGGCCGGGAGAATAGGCATAGAGACAGACAGACATTGGCCAAACCTCGAGATGGTAGGCAGCAGGAGGGGGGGGGNGGGGGGGGGGGGGGGGGGAGACCGAAGTCTGGTTGAGCATGTTTGAGGAGAGAAAAAGCGGGGGTCCTGCAGGTACCGGAACGTCACGCCTCCGGGCGCCAATGCCCTTCCAGTGCCCTGACGGCCCTGATTAGGTAGGCTTAACAGGCTTGGTAGACACAAACACAGGGCCTTACAGCAGAGTACAGCGCGTGCCACCCCTGCACCAGGCACAACGCCCAGGCCCACCCTCCTCCCCCGACCCACGCCCCCGATCAAGCGATCAAACGCCCCCCTCAGCCTCAGCAGGGGTCTCCGAAGCCTTCTGAGACGACTCCCAAACCCCAGCCGTCTGGTCCGCCCGTCCGTGAGACCGATGATGCCCTCTCGCCCATCGCGACCGCCGTCATCTCTCGTGATCGCTTCACTGCTCACCGACGATCTCTCCCCCCCCCCCCTCGCCCCGTCCATCCCAGCCCTGCTTGGCGCTGACGACGCCCTCTCGCCCGGGCCGCCCACTCCACGCCCGCCGCGACTTCGCATCACGAACCCGCGCATCACGCCCTGCTTCGGACGATTCACCAAGCCTTGGGAGCGAAAATCCTGCGACCTCGAAACAATTGCCCTTTCTGCTTCTTGCCCGAGCCGAGTCCTCTTTGGCTGACGGTAGCCGAGGCGAGGCGCAGAATCACACGCACACCCCAGATTTGCCTCCCCCCCTCGAGCCATCATATCATCTTGCCATCATGCTATTGCACCACCCGACCACGATGCTCGTCTGAACGCTCTTCCCTACCGATTATCGAGTCTTGACGCGGATCACCTCCTCTCTTCTCCTCTACTCTGCTCCTGCCCTGAAAATAACGCCTCCCCAGAATAGCTTGTCCGATCGCCCGTGTCGCATCTCGTCTGAAGCCGCCCTCATCTCCTGGCCGTCCCACCTCTTCCCACTTCCACCATCGCAACCTCACCCTCTACTTTCGGCTCCCGCTTCATCCGATCTTTGTTTGCCTGGAAACACCCAGACCCTTTCTCCCCCATGTTGTTGTGGCCAGCATCACCCAGAATAGATGGCCATCCAAATCTGTCATGTTGTATTCTCTCTCTATCTCACTCTATCTGTCTCTGTCTCACTCAATCTCTCTCTGTCGACTTACCACTCCAACCATCGTTGCTCACCACATGATATCCAAAATAGCACACATCACGACTGACACACGAACATCTCTCAGGTATCATAATCCGTCCATTAACAAAGCTCGACATGGACATGCCTTCCAACCCATACACATTACAGCGCCGCCTGATACCCCCATGACATCAACATTTCCCTTCCTCGCTAATTCATGCGTCAGATAATTTCTCCCGACTCCGTGTTGACTCCGTCATGATACCCACGCCTCTTGAAAACGTCCATTATCCTACAACGACACCAGCCTCGGCGGTTCTCCTCCTCTTGCTCCGCCACAGACTTGTGTCCGTTGAGCTGCCATGCCGTTGATCGCCCACCACAACCGACGACTGCTTTCCGTTGGCGGCACGCTCGACGTGGGCGGTGAACAGCCGCGAACCACCTAGCGGCCCAGAAGTCCTGGGTTGCGATACAGAACGAGCAGCAGTAATGAGTGTGGTGCCAGGAGATCCCTTGGTCACAGGCGATGCTGCTCCTCCCTCGACACGCTGTGTTGCATCTTCGCTCCTGGCTCGTTTATCACCTGGTGTACCGCCATATGAGCCGGACACATCAGTATCTACGGGCCTGTTGACCGCAGTGCCGTCTTTGCTGTAGACCGTCAAAGACCAGGACCCACCACAAAGGTCAGTTCGGTCGCCGTCGCAGACCATGTGGCACTGCATTTCGGGAAGACGCTTGGCGTTTTGGAAGACGTTGCCGCACCAGCATTCTCGGTGATATTCGGTGCCCGCGAGTTTGAATCCTTTCGAATCGCAGTAGGCCACACACTTCTCGTTCGTCATGTTGCCCGCGTAGTAGTCCTTGGGGTCGCAGTCGAGGGTGCGTTGCGGGTTGTCATTGAAGCAACCGAGGTATGCCCATCCGCCTGCCACGGGAGCTGCTCTTGCAGAGATGCCATCGTCTCCCTCACCCACATCATCGTCAGGTAGTGTGCCTCCCTCGCCAGCGTTGGTGGAACCCCCGTACCCAGCTGGACGGTTTCCCGGGGTGTTGCCGGCGGGGCAGCCAGACCCAGTGCAAGCATCATTCCCATCGCCAGTGCCCGAGTTCTGCCCGTTCCCAGGACTATTATCTGATGGGCATCCAGCCCCTATGCATGCTCCGTTTCCTTGGCTACTGGTCACTAGAGGGCAGTTGGGTCCGCTGCATGTGCCGGGTCCTTGGCTGGATCCTTGGCCTTGACCATTGCCAGCATTGGGGTTGCCATTTGACCCAACATGGGGATCCCCGCTCGAGCTGCTCCCTCCAACGTTGGGATCGTTGCCAGCCCCTCCATTTGAGCCATTGCCTGAGCCGTTTCCGCCCCCTGTGCCGCCGTTTGATCCAGTTCCAGGCGCGTTCAAAGGTGGCTGAGGAGCAAACACAGTTGCCGTGATCACCATGGGAGGCGGCGTGGCGCAAGTAGCTGGAGCTTGAGTCGGTCCAGGAGCACAGTACCAACCGCTGTCGCAATGGTAGCAAGGCCACCCCCAACCGCAAGGGCACCTCTGCATCGGCGTCTCTTGGGGAGGACAGAACCATCCATTGAGGCATTCTTTGCAAGAATACCCTCGTCCTGGGCAAGGTCCTAAATTTGGGTCAGGAGTGGTTGGTGAGGGTGCAGGGCAATTAGGTCCTGGGCACACTGGGCAGACTGCGCAGACTGCACATGGAGAGTGCAATGGTGCACCGGGCGACTGCGGTGGGTGACTTTGATCAGGGCTGCCTTGAGTCCCATCATCTGGTGAAGCCGGAGCTGCGTGTGTGCCGTCGTTGTTCGAAGAGCCATCGTTTGGATCTCCGTCCCCTTGACTAGCACTGGATGACGAGACGGCCCCCTGCGTCCCTCCGGAAGTGTTCGTAGCGGGTTGAGGTGCTGGATGCTGTCCGCCATTGTTTTGTCCACTCGACTGCCCGGGGGCAGGACCAGCGGGAGCTGGTCCGGACTGTGGTCCCTCTTCGGGTTGAGGTCCGTATCCGGGTTGCGGCCCATCGCCAGGCTGTGGCCCGTCACCGGGTTGGGGCCCATCGCCTGGTTGTGGACCATCGCCGGGCTGCGGTCCATCTCCAGGTTGTGGCCCGTATCCTGGCTGAGGTCCATCAACCGGTTGTGAATCATTGTCGGGTTGTGATGCCTGTCCGGCTTGTTGTGGCTGTTGTGAGGCTTGAGTTCCTACAATGGGACTAGAACCACCATTCGCTTGGGGTTCATGTCCAGACTGTGATCCTTGATCATTTTGCTGTCCGTTGCCGGGCCAAGTTCCGCCGGCCTGCTCAGTGTTCCCAGTACCAGATTGTGGCGATTGTTCTGTCTGTTGACCGATCCCGGGTGATAGACCGTTTGTATTTCCGCTTGGTACACCTTGGCTTCCTTGCTGACCTTGCTGTTGGTCAACAGGTGGCTGTGTACCTGGGTGCTGGGGTTGGCCTCCAGGTTGACCTTGCCCTTGCTCTTGTCCTTGTCCTTGCGGCTGTCCTGCTGGAAGGCTCTGGCCAGGCAGCTGCTGTCCCGATGCCTGAGTACCTGGCTGTTGGGGCTGGCCTGCAGGTTGACCTTGCCCTTGCTGACTTTGCCCTTGCTGACCTTGTCCTTGTTCTGGTTGACCCGCTGTGGTATCTTGTCCAGGTTGTTGTTCTTGCCCGGATTGCTGCCAGGAGCCGTCAGATCCTGATGGAGATGGATGACTGACTCCTGGAAGCGGTGGTTGAGCAGCGGGCAGCTCATTGTCATCGTTCGCAGGACTGGCGGGTCCTTCGGGATTTGGGGGCCCCTCATCCGGTATCTCGTCGTCCGGTAACGGCGTGTTCTGTCCAACAGAGTTGGCCATTGTCGTGAAGATGCCACCTGGGCCGATCAGGGGGCCACTCGGTAGAGGTCCTTTCCCGGAGCTAGGACCATTCGTCCAGGAGATGGTTTCTGCCGGAACTCCGAAAGGAGCCGCGGTCGGTATTGGGTTGGAGTTACCGCCTCGGCCTGCCACATGTTAACACTTGCGTCATTTCCCGCGGTAGGAGGAAATCGTACCGAGATCATCTGCGTCGGGATTCCCGATGACACCGGAAGCCTGTCCAGGAGCACCGTTGGTGAGCATGGGTGCGCCGCTGAGTAGCTGGGGTTGCAGGCCATTTTCGTCGCCTGCAAGGCTGGGTACGCTGGCCAGAGGGGAATCATTATCGTTGGCAATCTGGGGTTCGACTGGGGCATTGCTGTCAGAGGCTAGATTCGCTGCATTGCCACCAGCAGAAGGGTTACCCGTGTCAATGTAAGACGCTGTTGCGGCCCAGGCGGACTAGACCTGGTCTGCTGGTGTTGGAGCAGCCTCTCCGGCGGATGGAAGAATAGAACTGGCTTGATTTGGAATACCCGAGCCCGTAGGTTCCGCGGATCGGTTAGCTCCTCCAACTCCGGGTGTGCCACTGATGATTCCTGGAGGCGCTTCCGCGTGTGGGTTTTCGTTGCTTGGGTTGAGAGTCTCAGGGACTGAAGGAGCAGTATCCTCGTCCAGGATGCTGGCTGCAGGCTTCGGGCCAGCACCGCTGAGAGTGGAAGGCATATGTTCCGGGTTACTTCCCGTGGCAGGTATAGTAGCAGGGGGGTTATTTGGCAGGCCAGGTATCTGCACGACATCAGTGACAGCAAGGAACATGTTGTGGGGAGGTCCAGAATTAGTGCTGTCCAGGATTTCATCGGGCTGCTCTGTCTCGGTGTCCTCATGGGTGGCCTGGAGGCCGAAAACGCCCCAAGGAACTCCGAATAGTTGCCTGTGTTCGTGTTGGCTCTGGCTTCCCACGGGCAGAGAGTCCTCTGGTTGGGCGTTGTAGATGATGGGTGGTGATACGGTGAGGCCAAAGGTGGTCAGGAAGGCTAGACACAGGGGGAGGGTGTAACAAAAGAAGGAAGGCCTCCGAGGAGGCAATTTAGTTCGCCTCGAAGGCGTCAGAGGAGGCATTTCGAATGAGTAGTATGCTTTGAAGCAAAAAGTCGTTCCGTAGTTGTCGATAGACGGATGGAGTGTACGCAACGACTAGGACTCGAAAGAGAAGACTTCCAAAACTTTGGTACCAAGAAAGACAGCCAAAAAGCGAGGGTTGTCGGAGGAGAGCGGTGGTGATGGTCTGATGAAGAGAAGCGAAGACGATCAACAGATGAGATGTAGGTACATTTAGGGGCTTAGTGCCTTCCATTGGATAGGTAATTATGAAGACTGGGTGCTCGGGCGGGTGGTCATCGTGCTTTCTTATCGTGGTATCATAAGATTGTCCCGTGCAGTAGGAGCCAGGGGCACCGATGAGACCGTGCGGGTCGAGGCTTCCCTATTTCATATGAGATCATTTAGGATGAACATCAAGCCCATCGTGACTCTCACGGAAGGATCGTAGGACCGATGTCGAGGGCAGTCCATTCCAGCCTCACCCAGCCGACATCACAGGAAGGTGGGGTGGACAGGCGGGGCAATTGGTGCACCTGTGCACAGACCACACCTTAAAGCACCCCGGGCAGTCAATCCCCGACCGCCGACAAAATTTCCAAAAATTTTGGCAAGAGACTGATCGGTAGCCGTTTCCCACCTGAAGAGCTCGCCAGGCACAACTCCCTCCACCTGGCTTCGCGACAGCCTCATCTCCCCCCCACCGATTGACCGATAGCACAAGGCCATAGCCAGCGTCCAACCATGGACATCCACCGCTGCCGCTTCGTCCCGTACCCCCCCTCCCCCATCAACGCCCTCGCCTTCTCCCACCCCTCCACCCGCACCACCCTTCAGTCCAGCCTCAACCGCCTCGCCGTCGGACGCGCCAATGGTGACATTGAGCTCTGGAACCCCTCTTCGGGCGCCTGGCACCAGGAGACCGTCATCCATGGCGGACACGATCGATCCGTCGACGGCCTCGTCTGGGTCGTCGAGCCCGACGAAGAACTCCCCCACGCCTCTCTCGATACCCCTGCCGACAAGGCTACCGTCATCCCCGGCCGCGCCCGCCTCTTCAGCATAGGCTACACCTCCGCCGTCACGGAGTGGGATCTCGAGAAGGGTCGTCCCCTCCGCACCGCCAGCGGCCAGCACGGTGACATCTGGTGCCTCGCTGCCCAGCCTGCCCCGACCGGAAACAAGGCCCTGGCCTCGCCCAGCGATGGCGTGTCCAAGCTCGTCGCAGGCACCATTGACGGTGCCCTCGCCATCTACACCATCACAGACTCAGATCTTCGCTTCCAGCGTCTTCTCGTCAAGTCTCCTGCCCGCAAGACCCAGATGGTCAGCATCGCCTTCCAGTCTCGCGACGTTGTCGTCGTCGGCTGCAGCGACTCGACCCTCCGTGCCTACGACATGCGCAACGGCCTGATGCTGCGCAAGATGACGCTCGGCGCCGACCTTGCCGGTGGCTCCAAGGAGATCATTGTCTGGTCTGTCAAGTGCCTGCCCAACGGCGACATCGTCTCTGGCGACTCGACCGGCCACGTGACCATCTGGGACGGAAAGACGTACACTCAGATGCAAAGGATACAGAGCCATCGCCAGGATGTTCTCAGTCTGGCGACGAGCAACGACGGCACCGCACTTCTGAGTGGAGGCATGGATCGTAGGACGGTCCTGTACAAGAAGACCGCAGGCTCTGGCTCCCGATGGGGCAAGGTGTGGAGCAGGAAATACCACGATCACGACGTGAAGACCATGGCTTCGTTTGAGAGCGCAAAGATGAGCGTTGTGGTGTCAGGAGGTAAGCTACTACCACATGTTCTTCACGTCGACCATCACTAACCAGACAGGCCCCGATGCCTCCCCTGTTGTTCTTCCCCTCAAGGAGCTCGGCCGCGAAAACCACCGCACCCTCCAGAACCTCCCCCAACAACCACCTCTCCAGAGTGCTGCCAAGGCTCGCCTCATCATGAGCTGGTGGGACCGCGAGGTCAACATCTGGAAGCTGCGCCAGGCCTTCGACGGCGTTTACAACAACGGCGCTGAAGACCTCGACAAGAACCGCAAGCTCCTCAAGACCATACTCATCAAGGGCGAGTCCAGTATTTCCTCGGCGGCTATCTCCCCCGACGGCAAGGTCCTCGCTGTGGCCACGGCCACCGACTTCAAGGCCTTCCACTTGCAGCATGAGAACCCCTCCAAGCCATCCGACATCAGGCTCTCGCAGATCGATGTCCCCGCCTCTGTCGCGAACGCGGGTGCCAACTTGGTGCAGATTTCGCCGGACGGCAACTGGCTCGTCGTGATCCAGGAGGGGACTAAGACGCTCCTCGTGCGTATCAAGCACGATGCTGCTGGTGACGAGGCGCCTGTTCTGGCCAGGCCGCAGTCCGTGACTCGCATGAAGCGCAAGATTCCCAAGCACTTGACGCTGGGTGGTCTTGGCAACTACGAAAGGACCATTACGCACGCGACCTTTGCGCCCGATAGCAGGATGCTTGCTGTCGTGGATCTGGCTGGCTACATCGACACCTGGGTCCTGCGCAGCGCGGACGGCGAGATGGACGAGAATGACGACGCGTCATCTGACAGTGAATTTTCCGACAGCGAGGCAGACGACGAAGACGCTGACGACGCAACGGGCACCAAAGAGCGGTGGCAGCACACCCCCGCGTCCACCCTCCTGCCCAAGCTTCCCGCGCCGCCCGTCGTGCTCTCGTTCGCGCCTGAGACGTCTGACGCGGACTACACCCTCCTCGCCGTCACCAACGTCTGGCACATTCTGGCCTTCAACCCGCTCGAGGGCGGCCTTACCCCCTGGTCCCGCCGCAACCCCTCCGCCCGTTTGCCGAACACCATCCGGGATACGCGTGACCTGGCCAAGGGCATCCTCTGGCAAGGTCCCCGCGCCTGGATCTACGGTGTCTCCTTCCTTTTCATGCTCGACCTGTCACAGGACCTCAGTGATCCCAACGCCGCCTCGACGGCCCTCACGACCGACAGCAACGCGTCAGCGCTCAGCAAAGCGGGCCAGAAGAGGAAGCGCAAGGGCGCGGACACGGGCGCGGGCAACCGCATGGCTGTCGGCTCGCTCGTCCCGCAGCAGGTCGACCGCTACGTCAGCGGTAAGAAAGAATGGCAGACAGATCTTGAGAACGCGGCGGCGGCGACAAGATCGGAGGGTAGCGACACGGACATGGCAGACGCCGATCAGGACAACGATGAGGATGACGATGAGGAGGAGGAGGATCTCGGCAACGAGAGCGAGCATGACGCGCTCGCCGCGCTGCGAAACCGGGACACTCACATGGACACCAGCAGCGGCTCCGGGCGCAAGAAGTGGTGGTACACGTACAAGTACAGGCCGATCCTTGGCATTGTGGCCCTCGACCCTGCCGGCGAGGGTGCTACTGGTGCGGCGTCTGAGTCAGGAGAAGCAGCGGATCTGCCATCGCTGGAGGCGGTCCTGGTGGAGCGGCCGCTGTGGGATGTCGACCTCCCCGCGCGGTATTTCGGGGCCAACGAGGCGGAGAGGAGATGATTGTACGTTGTTGTGTAGATAGGGGCACGGGGGAGCGGTGAAAGAGAGGGGGTCATGCCACGCACGCGCGTGCTCGCATGTGAAAGCGAGATGAGCTATTGCATGCAGGATAACCGATAGATGGACGGGGTTGGTGGTCGTCCAGGTAGTTGAGGAGTCAAATCTATTCGTTTCCGATATTCACGGTGTCCCACGCCTCGGCGGGGCAGTGAGCTTGAGCCAGAGCCACGAATGCGTCCTCTGCCAAGGGCCCCCATCTCGATGGCAAAGCTTGTCTCGTGTCTCTCCTGTGACTTGTCGAGACTGCCAGGCGGGCGGTGGGCTTGCGTGCGGGCTTGCGTGCGCATGCAGCGGTCGTCCGTCGCGATGGGTCTCCCCCCCCCCCCCCCCCCCCCCCCCCCCCCCCCCCNCCCCCCCCCCGTACACACGGTCCAGAGGCTTGCGTAAGGGGGAGGGGGTGTGTGGCAAGGGGTTGGCTTGTTGGTATGCATAAGGTAGTTGCCATCCGATTACACGGCTCGTGGGACCCGAGGGAACGTTCTGCGCCAGTCGAGCGGCCCTGGGTTTCAAGATTACAATCAATTTCAAAATGCCCGGCACCGCCTCAGCCACACACGAGGCCGTCCGGCGAAAGGCCGCAACGGACGTCATCTGGTAAGCTGTCGTCACTCGGCAGCTCACGGTTCACGCCTTGGACGTACCGCACACCACCCATGTATCGATGTTGGTGGACTAATCAGGTTAGCGCTCTTGCCGCTCTTGCTGAGGCTCGGCCTGACGGACCAGCTCAGCCACGCCTTGGACACGTCTTGTGGCGACTTGGTACCTTCTCTGCCCTTGATTGACGGCTACGCCGGCCAGTTGCTGGCACCTGGCTCAGGGAGAGACTGGTTTCTCCGGAGGGCCTCGGATGGTCCCTGATCCTCCTGCTCTATGAGACTCTCGTGACAGATACACACTGCTTCGCTCATATGACCAATTCTACTCCAAGACAGAGCGGTAGCCCATCTCAGTCAGCGGAGGCACCTTGCCGATATAATCCCACAGCCTAGGTGAGATACAAGACGCGCTACTGCAACAGGCGCTGGGCGAGTGGCTGAAAGTAGCAGAGAACGAACATGGCTATCGCCTGCTGAGCTCAAGGACGATATACATTCAACGCGAAAGTAATGCGGAGGGGCTCGAGTGATGGGTTGCGCAGTGGGGTCCCATCGGAACCGCCATAATACTGGAGGACGTAGAACTCGAACCTCTGTAGCTCATGGCGCTAGGCGGGCCCGATGGAGCCGGCGGCGACTCAGTGTAGTTCAGTAACCCAGGTTCAATCGCAATGACCTCGGGCAACTCGATGCATACCGATCTGCCTTCAAACCTCTCGAAGTGCTCAATATTCTGACCTGTTGTCATCCTCGCCGTCGGTAATCATCGCGGGTGTTGGTGACTCACGCCGATTATGCCGATCCGACGTCTTGAATTCGACGCCGGTGACTAACCCGCAACGACGAGTTGAGGTACTTAAAGTTACCAGATCTCATGAACATTAACCCAGACAATTCAACACATCACCTTTGCTATTACTATCCGTTCTCACGCCTGCAGACCAACCGCCCTCATCTCGTCACAATGGCCGACCAGACCGCTTCGCCCGTCGATCTCAAGTCCCGCCTGAAGGCGTCCTACGACGCGATCGCCCCGAAATACAACGAGTGGACGGTCCCGCACTCGGCCACGCGCCTCCGCTACCTGGAGCAGCTGCTCGGCCGCCTCCCCACCCCCGCGTCCGGCTCCGGCTCCGGCTCCGCCCCCGTCTCCGTGCTCGAGCTCGGCTGCGGCCACGGCGTCCCCGTCACCCAGACGCTGCTCGCGCACCCCACCTTCTCCGTCACCGCCAATGACCTCTCCAGCGCCCAGATCGCGCTCGCCCGCGCCAGCCTGCTGCCCGACCCGCCCGGCCCGGCGGACGGCCGCCTCACGCTGATCGAGGGCGACATGCTGGCCCTCGACTTTGCGCCCGCGAGCTTCGACGCCATCGTCGGCATGTACTCGATCATCCACCTGCCGCGCGACGAGCAGGTCGAGATGCTGCGCAAGATCGCGACGTGGCTGAAGCCCGGCGGCTGGATGCTGGCGAACTTCGGGACGCAGGAGTCGGCCGGGAGCGAGGCGAAGAACTGGCTGGACGAGGACAAGGGGTGGATGTTCTGGAGCGGCTGGGGGAGCGAGGGGTCGCTGCAGAAGGTGAAAGAGGCGGGGCTGGAGGTCGTCGTGCAAGAGACGACCGAGGATGCGACTGACGCGGACTTCTTGTGGATTCTGGCCCGGAAGAACGAGTCGTGAAAGTGCGCCTACCACAAGGAACGGTCCTCCGGGTAGGAGGTCATAGTTCCATACGAAGTCATGTTATGAATTCCTTTGTCACCAGATTTTGGCTACTCGGGCCACTGGATATGACTGTCATGATGAACCGCCACAGAACGCGCCCATGTTTTGTAGCCTGCAGTCAAAGAGAACAGGGTGTAGCTCTTCCCGAGGCACCCAGGCAAGTCATCACAGTTGTGATCAAGTCAACCTGCGCACTCGTAACTGTCTCTCACATCATGCCACTCATCAGGATGACGCCAGGGGCATCGATATGGGAACGGGTACTCATCCTGCCTCTCAAAATAAGATACACCGACTCAAGAGATCAGGTATTAGAGTAAGGCCCTGTACTCTATACAGAGGCCTAGGTCACTCGATAAAGTCTCTAAGCCAACACCAACTTAGCAGTAAAATGATCTAGAGGCGTCGACCTCCTTCGCCATCAGATGTTCTAAGTGATGGCCGCTACAGGTGCAGCAAACCATATCATTCCTCCCCATGCCAGTGTCACCCAAACCCCCATTTTGAAGCGCGCCTATTGTGGCTGGTCACGGCAAGCCACGCAGTTCGGTTCGGGCTAAAGCGGCGAGGCTGGAATGCGTCCAAACTCATCTCTGGGGTCCCGGGGAGGGCTGTCCGTTCGGAGGATTAGTCACCCGGGTACGAGGGTACCTGGTAGACGAGAGACTCCAGATCTCGGCTCGATGCGGTTAGCGCAAGGGCGATGCCGCGTGGATGCCGTCTGGGATCCTGATCCAAGGTCTCGACGTCGGGGACGCGCGTCCCATCGCCCAACTCCTCGTGCTCCGGTTCGACGGAAACATGCGACTGGCGATCGTTGCCGTGCTTCAGCAAAAGAAAAAGAATCAACGAGGTGAACTATCGACGGCGTTCAAGCGCCTTCAAAGACGGCAGGCGGCCGTACTGATCGGGAGGTTTGCCTTTCACTGCAAACCAGGAAATTTGCCCAGGCTTGGCTGGCGGCCATCTGCACGAGAAGCCAAGTAGAAGCCTCGTCAGCTTCATTCAACCTTGTTGGCTCGGCCTCACCAATCAAGAAGCGAGAAGGGCGCAGGCGAGGAGGAGAAGAGACTTGGGGTCTCGCTTCTATTTTCTGAGGAAGCGCGGGGAGAGATGGAAAGGGGGACCGATTGACGTGCTTGGCAGCCTCCTTCAAGACAAGAGTCGGTGGTTGCGTCGTCAGCCGTGGTTCCACGGTCCTGGAGCAACGAACATGCGAGCGAGCCGGCCTGTGCTGCTGACCTGACCATTGGACGCTGTCCTCAGCGCGCCGGACACGTTCGGCTTATGCCGGTCATGGCTTCGATAGGAGGTCGTTCGTCCCAAGACGGCGTGTCTGGCGAGACACAGTGCAGCATGTCTGTCGCTGGGTCCAGTCCTGCAAACCAGTCTGCACAGCAAAAACCTGGACGCGCGGGTCGGTGTGGGGTGGCAATTAGAACCCGGACGCGCAAGCTGCCCAACCTCGGATCCCTTGGGCAAAGGGTCGCACAAGGCTGTGTGCTAGTCATGTCCCGCCCCGGCTCGGAGCAGTTCGAAGCATCGAGTCGAGGGCCTGTTGCACGCATCATGTCAAGCTGCGGTCTACGGCCATTCTTCCAGGCCGAGTCGCCAACGGCTTCGGAGACGCGGATGCGCGGTCCTAGCGCAGCAGGATGCCCATCAAGCTTCTTCTCTCCGCAAGATCGAGAACGGGTTGAGCGGTGCTAATAAAACCATGTTGAAGTAGGTCAGTCGGGAGCGGAGGCGATGGATCACGTAGGGTAAGGGGGGCCAAGTCTGGCGGGCCGTCATGCTGTAATCGGTATGTCGTGGCCGTCTTGTTGTGTGGAGTCCTGAATCATATCCTCTGAACCCAGGCAGCTCCCTGCCGACGGGAGTTCTCGTTGCAACCCTCACCGTTTGCTCGCCCGTCAGAAGCCCCTCAAAGCAGAGGGGCAGCAAGGCAACAGCCGTACCGTGGCAGGGTGCCAGCCCTGCCAGGGTCGCGATGCTAAGAGAAGTCGTCGTACGACGGGGTAGGGGGGAAAGGCTATTTTTTCACGGCGGCCAAGCAAACTAGAGGTCTTGGTGCTGGATGTGAGTGAGTAGGGGTCCAGGCACAGCACAGCAGTGGTCTGCACGGCACCACGGCACCCACGGCATCGCGGCTTGTCGGATCTGGCTTGCTGGCCCAACAAGAAGAGGGAGGGGAGGAGGAGGAGCCCCACGAAACGAGGCTAGCCAGAGACCACCGCTGGACAGGGCGGTCTGGATCAGCAGTGCCGTTGGTGGCAGAGAAATTTGACGTGGGGTTCGAGGGAGAGGGGCTTGATTTTGGGCAGGCAATGGGATGGAAAGGCGATGCGAATGATAGACGGAGGCGAAAAGGGGACGATCAGAGGAGGTGGGAAAGGAAGCGGATTTGAGGCGGTCCAAGAGCAGAGGCCGAATGGCAGATCCCGCCACAGGACAAGTCAGCGACGACGGTCGTCAGAGGGGCATGCTGAGCCACAGTAGGCTCCCTGGATGTCTTGGGGCTCAGGCCAACGGGCGGCCTGCCTGGACGACCATCGACCAGGCTCTTGTCCTTGTTCAGTCAGCGGCGTCGCTCATCGCTGCAATTGGAAACAGCCACCTGCGCCTCGTCATCGCCCCCCTCGGCTCCCATGTCCGCCTGGAAGTATCTGCCACTTCCACCCTGACCGTCGCAGCCACATGCCAATTGATGGTGACCCCGAATTCCCAAGGCGGTACGGTACGGGGATGAGGCACGGAGGACTGGACATGACTAAGGGAGGCCGCTTCTACTTCGAAATGGACCTGTGCCTTGTGTCTCGATACTAGTTTATTGTCGGGGAGGGAGCGACGACAATGGAGCCGTCTCCAGCTTTTTTGGAGTCGGGGCGTATGTCGGCTCCGGTGCCTGCGCCCGTACCTGTACCTGTACCTGTACCTGGGCCTTGGCTGAGTCCTGCCAACCAGACAGCCCGTGGTGGTGGACTCTGGGCTCGGTGAGGAGGAGGAGAACGACAGCAGATGCCGGGATGCGTCTTGGCCTCCAAGCGTGCTCATCATAAACATCGTCTCCATTGGCATGATGCGATGCCCTGCGCCGACGATGTTGTCAATGGCGAGATGACCTGGAGAACATGGTGTCGCGTCCCACCAGGTACCTGCCGTACAACATACCTGAAAGCGAGAAAGTCAGGGTTTTGGGCGAGGCGCGGCTCCTCGACGATTGCGTGGAGGCTCCAGTGTCTGCGTAGGCCTACTCTACTGTGCCCGCCGCACCTTGAAACCAGATTCATCAGCGCCCTTTAGCAGGCGCAGCTGGTAGTGGCAGTGGCTCTGGCAGTCGCAACTAACCCGACCACCGACGCACTTTCCCTACAACCTGTGCGACGTGCCCATTGGCAAAGTGGATCGCCAGCCTGGGGAGGTACGTACCCACTCGACTCGCCATCTCCACCATACGGCATTCCCGGACATATTATTGGCGGGTGTCGCACAGCTGACGCGTAAGTTGCACTTGCGGAAGACCACCCAGAGGGCATCAGAGGAAGGCGGGACCCTTCAGTGTCCCTCTTTATTCCTCCCCCCCCCCTGGAGTCCACGGCCCACTGTCCACCGCCCCAATTCGTGTCGCCTATCGCCCTCCTCCCGCTGGCACACCTGCCATCTGCCTGCCTCTGCCTGCTTGCCCTTCTGCCTTCAACTTGCCTTACGACACCACACCACACCCCCCCTCCCCTCTTCGTCAACCGCCCACGCAATCACCGGGTCGAGACGGGAGCAAGAGCGAGAATCAGAAACAGCGAAAAACACCAGCACCAGTCCTTGAGAGACAGCATCGATCATCCCGAGCGCGCGCGTGCATTTTGGCATCACCAATTCCTTCGCAACCCTCGAGTACCCAGGTACCCCGTCATCCCCGAGCGAGCAACGATCCGCCACGCAACACCTGCACACGCACGACGACATCGACGACGTCGAAGACAAAGGCGACGACGACTGCGACGATTCAAATTCCCCACGCCACGCGGCGCACCTTCTACCCTCCCTGCCACATCTACCCACATTGGTAGTCAACTCAAATCTATCGGTCGGCCATCCACAGTCACTCGACACCTCGACAAACCCCCCCGTCCTTGAGTGGCAACCGAGCCTACGAGTCCCAATCATCCCAACGCTGACGACGACTTTTGGTTCCGACTCACGTATCCCCCGCCAATCCTTGGTTTCTCCACAACCCTTTCGACACTACATTCATTCATATTTCCGGCTTCGACTCGGATCAACCCTCATCGACCCTCCCGACTGCTCAACCGGACCGTCGACAGTGGTTTAACTCTTCCCCTCCACTCCACCCACCATGGCTGGCCGACGCATCCCGCCCGGCCAGGGCAGTGCGTCGTCGCAGCAGCAGGCTTCGGAGTACGGCGAGGAATGGGCCCGCGACCTGAGGATTCAATTCGAAGGCCTCCTCCGTGACAAGCGAATGGACGACCTACGATCAACATCTCGGCGAGGCACTCCCCAACCACGGGAACGAGCGAGCAGCGCCAACCTGCGCGGCTCGACACCTACCATGTCCAGCCGGCCGACAACCTCCTCTGGTTCAACAATACCCCCATCCTATTCATCCATCCGCAACCTCCCCAAGATCCCTACACCACCCGCAGCACACGACCGCGACTCTCAAAAATTCAGGAATCTCCTCGTCAGCCTCTCCCTCACCCCAACCAAGTACGAGAATCCCGGCCTGTTGGACGAGGCCCTCCAAGTCATCCCTCTTGATCAGATATATGGCGAAGCCGAAGAGGAATGCCAAGTTATGCAGGCCGAGGCCATGAGCCTGGGTGACGGATCGAAGGCCGCCTGGGGTTACCAGGATTGCGTCATTCGAGCACTTCTCAGGTATGTTGATGACTGGCCGCTCTACAACCGGCATGCTCTTCCTTTGTGACACAAGTAGAGGCTGACTCTTCACTCAAGATGGTTCAAGCGTCAATTCTTCACCTGGGTCAACAACCCGGCCTGCCCCGTCTGCATGTCGCCCACCATTGCCCAGGGCATGACTGCGCCAACACCCGACGAGAGCGCTTGTGGAGCTATGCGAGTTGAGCTCTACCGCTGTTCCGCAGGAAACTGTGGTGCCTTCGACCGGTTTCCCAGATACGGCGACGTCTGGAGATTGCTGCAGACGCGCCGAGGCCGCGTGGGCGAGTGGGCCAACTGCTTCAGCATGCTTTGCAGGGCGGTTGGTGGCCGCGTCCGCTGGGTATGGAACGCCGAAGATCATGTGTGGACCGAGGTGTACTCTGATCACCAAAAGCGATGGGTACATGTCGATGCTGTCGAGGAGGCATGGGACAACCCTCGCCTGTATACCGAAGGATGGGGCAAGAAGATGTCGTACTGCATCGCCTTCTCGATTGACGGTGCCACCGACGTCACCCGGCGCTATGTTCGCAAGTCTGACTTCGCCAACGAACGTAACCGATGCCCGGAGGAGGTGCTGCTCTACATCACGCAAGAGATTCGAAACATCCGACGGCAGAACATGGGCAAGGACGAGCGTTTCCGCCTGGAAAAGGAGGATGCCCGTGAGGACCGCGAGCTGCGGAACAATGTCATTCGATCCATCGCCCAGGCCGTTACCGAGCTTGTCCCTGGCGCTCCCACAGCATCCGGACGGGCCACCACGCCCGAGCAGAGCCCTCAACGGAGGAGCCGCAACGACGAAACGAAACTTCCCGCTGAGCAGCCCGGCCGCCAGACCGGATCTGCCGAATACCTTGCCGCGAGAGGCGACCAGTTCCCGCCCCGCGACCCGAACCAACGCCGCGACCGACCCTAAGCGGTCATCGTTTTCCGAGATCCAAATCTATCACTGTCACTCAGGCCGACAGAATCACAAAATAATCTCATCTGTCTAATCAAACTTCAGGCCTAGCGCTTCGGCGCTGTCACCGCGGGCATTCCATGCCACGTCCGACCCCACGCCAATCGACCAACCCGAATCCTCGACTCTCATCTGATACCCCTGGGACCTTTGGCTCGGAGTACGGCACTGTATCTACCAGACACCACTTTCCGAATTTCTTTTGTCGAGACAACGACGTGCATTGGACACGAGCCGGCGTGTGCGTGCGTATGTGCGGAGGAAGGGATGAAGGGCAGAGGAGGAGGCGCATTTTCCGGAGGCAGGTTTGCCAGGCTCATTCTATATACAACCGACACATGGATGGCGGGGAATCGGCGCGACGTCGGCGAGCAGGGAGGGCGCTCGTCCAACGCGCCTGGCGTTCCGGCTGGCTTTTTCTTTTTAGTACCTGCATGAGCGACGAATTGGGAATGCCAGACGCGTTTTGATCTGGATGGACGAATGCACTGCAACGCACGAAGGGGAGGGAAGCATTTGTCGCGTTGCGTTTGAAGGCGCGACACGAGAGCACGTCTGGGCCGTGGCCAAGCGATTGATTGCTTGTTGCCCGCCAGCGTCGCGGACCGCAAGCTGTGAAGCCTCGTCCTCAATAGAAAGTCAAGTTCTACTGTTACAACATCTCCGGTGTCTGACGTCAATTTCGTGAGAGGTTGTACTTTACCCAACCTCTTGACGCGATCGCCCCGCCCAGTGGCGGCACATTTGGATGGGACCTGAGGTAAGATGTTCACCCGTCTTGCTTGGCAGCCCTGCCTAAGTAAGGTGGCTGTCTCCTCTCACGACCCGTTTCCCGCCGCTCGTCAACCAGGCAGATTTTCCCATCCCGCCTGCTAAGGAACCTGCTTGCTGCCCGCTGGGAGGGGTGGTGCCTCCGGAAGTGCGGTTTTCCCCCTCCTGTCGCCCTGCCATGGAACGACCCCTGCCGAGGCGACGCCTCGCTCGTCGCCCGGTCGATCTTGGCAGCGACGCCCGCGATCGACCGTGACGGGGTCCCCTCCTCCTGCTTGGCGCTACCGGGCGCGGAGCACGTGAATTTCGCCAAGAGGGGAATTTGTGCGGTGCCCGATATCTGGTGTCATCTCGGGCGGGTTCTTGGTGATCTCCGGCTGATCCGTTGCGGGGAAGGGGGTTGTTCTCTGCTTGAGCCTACGTACCTCTCGACGACGGTCGCACTTCGTACGCTGGAAATGGGCTGCGGTATTTGGTGAGCTTCCTCTCGGATGCCGTGCGGGAGTCGTTCGGATGGCGGACTGGCCGCTGTTCCGGATGGTGTAGGTTGCGAGCCAATTGCGGTCGGGGGAGAGAGTGGGCGAAGGAGGCTGTGCTGGATGGGCGCGTGGGGCGGGGGAGCGAGCGAAACATGACGGTTGAACGGCGAGACGGCGCTGGATATGGGGACGGTTCGGCTCTGTCTGCTGGTGGGAGGCGAGTCTGTTCAGGTTTGACGACTTGGGATTCAGGGGCTACTTTGTTAGAGCCGCTGTCTGAGTCAAGTGGAATGGGGGGCGAATTGGGAGTTGAGTCGCAATGGTTTTCTGCAATGCCTTTTGTTGGTACCCTATGCCGGCCGGTGACTGGTCGTGATCGTGTCTCGTATTTGGCGATTCACAGCATCGAGTTAGTTCGGGGATTCACTCTGCAGTCATGTTACCGAGGCAGGCTTGACGTTGGCCCATACAAAGTGATGGGACTGCAACGAGGGTTGGTTTTCAAGCTGTTCAAGGGCCGCCGCTGTGGTTGTTGTGAAGATATGATTGACCCCAGCATACCCTTCGCCCGTCTCTCTTCGTCAAATGATAACGGTCTCATCAGCCACCCAGCTGCCAGAGCCAGCCTGCCAAGTGTACCGCCTGACGTAAAATGGTGACCCAGTCGAAATGCTTTTCCTATGTTGCCTACATTGATGCCGTCGTGGCCAAGTCGTCCACAGCATTCTGTATCGCGCCTCTGTCGAGAAGAAGCTGTGTAGTCTGCTGCTGGTCGCGCAGAGCAGCAAGGGATAGAGCCGTATGGCCTCTCGCACTTTTGGCGTTGACATCGGCTCCCTTATTGAGTAGTAGCTCGACGGTGGAGCGGTGGCCTGCTTCAGCGGCGAGCATCAGGGGAGTTAGGCCTTTAGGGTCTTTGGACTCTGACCTGACTCCTACTTCAAGCAGCCGGCCAACGATGTGGTCGTGGCCCGCCCCAGCAGCGTAGTGTAATGGGTTCCCAGCAGGGTCTTTTCTTCGGCATGCTCGTGTAAGCCTCTGCACCGTAGTCAACGTTGTGAAGATGGTGGTCCCTATCGCAGTTGGACTCGGTCCTGTTGCGTTGATGTCTTTCTCGAGTAGCAAGTCAACGATATCGCCATGGCCCATTTCGGCTGCGAACGATAGGGGACTTCGGCCAGAGCTTGACAGACTGTCTATAAATGCCCCTTCCTGTAATAGTAGGCGAACAATCTCCTTGTTGCCAAGCTGGGCTGCGATTGATAGGGCAGACTGTAGCGCATCAAATCTGGTGGCTGTATGTGAATTCTCAAGCCTGAGGTCCCTCCATGCAGCCGATTCGTAGGAATTTGCAGACGCTCCTGCCTCCAGCAGTAGCTTCATTATTCCAACGTGGCCGTGTTCCGCTGCGATAATTATAGCGCTTTCTTCTTTGCTCGTATTGGCCTTCACCACTCCGCTCTGCAGAAGGCATCCGACCATAACTTCGCATCCTTTAGATGTGTAGTACTCGATGGGCGACAGCTTGAGGTTGCCTGCTGAGGCATCGTCTCCATGCTCTATCATGAGCTCTGCCAGTCTCTCGTGCTCGATATGTAGCTCGACTTCATTTTGTATTTCGCCGTTCTTCCGTGCTTGGGAGGCTCTCCTGGAAGCTTCAAGTACCAGCTTGATGATCCCTGGGTACCCTGATCGACAAGCGTATGTCAAAGGGGCCACACCCATCATGTCTGGATTGAGTACGGGACATGTATCGTCCGTCAGCAGTAACGCCACAAGATTCTGCCGCCTCACTACGCATGCCGCAATCAGCGCAGCACTACTGTGGTGAGGATGCTCATCAAAACTCTTCCGGTACAACTTGCTCCTCAACAACACGCGTAGGGCAAGTGAATTTTGTCCACCAACTAAGACTCGAACATGCTTGCTCGTACGAACCCCATCATAATCATGATGCCAAAGGAAAGCGGCAAAGATTTGAAGTAGCCCTGAAGACTTAACGCACACATCTTGTGTGACTTCGAATATGTCCTTTCGTTCTCCTTTGTACGAAGTCTTGAAACCGAACATGCGATGATGATCTCCGATCAGCTTTGACGCCGCGTCACACTCGCGATGAAGATCGGGGATGAGGTCCTCTGAGTTGCAGAACGAGGCTTGAAGACTGAGAATCATCTTCAGAGTCTTCCTACTGTCGCAGGCAGCAGCAGCCAATAGAGGGGGCCCGTATTTTTCGCCAGAATCCTTGAAGCAAGCGACTTTATTGGCACCGCGCAAGTTCCAGTACGCCTCAAGAAGAGCCGGACAATCTCGCTCCGCCAGAATGTAGTCGAGGCCAACGCAATGGCTATAACGGTCACCCTGAAACTTGAAGATGTTGCTTAGTGTAGCCCATTGCTGAGTATCAAAACTTTGGATGAAGCTGGTTTGCAAGAAACCCTGGCAATGGGAAATCTCAGCATGGTAAAAAATGTGTGTGACGGCGTATTCCAGAAACGGGTATTCGCGTTCGCATCGTTCTCGCAAGGTTCGAGCTCCGTTGCTTTCGGCTCTGGGTAATTCGTGAGACAGAATTGATGCCATCGCAGAAGAGCTGGATATCCGAGTGATATATTCGAGGCAGCATTTGCTTAGCGTTTGGTGGCTTTTCCCTTCCAGCGACCCGTGTGACATCTTGCAAATGTCGGCTAGTCCGTCATCCTTGAGAAGGAAGTCGCGAACAGACTCGTGGATGAATTGGACTGTTGTGGCTTCTGACCGTGTCACTTCAGCAAGTCCTTTGGACGAGTTCAATATGAATCTCTTGATCATATCATCCGGAATGTCCTCTCTGTCCCATGCCGCCAGTTCCCCAGAGGCGACTCCGCCTGAAAGAACGGCGAAGTAAAGTTCTGCTGGAGACATGGGTCTCTTGGCAAAGAGAACCCATTGGAGACAGAGATCAGAATCATCTTTGTAAGAGGTATCTCCCCTGAGAATATTCTTCAATAAATCGTGCAAGCCACGAGGCAGAAGTTCGAGGTGGCGTCTGAGCTGTTGGATACTGCCACGACCCACTCTGTGCTCATCGTTCAGAATCTGAACGACCAGCACAACCCACATGAAAACACCGGCGGCCTTTTCTTGGACCTCTGATCCGAAGTTCCTCGCGGTTTCTGAGTGACCGAGCTTGAGTTTTGACTCGATGTACCATTTGATGTCCTTCGCGTGACCATCCTGTTCATCTAGAACAATTTCGATGCCTCTCACAAGCTTGATGATCGGGTAATGTCTACTAGCAAAGCAGATGTGCAACTGAGCCCCACGGCCTGCAGCTTTCCGACTGAGCTGCTCCATGAAATCAACCATGTCATGGACCTCTGAATCATCGCACTCATCGAGCGCGTCGATGAATGCGATTACCGAGTGCTGCTTAAGATTGCGGACCACTGCTTCGAGAAGCTCTTGGAGTATACCGATATCCCAATGGTATTGGTCGAGGGTCCGCCATCGCAACTTGTAAACGTCGTTGAAGACGATCCAAAGATCTGGGATCGCATCGAGAAGTTGAAGCAGTAGAGAACGATACATCCCTTGTGTTGTTTTCTCCATCTCATCTCCGCGGGCATTGAAGAAGAAAGTAACGATGTGAGCAGATCTATTTGTTGATCAGTAAGTGCCATGAGAGAGAGGCCTGGCGACAGTGGAGGGAAACACACTTGCTACTCTTCATTTTGTTGCACACAAACTTCATGATTGTTGACTTGCCTGCGCCTGGTTTACCCTTGACCCAGAGAAATCCGCAGTGTGCTTCCATCTTGTCAGGATCCAACCAGTCGATATAGGCTTGTCTCTCCATCAGCCACGCACAGGTCATCTCATGGGCATTCCTGATACTGCCTTGACGAGCGTCGAGTTGTTCGAAAGCCAGCGATCGACGCAGCCGGTCTCTTTGTTCAACCGTGAGGTCATTGACCTGTGTCTCGTTGGAGGACGCAGATGGCTGCTTCCGGACCTTGGACAGCGCATCGCCAGAAAGTCGAAGTAGAGCATACTTGACCTTCTGAAACTGTTGGTCGCGAAGTCCACCGAAGCGACACATACCCATGTGGTCGGAATGTATGTGCTGTCGTACTTCTCTGGGAATATTAAGACACGAAGATGCATCCTCGACGACCTTCCCGCCGAGCAATGAAACCCGAAGGGCTTCCTGAAATGAATAGATTAGCCACTCTTGGCGAATGGCCATCGGCTGGAAGTGGTCTCTAAGCTCTTCAAGTCGCTCCGATGAAGGCAGCAGTGTGTCAATGATCTGCTGACTGGCTGAAATTCCCATGGCCTTGGCAATCGACTGGAAGACGTGATCCACCAGTCTTCTGGGATCGGCACCTCCATGCGGCGTACCAAAGAACACGATGCCTGCTGTAGAATCATACACATCCTTCAGGAAAGCGCGCTCGGGAGGTGATCCACATGATCCCTTCAGCATCTCTTTGACAACGATACCCCCGAGACTATGAACGATGAAGAGAATCGGGCGACCGGCAGGTCGGCGTTCAGCTTCAAGTTCGACGAGAAAGTTTCGGGCGATGACATAAACCCCACTCTGGCTTCTCTCGGGACCGAGCGGATGAGATATTCGTGTGTCGTACCCATAGGTGAGAACCCGGGCTTCGGGTATGATATCGGGCAGCAGATCGCGGGGCCAGTAGACATGTTGCTTGCGGCGTGTGGCGAATACATTCGAGACTTTTCGAAATTTGGACGGCGATTCTGAACCCAACTTGGTGGCAGCCTCGTTTCCACGCGCATTGTCAACGCTGGCTGACTTGTGTAACCAGGTGCGCTCAGGATGCCCAGTAAAGCCGTGGACGAAGACGATACTGTAATGATCAGCCCCATTCCCATAGCGACGGTAACGGAATCAGATTGATGCCAGTGGGATCGAAGCTCGCGATAGTCTTTGGGTCATGTGTGAAGATCAGAAGCTTTGGGCTTACTCAATGAGCGGGTTATCAGGTTCAACAAGCACCGTCAAGCCGTTCGCAGGGATGGGGCAATCTAGCGGTATCGCCATCGCTGAGGCCAATTACTCTGCGTAGAAGAATTGACACCGCTCCGGTCACATGTGCGTTGGTGAAGAATGAATGACGAGAGGTATTTGCATCGCCAAGGGCTGGATACCGGGCGCTCTCGATGTGGAACAGGGCTCCCGCAATTGCTCCTCGATAAACAACGTCAGGATGAGCGCTGGCGAGGTGTCTGAAGCTCGCGGTACAGGCTGTTATCTCGAAGTTGGAGCCTCGTCAAGTGGTCGGTCAGGCTCCGGCTGCGAGTCTGCCTTGCGTTGGGGGCCGCAGTGCTGCGGCCGGGTGGCGTCCACTCAAGCCTGCCATCCTCGCAAGCTCCATCAGCTTTATGATTTGGGACAGTGATGACTCGGGTACTGAGTTGCAGACGGTACAATTGAGTGATACCTGACGAATGGATGCTGCATTCTAGCGAGCATCTGGAAAAGCATCATGTGAAGTGTAGTTCGTTCTCAGACTCCCGGAGTCATCGCGTTGACGATGGAAGTACCCCACTTCACGTAAGCCGTGTATGCGCAAATCCGAAAGGACGTGCTAGTTCAATCTCAGGAACACATGGCGCTTCATCGTCTCGCGTTCAATCATCAACACACGATTCCAGGAGAGCACCCGCTCCCGAGCGTCATGCATTTGATCTTTTATTTCAGATCCGAGCTAGCCCCTAGCCATGATCTCATGCCCTGGCCAACCGATGATGCAGTGGAAACGCGCAAATAAGAACGCCACTCCCCTGGTGAACAGAATCCCGTAGCCATTCCGCTCTCCATTCTCTTGCCTTCATCTCTCCCTCTAGTACTTCTTGCCCTCCCTCAGGGTGTCGGCAAACTCCTCCAGCGGGCTGCGGATGAGCTTGGTCTCCTTCCACAGGTTGGGCGTCAGGAAGCCGTAGGTGTTGGAGACGGCGACGAAGGTGGCCTTCAGGGTGTTCTCGAGGGTCTTGGTGGAACCGGCGGACGAGGTGTAGGCGTCCTCCACACCAGCGAGCTGCAAGAGACGCTTGACGGCGGGGGAGGCGACGACACCGGTACCACGGGGAGCGGGGATGAGCTGCGCTCTCGTCAGTTTCGTCCTCGTTCAAAACACTTCGCCTCTTCGTTCTCGGGGCTCAACTTACACGGACGGTGACGGAACCGCACTTGCCGGACTCCTTGCAGGGCAGGGAGTGGGGCTGACCAAGGTTGGTACCCCAGAAACCACGACGGACGGGGATGACGCTGAGCTTGGCGATGATGATGGCGGCGCGGATGGCAGTGGCGACCTCCTTGGAGGTCTTGATGCCGAGACCGACGTGGCCGTTGGAGTCACCGATCAGGACAATGGCCTTGAAACGGGTACGCTGACCGGCACGGGTCTGCTTCTGGACGGGCTTGATCTGTACGGAGGGAGGCGGTTAGCGGCTGTTCCTGGTGCCCTCGTCTGTTGTTTTCTTGTTCTCCTGGCAGCAGGAGAAACTGTGCCTCGCGGAATGGCGGCTCACCTTCATGACCTCGTCCTTGAGGGTGGGCAGGAAGGCGTCGACGACCTGGTACTCCTTGACGGGCAGGGAGTGCAGGTAGATCTCCTCGATGGAGCTGATCTTGCCGGCCTTCACGAGACGACCGAGCTTGGTGACGGGCTGCCACTCCTTCTCCTCGTTCTTGCCGCCGCGACGTCCACGGCCACGGCCACGGCCACGACCACGGTCACCACCGCGGGCTCCAAAACCACCACCGCCGCGGGGGGCGCTTGTTCCTCGGTCAGCCATGTTTGCGCTTGGGTTGTTGTCGGTTGACAGTCGTGTCGGCGCAAGGCGATGTTTTGGGGGGCTGTCGTTGGGCGTGGATGAGTTCTGAGGTCGAAATCGAAGTAGGAGGTCAGGGCCGCGGAAATTTTGCGGGGGCCCGTTCGTTTGCCCGGCCAGCAAAAATTGGTGTGGCTCGGTGCTGCGAGCCCTAATTCCTCGATTGGCTGATTTGGCCTAACGATTGAGGCCGAAACCCGATGGTGGGGGCGCCTTTGCCAGCCCCACCCTCAAGCTCGGTGGGCACACCGAGAAGTGAACCGGTGAGCAAACCTCACCTTGTTCTCGTCCCGCTGACGTCGATTGGAGCTGAGTATGCATGACATGGATCGACTTAATTTCTGTTGGGATGGATTGTCAGCCAATTAGGTATTATAAAACGTCTTACATTGCAAGCTAGAACTAACACCTCCGCACAATCATGATATTTCGCAAAGTCATCGTGCATTCCTCTGCTGCCTATGTACGTCCTGCCACCGAACCAAACGATCCGCCCCCTAAGAGCATTCACTCGGAGCCGCCTAATGCAATGGTCATCTTAACTGGACCGTCGAAGCCATGAGTCGGGATATCGTAACGTCGAAGTAGTACACAAAGCCAGGAGAGGGGTAAAGAGGGGTATCGCAACCACGCGCAACCATTCCACCGCCAGCTCCAGCCTACTCTTTCTTCCTAATCAGCGAGTCGGATGCCGACACCCGCTGAGCCCATTCGCTATCTTTGGTCAGTCTTGTTGCTGGTTGAAGAGGGAAGAGGGTACTCACGTCCAGCTACCGTCGTAGACCTTCCGCTTTTCGGCAGATCCGTACTGCGCCTGCTCAAGGGCAGTCTCGATGACACAGGCAGTGACACCAGTGCCGCAGCTAGTGATGATGGGCTTCTCGGGGTCCACGCCCTTCTCCTTGAAGACCTGCTTCAGCTTCTCGGGCGAGAGGAACGCCTTGGTCTTGGGGTCGAGGAGAGCGCCGATAGGAACGTTGATGGAACCAGGCATGTGGCCGGACGACAGGCCTTCCCGAGGCTCCGGGTCCGTGCCGGCGAAGCGTCCAGGCGAACGAGCATCCAGAATCTGGACGCCCTCGGCGCCCTCCTTGTTGTGGTCGAGGGCGACCTCGCGGACCTGCTCAAACTCGGCCACCTTGCTCTCGTCCAGCTGGGGGATCTGGTAGGTGCAGCACTCGACGGAGTACAGCTCGCCCGACTCGGTGGGCAGGCCCTCCTCCACCCACTGCTTAAAGTTGTTCAGGACATGGACCTTGGGGTGTCCAAAGATCTTGAACGTCCAGCCCACGCGGGGGGCGCTGAAGATGCCCAGCTCTTTCGTGTCGTAGACCACAACGATATCGTCCTTGCGAATGCCGAGTTCGCTCATGGTCGCAGCAAAGTCCTTGCCGGACGGCAGCATGTGCGGGTAGGGGCTGTTGCGGTCGATGACCTTGTCGAGGTCGAAGAACTTGGCCTTGGGTATTCTCTGCTCGCGGAAGGTATCGATTCCGGTCCGTCCATCGTTGGGGAGGAACCAAGAGGCGCACACGGGAACGACCCTCGGGTCGGTGCTGATCTTGGTGGGCGGGTTCTTTTGGAGGGCGTCGTGGAGCTCTTTCGGGGTGACGAGATAAGAGGAGAAGGAGCGGCGGTTGGCGGTGAAGCCAATCTGGTAGGGCCTGGCATGCCACCGAGGCAGCGCTGCCCGGGTCGCGCGGTAGACGGCGGCGCTGGCCATCTTGATGTGAGGGGGGTTGACGGGTGAGTCGTCAGGTCGATTGCGTGATAGGTAGAATGGGCCGAGGACGGCGGGGAACAGTCACAGCTCAGAAGCCCGGCTTCCTAGATGGGGAAGTCAAGTCGAAGGCTTACTGCTGGGAATGTCGATGAGGCATTGCACGGTGCAGGTGCATCGATGACTCCCTGGAACAGAACGAGACGGCTGCTTCGTGGAGGTATTACGGCGACGGTGCGAAGTTGTTACGCTGTTACGGGCGGGTGAGGTCGATCAGCGGCCAGGAAATGGGGGAGGCAGGCGGGCTGATAAGGAACGGCATGAAGACGGACTCCGAGTGGAGGGGACGCTGTGTCTTGGCTGACCACCCGGCGCACCAATGCGCTGTGCCGACAAAGTATGCGTGGAGCTTGGGCCATGCGGTTAGCGGCCACTGAGCGGGGCCAATTGCTGAAGTAACCCTGCGCTGCCGGGCCATCGGCGGCATCCCCAACTGCCCCTCATCAATTCGAATGTCAACACTCCATCCCTCTCATCTTCCCGTGCAGAAGGTTGAGCCGCCGCTTGAATTTGGCGCCCGACAGCTACACCTGGATCCGTCATGAAGGTCCAAATCACATCCTGGAACACGGTGGCCACTTGGCGATGGGACATTCCCGAGGATGACGTCTGCGGCATCTGCCAAGTCCACTTCGACGGAACATGCCCAACTTGCAAGTATCCTGGTGATGACTGCAGTTTATGTAAGTCAAACTCAAGTCGACTGATTGCCAGTCATTAACTTCCGTCGCAGTGTCTGGGAAGTGTGGGCATAACTTTCACATGGTGAGTCTGCGCCTGTTTGTCTCCTGATCGTGTTTTCTCTGACATTGCTCAAGCACTGCATCTTGGAATGGATCAAGCAAGACGCCGCCAAAGGCCAATGCCCCATGTGTCGACAAAGTGAGTCTTTGTTGGAACATATGTCACAAGGCACATACGAGACTGACCTCTGTAGAATTCGAATGGACAAATCAGGTTGACGGGGCAGGAGTTGAGGCTGAGGCGGGGGCTGAAGTCGAATGACCCGACAAGGGATGGGTGAGGCTTTAGGAGTATGTTGTCGACCGATGTCTGGCGTTCAAGGATGAATATGATACCCACGGTTTTTTACACTTTCAAACTTCCAAAAGGTTTCAGAATCAGAAGGTCCATAGCCAGCGAGCATCATGGACGGGGCATGACAGCTGACAGCCTGACCAGGCTGACTGTGGCTGAGGTGATGCTGTTGCCTGCAAAAGGCTCCGACCACGATGCAAAAGCCTGGATTCACTGCACAAAAATCACCGCAGGTTGTTGTCAAGCGCAGTGCAACCCCAAGTCTGTTAGGAAAGACCCATCTCACGGCGTCACTGTGCGCTTCCTGCCCCTTTCCCCTTTCACCTTGACGGCACCACGTCCCTGACACGAGATCACGTGTCGATAACGCCATCAGAACTGATAAGCGCAACCACCTCCAATAGCTCCGACCATGCCACCTCCCAAGACCTTTGACCCTTCCCTACTCTCTTCCATCCCCGAAAGTCCGAATCAGTCCAAGGCGTCGGAGGCCAAGGATGACGACCAGAGAAACATCCCTAAAAACCCACACCCTTTCGTTCACGGACCTCTAGTCGAGTCAGCATCGTCGACCCGTCGAACCTACCACCGGCCCGTTTCCAAGCGCGAGCTCCAAGCTCTCAAGATGGCCGACGCCGCCCCCCAGGCTGCCGAGTCGACCTCTCGCCTCGATCCCCAGCCCGTCGCCCCCAACGCCCCAGACCCTCTTCCGCCAAACTTGCGCCGAACATCTTCACAGTCTCAACAAGCAGACACGACAGCCCCGACCCATCCGCCCCTCGACCCCGGCGGCTTCTTCACCCTCGTCTCCAATACTAAGTTTGGCGCCACAGCCTCCACAAGCCAGCAGACACACCACCCTCGCGTGCAGTACATATTTTCCGACGATGACCCCGCGCTCCTGACCGCCGCTCTCGCCGATTCCCATGCCCGCAACCAAGCTGCCTCTTCGTCATCGCACAACTCGGCCAAGCCGAAGAACCACGCCATCCTCGTTGACGTTGCGCCGGCGGAGGACGGAAAAGCGGGGGATTTGGGCTCGTGGCGGGTCACCTCTGCGTCCAGCTTGAGCGGGGATTTTGCAGTGACAGACGCGCGGATCACGAAGATGGAAGATTCATCGGCTGCGAAAGGCGGGAAGGCGGACGCGGAGGGCGAGAACGATCCTGAAGATGGTTCCGGGGGAGCCTTGATGCTGAAGATTGAAGGAGTAGAGATGGCCGGGGAGGACACGACCGGTGCGCTAGGCGAGTCGCTGCCCGGATCGCAGAGCTCTGTCAAGAGCGGCGCAGGCAAGGAGGATTACGTGGCCCTACTGGAGGAGTTCGACAAGCAGATGGTTGTGCTGAAGAAGGTCATTGCGGCGGGCGAGGACAGGGCCGTCAAGATGGATGCCGCTCCTTCCGAGGAGACTCCGCAAACCGAACAGCCGCGTCAGGATGGAGAGCAGGCCGAAGAGGATCAGCCTGAGGTTGAGACGCAGGAGGACAAGGGCAAGGGGAAGGCTTCAGAGTAAAGCCATTTGCCGGCTTGGGAACGATTGATGATGGACACGGATCCGATAATGACATGATGATGGGCAAAGTCCCCAAGACGGTCCTTTGCTTTTCTTACTATTGGTAGCCAGGCGTTAGAGGATCGGGTCCACTTGGACGGCGCCGCGAGGTGCCTCATGAATGCTGAAGAGCAGAATACACTCCACTAGTTTAGTCATTACGTGGGATCTATTTCTGTATATGCTCTAACTCAGCGCCTTCATTCCCTTGCCTGCTGACACGCTCAAGCACTCTTCCCTAGCAGCGCCTCAACAACACTCTCCACCTCCTCCACGTTGCCAAATATCAAGCCTCCCCTCTCGTCGCAATCCTTCACCTCGGTCTCCAGAATGCCCCTCCCGTGCACTGGGTCCACCGCGATGCCGCCAACCGACTCCAGCACGAGCGCAATAGGGCACAGCTCGTACAGCCGCCTCAGCTTCGGCTTGCTCGTGCCCCCCACCGGCATGACGTACACGCCCTGCCCCTGGACCAGCACGTGCACCACGTCCGGCACCAGCCCGCCGCAGTACCGCAGCGTCCACTTGTCGGTGATGAAGCGCGTGATCAGCGCCATGTACTTGTCGTCCTCGGCGGCGGAGCGCAGGTTCGCGGGGGCGAAGTAGCGGGTCTTGAACGGCGGAGACGCGAGCCGGATGTCCTTCCGCAGGAGGGAGTGGGCCGTGCCGGCGGGCTGGATGGCGACCTCGAAGCATGTCGGCGCCGAGCCGGGGACGCGCAGGGCGACGAGGGCGGTGGTGCGGGGCCCGTACACGCCGAGCACGGAGGCGACCTGGCGCGTCGCCGGGTCCTGGTTGAGGGCGGTGGGGCCGTCCCAGATGCTGAGGATGGTGCCGACTGACCAGTTGGGTGCGATGATGGAGCTGCCGTCTAGGGGGTCGAAGGCGACGGTGTAGTGCTCCGAATCGGGAGCGGGGGCGGGGGAGCCCGGGTGGACGGACTTCTCGACGGGATCCTCTTCGCTGCTGGCGGTGATGACGGAGGGGCAGCGCGCGAGAGCTTCGCGGAGGAGGTTCTCGCAGGAGACGTCGACGTTGAGCTGGTCGTCGCCGAAGGCGTTGGAGGTGCCGACGAGGGCGACGTGGTGGGAGGCTTGAAGTGTCTTTGAGATGGCGTAGATGGCGTCGATGAGGGAGGGAAGGAGGGAGGTGCGAAGGGCGGCGCGGGAGTCGGACGGGAGGACCGAATCCAGGTGACGGGTGAGCTCGGCGGTCAAGGTGTCTGCCATGGTGGCGTTGATGAGATATCCAAGCTAGAACGTGGTGTTTCTTCTGTTGGCTTAATGAAAATTTCAAGTATACTGAGTCAATACATCGAGCAGAGCAATGTATGAGGCTTAAGATGAGTTATAAAGGTGGACGTCTGTGAACTGGGTCCGGTCGCGGCCCGGTGAGGGATTTGACGCCGGCGCCCCAACGTAACGGCAGCGGCCGGAAATGTGGAACTCAGCACCATCGGCGTGGGACGGAAAGGTACCGGCCGGGGGGTTTTGGTAATGGAACACGACGGCTGCCCACATCTCGCCGGTGGACGAACGTCTCCATCCCGGCATCCCGTCTACTGTTCCTTCCCGTGCCTCACGTACGACAAGCCCTAGCACAGTTGTCAGCCGGGTGCAAAATTCATATCCCATCTAGGATGCAGGAGAAATACGTCCTCAAACTCGGCACCAACGCTGACCCTCGTCAGCCCCGAGCGCCCACAAAGATACGGACTCGTTTATCACCGAGAACAAGGTGGCGCCTTGTACTGGGCCTTTTACTCTTCAGAGCGGCAAGCAGCTGAAAGAAGGCCTGGCGCGATGCCGGGGGACTGGCCTCAAACGAAATCTCAGCATAGTTACTCTGGTTGCCAAGTGTGAAGACTAAAACATCCAGCTGAGACGGGCAGAGAGCCTATCACCAGGCTGCTGGTTCTTGAAGGTCATGCGAGTGAGGAAGCTGTTGCACCGCGTCGTCTGATAATGTTTTTGGGTTTGACCATGGACGCATGCGGGCTTGGACTGTAAAGGCGCTGAAGTTGGGTCAAAGCCCGTTCAATGGCATGCAACTCAATCAGACGATCGCCAATCGCCATCTCGGACCCGATTCAGCAGGTTGGACTGTTGGCAGGCGTTGAAGAATGCGGATGACATAGCGACTGCGGCCGTGTCGTGCGGCACCGGTCCAGCTCGATTGGGCGATCAACGATGGACGTCACAGACGTCAAATAGACGAGAGGCTGCAGGATGATGGGGGGAGGATGACCGCCGAGGGCTGTGCTGACCGCAGTCAGATCGGAATAGACGACGGCTCAAAATCGATTCGTCGAGGGGTGATGGGCGGCATGAGCTGAGGAGTAGCGCAGGTAGGACTTGCAGACGGGCTCTGTTGGAACCGACAGGGCTGAGGGGGTCGTGGGTCAGCGTTGGAAGGTTAAAGACTCAGGACTCGCCGTCATCAATGCTGGGTCCCAGGCGAAGTTCCTTCCAGCGCCCGATCGGATCGATTCCAGGATTTGGTCTGTCGCCTCTCGTCATCACCTCACCCCAACGCACCTCATCTCGAGACGCTCGCTTGCTTACCTAAGGAGCAACGGGTCTGTTGCTTTTCATAGCCACAGTGCTCGCCGCCGGGCTTCTCTGGATCTCTGGACAGGCAAGAGAGCGAGTGCACTGTGCTTACCCCTGATCGACGGGTCCTGGGCAGGCAAAGCAGGTGGGCCCCACTCGGACCTGCATCAGAGCTGGCCTGCTTCACGTTGATTCGCCCCCTAACCTCAAGTCTGTTACAGAACCAACGCGCCCTAAAGGGCATCCAGGCTTCGTCCAAGCATCAGGGTCCAATCGTCTCAGGCGGTCGCGACCGACTCCGACTCCTGCTGTGCCTCCTGCTGTGTCTCCTGCGTCTCCCTCTGCTCTCGTTCTCCAGTCCTTCCTGGCCAACATACGACTTGGGACGGAGTTGCATCTGGATCAGCTTCTTTCGGTCATCCGCTGCCAAACACGAGGTCGCAATCGCTAAAAGACACCCTCACTTCGCTTCTCCGTTGGTCCTCTCTCGTCTCTTATCGACCGCAACCGCGCACGCGCCCTCGACCAATTCCTCGAATCCTCCGCCACCACTACGACGGCGATCCTCCTTCTAGCCTTTCCCTCCTAAGACCCAGGGTCAGGGGCTTTGATTACTGTCGACCCGGCCCAACCTAACCTTACTTGTTGATTGACCCTGTCGGCCTACCGTACTTCACTGCCAACGTCCGCACCAACCCTCTCTTTCGAACACTCGGAAACCAGAAACCCAGAAACTCCCCCCCCTCCCATCCCCGACCGCGCTGAGACCGACCTCGATTCCCCCCATTCCACCTCCCGCATACCGACCCATACTCTCGCTGCCCGAGCACCACCCATCGATCGGCCTTACTACTCCCGCGAGGCATTCCCAGCGACCCCGATCGTCCAACCCGCCCGCCAGAACCCTGCAAGGAAGAAGCCTCCGCGCTTCCGCAAAGCACCATGAGTGTATGTGTTTCAACCCATCTCCCGTACTCCCAGTGTTTCGCCCGTACTGCTCGGCGGGAACATGGACCATTCATCCCCCCTCCCCTCTCCTCCTTGGCTGCCGCTGCTCTTGACCTCCGCTTGACTGCCTGCCTACCTACCCTTTGCCTGACCCGGTCCCCGACCCAATCGTGCCGGCGATCTGACATCTTCGATCCCTCCTTTGTTTTTCCACGAGAGAACCATTCACACCCACGCCACACCCACACGCATACCACCTTCACCCTTCCATCGCTAACATTATGAGCCAGTACGGGTATGTCTATACCTCCTCGACCCCAGCAATCCAGCTGCCACCCCGACTGTCCCCTCGACGACCCTCGACGCTCGCTCCACCACGTGCTTGTGACCTACGCTGACCAAATCTCAACGACAGGTACGGAGGTAGACAGAACCCCTTTGACCAGAGGGACGACTCAGGTGGTGGATATGGGGCTCCTCAACAAGGCTACGGCGCACCAGCGCCATCCTATGGTGGCAGGAACCAGTACAACCAAGGACAGCAAGACCAATACGGCGCCGGTACGCAGACCACGCGACTCGACTCGGCTCGGCTTCGAAGCCTTACTGACAGTTCACCCCAGGCTCCAACGTCGAGATGGCCCCCCTCGCACAGAACGCAGGCAGTTTCGGCCAGGGCGACCCTAACGCTATCCTGAACGAGTGCCGTTCCATCGACCAGGGCATCGACGAGGTCGAGCGCAACCTCGGCCAGCTGCGCATGCTCCAGGACCGCGTCCTCGCCGACGCCGATACTTCGGGCGCCAGCCCCGCAAAGCGCCAGCTCGAAGGCATCGGCAGCGAGACCATGACCATGTACCGCAGCCTTGTCGACCGCGTCCGCGTCGTCAAGTCCAACCCTGACGCCCGCACTCCCAAGAACAACCCCCAAATCGGCCGTGTCGACCGCCGCCTCAAGCAGGTCATTCAGCAGTACCAGCAGATCGAGTCGTCCTTCCGCAAGAAGACGCAGGATCAGATGGCCCGCCAGTACCGCATCGTGCGACCTGACGCCGATGAGGGCGAGGTCCGCCAGGCCGTGGAGGACCCCAATGGTGGCCAGGTCTTCAGCCAGGCCTTGATGCAGAGCAGTCGACAGGGCCAAGCCCGCGCCGCCCTCAACGCTGTGCAGGACCGTCACGCCGAGATCCAGCGCATCGAGCAGCAGATGGTCGAGCTGGCGCAGCTTTTCCAGGACATGGACACTCTTGTCGTGCAGCAGGAGGCGGCTGTCGCGCAGATCGAGGCAAAGGGCGAAGAGGTCGCCGAGAACCTCGACAAGGGCAACGAGGAGATTGGCGTGGCCGTCGACACGGCGCGAAAGACGCGCAAGAAGAAGTGGTGGTGCCTGGGTATCTGCCGTGAGTCTACCCTGCAGAACAGTGCTGCTGGGTGTTTTTCGCTGACCAAATACAGTTCTCATCGTCGTCATCATTGTCGTCGTGGTTGTCGTTTACGTGCTCATCAACAACGGCGGCGGGAACAACAACAACAACAACCAGAAGCGAGCCCTCGATCTCTCTACCCTGCCGATTGTCAACTCTGTGCCCGTGGATACTGATTCAATGGTCCGCGTGTTCAAGGACAAGATGGCGCGACCAGGGACCGACTGGCAGCCGGGCGCGAACGCTGCCCGCGACAGCTGGGCTGCGGACTATGCGCGCAACATGCCCATGCCGCCAACACAGTTCTGAGCTGTCGTCGTTACTCGTTTTGATCCGAATATCTTTGCTCGGACCTCCACATATCGTGCCTTTCCTCAACGGCACCTTGCTCACATCCTGGGAGCGCGCGAGCTCCCCCGTCTCATACCGCTAGATCTCATCAGAGCCCCCTCGGCCTCCGTCCGCGCCCTCCAGACTCGACGTCGGGATATTCGGATACATATCCAGGCAGGCGCATTGGATACCTGCGAGGGGGCTCTTTCTCGTTGTATACCACCACTTTCGCTACCACTGGATCCAGTCTTTTCGCGGAGGAATTGTATTGAAAATAGGGGCGTTTTTTTCCACCTGTGTCGTGTTCTGCTTCTGTTATCCTCTGCTTAGCATCATCGGCGTTGGCATGAGTCTAGTGCTAGGTTTGCAATATATTTCGTCTGTTCTGATCCGCGGTTGACTGGCGTGAACGTCATGTTCGACTTGATTGTGAAGCCGTCAAAGTGATGTCCCCAAGTGCAATTCGAAGTGCAGTCAGATGCACTGTCCCCCCTTGCCAGGATTGCCAGTGTAGCTCGCGGGAGTTAGTATGTTATCAAGAATATCCCTCTGCAAGGTAGAAGAAGCCTTTTCGTGCAGCGTGACTTCGTTCCCCCGGAGAGCAAATCGATGCCCGACGAGACACCCTGAGCGTGATTACGGGTTATCTCCCATCACGTAAGAACGAGCGGTGGTGGTGAATTCTTCTTGAGTACATGAGTGATGGATCCTGCGTTCCCGGCTTGGGAATGCCGCTTGTCATCAAGTGAACTCGCACTCGGTGGGTGGGGGAAAAAAAAGACGAGGGCTTCAACAGAGCGGATCGAATCTCGGACCTCGCGAAGCAAAAGAAAACGTAGGGATTCGTGGCCTTGAACGGGTGCACCGCTGCTCAAGGTCACGTCACCCTACCACTCGAAGGTTGGGCTGACCAGGTATGTAAGGGCAGGTGCCTGCGGAGGACGCCGCTGGACATTGGGAGGCCGCGGGCATGGGAAATACATGTTTTTCTCGTTGCCTGGAACTCTGGTTGATGCCTGGGTAGCTATGTAATGATGCCCTCGTTGACATGCCGGGATTCTGGAGGACGCCATGATGTTGGCTTGAGCACCCTAACAGATATGTTTGATGAACAGTTTGGGACCACGTCAGACTATGGCCGGCGAAGTGAATGGTTTAGGTATCATGCGGAATCTGGCGCGACAGAGAAACTCAATGATGACCACGACAAATTTAGGTGTGCGAATGGGCATGAATCTACTCCCGGATTCGACGATAGAACCGAGCCAGAAAGGTGAATGATTGTGTCTTATGGTTCGTATACAAGTATTTGCGAAGTGAAACACGGCCATTCGAGACCGAGGACATCTTAAGTGAAAGTCAAAGTCTGCCGTCGTGTCGACTGCTAACGATGCTCGTATTTACAATTATCATTAATTTCGTGGTTGGCCTGGTGTTGAGCTGCAGCCCCTTTTCCTTTATCGACCACTTCGGCATCATGCCACAGGTGAACTACTCGGCCGCCTCAGATAAATGGGTATCTTCGCCCTCTTCATTCCAAGCAAACGCGATCCGGGTATCTCATCACGACTCCTTACCAGGCCCCCCGTAAGCTCCTGTGGGCGTTGTACACGTCCCGATCGATGCTCTCCTCCTTGCGATACAACCCATACACTCGCATGACTGGGGCATGCGGAGCAGGAGCCGGCGGTCCGTGGCGCGACGGCCTCTCCATCGGCCCGTTAAAGTGACGAACCCGCATGGGAACGGGAGGCCCGACAATCACATGCTCCTTGCGTTTCTCGAGCGCCTCTCTGATGTTGCCCTTCCGGCTGGCGATCTGGGTCGTGGGTGTAGTCGGAAGAGCCAGCAGCCTGGCACCCAGGGCCTCAACCTCCTCGTCAGAAACAGCTGACTCTGTCATTTCCTTCGCTTTTCCGTCCTCTCCATCCCGCTCGAGAAAGTGGTGCGCTGTCCCGGCCCATTGTATGCGTCTCTGCTTGCGGCCTCTCGTCCGGCCCACTGCGGCATCCGTGATGGCGTCCAGCTTTGCTCCCGTATGCTCTCCTTTGCGCATGCCGGGACAAGCTGCCTCGTCGGCGTTCTCAAGTTCCTCTAGCTCCTGCGCGTGCCGTGGGAGGCGGAGCATGCGGATCTCCCTCGCCATGACGCGGGCGTCTTCTTTCGTTTGTGCCTGCAGCGCGCCCGGCCCGGCCACCATGCGCCTGTCCATGACGCTCGTCTGCGGCAGCCCCATCCTCCACCGCAGGATGCGATGGCCCCAGACCTTCTCCCACTGCCCTGGTCCCTGCTCCTTGAGCTCAGCTTTGACGTCGTACCCGGGGCAGCCCTCGTCCTCGTCATCAGCGAGAGACCCCTCGCTCTCCACGGCGCAGGCATTCTTCTTGCGTGGGCCGCGGGGGCAGGCGCCGGGGCGGATCTCCATCTTGAGGTTGCGGGCGAGCAGTTGGCAGTCCTTGGGGCTGGGGTACTGCTTGTCGCTGAGGCAGTTGGAGGGATATGCGTTGTTGAAGAACTGGAGCTCCGCGGCCCAGTATTTGCAGCGCTGGAAGTACATGGTGCGCTGGAAGCCGCAGTAGGGGCAGTAGGCGATGTCTTCGACGCACATGGTGTACGTGATCCTTGTCCTAGCAAAAGGCTGGCGGAGGAAGGTAACCGGAGGGTCTTGCTGACGGATGAGCTATCGATCTCAGGTCTCCTTCTCCCATGTTCCGGTGACTTGATGTTCTTTCCTTGATGCCCCCCTCGCGGCCTCGCGTCGTTTACAGGTGCGTAGGATGGAGTCGAGGACACAACAGGATGTAACCGTCCAGCTCGAATAAGAGGCGAAGAGCAAAGTGACTTGCAGGGAACAAGGCGATTGTCGCGAAGAAAGTTGTAATGCAAAAAATCTGGATCAAAGAACTGTTCGTGTGCCGACAGAGGTGAGGAAGGCGTGGTGGGATGGTCTGTTTGTCAAGGCAGGCACGAACATCCGGATATAGAACGACGAGGAAGGCACACCTGACCATGACTCCAGCGTCTCACAGAAACACAGAATAAACGCACAACCTCTACGACCTGGACCCGGCCACGAAAACACCGCTTGAGTGAATGCTGATACTTTTGACTCTACCAACCTGGAACATGCAAACCTCACCCCTAACTCCGATAGCCCGATATGTACAACATGATAGCAGAAACATCATCCGACGACTACTCCCCCGTCTCCGTGCGACAGAGTCAGCCTCACCTGTCCTTCTTGCCGCCCTTCTTGGCCTTCTTCCTCGACTTCTCGCCGATCGCCTCGTCGTACACCTCGGCCGCCGTCTGGCCCGCCTTGCGCTTGGACTTGGACTTGACGCTGACGACCGTGTTCGCCGCGCCCTTGGTCACCTGCGCCTCGGCCTCCTGCCACGCCGGCGCGTCGCCCTCGATCTCGTACTCGTCGAGCGGCAGCGAGTCGATGAGCTCGCGCTGCTTCTTGCGCAGCGTCTGCAGGACCTCGTCGCCGCCCTCCTCGAGCTCGTCGTCCAGCGTCGTCTCGAGCGGCTGGAAGCGCTGGTCGATGATTTCGTCGTCGTGCACGCCCGTCGCGTTCTCGCGGCTCACGCCGATGGACTTGCTCTGCGGGAGATCCGCCTCGACCGCCGCCGACACGAGCGTGGTGAAGTGCGAGGTGACCTTGCGGAGGATCTTGATGAACATGGCGAGGAGCTGCTGCGACGGCAGGGACAGCTCCGTGGAGATGACGTCCAGGTCCTTGCGCTGCTCACCGATGGCCAGCAGAATGGCCTGCTGCACGCCCGTGAGCCTGATGTCGGACTTGAGGCGGCCGGTGAAGTAGAGGTTGGATATCGTGGGGATGAGATCGAGAATGACGTGGTAGTCGAGCATGTTGTTGGCGTACGACTCCAGACGCTTGAGATCAAACGGCGACACGAGCCTGTCGAGGTCTGTCTTGGTCAGGGGCGCGGGCTCCTGCTCGTCGAGCTTGGCGCCGGCGTTGGCCGACTCGTCGATGCTGAGCGCCATGACGGCCGAGAAGGACCGGAACTGGTACGACAGCAGCGAGAGGAATCGCTTGTGGAAGTCGCGAGAGAAGGCGCCGACCCACGACCTGTCGCCGCCGCTGTCCAGCGGCCGGAGCATCACGCACGTGTGCTCGCCGGTCAGGTCGTTCGCCGTCTGTCGCAGGTACACGGGCGCGAACGTGGCCCGCTTCCAGAACTTGTGCAGCTCTTGCGTGAGGCCGTAGCTGACGCCGATGTAGTCGAGCGCCTCGGGCTTCTTCTCCGAGAGCTTGGCGAACAGGGGCGGCATCTTGTTGATGTCGCGGATCTTGATGTTGTCCTCGAGGAGGTTGGCGTTCTCGAGCTCGCTGTCCGTGACGCGCGTGATGGTGTCCTCCATGACCAGGTCCTCCTCGGAGAGGCTCGTGAACTTGCCCTCGTAGAAGTCGGTGAGCAGCTGCAGCGCCTTGGAGCCGTAGCCCATACCCATGTACTCGGGGTTCGTCGCAATCCGCACGACGCGAGCACCCGAGAGCGACGCGAAGTCCTCATCCTGGAACTGCTGGCTGACCAGCCAGGGGATGAGATCACCAGACGGCCGTTGACCCCTGCTCAGGGAGTTGAGAACGCTCTGCCTGCTGATCTTACCCTCGAGCGACACCTGGATCACACACAGCGGCTCGGGGAGGCGCTGGTTCTCCTCGGAAACGGGCGGGACGAGCACAAAGAGCTCGTGCGCCGGGGCGTCACTCATGAGCTGCAGGTCGTCGGGCGAGTTCTTGTAGTGGCTGGCAACGTAGAGCGCGACCATCTGCTGCAGGAACTTTTCGGAAACAGGGTGGAAGGAGAAGAGGGTGTCACGGTTGACCTGGAGGAGCTCGCACTGCGAGGGGTCGGGGCAGCCCTGGCCGCTGATCTTGGCCCTGGGCAGGGTCGCGTCGAGGCAGAGGAGGGTGTTGAGCCACTTCTCGACCGAGTCGCCCTTGGCGTAACGGATGGGCTCGGACAGGGTGATCTCGCGCAGGGAACGGCTCGCCTGGAAGCCGGAAGACTGCTCCTTGGAGGCGCGGCCCGTCGAGCGGTCGGCGACGGTGGTCTCGCTGCTGGCCGTCGCGCCTGGCCTCGACTGCTCTCGGAGCTGCTTAATCAGCTTCAGGGACAGGGATCGACCGGTGCCCTCGTAACCGTTGATCGTGGACGCCATGAAGACGAGGTAGGGGCCCATCAGCTTGCGAACCAGAGGCAGAGGGATGGCGGCGGCCTCGTCGATGACGACCAGCTCGGCCTGGCCCAGGACGTGGGCGTCCTGCGGCCTGATGTACTGGATGGTCTGGCGGTGCTGCCTGTGGATGTTGACTCGGACAATCGCCTTGTTGAAGTCAGGGTTCGTCGACTGGATGATGGAGTAGTCGGCGTGGTCGGCGTAGCCCAGGGCGTCGAAGCCCTTGAAGATGAACTCGAACAGCGTCTTCAAGTTCTCGGGCGAGGGCGATGTGATGAAGATGTTGCTGTAGCCGTGCGCGACGGCAGCAGCAACGGCCACACCCATGGCGGCCGACTTGCCTCGTCCTCTCGCCGCCGTCAGAGTAACAGTGCTGCGCAGCGTCTTCTCGGCAATGGCGTCGACGAAGGTCAGAAGGGCCTTGGCCTGGTCGACCGTCTTGGCCAGGGTAACCAGGGAGCCGACTGGTTGGGTATCTTGAAGCGACTCCTTCATGCCGTCGAGCTCCTTCTGGGTCTCGCTGACGGGCTGGTCCAGGTCGGGAGGGGGCAGGGCCGTGACGTTCTTGCCACCGGAGATGGGCAGCACGTTCATCTCGTCGTCGATGACGAGGCACGAGTCGCAGCCGCCGAGCGAGAGGATAAAGCGCTCGTTGAAGCGGGCGACGACGTCGTCGTGGGCCTCAGTGCGGTACCGATTGTGGACGTCCATGGAGAGGTTGTAGAGCTGCTTCAAGCTGTTCATGCCCTTGAGCAGCAGAATGACGAGACCGCCACCCTCGACCGTCTCCATCGTCTTGGCCAGGATGTTCGGCGTCAGGGCCTCGAAGTCTTGCAGGACGCACATGCCGAAGGTGTTTCCGAGGACCTTCTCGGTCTCCTTGTAGTAGACGTAGCGGATGTTGTGCAGGGTGACGAAGGCCTCGAAGGGGTCCATGTCGTTGGCCTCTCGGATGCCGCGCTTGACCTCCTTCTTGATCTTGTTCTCCCGCTTCTGTCGGTGACTGTGTTGCGCGCGCCGTCAGCACCGGCCTTCATACGGAACTGTCGAACAACTACGGGCGGGGGACGTACCTGGTGAAGTTGAGGAGCTTGCTCTTGTAGGCCCACAGAACGGACTTGTTCTGCTTGAGCTCCATCTGCGACATGATGTGGTGCAGGTTCACGATGATGTCCTTGCCGCGGTCGCCCACGACGACGAAGAAGCTGCGCTTCTTCTCCTGCAAGCCATTGCGGATGAGGGCGGGGATGCGCGAGTCTCTGTAGAGGGTGTCAGGGAGCTGAATTGGGTGGATTGGAGGTCGTTTTCACGTACACCTGCTTCTGCTTTTGCGACATCTTGGCGGTTTGCAGAGCTGTTCGATCGTGACAGCGTCTGGGTGGAAGTTCGTCGGTCGAGGGCCAGGCGCGGGACTCGATGGCTCGAACGCCGGCTCAAGAGAGCTGCGAGTCCAAAATTTTGGCGGAGAGAACATTTTCTGCCGGGCGGTGAGGTCGGTGTGGAGACTGCGGGCGTCCACCCCACCCTGCAAGCTACGGCGTGCTACCGTGACCGGACTTGCTTCTAAGGTGCGCTGCTATTACTCATATTCAGATCGGCAGTGGACCGATCGCATCGTGATCAGAAGGCATCAGACGGCTCTCCATGTTATTCTTTCTTGAGATGAAGTCTAATCAGATATTATGTCTCGAGAGCAAGATTGCGAGGCGCGAGACTGTTGAGGCCTTTTGCGCGCTCATGAGGCCGTGTAATCTAGGGTCCATCACCTAACGCCCACCATCTTGCGCCTCTAGATGCTGTTCCCTGATACCTTCAGACTGATAACCTATATTCTCAGGCAATGAATAATCCCGCAGTGTGTTGGTTTTGAGCTTTGGTGGCTGGTGGGACCTGGTCTGGTCATGTTGGCTCTGGCCTCCTCGGCCCGACCACAGTGTTCCGCTCAGCCGCAGTGCTGGCGAGTGTCCACGCCGTGGATCCTAAGGACTGTGATGATGACATCGATACACCCAAGTCCAGAGCATCGAGCAGCTGTCTGCCACCCTAAAATATGAATTCCACCGTGCGCCAGCTGCGCGAGAGCGAGACGGCTGGACCAGCTGTTCTAGGAGTGCCCGTGGCATTTCAGCGCAGAGGCACGGTTCCGCGGCGCATCGTGAACGCGCAAGGAGCTCTGGAACGCGGAAGGCGGCCAGGCAGACATCGGGTCGGCAGATCAAGCCTTGACGTCTTCCTTGCCCCAGCGCGACGTCTCATCGCCGTCCTTCCACTCGCGCTCCACGTAGCCGAGTTCCTGCTTGACCTTCTGGACTGTACTCTTGTCGCCCGTGTTCTTGCCCGCGTTGTCACTGTGGTTCGATTAGCTTTGGCGAGAACCTTACAGGCTCGGGGGTGACTCACCTGATCTTGATGGCGTTCCTGCCGCCCGCCGAGCTCAGCTTGATGACGATGTTCAGAGGCGTCGACTTGGAGCCGTCCTTCAGGCGGGTGAAGTCGTTCGTCAGGAAGGTGCCCACACCGAACGTGGGCACGAAGCCGGCGTCCTCCGAGATCTTCTTGTACTCCAGGCACCGCTCAATGTTGAGCGAGTCGGAGAAGACCATGGTCTTGCCCGTAATGCCCTGGTCGGCGTAGTACTTGCGCAGCATCTCGACGTACTCCTTGGGGTCGCCCGAGTCCTGACGCACGCCGGCGAACAGCTCGGCGTACGTCTTGACCGTGCCGTCGGCCTTCTTGTAGTCGGCCGTATCGCCGTCGAGCGGCGCGACGGGCTGGCTGAAGGCGCGGAGGAACTCCTGGGTGCCGAAGGTGTCGGTCAGGGCGATGCCGAGCTTGCCCCCGAAGGCGCCGACCCAGTAGCGGAGAGCGGCCTCGGTGGCGTTCCTGTAGTCGTCCTGGATGGCGGCGATGCCCATAAACCACTCGTGGGCGACGGTGCCGACGGGGGGGATGCCGAAGCGCATGGCCAGGTGGACGTTGCTCGTGCCGCTGAGGCGGCCCTTGGAGCCCTTGGCCTCGGCCTGCTTGTCGGCGCGGACGAGGCCGCGGAAGACGAGGGCCTGGGTGTGGTAGTCGCGGCGGCGGCGGGTGCCGAACTCGGAGAACGTGCAGCCGGCGTCGAGGAGCTGCTGGCCCTTCTGGAAGGCGCGCTCCTCCTGGCCGTCGTAGGTCCAGTCCTTGTCCATGAAGAGGAAGTAGGCCTCGGAGGTCAGGGCGAGCATTGGGATCTCGTAGAGGATGGTCTCGGACCAGGTGCCTTGGATCTGAATGTCGACATGGCCGAGATCGGCGTCGGCGCCCGTGTCGTGGCCGTCGGGGGTGAAGGTGGTGGTTACCTGCTCGCGGGGGCGCAAACGAAGCTCCTTGAGGAACTCGAGGTAGTCTTCGGTCAGGTAGGGGCAGTGGCGCTGGAGGAATTGGTGTTCCTCATCGGTCAGCGAGATGTTGCCGAGCTCTGCATGGCGGGGTTAGCGCGGGGTTCCGCGGTGACGAGATTGCCAGGCGTGGAAAGTGGTGGTGGCACAACCACGCGATCGCAAACACACAAACGCGCGAAAAGAGGGGAGAAAAGGGAGCGCACTTTGAATTTGCTCCTCAAGCCACCGGAATGCCGCCCTCGAAAGCTTCTTCTCCGGGGTTCTGTTGGTGAATGCGTAGGTGACGGGCACATCCTTGAAATACTTGGTGACGGCGCATTGCATCGTCAGCTTGTACAGGTCGGTGTCCAGGAAGGAGATGACGCCCGCCGGGTAGGGCGAGGAGCTGTTGAAATCCATGCTGACGATGTCTACCGCCGAAGAAGAAGGGACAGGTGCGTGTGCTCGAGTTGTTTTCCGGAAAGGGGCGCGTTTGCAGTTTGCTGTGCCGGTTGAGAGGTTCAGATGGCCGAGCTGGACCTGCGACAGTGATGTGTCACAGCTACGTCAAACAAGGGTCGAGGGTCTATAACTGAAGTACCTTATTTCTAGCATCTGTGGAACGAAAGGAGGGGCATTCTTCCCGGGTGGTACGGTACATAAAAGGACGCTTGGGTAAGCCAGTAAAAGAAAAGTAGGCACAGTAGGCGGTACCCTCCTTGGGCTGGTAGTATCTCCGAAGTTGGTAAGCCTGGCACAGGCTGATGGTGCTGGCGTTGGTTGGCCTTCGACCATTGCCTGTCCCCGTCGATTTCGATCCGTGCGAGACGTGGCCTGGCAACCTCTGTCCAGATTCGTTTGGCTTCCAGAATACAAGGCCCTGCACGACCTTCAGTGATGCTCGAACTGACGTCCTGGGATCCGTCAAGTTGGATCGAATGCGATGCAGGGACAAAGAGTAGGAGACCAACGCTTAACCCGTTTGAGCAATGAACCTGGATGGGTTGGATGCTCGCTGCTGTGTCTTGTGGCTGTGTTGATGCGTTTGTGGCCGTTTGTGGCTGGAGCTGAACCAGGCCTGTAAATCAGATGCTGCCGAGGGCTCATTTGCGCACGGTAGGACCATTGCGTCACGTTGGCAGTCGAGCAGGCACAGCTCCCACCTCCCAGTGGCAGCCAACCCCCGAACACGAAGATCGCCAAGCACTTTTTGCAACCCCCCCTCTCCCTGCTCTGCTGCGACCAAATCTCGAACCTATCTACCGACGACAAGCTCGACGGTCTACTCCCTGATGATCGAGCAGTAGAATCGACCGCCATGCCAGAGGCGAAGGCGTGCCCGCAGCTGCAACATCATGTCGTTTCGATTCCCCTTCCCAGTCCCTCCTGACCCATGGTCACATCGCGAGGAGGAGGTCACCCTCGCTCGTGTCAATTCGTCGCCGCGAAACACTCGAGTCGGCTCCGGCCTCGACGCCAACGGATCTGCAAGCTCCAAGAAGGAGGCCTCAGGGGACTCTGCCACCTCCGCCCCTCCACCGATACCCCAGAAGAGATGGATCTTTGCCGACCCCGTAGCCTTCAGGTAGGTCGCGAGCGCCGCCCATGTCTGTTTCGCTTCTGACCGTTCGCCCTCAGATACTTGGAAGATGACCCGGTCGTCACGGTTCTCGAGCGGCGACGGGTCCTGCGAGGATACGAGCTGTACCTGGTCGAACAGTGGGCGTGCTCGCGCGAGTCTCCCACGCTTGTCATCGTCACATATACGGGCGACGAGCGACATGCGGTCGTGGTGGGTGTGCTGGGTGTCCCCGCCGACGAGAGTGCCTGGTCGCCCAGGCTGCGACTATACTTCAAATCCATTCAGCAATACCATGCGCGGCCCAAGGACACGGACCAGGGCGAGCTCATGGTGACGAACCTCAGCAGTTTCCCTTCGGCCCTGACCGTGATTCCTGTTCCCGATGGTGATATACGGACCCACCGAAAGCTCTTCATCGTAAACGAGGACCTGAAGCGTCTGGGCTGTTCGGGCAGGTCTGGCATGTCGCTGACGGACCCGACCCCCGCCACGCAGGCCAAGTTCTACCAGCTGTACCGCACGAGCGATCGGACGCCCTTCTTCGAGTCTGTACTGGAACTCGTCAAGCTCTGCCAGACGTCATTGTTTATGTTCGGCAAGCTGGAGCTCGAGTACGTCGACGGCCTGCTCTGCGACAAGACCGAAACGGCCATCGGCAACTGGTGGACCGAAGTCGGTGCCGAGTACTACAATGTTGAACCTACTGATGGAATCCTTGGTCCGACGACCGTCGCTGCGTTGCTCGGTATGCTGGCGGGAGCAAGGAACCGCCTTCACTATCTGGGAGCGCCAGTCGCCAAGGACGTCTTCGACATCGATTGCACGAAACGAGGCGTGTCTTGGTTCCAACGAGCGCAGAAGCTGGAGAAAACGAGGCGGCTGGACCGCCAGACCATCCTCAAGCTTCACAGCGTCACGGCCAAGGCGGCGGCGGGCGAGGGCTGGGGCGTCCAGAAAGCCGTCAAGTCCACAGTGGCAGAAATCGGCGGGAAGAGAGGCGAGCTCGTCATTGGCATGGTCGGCGGGCGAGACAAGGGTGCCATCGGAGACATCGAGACGCTTGACATCTCCAAGTTTGTCGACCTCGTCTCCGGCGAGCGAGCGAAATGGCTTTGGCATGGTAAGCCGAAGAGGACAGTGCCGGAATACAGCGAGAAGACGCCCGACATGGGTGCCATTCTCTTTGGTGACAAGGAGACCAAAGAGGCGGCCGCGACTCCCAACAAGCGCACGCAGTCATTGCCTCTCGAGGAGGAGCTGCAGCGTACCAAGGAGGAGCCCGCCAACGCCCTGCACCCGGTCCAAACCCCGATTCAGGCTGCGACTATGAACGACGCCGTCACGGGGGAAAAGGACGCATTACGAAGGGGTGTTTTCAAGAGCGTGGCTGGCCGAGTCAGCGACGCGAGATCAGGACTCGGGCGTATCAAGGACACCATCGGCGGTAGCCGGAGGGGCCACGCCAGCAGACCCAGTAGGGATGACTTCTCGGAGAGCGGCTACTCGAGCCCCAGCATATCGATGCTGGCGCAGAACTCGGCAGCCTTGACCTCCCCGACCGCCATGAATAGGGCTTTCACATGGAAGAACAAGCCGGAGGAGTACCTCAGCTCGTTTAAGAGGGAGGCGGAGCAGGCTCAGGAAGCCGAGAAGGGCATCGAGGCAGAGGCAGACCAGTCGGCCATGGATCCGCCGTCGCGGGTTGGCAGCGAGTGGAGTCATGGGATTGGCGAGCCGATCAAGGAGGAAGACAACGACGACGCACAGCCCTCCGTTGTCGGCTCGACGATCGAGACCGATTTCCTTGGACCTTTCGAGGCGGGGCGAGGTGACAATACGGCGGCGACGTATCTACAGCGCCGCCACAGCATCGAGCTCTCCACGCCATCCCGAAGGCCAGCGATCAGCGAAGCCCGTTGGCCGCGACGCCTCTCGTTCGGCGACGCGGAGGAAGCTGTGCTGCGCTGGGAAGAGATAACCAGCTTGCTCCCGGATGGTGTCCCGCCCCTCGATCCCATTGTCGCTCTTCAGCATCAGAAGGGGCTTGCCGAGCTGGCTCGCGCGCTGTACGGCTCGGTCCACACTATCCGCCACGACGTCTCGCCTTGGGTCCTCACCAAGGTCAAATCGATCGAGGCCCTCGACGCGCACTACACGCGAGAGCAGGAGGAGATTCAGGGACTCTACTATCAGCTCTCCGAGGCGTACCAGCGCGTCAAGCAGGGGTCGTCGGAGCTCATTGCGGCGGAGCGGGGACGCGTCACCGAGGCCATCCGCGAAGTGGAGGTGCTCGCCGCGCGGCTCGATTACGAGGTCAACGCCCTCGGGGGCAAGGTCGAGGATGTCGAGGACGGGGTGCTGCTTTTCGAGCGCCAGGTGGAGGACGTCGAGGCACGGACCGAGGAGCTGAAGGCTATGCTCGAGACGGAGGGCTGGCTTCACTGGTTCGTGAGGACGTTGACAGGGATCGGGACGGGGCCGAACATCACGCGGGGTGGGGAGGCTGTGCCTTCGTGAAGGGGGGTCTGCATAGCGTGGGATTTTTTACTTGTTCTGTTTTCTTAGGCATTGGATACCCTTCGAGCAGGCGATATACTCGATAATTGACTTTTTTCGTTGACGTTTTCTTGGCGACGCTCGAGTTCTGGTGCGTTCTCGACAGATAATCAGTACTACTGCAGCTTAGCTTGGTAGCATTGCTACCAAACCCACGTCTGCTTAAAAGCAATGATTTGATTTCCGAGCTGTCACGCTAGAATGGTTTACCTTGTTGGTCGAACGTCAGCAAGATGGCTTGTTACCTGACAGTCGAGCTTGGGATTGGAGACTATCGTCAAGAAGTGCATCCTAAATTTGCTTGGTTCCGAACGCCATCGTAGCATTGCTGTCCATCACCAGTGAAGATGCGTAAAAGTAACTGCTGTATGGTCCATAGCTCTTGGTTTGTTTACCGGGCCTTCTACTTCATTCTATTGGGCTATCAATTGCCCTGACCTCCCAGGTGTTACGTCTATCAGGTCTACCAAAAGCTCTCAACTGGCCGGGCAACGCCCTGAGCTGATTTCGTACTCTTAAAATAGTCTCCCAAAGGTTTCTATTAGTCTCCCAATACTTCCAACTAGTCTCCCAATGCTCTTAACCGTCTACCAGCGCCCTCGACTAGTCTCCCAATGCTTTCAATTGGCTTCCCATAGCTCTCAACTGGTCTACCACGCTTTTAGCTGGTTCCCCACCCTTACCTGACCTTTTAAAGCTCTCAACTGGTTTTCTAATACTCTCAACTGGTCTCCCAATGGTTCCGACTAGTTTTATATGGCTCTCAAACGGTCTGCCAACGCTCTTAACTACTCTCCCACCTTTATGTGATTTTTCAAGGCTCTCGGCTAGTCCCCTAATGGTTCCGACCAGTTTTCCGATGCTCCCAAACAACCTCCCAATGCTCTCAACTAGTCTCACGCTCTCAAGCAGTATCTCACAGGTCTTGACCAGTCTCTTAATGCTATCAACTGGTTTCCTACAGGTTCCAACTGGTTTCCTACAGGTTCCAACTGGTTTCCTACAGGTTCCAACTAGTTTCCTACAGGTTCCAACTAGTTTCCTACAGGTTTCAACTAGTTTCCTACAGGTTTCAACTGGTTCTCTACAGGTTTCAACTGGTCTACCAATGCTCTTAACTGACCTCCTACTCTTGCCTAACCTTCTAAAGCCCTCAACCGATTTGCTTATGGTTCTGACTGATCTCCCAATGGTTCCAACTAGTCTCCCAATGCTCTTGACTGATCTCCTACTCTTACCCAATCTTCTGAAGGTCTCAATCAGTCTCCCAAAGGTCTCAACCGGTCTACCAACACTTTCTAAAGGTAACCACAGGTGCCAACAGCTTACCAACGCTCTCAACTGATCTACCAGGGGGTCCATCACGCCCTGATGGTGTTGCCTTGGCCTGACTATCTATCAAAGCCCTCGACTACTCTACTACAGCTCTAGAACAGGTCTGTGGGAGCCTTCACTGTTGGTCACGTACCACATACACTCCCATTAACGGGGTGGTAGGATGCAGGTCAGTGATCTGAGCTGAGCGGGATGGAAGATTTTCACAGGCGTCTTCGCGTGCTGAGCCTTTTTTTTCTGGGCGCCGTTCGAACCTTTGCGTCACAAAACGTGATCAATGTGTCGAAGAACTGTAAAATATCACATACGGGACCCTGACGTGTGATGATGCATGATGGTCATAAAGTGGGCCAAATCGTTTAGACGTGTCTACCCTTTCATCTGTCTATGCTGATGCCTCTAAGTTCTACGCAATGCCGCCTTTTCCCGTAGATCAATACGCCAGACCTCCATCCCGACGCCCACGACCATGAGCTGCCTGAAATCATCATGACAATCCCCGTCAAGAACATCAATGTCTCCCGGGTCCGCCACACCACTGTTCTCGTTCGCCACCAGCGTGAGCTGAGCCTCGTCGTCTGCATCCATCCCCCATCGCAGAGACCACACTTTGACACGCTGATCATTGCTCACCGTGGCGAACACCGTTCGCCGCGTCTGCTTTTCGGCGTGTTGCAGTGTCGTCTGCAAGGCCGCCAGGCCGTTGATCGCCGCCGCATGGGCACTCTTGACTCCTGTCTTCGAGACAACGGTGTACTCACCGCCCGCCCGCTGCAGCACGGCAATGCCGAGCCCGTTGTCGTCGCCACCAGTAAGAACAAGATGGACATGTCCATCCTCTCGCTCGACTCTGACCATGTCCATTGCCTTGACGCAGCTCTGATGCAACCTCGCCATCGTCCGAAGGCCGTACTCCGCCGCAACCCCCCTCTCGCCCTTCGCCGCGGTCCAGACTCCCACGTGTCCATCCGTCGAGGCAGCTACAATCTCCAGCCTCTCGCCGTCAACCCGAAGATGTCGTATCCTCGTCAGACACGCGCCGGTATACCTCCCCCTCGCCAACACCGCAAACCGCCCACCCTCGTACGAATACGTCCCCACGGTCGAGTTGGAGAACACCATACTGACGACACGACCCCCATCAACGGCCGTGACATCAAAGTCCAAGATGCGCAGATCCCCATCCGCGCTCTTGTCCCCCCACACCGCCTCCCTCACGACCGCCGGCCCCGCAAACGCCGCGCCGGCACCGGGAACCCGCCTCACGCGCCAAGCGACAAACTCCTCGTTCCCGCCGCAGCTGAACAGCAGCGCCCCGTCCCCACGGTCAGGAAGCCATCGCAGGCCCTGAAGCCCGGCTCGATGATCCTTTAGGCTCGCGACGCAGCGCCCGCCCTCCCAGAGACGGATGGACGTGTCCTCGCTCGCCGTCGCGGCAAAGGGCCCGCCCGCGCAGGCGACGGCGCGGATCTCGCGGCCGTGGGTGCCGGGTTTGAGCACCTCGTGGGGCGGGTGGTGCTGCGTGTGCAGGACGAGGACGCCCGCTTTGGCAAAGGCGAGGCGCAGGGGCGATGCTGGCGCGGGGGTCGACCAGATGCGGTTGGGGCCGCCGACGCCGAGGGTGTGGAGGTCGCGGCGGGCGGATTCGTTGTAGGTGGTGAAGAGCTTGCCGCGGAAGCCGGTGAGAAGAAGGTCGTTTTGGGGGGAGAAGTGAGCGGATTCGATGGTTGTCATGGTGGGGACGGATGTTTGGTGAAGGAGAGAGAGTTGAAGGGTTGGAGAGGGGAGGAGGGAGTAGAGGCGGTAGTAAGCATCGCGGGAGGTTGTGAGAATATGGATTTGCGACTCCAGGGAGGTCGAGAGAGAGGTGATGGAAGTGATGGTGTCGTTCGTGTGCTGGAGGACGGGCGGGAGAAGAGTCAACTTGGTGGCAGAGCGTTGGAAGAGGGAGAGGTGGCCATGGCGGGAGCCGATGAGGAGGATGTCATTAGTAAGGTGGGCGGCCGTTGCGACGTAACTGGACTCTTGGCCTGGAACAGACAGCGTGGATGTGATGGTGGCGGAGGAAATGTCGACGGTGAGCAGTTGCATGATGTCGGAGCCCCCTATCATCATGGCGAGCAGCTCGACCGTCGAGGGTGTGTCCTCGTTGTAGCCGCTGACCAGGAATATGTCCGAGACCTTGCCGACCATGGTGGCTATCTCCTTGATGGTTGAGTCCTTGTAGAGCAGCACCTTCTTGGTGGCCGTTCCCAGGATGGCCACGCCAGGGGCGGGGCTCTTGATCGTGGTGCAGAATGCCAGATCACGAGCGTTCACCCCGTTGAGCGAAATTTCTTCCCAAGCAAGGCTCGCCCCGAACGTCCCCACAAGCAGTCGGCCTCTGGTACTCACCGTGAGCAGAGTGTTCTGAGAGACAAAGGCGAAGTTTTGGAATCCCTCGGGTCGCTTCCTTGAGGGGGGCGGATACTCCTGAGCTGATGGTGGTACTTGTCTGAGGATATCCTCATATTCCAGATGAGAAAGCTCGCTGGGGCATGTATCGAATGCGTTCTTCGCCTCGCTGTTTGCCGGCGCATCCCCGTCGTCGGTGATGAGGTTGACCCTCGCATCCGCACCACCGGTCGCGATCAATGAGCCTCCTTGCCTCAGGGGCTCAACGACAGCCGCCCAGATGTGCTTTCCGTCATGATGCGCAAACGTCTCCCGGTGCGCCAGCTCGCCGACAGCCCCGTCTATAGCCTCGTCAGCGCCCCGCCTCTTCTGCCACCCTTCAACGTCAATCTCCAGCTGCCACCTCTGCGCCGTGGCGTCCTCTCCGAAGGAATACATCGGCATCATCACCTTTCCGTCTTCCACCTCGATGGCATGCCCCGCAAACTTCACATGCCAAATCCTCGATCCGTGCCCCATGGCCACCGCAACGGGCGCGCTCGACGCGTCCGCCACGGCTGACAGGTCGACACTCCCGAACCCCGTCTCGCGCGCCTCCCCAAAGGACGACTGCACTATGCTCTTCCTCGACGAGCCCGCGGAGACGTCCCACACGCGAATTGTGCGATCGTCGCTGCAGCTCGCCAAAAGCCGCATCTTCCCGCCCGGCACGTCAAACTCAGGCGAGATGTCTACGCCGAAGATGGACCCCTCGTGGCCCGCGAAGACGAACAGCACCTCGCAGCTGGGCGCCTCGTCGCGCGGCAGGCTGCACGTCCAGACGACAATCTCGCCAAAGGCGGTGCCGCCGGCGATGAGGAGGGCGGAAGGCGACTTCCACGCCGCCTTGGCAGCGTAGAGGCCCGGCCGCGCGGGGGCGACGATGCGGCCCAGGACGATCCTGCGGGCGTCGGCGTCGTAGGTCGCTTCGAGGATCTCGTTGTGGGCGGTGACGAGGGCGATGCGGCCCTCGGGTGAGACGGCCGCGCTGAAGAGCCAGTCGTGGGCTCGCACCTCAGTGAGGGGGGCGGGGGGCTCGCCGGCCAGGGACGCCTCGAGGGCGGAGGTGGGGAGGGCGGTGATGGACTGGTTGCCCCAGAGGAGGATAAAGCTGCTGCTGACGGCGATGCCATGGACGGTCTGGGCGTGGAAGATGCGGAGGGTCAGGCGAAGGGTATGGGTTGTGGTGTCGTAGGCTTTGAGGAGGTTGTCCTCGGCGACGAGGAGGGTGGGACATGAAGAGGGGAAGAAGGCGAGGGCCGTGATGGGGGCGAGAAGCGAGGTCCGCTGGAGAGGTGACTAGGTATCGTTAGCATGGGTGCGTGAAGAATCTGAGAGAGAGAGAAAGGTTGTACTGAGTTCATTGCAGGTGGTTTGGTGAGGTGCCCCTCGGTGGCTGTGACTGTGGCCATGGTGGCGGGGTGTTTTTCGAGTGGTGGCCGGCTGACGCCAGCTAGGTGAGAAGATGGGTGAAGATGTTTCGTAGGATTCGAATCATCAAAAACGACTGCATGAACGCTGCAGCTGGCCTTGAGCTCTTGGCTGCCGCTGTCCGATGCAGATGTGGTGGTTGAGGGTTTTGGAGATTTTCATCGACAGTCCGACTCATCCACTGACTGCCCGCGACTGTGGAGCCCCACCTTGCCTTCGTCTTCACATCTGAGCCAGGACGCTCTCTTCTCCTACACTTTTTCCATCACCACAAGTTGTCACCTGTCACCGGGACATCGAGAGAATTGTTTTGGTAATCATTCATTCATCCGTATTCTATCACTGTCGCCAAGGCTTCATCCACCCGTTTGGGTATTTCCATGACCTATCCTATGTAGTGTGTTCCATCCCGGAACTCTCCCTGATCCACCGTTCATCGCTTATCGTGAAAGAAAACGCAGGCCGTAAACTCCATTAATAAACCCAGTCACTCTGCACAGCCTTTTACTGGCGGTGCGAGTAAGGCTCGTAGGCCATGTCGCGCGACGCCTGGTGGGGGGCGCCGTACTGAGTCGTCTGCTGAGGGTTGTAGAAGCCCTGGTGCGCGGGCGAGCCGAGGGGCTGGTAGGTGTTGCCGCCGGGCAGGAGCTTCTCGGCGTCGGTCGATCCGCGGTTGCGGCTCTTACGGTCGCGCGAGTTGTGGTTGGGAGCGCAGCAGCAGATGGTGAACATCCAGAAGAAGCCGGCGCCGAGAGCACACGCGGCCGAGATCCAGACGAGCGCGAGGAAGGTCGTGTCGAAGCCAGCCTTGACGCCGTACCACTTGGCCGTGCCCTCGACGGCGCCGACGACGACGACGGACATGGCGGTCGAGAGGGCGGCAGAGGCGACGACGGCGATCGAGGCGATCTGGGCGACGATGAAGGTGACGCAGGACATGACGCGCGTGCAGTTGGCGAAGATGCCGAAGATGACAGACAGAGCCAGGGCGATGAAGGCGATGATGTAGGCGACCTGGGTCCACTTGGCAACCTTCTGGAAGAGCTTCAGCGAGTCCTCGACCTCCGAGGGGAGCTCGACGCGGCGGCCGGCAACGGCACCGACACCCTCGATGTAGGACGTGTTGAGCTGCTTGGAAGCCCAGTCGAACTCGGGGTCGGAGCACTTGCGGTCGCCGTTCCTCTCCGTCGTGCAGTAGCCCCAGAGCGCAATGTCGTAGACGTTGTCAAGGCCGAGAGCCTTGGCCGTGATGTTGTTCGTCAGAGCATCCTCCACGTCGGTAGAGTCCTGGCGGCGGGCGACGTTGGGCATGTCGCGGGCGACAACGTTGACTTCGGGGAGGACGGGGACATCGCGCGAGGTGATGGAGGATACTATGTCCTTAAAGTCGGCGGGGTTGATCTCGAGCTCGGTCGTGTTGACGCGGAACATGTAGAGATCCTTGTTGGAGACGCCGCCGAGACAGGCGACGAGGAGGAAGATGAGGGATCCCGTAGACAGGATGAATGGCAGAGCCACGCAGAAGAAGCGGCCGACACCCATGGTGGAGGCTTGCGTGCTGTGTACTGCGGTGAAGGTGGTGTTGTTTGGTCGGGTTCGCCGGGGGTGACGAGAGGGTGGCTTCTCGGTGTATCGGAGAGAGCTCGGTGTAGTAGTGGCACTTGTAACGAATGCAAGCGTCGAACCGTTGATGATGTAACGAGAGACGTCGACTACCGATGCTGTGGATGATATCGAACGAGATGTTCAGTCGAAGTGGTCGATGTGATAATGAGGAGGCTAGAATACAGAAGAACTGCTACAGGCAGCGACAACGCATTTACTTATAACAGGCGATCCATGGGAATGGAAGGAAGGGCGGGATGGGCTGCACCTTACGCGGCCCTGGAGACGACCGGGTGGCGCAGGCTGGAGAAGCGAGTAAGAAGCTCAGTCTCGCTCCACTGATGGGCAATGATAGACAGGGGGGGCTAGGAGCTTCGCAGTGAGGGCACCCACTAGAACTAGCACTCAGCCCCAGCAAGCCATGCTGTGCACGCTGGGCTTTTAGCAATGGGCCCGAGGCGAAGGAGGGTACACCCCGGTCGTGTGAGGCGTCGATGTGGCGTCATGATGTACCTTCTGCAGCTCTGTTGGCTGGGAGATACTTGCGTCATCCCTCACCAGCCATCTTAGCTGTTCTCTCGAGGTTGGGACTACCGTCATCGGCCATCATGTCCCAATGCACCATCACCACCAAAGGTCGAAGCTGAAACGGGCAGCCGTCAGCCCGAGAAGCCACCAGCAGCCAAGCATCCTTTGCATTTCGCAGCCTATGCCTTATTAGCCCCGAGTCAGAGAGGAGGCACTTTTTCTTTTCAAAGGCAGGCTCGCTGCTGACGGTCAGATGCGGAAATGAGCTGGATCCTCCTTCCTCCCTTCCTTCATTCACCCATTTTCGGTCCATCCGTTTGCTGTCACCACCAGACCGCTCCGTCTCTCGAAAACACCCATCCCAATCGACGAGAACCGGAGAGCTCGAGTCGGGCAACGATCCACAGGCGTCGTCGCCCTCTCCTAAGCCTCTCTCCCAACTAATTGGACAGCTGCGCAGCCCATCGGCAATACGCGTGATCCTCGAGTCAATACGCGAAAAAATCTCCTCCCAACGTCTTGGCGACATAAGCAACGGCACGCCTACCCCTCAAGCCCCGCGACCCCTGTTCGTCATCCCCGGGAGGCTCAGCAGGAACACTGTGTGTGTGTGTGTGTGTGTGTGTGTGAGCCCGCCTGCCCTGGCCGTTTGGTGTCCTGCTGCGGTGCGCTGTCTGACTTGCGGTGTCCCCACAGCCGGCTAAGCCCCCCCACGGGTTGATTAAGTGCGGCTTGTCACCACACCAGGCCCCAGGGCACGCAACAGCCGACGCCGGCGAGGCGGATCCTCCTAATAATAGATCGAGGGCCCGTTGCCATCACGTCAGGCTGTCCACGTCAGCTGCACGTTTGTCTTGGGAATGCCCTCGTTGGTAATGCTCCTTGCATTCGCGGAAGGCTCTGTTACTCTCCATTCGACGTGATCAGAGAGCGGCGCGACCGAGGGCATTGCCTCCCATAGACATTTGAAAAGGCGATTGGACACTCAAACGAAAGCTGCTGATTTTTGTCTGCCTCTTCCCTGAAATGCCTTGAATGTGGTGTTGTTTGATCGACTGATCGATTGATGGCAGCCTAGAATTGCTGGGCAGCGCATTCATTACGGCGATAAGGCCGACGATACGAGGTCTGCGGCGAGGGGCGAAAGGGAGACGTATCACCTGCCATCAGGTCCGGAACACCGTTCGCAACATTAAATCTGGGCCCCGAGGCAAGTGAAGAGCCGAGCCAGACAGAGTAGGCGTCGGCCGTCGTGCCTCGTCGTGCCCGCACGTCACCTTATTTGGCTGGAGTCTAGACTCTCGACAAGCCATGGGTAGCTGTTACAGTTGCTCTATAGGCCTAGGATCAGAAGCTATTGTGGATGCGGCACTGCTGTGGCCCAGAATCAGCTCCCTGTCACGCTGGCCTGGCGGGCTGCCCCCGCCCCCACCTCCGCTCCCCCCTCCGCTCCCCCTCAACTTCGCATCAACGCGCAAGCTAGAGCCTCAAGGGACTGATACTCGTTCGCCCATCGCCATCATTCTCCCCGCGGTTGCATTCTTCAATCCATACCAAATACCTGCGGCGGACACTGCCGTGACCCAGTAGAGCATCTTTTGTTTCACTCAACGTACCGCTACAGATCCTGTTCACAGTGTCGCTGGCCAAAAACGTCAGCCCGGGTCGGCCCTGGGGCCGGATCCGGAACTCAATGTTCCGGCATCGCGGACACGGCACGCGACGAGAGCGTCAACGTCGGTATCGAGGCGCCTGCGGCCATGGGCCAGACATTCGTAGCCTGATGCGACGTCGACTTGCAGCCACCTCACCAGCCCCGAGCGTACTGTCCTTGGATCGATGCTCATAGCTAAAGGCAAGCAAGCCGGTTTTGACATACACCGATCTAATCGAGACTACGTGAAAGTTTGTTTCATCGACTTACTACTCTGCCGTGCCTGCATGGTGTCGGGGTAAACCATGATGTCGGAAGGCCTAACTCAAAATGGCCCAGTACAAGTAGATGTGAGGGTTGCTACCGGTTTGGGCATGTCGACTTGAGAAAGTAAAGGGTCCCATCTCTCCACTGGACTCAGTTTCAGAGATCGTTTGTGTTCAATGATTCGGTCAGGCAACGGAACCTTCTCTCGATGGTCCTGGTCCCATCGATGCCGCATTCAAGAGTGTGCCCCTCATAAGGCATGCAATTGGCAACCCACTTCGAACCGTCATTGATCTGCCAGTCTCGGTCTTTGTACAGAGCTGCGTTGTGTAACGAAATTGGTCAGCCCGTGGGACAGCGTGGATAAGAGGTCGAGCAAGCAAGATATATAGATGGTACTTACTAAAGTGATGCTCGGATTCTCCGTCAAAGTGCATCTCCAACTACTCGATGCCGTGGGCAGAGCCATCTTCGCCGCAGCCGCTGCCCTTGCAACGCACGCCGTACTTGGCTCCACTGACGTCGTTTCGGTAGTCCAGGCAGAGGGTATCATACAGTGTCTGGCACTTATCCGGGGGTCCGTCAAAAAAGACCCAAGAGTACTTGATGATGTTCTTGAAGTAATAGATGTCGAAGTTGGCCATGGCTGCGGACGGCATCAGGGCAACGAGGCCAAGGGCGGTTACGACGGCGTTTCTCATGATGATGGCTATCCATTACTGTAAGCTAAGAATCATGAGAATCAAACGAAGGCTAACTACTCGGCCCTATCGATGGAGTGATTGGAGAATAATCGTCTTTTGATGTATGGAAAGAAGATAGATATGTGATTTCCTCTGGTGATGATGTTGATGTTGAGAGCCCAAGACAGAGCCATCACAATGGTTAATGGCAACGTCAATTTATAATTGATTTTCCTCAACACTATTTTCGTAAGATTCTAACTGTTGCTGGTCATTGTCGTTCTCTTGATGTCATACAACTTGGGACTGGTCCATCGCAGGAAACCGTACGCGCATGGTTGCTTGCTGGGTAGCCTTGTCCCTGAAGCACCATGTCACAGGATGTTAGCGTTCTATCATGGGACCGTATACGCACGACTGTTCCTCCCGGCATTCCTTCAGAGCGTCATGACATAGAAGTTGTTAACATAAAGCCGTCTGATGTTAGTAGCCTCATGTCACGACCGATGGTCAGGCAGTTGAGCGCAGTAGCCCTGCCGTGCGATAACCACGACTTCAATAAGAAATGGGACGTGAAGTCAAGGTTGCGTGGCTTGAATACCAATGATACGAAGAAGTACAGGTGTCTCTACCACCTGGCATCGCATGCTTGGCCAGAAAGAAAGAAGAGCAAGGAGGTAGCTGCAGTCCCCGCTCGGATGTTGGCCGCAAAAGCCGACCGCTCCGACCGGCGATGGAACCACCGGGAGAAGACGGGCGATCTCCTACTACTGACGTGCAACCGGACCCATCGTCGTCGTCGCACCGCAGCATACCCCGCCAACACGTGCGACTGAGAGCCGAGTGTCCCTCAATCCGACTCGCACCGATCCTCGAATGTCCGGCTGGGTCGAACCTCGCAAGGCTGGCCGGCTGGTAGACTGGCTGGCGCAAATTCAGCCGCCAAATCTCCCCTCACTAGAAACAGAGCGCTGTGCCAGTCTCAGCCAAGCCTGTTTCCTGGGGTTGGTCACTTGACACCAAACATCGCCCACCGGGCCACCACTTCACTTCCCCTGGCCGGCGCTGAGCCAAGCGTGTCCGCCGCCGCCTGCGCGAGCCTAGTCGGGGGTGGTCGCCTGCCCCGCGGGGGGCTCCAGCCAGCCAGAGCGGCGCATTAGGCTTTCGTGATCATTTCTCGGTCAGACTGACTTTTCAGTGTGATCGCATCGTGGCGTGCTCAATGTCTCTCTGTCTTGCTTCTGTCGACGTGTGGTGGCCCCTACCACGGCCCCTACCAAAGCCAAGCTTCCAGCGTGATCCTGGCGAGCGTGGTGGCCCGCTGGCACGGCTGCTGCTTCATCTGGACGCCCCATTGGTGACAGCCAAGCCGTGCCGGACGGCGCGGCGCTCGATAAGGGTTTGGAGATGTGGGTGTCTGGGCCGGACGACCAGTGTTGGTCGGGTTTCAGGCAACAGTATGTCGACCGAGCCATCCTGCCAGCGATCCGGTCATCCTAGGAAAGATGTGCGCCGGTGCTGGCTAAGTCGGCAAAGGGAATCGAACGCTTTGTGGACGAATACGTGGCCTGCGGATGGACCAGATGATGAAAGCATACCAGCGTGGCGGATGGAGGGAGGTGGGGGGGGCGGTGGTGGTGGTGAGGAACGCCCGGGGAAAGCACAGACAAGACCTTAACTCCTGGCCTAACCTCCGCTGACCGACCGCCGACCGACCGACCGACCTGCCCAAGCTCCCAGTGCAGCACCTACCCAAGGTCCCCGGGTCCGTAGGTAGGTACAGCGCTAGAGGGCAGGCACTGGCCAGGCTCGATACAAACCTTGGCCCTTGGCACCTTCTCCTCCAACCACCACCTCCGCCATCCCGCCGGGCCATGTTGGTCATCCATCACAGTGTCCGGGTCTGAACTAAGGCGACTAGCAACTTCTCCCACCCACCACCACCACAACCACCACCTTCACCTCCACCATCGCATCTTCTCCCCCTCTCCACCTCTTTCGCCGCCATCCATCATCCCCGCATCGATTCGATCTCGCAGCCCGCCCGCCTCTCTCCCATTCCTCGACCCGTCGTATCATCTCAGACAGGCAGGTCAGACAGTCAGACGGGCAGACAGACACACCCAGGTACCTATCTCCCAACTCACCCGTCCGATAAGCACTTGTCTCTGTCCCTGGTGCGGTCACCCAGCGGGTCTTGCGTCTCGTGTCTTGGGTCTTGCGGCCCCCCGGCACGACCTCCCCATCACCTTGGCTCTGTGCGTGCCCGACAAGGCTGACGCAGAATCTTGATTCAGCTTCACCGCATCACCCGCATTCTCCGACCGAGCTCGCCAACGTGCGCTCCGACCGACAGCTGCATCGACCCCCCGTCGTTCGAACCGCGACCGCCGAACATCCCTCTTCGACGGCTTTCAACAACAGCGACTCTCGCTCGTCTTCCGACATCGACACCACCTCGCACAGCCCAACCCCCCAGGCCACCCGCCTCCCATCCCCGAAAACGGACGCCTCCGCTGGTCGCCGCTCCTCCCCCTCCACTCGCTTCCTGTCCGTCCTAGATCGTTTGTTCTACCCTCCCTAGGACCAGCCGGACAGGCACAGCGAACCTACCATTCTTAGCCAGCAGCACCTCTTTGATCCTGCACCATGGGCAACCAGCCGTCCAAGGACAAGGGCTCCAAGGACGGACCCGACGACTTCAAGTCGTACCCGTCCTTCTCCCGATCCGACACCAAGGAGTCGTCGCGCTCCTTCCGCTCTCTCCGCTCCAAGATAACCAACAAGTCGAGTGACAGCCCCCGAGCTTCCATCTCCGCCAACAACGACGATGCTGCCTCGGTGAAATCGGGCAAGAGCGGCAGGTCTGCCACATCGCGCGGCAGCCGCCACGACTCCATCTCTTCGCCCATGAGCCCCGGCGGCGGCGGCGCTCTGAGCGAGCTCGACTCCCCCATCGACGACCTCCAGCCGCCCCCGTCCCCCGTGCACCATGCCCAGAAGGGCTTCCACGATGTCAGCGCCGCCCAGGCCTCGGGCGAGGTCGACCACGTGTCCGATCAGCCGCCCTGCGCCAGCGCCAGCCTCAACACCCACCTCCAGGCGCCCGGCAAGTCCATTATCAGCAAGACCGATGCCGAGATCCCCATTTCCGAGCCACCTGCCGAGGAGGTCGCTCCGCAGGCCGATGCGCCCACGGGTGTCGCCATGGGCGAGATCAAGGATATGGACCTCGACGACTACATCAAGCGCCTGCTCGACGCGGCTTACGCGGGCAAGGTGACCAAGGGGGTCTGCCTTAAGAACGCCGAGATCGTTGCCATTTGTCAGCGCGCTCGCGAGGTGCTCCTGACGCAGCCCGCCCTGCTCGAACTCGATGCGCCCGTCAAGATTGTGGGCGATGTCCACGGCCAGTACACCGACCTCATCCGCATGTTCGAGATGTGCGGATTCCCTCCGTCCTCCAACTACCTCTTCCTCGGTGACTACGTCGACCGCGGCAAGCAGTCGCTCGAGACCATCCTGCTTTTGCTCTGCTACAAGGTCAAGTTCCCCGACAACTTCTTCCTCCTGCGTGGCAACCACGAGTGCGCCAACGTCACGCGCGTCTACGGTTTCTACGACGAGTGCAAGCGCAGGTGCAACGTCAAGATCTGGAAGACCTTCATCGATTGCTTCAACACGCTGCCCATCGCAGCTGTGGTCGCCGGCAAGATTTTCTGCGTGCACGGCGGCCTCTCGCCGGCACTGAACCACATGGACGATATCCGCGGCATCGCGCGGCCCACGGACATACCCGATTACGGACTCCTCAACGACCTGGTCTGGGCCGACCCTGCCGAAATGGACAGCGACTGGGAGGCGAACGAGCGAGGCGTCAGTTATTGCTTCGGCAAGTCTGTCATTGAGGATTTCTTGGCCAAGCACGACTTTGATCTGATCTGCCGCGCGCACATGGTGGTCGAGGACGGCTACGAATTCTTCACGGACAGGCTCCTCGTGACTGTCTTCAGTGCTCCCAACGTAAGTGTTCCCCGCACGCCAAGGCAGCTGGGTGTTCGCAGACTGACTCGTGGGGATCTAGTATTGCGGCGAGTTTGACAACTGGGGTGCCGTCATGTCCGTGTCGTCCGAGTTGCTCTGCAGCTTCGAGCTGCTCAAGCCCCTCGATTCGAGTGCTCTCAAGAGCCACATCAAGAAGGGCCGTAACAAGAGGCAGAGCATGCTCAACAGTCCTGTAAGTGGTGGCGCCCAGCCCAAACATCCGGCGGCTGAATACTGACGGAATTAGCCGGCACGCATCCAAGCGCAGAGCATGTAGAGAGCATGACGACCAGACAGGCGACGCAATCGGAGACAGATCTGCCACGGTGCAGAATCGACACACAACAGCACTGCTACTACGCGACGGCCGGATAAACCAGAGACTGAAGGGCAGTCCCCGAGCCCAGCGTTCCTCGAGTGCCCACGGCCGGTGGAATTCCCCGCGGGGCGGATCAACGATGGAGTAGGACGACGACAAGACGAGACACGCGGTCCGTCTGCCCGTGGTGTAAAAGCCATCCGAGGGCCAGGTTGGGACACCTGGTTTCTTCGGCCCTGGGGCGGGCGCCGGCTGTCATGCTCAGTCCGGTGGGCTGGCGAGGGCGACGGGACGGGGGACTTTCAAGCCCGGTCATTCAAAGTGGCTGGAAGGCATGCTCCGGATCGATCATCCATCTAGAGTCGCACGAATCTGGACCGCCACATTCATCACCAGGACTCTTGCCGACGGCCAAGTCGACAGCAGGGAAGAAAGGCTGGGAAAACCGGCGCAGTGTGTTTCAAGGTGTACAATCATGGCTTCTTTCAACTCAAGGACTACAATCCCCCCTCCCCAATCCAAAGCAGGCTGGGAGGTATCGTTACAATTAGCTAGCTAGCTAGGTTTCAATGCTAGGCTTGATGCTGTCAGCTCGCCGGATCTTGGCATGATGATGCTTTCGCGCGATGCCGTGTCTTGGCTCTGAATCAGCCCATGTGTGTTGAGAACCCATGTCTCTGAGGTTTTGTCTCGACAGGAATTGATGTGATTCAAGTGACGTAGCATGGCAGGCAGGAGAGCGCAAGCAAGAGAGACTGGCAGGAGCAGCGAAAAGACGAGACCAGAAAGCGGCAGGAGCCACCCGCCTTGGCCCGTGCACCTGCCCCGCCATCGACACCGCAGCAGAGAATGCCCCACCTGCCGGCTTCATCACCACCAAGCAGCATTCGGCGCCTGCAACCGAGGATTTTCCTTTCGAGTTCAACCACTCAACCCTCACAGCGAGAGCTTGTCGCACCTGGAAACTCATTCAGTCTTTCTGCCGGACCTCACTGGTGTGCTGAGGTATGAGCTGTCTCTTTCTCTTCTGGATGCTGTTTGCGGCGCTGACAATCCACAGGCCAGGTCTGCTTTCCAGTCGAGAGTCGTGTTGAAAATTCTCAACGACGCGGTGCACTCTAGGTCTACGGTACACTATTGGTCGTTTTCACGCAGCTTTTGATTCCTCTCATCACACACACGGTGATCACCAACGATCATCAACGACATGGACTCTTCCGCTCGTGAGCAGTCGCCCGATGAGCGTGCTGCGAAGCGCGTTAAGGTTGACGCTTCGTCGTCGCTTGAGACCGAGGCTCAGCCTGCTCAGAATGGCAGCCACGCCACTGGGGGTGAGCAAACTGCTGAAAAGCCCGTCACTGAGGCACCCGTTACCGCCAACCCTTCCGCCGAGAAGCCTACGACTGCGGGCAGCGAGGACGTTGCCATGGTTGACGCCTCGAAGGACGGTCAGAGCCAGCCTGCTCCTGCCCCTGAGGTGAAGAGGGATGACCGGGATCGCAATGCTGCGATCGCCCCTATCAAGGCCGAGTGAGTTATTCGTGTACCATCATCGTGGTATCACTGCTGACACCCCCAGGTTCCGCATTTCACGCTCTGAGCTTGACAGGCAGCAAGAGATTCCCGTCGACGACGATGCCGCCGAGGGCCGTGGCCAGGATCAGGAGCAGCAGGAGCGCGGTGATCACCCTCGCCGTGACACCCGTGACAAGCGCGACAAGAAGAAGGCGAAGGGCCAGAACAAGGAGCGCACATTTGGCAACTTTGACGACACCTTCCGCCTCTGCAACAGCCGTGCCTACTACCCCGAGTTCTCGCCCCGCGAGTGCCGCTACGGCGACCGCTGCCAGCTGTCCCACGACCTTCGCAAGTACATGGAGGAGGGCCGCCGCGGCGACGTCGAGACGTTTGATGGCAAATGCCCAGTCTTCGAGACCCACAGCCGTTGCCCCTCGGGTTGGAAGTGCCGCTTCGTCAAGAGCCACATGAAGGAGGTCGAGCACGAGGATGGCCGCAAGGAGCTTGTTCTTCTCGGCACATCTGACGGTACCGATGAGGACCCCGAGGACGCTCGCCTCGGCAGTGTCAACGTTATTGACAACAAGGTCAAGATCGACCTGAGCCGCCGCCGCGTCAACATGGAGGAGGTCGACAAGTATATTTCCTGGATGAACGCCGAGACCAAGCTGACCGACGAGCTCCACCACCGTCGCAACCGCCAGGTCATCGGCGACAACGAGGACCTCCGAGCTCAGTACAAGGAGGCGCCCCTCAAGGCCTCTGAAAAGCGCAAGCTGTACTTCGGCCGCGACACTCCCGCTCTCGCACCCCTCACCACCCAGGGCAACCTCCCCTTCCGTCGTCTGGCCGTCGAGCTCGGCGCTGAGCTGACCTACTCCGAGATGGCCATGGGTCTGCCCCTCATCCAGGGCACCAAGGCGGATTGGACCCTTCTGAAGGCCCACGAGTCGGAGCTCGTCTCGCCCAAGGCTGGCGGCCCAATCGTCCAGGGCTACGACAACGCCAAGGACATCAAGTTCGGTGCCCAGATCTCTGCCAACCAGCCCTGGGTCGCCGTCAAGGCTGCCGAGTGCCTCAAGCGCTTCGTTCCTCACCTGCGTGTGATTGACCTCAACTGTGGCTGCCCCATCGACATGCTTTTCAAGGCCGGTGGCGGCTCGGCTCTCCTCGAGGCCCACGGCAAGCTCGAGCGCATGGTTCGTGGCATGAACACCGTCTCGGGCGACATCCCCATCACCGTCAAGATCCGTACTGGTGTCCGCAACAACCGTCCCACCGCCACATCCATCATCGGCAAGCTCGCCTTTGGTGCCCGCGAGCACCGCGAGCGTCTCGGCGCCCCGGGCTGTGCTGCCATCACTCTGCACGGCCGCAGCCGCGAGCAGCGCTACACGCGCAGAGCCGACTGGAGCTACGTCGCCGAGTGCGCGGCCCTCATCAAGAGCTACAACGAAACCAAGGATGCCGACACGGACACGATCCGCGAGCCCGACGCCTCCACGCTCCCCAACGCCAAGGACGGCAAGATGTTCTTCCTCGGCAATGGCGACTGCTACTCGCACGTCGAGTACTTCGACCACATCGACAACGCCGGCGTCGACAGCGTCATGATCGGCCGCGGCGCCCTCGTCAAGCCCTGGCTGTTCGAGGAGATTGAGAAGGGCCAGTACCTCGACAAGACGGCCACCGAGCGTCTTGGCTACATCGAGAAGTTTGTGCGCTACGGCCTCGAGGCCTGGGGCTCCGACGAGCTCGGCATCGGCTTCACGCGTCGCTTCCTGCTCGAGTGGATGAGCTTCACGCACCGCTACGTCCCGCTCGGCATCCTGGAGCACCTCCCCCCCTCGCTGAACGACCGACCTCCCGCGTTCCGGGGTCGCAATGAGATGGAGACGTTGCTGGCGAGCAACAACTACAAGGACTGGATCAAAATCAGGTATGTGTTTTCACTGGAGCGTTGAGATGGCTGTTGAGAGCTGCGCTAACCCTTTGAAGTGAGATGTACCTTGGCCCCTGTCACCCGGGCTTCACGTTCCAGCCGAAGCACAAGTCCAACGCCTACGAGGCTGAGGGTTAAATTTGTTGATTGTGTTGTCAAGGCATGGAGTTTGGGCAGGCTGAGGCGTGACGATTGTATGATTGGAAATGGGGATGAGAGGTATGGTCATGGAAAAGCATTGATGCTTGCTAGAGAGGTAGCACGAGCAGTGCAGTTGCTCGAAGACGAGGCTCATGACATCGACGTTCTTCACGTGTAAACGCAGCAAGTGGCGTTCATTGTGACGTGAAGATCTAGTCAATTGAATTGCAGCTTTGGTCTGGCTGACGACTGTCTCCAAGTAATGGTCAAAACATCAAATACCATATCCTACATTTCGACATATAATGGAATTTTCCACCGGGGTTAGACCCGATCATGAGACAGCCCACGCGCAAATCTTGAGGAATTAAATAACTTGATTGAAGCTTCCTAATCGACGGATGGATTTGTGATTCCATGTCCATCCTCGATTGTTCCGACCAAGTTGTCCAGCTCAACTGATGACAACTTTACGGACCAGATCTTGCCCGATTCGGTGCCAATCCACAAGGTGTCGCCCAGGAATTCTGCTACTTTATCCGCATCTCGGTATTCAGGAGGTATCCAAAGAATTCTTGCTGAATTCCTGCAGATCCAGGCGCCACCTCTGCTTATTGTCAACGTGCAATGCCATTTCCAAGGCACCATCTGCAGGGAATCCAAGTTTACCCTTAGGCCTTCAAGTGTAGAAAGCCGATGTACGATATCCCCCGTGTTGAGGGGAGAACGATTATCCGCAGCGGTGAGCTCGAAAACTTTTAGACAAGATCTGTCCAGCATGTTATAGACTTCGATCGTAGTATTAGTCTGACACAAGAGAAGTTCCTTGTCGAAGTTCAGGCTTATGACCCGACGGCTTTCGTAGTCAGACCCGGTCCGACGTCTCAACGTCGATACAATATTGCCTGTGTGTCGGTCCAGTATAGAAATCTTTCTTATCATTTCTGCAATTGCAAAAAACTCATTATCCATGGAGAAAAATAAAGATGTACCATGAGCAAGAGGGATGCTTGGAATCTTGATGCTCACAGCACCCGCATATGTGGTCATATCCCAAACCCTTATAGCGTTGTGGGATAATAAAGACGCTAGTAACCTTTGATCTGGTGAAAATATCACAAAAACCGGATAGTCTCCTGGCTCCGTGAGGACCTGTAGCAGCCCACCTGTTTCCAGGTTCCAGAGTTTGATGGTACCGTCGGTAGATGCCGAGGCCATAATCATCTCATCTGGCGAAAGAGCAAGACAAGTGACGCGGCCCTCGTGACCTTGAAACTCATGCGAACGGCAGTTCAACGATCCCACTTGGGTTTCGTTGGTCTCTGATTCAAATTTTGGTGTGAATCGAACACCGCTCGTTTGAGTTTCTATTTGGGGTGTTAGATCCAAGTTCATGACTTCCATGGCAATGTCCAAGACTGACCGTTCCAAAGGTTCTCAAGGTATACCGAATTTACCGCACTTTGGACCGCCAACCAACGCGCATCGGCCGACACTGCGAAGATTTTTGGAAGCTTAGCGGAAGCACGAGGAGCTCTTTCTGTCAAAGGATTCCAGACGTGAAGACTTTTTTGGAGGGAAATCGATGCCAGCCGATCTTGAAAATCACCGTCAACTGTGGTCATTGATCGGACCATGATGTTGCCAAAGTCAAGTTCATATAACAGATGACCCGAGGCGGCATCAAATATCTTGGCATAAGGCGTACGACTGCAAAATAGCAGTCTTTGGCAGCCTATGAGCATGAAGTCAATAGAGCTGTGAATTGGAATGTGCTTGATGGTACGTAGGCAAGTTTTTGTTGTTACGTCCCAGACTGTAATATCCGAACTGCCCAATGTTGCTAGCCATGGCATATGAGGATCTCTGACGATTGCAACAGCTTTTATCCTCGTATCGTGGCGGAACGTGTGTAGAATTTTGCCGTCCTCTAGGTTCCAAAGCCTGGCAGTGCAGTCGTTCGACCCAGATGCTATCAGACCGCCGGGAGCGACCACAACTGAGTTGACACCGCCGGCATGACCCACGAGGGTTTGCAGGCACGTACCCGTTGTCAGATCCCAGACTCTGATTGTACTGTCCCGAGACGCAGTGACAAGTGAGTCATTCGGTGCTACAGCGATTGAAGTAACACTGCCCCTGTGGCCTACGAGGGTATGCTGACACGTGCCTGTTGCCAAGTCCCAGACTTTGAATGTCATTTTATCCGATCCTATCGCCAAACGGCCGTCTGCAGTGAAGGCGACTGAGGTGATGAAGTTGTCGTTGCCTTCCAAAGTCTGGAGGCGTGAACTCCAGCCTGCTGCAACAGCTGGCAGCTCAACAATCCATACAGGGCGTTGGCTTTGAAAAGTTTGCCGGATGATGCTCGACCAAGGTGTAAACGCCAGCCCCGAGGAATACAGCTGAAGTGGTGCCTCTTCAATCGCGTAACGAAAGTACAGGACAAATCGATATGCGTCGTAGAGAAATGCTTTGATGTTGGCACCCTATCAAGTCACACTGTCAGCTGGAAATGTGGTCAGAGCAATGAAATACCACTCACGTTCGCTTGCTTCTGTAGAGCAATGATCTGTGTGATGCCCTGATGAAGCCTTTTCATGAGACTCAACGCTTCCAGCCAGTGAAGAAAATGGCGGCAAAAGAACTGGTGAACCTGGTCATCGTCTTGGATCTTGTCTATGCTTTTACTCAAGTGATCGGCCCAGTGAAAGCATGCATATCGAACATCTGGCGGTAAGCAAGTCTCAACCCAGGTCTGATCCACATCATCTATGATTGTCCCGGGAGCTCGTAGGTTACAAATATCTGCCTTGAGATTGTCGTTCCTCGAGAGGAGTTCAAGACATTTCGATGTAAGCATTCTGTGAGTGTCTTGCTCGTCAATACCGAATTCCAAAGCGCCGCTCGCTGGGTCAATAAGATAGTCGCGGAATGACAGGTGAAACAGTTTGATAGGCTTCAAACGATTTGAAGGAACATCTAATGCTGAATGTAAGAAGTCGAGAATCCCGTCAAATGCGTGTGGTGGCGCTGCCAAAAGCTTCTCAAGCGCAACTGTTGAGAGGGGGCTAGCAAGTGTGACAATCGTTCCTACAGCTTCATGGAACTGCTCTACAACTTGTTGTTTGTCGATGCTTTCGAGGCCGCGTAGAAGCTGGTTCAAGATTGGACGATAAGTTGGGTTCAATCTGGAGCCACTGACTTGAGGCTCCAACCATTTTCGAAGCCGGCCGTCCGGACCACCGGGGATTCGGCCATCCTCGATGAACCTACAGGCTGTCGCCGCGAAGATGAATAGTGGAACGGACTTTTCGAGCAGTTTTTTGAAGTCTGTGGCTTGAGGCCAGCACCCAGACGACCGGTCAAGGGTTTGGATGCCTTCCAGACGAAAGCGTAGGAAACACCCGATATCTCGTTCGACCAAGGGGTCAGAAACCTCATCAAGTTTGGACTCAATATACTTGACTCGAATCTCCTTGAACCCTTTCCGAATCGGAGGTTCGTTCCTGCTCGTGATAAATATGTTCAGGCGGGCCATTGTTTGACTCGTCTGCGAGAGCTGTCGGATCACGAGTTTGACGTCGTCTTCGTCTTCACATTCGTCGAGAGCGTCAATCACGACTGTCATTGCGCTGGAAGAGTCTTTACAGGCCTTCTCCAGCGGCTGTAGGATAAGAAGCCTGAACTGTTCTCCGAGCGCTTTTCTTGTGATGTCGGGGTTCGCTTCGATGGTGTTCCGCATAAATTCTGCTGCCGCAGGGAAGTGATTAACGAGCTGAGCGGCAATAGTTGCGAAGACGAGCCGGGCATGACCACGATCGCCCTCGCCCCGTTTGAAAAAGAAACTGGCGGCAAGCAGCCCCTGTGCGGCCAGTGTACGAGCAACAGTCTGTGCGATTGTCGACTTGCCAGTACCGGCCTTGCCTTGAAGCCAGTAGATGTGTTCTCTTTCAGGGTCATGGATCCATTCTTGGACTTCGGCCAGGAGCTCGACGCGAGTACCGGCGAGGCATGCCTCTGTTTCGTTTGCCGCGTCGTCGAACTCGGCCCCGGGTACGGAAGGCAGCCTATCTTTGACGAAGAGCTGATTGGCATTCAATGTAGGACCGGAGGCGCTTTGCAAATCAGCCAGATAATCAGCCAGGTTCGATTGCTCCTTTCGAAGCGAGGAACAGGTACACTCACGGAACGAGTCCTTTGAGTTGGTTTTCCAGCTCGGAGTAGAGCTGATCTGTTTTCTTGCGGCACTTGTTGAGGCCTGAATGGTCGGTATCAATGAAGAACTCTGTTGGATCGTGCATGCCTCGGGCCGAGTCACGGTCGACAACCTGAAAATATTTTTAGTAGGAGTCGTCATGGATGAGCCAGGTTCACTTACCAGTCCCAAGGAAAGCCAGCCAAGCAGGAGGGGTTTTGTCTCGCAGAAAGCCAGCAGCTCAGTTTTCCCCCGACGGGCGTCTTTCCGTTTGATGAAGCTGTTGAAGCGCCTTTCAAGATCCATAAGTTGATTGTTCTGGAACCTCAGCATGAGCAGCAACGTGTTGCTGGAGCCCAGAACACTGGTCATAGACGTGAGAATAGTCCCGAAGAGTGAAAGGCGCGACCCCAGGTGGGGTGTCCCGAGGAACAAGATAGCATGTGTGCTGTCGATGATGTCGTTCGACTTCTCTGCGGATGCGCACAAAGCCTTCGTCGTCAGCGGTTACTACAGGACGCACCAAGGTAACCAGGTTGTACCTCTTTGATTATGATACCTCCGAAGCTATGCCCGATGAAAACGATAGGTAAACACTTGCTGCACGTCAGTCTCCATACCAGACATAATTGGAGGTCCTTACCAGGTGTTTTGACCGATGCTCCGCCAGCTCGGCGATTAGTTGTTGGCCAATCTGACGAGACGTCTTGACAGGGGCGTTAATCATCCAGTCGGAGTTATGAGCATGCGTCAAAATCCGCGCTTCTGGGAAATCTTTTGCAAGAAGGTCCCTAAGAAGATGGACGGGCGCTTCTCTAGCGGAAGCGTCTGATCGCGGGGACAGCGCTTCCCATGTTCGTTCGGGGTGTGTCCCCAGGCCATGTACGGCGACGATTCTGTTTGAGTCAGGCTTGAGGGCATACATTGTCCATGCTAAGAATGTTTGGACGTCAGGACTCGAGCACGGGCGACACTCACTCAAACTTGGGGTTCTTGGGGTCCGAAATGACGGAGAGGCCATTCGGGCGCGTGTCTCCGCTCCGCCGGCGAGCCTTGTTCAGCTTCGGGTAGATGACGGCAGCAGAAGAGACGAAAAGGACGACCAAGGTCGCAAGAATCAAAGTCCCCGATAAGGGCATCGCTCTGGCCTCGGACGACAGCGGGAAAATGCTGTCGATGAGGTACACTGTTCTAGATCCCAGGTCAATGTGAAAATAGAGATGAGGCTCTGGTCAGCCCCCTCACCTGCGATACTGGTTCAGTCCCATGCAGCATCGATTTTAGCCAATGGAAGCCCTGGAGACGAAGACAGCACGTGAAGGCCGCGGTGCCCCTAAGGTTGAGCTGAAAACCTGCATCATGCGGGCAGGAGGCACATTCGTCTCGAGTGGTGCAGCTTGCGTCAGGCAGGCGGCAACCCCAATGCGGCTTCGTCGTGCCATCAGCCGTAATAAGCAGAACAGCGACAGAAATCTTCTTGAAGACTCACCATCTGTCTTTTGACGGTATACTACCAGAGACATAGGTTAAGGACCGGGAATCATGATGCCCTGAGATTCGCGTACCAAGATCCTCTGCCTCAGGTGAGGTAGGCAGTCTGAGGAAAGGCAAGCAAGAGCTCGTAATTCAGCCGTTGTATCGCGTACCTAGTAAGCAAGCTTCGACTTGATAAGGATGTTGGCACTCCCCCAGTCTAGGTTAAGACGCTTTCGCCGTCGCCCACGCTCCTTTCTGAAAAGTCAGAGAGGATGTGGTCCGATTCATCCCCCCCACCCACTAAGCTCTGATCATGGCATACAGGAGCCCATTTTCAAACCCTGTTTCTGTCGGTTGATACAGGAATGCCTGTCATGGGAGCTATGACCCTGTTGCAGATGTCTTCTTTATTAACAACTGTACGATTGTGTCTTGTTTGGTTTACCTGACTGACTCTTTGGGATGTGTCAAGCTCAGGGCACATCACTGCAAGTCTTTCCGGGTCGAGGTTCAGTTACTGAACGCAACATAGTAATGCCCGTCACAGGCCACAGGGAGCCATTGCGTGAAGACGAGAAACACCGACACCTCCCCAAGTAAAGACACCTCGAGCAACAGGAGGCGCAATTCGTTCCATCACCAAGTCTCTTCTTCGCGAGCCTGCATAAGCAAACAGACAATGAAAAGAAAGCAGTGCTGATAAATCAAAAATTCCACCCTCGACGGCCCCGAAGGACAATCGAAAGAGATCTACACCGCGGTGTGCTATGCAGGCATTTCTCTTTAGTTTATAGCTTTCGTGAGCGCTCCAAACTAGGGCAAGGTAAGTATGAAGAGGGAAGGGGAAAATCCAGTAGAGGAGCAGGAGGTGAATCTGTATTTATAGGTGCCTCAGAACCGGTCAGACACGGCAGAACACGTTAAATGAGCAGGCGGGACGTGCTTATGGGGCTAATACGATCTAAGCCTTGGCGCTATCTGCCGATATGTCCGCGAAAGTCAAGGGATCGAAGTACAGATGCGAAGATGCACCGACACGCCTTCTATCCAGCCATACGATTCGGCAGAACTTCGAGTAAAGAATTGTGAGAGTTGGAGTGAGGTGCTGAACGGAGTCAGCCTGGGGGGAAACGGTCACTTTGTGTTCAGTTTTGTTCGCTGCCGGTCAAGTCCCCATGGCTTCATTGATATCAGCATCAACAACTGTAGCTCTAAATACCCAAATCTTAATGACAACCTACCTTCCCCACGTACTTCCGGCTGCTGAGATACTCATATGTGCTGGGCTGTAGCATGTGCCCAAACGATGCCGACCATTCTACACTTCGAGACGCCTGGTTCGTCACCATCCTGATGACAGCGACCTATCGGTCACTTGCCGGCATGTCGATCGAATCTAACTCTTCCCCCGACGAGGACGCTCAGGCGATGGTAAGGAGGGGAGGGGAGGGGGGAAAGCAGGCATCGTTGGTTGGACTAGCACCGTGCTTTGGCGCCACAGATCTAGTGGCTTGCGTGACACTGTGGCACAGTCCCGGTGAACGGAACCCGTCCGAGCCCGAACCCGGCAAGTCGCGGGAAGACTGCCCCGGCAAGACTGCCCCGGCAAGACTTCCCCGGGCTCCTCTACTTGTTGGACCAAAGTCCCCCCAACCGCCCATCTCAATCATCCGAAGCAGTTCGCGATCCCCTTGCCGAAGAGGGGGCGTTGCGGGGACGCCACGCGCCATACCCCAAAGAGACAGTGCCCCCCACTCCTATGCAGGTGCGTGACCACCATCGCACGACTCTTCGTCGGAAAGGAAGTGGCATGCAGGTCGATCTGTCGCCCGTGAGTCCAAAACCGGCTGGACTGATAAACAGCCTGTAGGAGCATACCGATCAGCGTTGGTCCAGTCCGACCTGTATCGCCTCAAGATCCTGCCAGCGCTAACGAGTGTAACGTGTGCTTGGATATCGTCTTCCCCGCAATGTCGGCACAGGGTAAGGTTGGCTGTCCGGGGTAAGGTTATGGGGCGTCTCCTACGATCCCCTGCCGCCGCGGCTTGCTATATACTCCAGCCGCCGCGCGGCGACTCCCCTCCCCCTCCCCTTTCTTCTCGGTATGGCACGTTGGGTTGTACACCTCGTACCTCATCATGTCGGCCGAAGATGACCGCGTCAGCGGGCAACCCCGTGGCAAGGCAGACCATGCCATCGACATCGAGTACGATGATAGGAAGGATGACATCGACGCGGCAGACCTGTTCCCGCCAGAGGGGTGGCTCGAACGCCTCAAGGCCGAGTACACCGGCCAGCACGGAGGCGAGACTCTCCCCGCCGGCTGCGACCCAGACCGCATGGTGGCGGCCATCTTGACGCTCAACGAACAGGAGTCAGTCCAGGTCCTCGAGGATCTCCTCATCAGCCAGAACGAAGACTACACCATCGACCGCCAGATGATGGCGCGTCTCCGTGAGCTCGTCCGCGGCAACAAGGCCTGTGAGATGGAGCAGGGCGAGTGGGCATATGAGGTGTGCAAGCGAGCCGGTTTGTGCCATAACTGGTCGCCCTACGCCGAGGTCCGCGCCGTGACCCTCCCGTATGATGATGCCGATGAGCCCTGCGAGAGCTTCCGTGCTTATCTCTTGGGCTACTTCTGGGTCTGCGTCTGCACCACCGTCAACACCTGTACGTTCCCTTGACCCCTTCTTGAACATTGGCGGCGAAGTGCTCAGCTGACGTCCGTATCTGGAAGTCTTCGCTCCTCGTCAGCCGGGCATCTCAATCCCGGGCTCCGTCGTACAGCTCCTGCTAGTACCCATGGGCCGAGGAATGGCATGGCTTTTGCCCGACTGGGGATTCAAGTTTCGCGGCACGCGCTACACGCTGAACCCCGGACCGTGGACGAGCAAGGAGCAGCTGTTCGCCACCATCATCTTCACCGGAGCATCGAGCATCGGCAACTTCACCGGCCTCCTCGTCCTCCGCATGCCCGTCTTCTTCAACCAGCGCTGGGCCGGTTTCGGCTTCAACCTCATGCTCGCGCTGGCGAACCAGGTCTACGGCCTGGGCATGGCCGGCATCCTGCGTCGCCTCAGCGTCTACCCCATCGAGGCCGTGTGGCCCAAGACCCTGCCCACGCTCGCCCTGAACCGCACCCTCATCAACCAGGACAACAAGCGCGAAAAGGTCAACGGCTGGACCATGTCTCGGTACAGAATGTTCGTCTGGTGCGGGGTCATCTTCACCGTGTACTACTGGATCCCCAACCAGTTCTTCGTCGGGCTCCGCCTATTCAACTGGATGACCTGGATCTCGCCCAACAACTTCAACCTTGCCACCGTCACCGGCTCGTACGGTGGTATGGGCTTCAACCCCATCTCGAGCTGGGACCCGAACGCGTCCGGCATCGATGCCATGACGGCGCCCTTCTTCGCTCAGCTGCAGCAGTACGTGATGCGCGTCATCTCCGGCATCATCATCCTCATCATGTACTACAAGAACGCCTTCTGGTCTGCCTACATGCCCATCAACTCCAATGCTGCGTTTGACAACACGGGCAATTCGTACAACATTAGTCTGGTGCTGAATGACAACCAGCGCCTTGATGTCGACAAGTACAAGGAGTACGGCCCGCCCTATTATGCCATTGCCAATCTCTTCGTGACAGGCGCCAACTTTATCTACTACACGTTTTCAATCGTGTACGTCTTCACCAAGTACTGGCGCCCGATCAAGAAGGCGTTCGTCGGCATAATCGTCAACACAATCAAGCGCAGGAGTGTCTACACGGGCTTTACCGACGGCCACACTCGAATGATGCGCAAGTACAAGGAAGTCCCCGAATGGTGGTACGGCTGTGTTTTCGCCTTTGGGTTCGTCGTCTCCATCGTCAGCCTGACAGCCTGGCCAACACAGACGCCCTGGTGGTCCATTCTCGGCGTCACCGGCATCGGTGCTCTCCTGACCATCCCGTGGGTCGTCATCGAGTCCATCGCCAGCACAGGCATCCAGCTCAACGTCATCTGGCAGGTTCTGCCCGGTATCTGGTTCCCCGGCCAGCCGCTCCCGCAGCTCATCATCCTCATGCTGGGCGCCGCCTTTGAGCAGATGGCCGGCAGCTTCAGCGGCGACCTCAAGTACGCTCACTACGCGGGCATTCCTCCGCGCGCCGTCTTCCGCGGCCACGTCTCGTCCGTCATCGTCAACTGCTTCATCTACTGCGCCATTCTCGAGCTTCTCATGCTCTACGCCAACGAGGACAGCACCCTCTGCACGTGGAACAACAAGCAGTACATGGTGTGCGCCTACGCCCACTCGGTCTGGTCGTCCACCATCCTCTTCGGCGCCTTCGGCACGAACAACATGTTCAAGCTCTACCCCGTGCTGCCGTGGTGCTTCCTCATCGGCGCCATCCTCGGCGTCGTCTGGATTGTCAGCGAACGCACCCTGCCGCTCCTCCGCGCCCGTCTCCAGCGCAGCATGGAGGCCGAGCCCTTCGGCCGCCTCGACCGCTACTTCTGGGCCCCCGCCGCCTCGGTCCTCGCCTGCCTCAACCCGGCCATCGCCCTCTCGGGCGCCCTCAGCTGGGCCGGCAACAACAACCTCACGTACGGGACGCTCGGCATCTACATTGCCTGGCTCTTCCAGTTCTATCTCAAGCGCCGCTACACCGCCTGGTGGGGCAAGTACGCCTACCTCGTCTTCGCAGGTCTCAGCGTCGGCGTAGCCATCTCGGGCCTCATCGTCACGCTCGTCTTCTCGTTCGGCGCCGGCCAGGGGGTCCAATTCGCGTGGTGGGGCAACGTGGTGCCGCGGGCGGGCGTCGACTTTCAGCTCTACAATAACAATGCGTCGCTGTATTCGGTACCCGAAGAAGGGTATTTCGGTCTGAGTCCCGAGCAGTACCCCCTCGGCTGGTGAGGTTTCTTTGCTGTTGACAGGGGGGTGCGCCAGGTGTCTAGGTGGTCATCTTCGTCGACGTCATAAATGCGATTTTCCATTTCCACGAATACATGATCGAGGTCCGTTCGTTAGTTTTGCATTTGGTAGAATGAATTCATTGGTTTTTTGCAATTCGTCCTGGCCGCATGATGCCTGGACTCCAACTTCTCTCGTACAATAATAATACAGGTCTTCGACACAAGAGGCAACACGTGTGAATGGCGCAGTCTTGAAGGTCTGAACAGACCACTCCCTCTGTCCAGGCCGTCATTTCGACGTCGGAGGCGTGCTTCATCATTACGCACGACTGATCGACCTCGTCCAACTACTCGTCTCCGTTCTGCAATTCCGTTTTCAAGACTTCGATTCAGTGTCTTGACCTCGGCGTCCTTGTTGCGATGTTGCTCGAGGGTTTCTTGCTTCTGTACTTACTTTTAATCGTCTTCGGCTCTGCCATGGCCCGGTAGTTTTTACTGCTCTCCTTCCGTTCTTTGAATGCCACTATCTCAATGTTGATGTCGTTGATGACAAGCTCAATCGGCTGTTTGAGTCGCTTTTTGTCCCCCTATGTTGATTACCTACTCATCTTTATCTTAAGAGGCCGCAGAGCGTGATATAAGGGTGCTTGCGTCTGTTGCCCACCCGTGCTGAGATCCGAATTGGAACAGGGCTTTGAACTCGACTCTCATCGACTGGACATAGGCCCTATATGCGGAGATCAGAGCCAGGTGGGCATGCTCGACATCGTTCTGAATTTGCTCCATTATGGGCGGAGGTTCAGGCGGGCCTGTAAAGTCGCCTCTCGCAGGCTGTTTCGCGTGGGTTGATGGTACGGTGCGGTGACGTGATGTTGTCTGGGTTCATCCTCCTCTCGGTTCATCCTATTCTGCCATATCGCAAGTTCTGGTCGAGAGCCGGGACGCTGTCCACGATATCCTGACTCTCAACGACTCGAGAGCATCGCTAATGTCGGTCCTTGTGTTACAGCAGAGGTCTTGTCGTTCCTGGTCTCTGAGCTTTCGTCCCAAAAAGGCCACTCACACAGCCTCTCTATTTGAATGTGTTGATGACCATGTAGAGCCCATGGCTGAATCCCTACCCGTCTTTGGGGTATCTGACTTGTGGCTGGTTGCTTCATTTCGTGTTTCCCAGGTATTTTCCCTCATCTCGATGTCTCCAAAGCTTCGAATCGATCCGCGGCTAACATTTCGGCTCGAAGGAGCCGGCGCTGTCCATGCCTGTGATGAATCGGTCGTGAAATGTGGTCGATGATTAAGTTCCGTGACGGTGGGCTGGCCTCCGCTTCGCCAGCGCTGCCACTTCGATCTGCCGGCGAAGAGCGGTCGGAGGACAGGTATACACAGGCAGATGATGGCGCAGGTGACTTCCCCCACGGACCAGAAGACCGTCCTGGCCATAGCATAGCTGGCGTCGGGATCAAAGAGGCCGGCGCGGACGGTGCTGATGCGAACGGCCGATATCACGCAGGTACTGAGAGCGGGATTAGCATCAGTACCAAGTTGGACGTCGAATCCGTGATGAGCAGGATCATTGATGGGGGATGAAGAAACGACGGGTGGCTTACATGAACCCCAGGCAGAACACCGCGGTGAGGGTGGCTTTTTGGGGTTTCGTCAAGGGTAAGGTCTTGATCAGGGGGAGCGGCATGATAAAGATGAGCACGTCGGTGATAACGTGAATAATGCCGTGTGCGAGCCAGACCTGCCAGCGCCCATAACAGTAGTGGTGCGGTCCAAGGTTCTCTGGCTTCCACTGGTCTGGGATGGGCAAGCATATAGCCAGAGGCGCGATGAAGCCAGCCACGAACCAACAAGCTATAAAGACCAAGAAGATGTCGCAGAGGCGCTGGAAAACGGGTAGAGGGAATGCGCGGCGGTACTGGAGCAGAAATGCACACTTGAGGATGATTATCGTGACGTGATATCCCAGCCCCGAGAACCAAAGAAGCTGCGACGTGAGGACTTGTCAGTGAGGCTTCACTTCAGGCGGCCGGTGATGGGCTGACTGTGTACAGTCAGGTGTAGAACCGGTGAACAAGCAAGGGACTAACCGTGAGGAATGTTGATTGTTGCGAGCGGGAGAGGTGATCAAGATGGCGACCAAGACCAAAGACGATGGCTGTTCGACGAGGAGTCAGTCTCCAGGTCTATGGTACGGGGGAGTCAAGCTGGTATTGGGTTCAACTCATACCGACAGCGACTCCAATTATACTCCCAAACAGCATGAACTACAGAGATGGGCCCGGTCAGTTCTGTAGCTTCAACATCGATAGCGACAAATAAATAGCCAGTACTCTCTTGTGGTGGACGAGAGAAAGCACACTGAAGACCGGGTTGACAGACCATGGTTGCGGCAACAGCCCAGTCATCTTTTCCAAAGTTGCGGATGACGCGTATGCGAACGTAGAAGCGCAAGCTGGCGAAGACGATGCACAAACAGAACAGAGTGGTCATGTACGCGACCAGGCGTCCTCTCATGTCGCCTTGGGCTCGTGGCAGGAGGTCGTGGCCCCCCAGGGTTTCCATTCCGGCAAGCCCTCGTGATTCATGCTGCGCTGGTAACAACAGCCTTCACAAGCTGGGATATCCGGCGTCGACGCAGGCGTAAGTGTTTGTGATAAGTTGCCGTGCAGCAAGCAAGCTGACTGCGATTCGACTAGACAGCTAGATTGTATATGGGGTGGTTGGATTCGGTAGGCATACTGGCTCAAACAATTCTGGCACGGGTCTGTACCCCTTTTTCTACGTGTCATAAACACCACAACTGCCGGCCGGTGGGACTTGAAGAAAGGTCGATCATTCGTGACGTAGCTCAACTCGCTGAAACTAGCCGGAGCACAAGCGCTGGCTGTTGTTACGAGGGACGGATAGATTCAGTCAGCTCCTCTCCATAATTCAAGGTTCGACGGCTTTTGTGTGAGGTTCAGGCGCTGGGGGAGACCAGGCGCGCCCGGAGGCGACCAAAGCGTTCCTTCGCTTCCACGGAGCCCCTAGTTGCAGGTTAGTGGCATACGACCGTCCCGACTAACAGGTAGCTGGGGAAGAAATGGTTCGTCCAAGCTTCGCTGAAGAACGCGCACAGAGCTAGCAGCAGACGGGGGGGGCGTCATCTGCCACCGTACGGACGGAGAGTTCGTGCCGACAATGTCGGAAGAAGGCAAGCACATCGATTACACGACCGGCCGGGCTTGAGCGCATGTGATTATGTGGAAGGGAGAAGATCGCTGTGATACGACACGAACATATCAAGGCTGCTGCTGTCTTATCCATGAGACATGGAGCTTGAAAGATGTGAGAGCCTGCCGTAGTATCCAAGGTGACCAAGCGCCAGGTCTCATTAGATCCAGCCACACCGCCCTGGATGATGGCACGAGCGCAAGCCACATTCCATTCATCACGTTGCCCAGGGGAATGGCGGATGGGCTCTCTACGATCCTTTGCAAGCTACCCCCGCCTTGTTCATTTCCCTATTTCCTACGAAAACAAACACACCTTGTCCACCCATTCGACTGAGTCTTTTTTTAGAGATTCTGTTCCTTGGGGCGTTGGCCGACAGTAATCCACCAAATCCAATCAGTGACTTAAACATCAATGCCATGCACTGGACTCTGTGAAGTCTAGCAAAGTCCACGGAACTTTTCAAAGTTCCGCTTATGTTAACAACAGATTTGGCTCGGGCCCGTCTTTTATGATCGGCCGGCAGATCCCCGGGCCAAGCGCCTTTCATGTGCCAGTGTTCCCCCCGCCGTCAATTCCCAGCGTTGGGCCTGCATCGACATCCAGCGTGCAGCGATGAGGGTGAGGTCCGTAGCAGCGAAAGGGTCTAGTGGATCTCCCGCTTTCGCCAACACCACAATCAGCACATGCCGGGTGGGGCCAGCAGTATGGTCAGTTGAGGCCTCGAAGTGGCGGAAGCTCTGTTGGTCCGAGAGCCCGGAGTCACCGTGAGCCCACCGCCGGCAGAAGTGAGCGAAACGGTGGATTCGGTTGCCTCAATACCCCGTAACAAGAAAGCATGACCAATATACGGTTGAAGAAGGTACTGATTGGTGGAAAGGCGAATGGCCACGGCGAAAGGCGAATGGTCACGGCGAAGTGCAATCCACAGTCCAGCATATACACAAGAAACCAGCTTTGCTAGGCATCAACCACCCTCAACTTTCCACTCATGAAATACCCTAGCTTCCTATCAAACTACCCAGAGGATGTCTTTTACCGTCTCCATCGCCGGATTGTATGGCAGACTCGGCCGCTGTCTCGCCTTGGAGCTTCTCATGAAACCCAATGTTTCTATCCATGGCCTGGATAGAGATCTGATCAAAGTCGATCTAAGGCTTCGAGCATCTCCACCTCTGCAGATCACGGAGGGAGACGTGTACAACACTCACGTGCTGTGACAGCTGGCCAGAGGGGCGGATGTGGTGATCCGCACCTATGCAGGAGATCACCGACTCACGATTGAGGGACAAAAGCTTCTGGTTGATGCTTGCGAAGCCGAAGGAGCCCCTCGTTTCATTGCCAGAGACTACACCATTGATTATACGAAGCAGGAGCACGGTCAACTGGTTGCGAAGGATCCCATGAAAGATACACATCATTACTTGCAGGGCAAAAATGTCAAAGGTGGTCATGTCCTTATCGGCGCCCTGTTGGAAACGTTCTGGCCCTCATGGTTTGGTGTCTGGAACCCTAGAGAAACCTCCCTCTCTTTCTGAGCAACAGGAGAGGAGACCTGGGAGTTTGCAACTTACCAAAATGCGGCGCAATTCGTTGCTAATGTAGCTTTGTACGACGCAGCATTTGGTCTCCAAAAGTGTGAGTGTCTGCCTCTATCATATTTGACAAGCCATGGTCTAAGATTTTGACTTCGGTGTACTCCTGGGAGACAAGCAGACTTTAATACAGGTTGCCGATTTACTTGAGCAAACTTATCATCAGAAGCCACTTTTCAAAAGACCTGGATCCTTCGAGGATCTCAGTCCGTATTGAAGCGGAACAGAAACACAATCCACAAGCAGTCATGTCGTGGCTCCCGCTGTAATTAGCTAATCAGTTTCTGTTGCATGACGTCTGGTCGGATACTAAAGAGTGCTTGTCGCACTCAGGTTCTATCAATATTACAGCACCAATGGCCAGACAAGTCTAGGACCAGAGGTCTCTGGGCCGCCATACCCTGGACTTCAACAGCTTTCAGTCAAAGAATTCCTTCCAGACTGCCCGCTGTAGTCGTCGTCCACTGCAATGTTTGTGGCCGGGACAAGTGTCTAGGTGCTGACCCAGTGTTGCGAGCTACTGGCAGGGCCGCGAGCGCGAGTAGCCTTCAAGGTGATCGGTTTTCCTTGGATGAGCCAGCAGAAGCACGTGCGCCCTCACTTGGGGTTTAATCTTGGGGGAAACAAGCTTTACCAAAGGGCAACAGTGATGAATGCGGGACGGCCCATGAGCTAGCGCCTCGAGGGTACCTGTCATGCATGTCAAGGTCCGGATAGCTTTACCGCCAATTTCTCTCTGGAAAACATTTCATTTCTGCCTACGTGAGGATGGACATCTCGTGCAGCAGAATTTGTGCTTTTTTATTGGTATATCTAATCCAATGAAGAGTGACTATCCGGACGCCGGATGGGCAGGCCGTGTGACCTCGCTCTGGACGAATGCACTGGCCTGGAGCCTCCCTTGATTCCCAAACAGCTTGATTTGGGAATTCTAAGACAGGAACACGCGAACGGTAACAGCCTAGGTCTCAGACAGATTTCTTATCTTCCATGCTGCTTTATCGCGATAGAACTTTTCCGTCGACTGACTCGGTGCAGCGCGTGCTTGTTCCCCACAATGAGGCGACAACGGGGCGGCCGAGTTCTGTGCCGATAGAACCGATCGATGGTATCATTTCTGAAAATTTCCCGTATAAGATCGATCTGAGAGAGCGCGTCCTTAGTTCTTGCGGCCTCCTTACCGTCAACCCCCCCTTCCACGGCACCACCCCGCAAACATGGCGACTAAAGATGACATTTCGCGGAACGACGATGTCGAGGTCGCGACCACCTTCTCCAAGAAGGGTGACCTCGGAGCCGACCACAATGGCGATCTGCTGACCTCGACCGAGGAGCGCGACTTGAGACGCGGCCTCGAGCAGCGACACTTGTCGATGCTGGGTATCGCGGGCGCCATCGGCACCGGACTCTTCCTCGGACTGGGTGGAGCCATTCAGACCGGCGGCCCCCTGGGCGCGCTCCTTGGCTATGCAACCATCGGCGCTGTCGTCTGCGCGGTCCAGTTTGCGCTCGGAGAGGTAGCGGCGCTGCTGCCGGTCACCGGAGCCTTCGTGCGACACGCCGAGTTCCTCGTCGACCCGGCGTGGGGCTTCGCCATCGGCTGGAACCTGGTCTACGGCAACCTCCTGTCGATCCCGGCCGAGATCACGGCCATCTGCGTCCTGTTCCAGTTCTGGACCGACATCAACTCGACCGTCTGGATCATCACCTTCATCCTGTTGACCTTCTTGGTGGGCATCGCCTTCGTGCGCGTCTTCGGCGAGGTCGAGTTCGTCTTCGCCCTGCTCAAGATTGCGCTCGTCATCTTCCTCATCATCCTGGGTCTCGTCATCGACTTGGGTGGCGTGCCGGGCACGGAAAGGATCGGGTTCCGGTACTGGAAAGACCCGGGGCCCTTCGTCGAGTTCATCGCCAAGGGTGACTGGGGCAAGTTCCTGGGCTACTGGAGCGTCATGTCGACCGCCGTCTTCTCCTTCGCCGGCACCGAGTCCCTCGCCATGGCGGCCGCCGAGACTCGTAACCCCCGCCGGGCCATTCCTCGGGCCTGCAAGCGCGTCTTCATCCGCATCGTGCTCTTCTACATGCTCGCCGTCCTCATCGTCGGTATGCTCGTGCCCAGCAACGACCCGCGCCTGGACGACGCCTACGGCACAGCCGCTCAGAGCCCCTTCGTCATCGCCGCCTCGGCAGCGGGCATTAAGGCCATCCCGAGCGTGGTCAACGCGGTCGTCATCACATCGGCCTGGTCATCGTCGAACCAGAGCCTGCTCGCCGGGACCCGTGTGCTCTATAGCTTGGCGCTGAAGGGCCAGGCACCCAAGATCTTCCTCCGCACGACTTCCTGGGGCACACCCTATGTCTGCGTGCTCCTTTTCACCGCCTTCATGTTCCTCAGCTTCATGAGCCTGTCCAGCGGTGCCATGACTGTGTTCTGGTGGTTTGTCGACCTGACCTCGGCCGGCGTGTTGGTATCCTGGTCCAGCATTCTGCTCAACCACATTCGGCTCAAGCTTGCGATGAAGAGGCAAAACATCCCGACGGAGAGGCTGCCGTGGCACAACTCGTGGACTTGTAAGAGATATATGACTTCTGTTATGGATGACGACATGGTTGCTAACTCTTCGACGCAGTTTACAGTTCGTGCGCCGGACTCGGTATGTGCCTTACCATTCTCTTCACCAGCGGCTTCGCCGTGTTCACCAAGGGAAACTGGAACACCGCTAGCTTCATCTCGTCCTACTTGTAAGTGTTCAGTGATCGCATGCTTTTTGAAATTCAAGCTAACTGATTGTAGGGATATCCCACTTGTCACCGGCGCATTTCTCCTCTGGAAGGTGCTCAAGAAGACACAAGCTGTCACACTCGACAGCGTGCCTCTCGACTCCGCCTTTGAGCAGGTGGATATGTACCCTGATGAGCCGGAGGTCAAGCCAAAGGGCTGGATCCGGGCTGTTAGTTGGCTATGGAACTAGACTCGGTGGTTTCGTGCACCGTCCAAATTTAATTAGTAATGGGAGTATATCGGAACTTCACTCCATCGGTATTTTTGCGTTCAGCATGATGAAGTGAAGTAATCCATACCTGCTACATTCAGCATTGTAAGATTTCGTGAAAAGTAGACGCGCCTGAGCCGCTAGAATTCAAGAGACTGAAATATCCTTCCGGTAAGAACAGCAACAAGCCACTGTCACTTGGCTGTAGTGGCTGTCATATACGGCCCTTACCTCACGCTGCCCATGATTCAAATCGTCCCTAAGCGCACCCGAAGCACCATTCTTGGAGATTTTCCGATCTACCAAAGCTGTCAGCAGCGGAGACGCTTCGGACTGATAATCACATCTCCAAAATTGTTGATATTAAAAGCAAAAGGGCAAAAATGATTCAGGGGAGGCTCGAACTCCCGACCTTCAGTGGACTCAAGATCACTGCGAAGTGAAATCCTGTTGTTAGACTGACGTGATAACCAACTACACCACCGAACCTGTTGTTCATTTCAAGGGATCACACAATCATGACCCCAAACTGCACGACCTACCGATCATCTGTGTATGTCACAGACAGGTTCAATAGGAGTCCAACAAACATGCTCACCACATTAATCAACGACACGAAAGATGCAACCTGATACTTGGCCTTGTTTTGATTGTTTTTATCTCAAACCCCATTTCCACTGTCCCACCCTCCTGCAACGATGCAAAAGCCCTGCATGGGAAGTCCCGGCGCCTCACGACGCTCCAATACCGAATATGACTTTCGCTGGCCAATTTAACCGGCTCCAAGAATAGTGAGTGCTGCGTCTAAATGGCATATGCGTACCCTGTTAGTATGAAATACGATCAACGCATACATGTTGGATCAGACCCATCATGACCATGGCGGCGCCAGTAAGGCCAATCTGTCACGGGTATCCAAGTTTTGTGGCCTCAACTGGCCTAGTCAGTCAATTTACACTACTCTAGTCCTCACATACAATATCCTCGCCGCAACGCCAAACTGCCCTCGATCCCAGAGGGGCTTGCATGCTCGAGCCAATACGGCTCATTTCGTCTCAAAAGGTGTACAGAATCCGAACAACCACAGCCTCGTGCCGCGAAAGCAGCCACCAACTCGACCACCTCGTGTCACTCCACGCAGGCATACGCCCTGGCATCAAGTCCTCGGCCCCTGCAGGTCGATATTCGTGAGGACCCGCTACTGCCCATAGTGCTGGGGCTCGCTAAGGCGCAGTCCTTCTCTTGTGCCCATGACCGGCGCCACTTCTGCGTGGTCCTTCGAAACATGAAAAAGCCTGGGACCTCGCCATTAGATGCCGTGGGCGCCATGTTGGCCAACCCACAGACGTACCCGGTCGTCCGGATGGTATCGCATAATTACAAGTCGTACAAGCGTAGTTGAGGAGGGGTGAAGGGAACGCGTCTTAGCGCTCAATGCGCCGGTAAGGGCCGATGCTCGCTCGCGACGCATGAGCGCCACAGAGCGGTGGGGGTAGGCGCCGTGACTGACACGGCGAGCAATGCAGTGAATCGAGAGTCCTCTACCTCTCTTCGCCACCTCTCGCCTTGCCACGTCGCCGGAAGAAGTCCATGACCCGCTTAGCGGCACCACTGCTACCCTCATGGCCGTGATGATAGTTGTCCTGGTCGTACGCGTCGGTGAACTTCTTGTTCGGCTTTTGCAGGAAACCCCGGTTGTTTCTAGCGCCGAGGGGTTTACGCCCGTCGTAGCCGTCCGATTCGGAGAAGCCGCCCGCCTGGTAGGGCACGCTGCCTTGCCTGCGGTGCTGCTGACTCTCAAGTGACGAGTCGGAGCCTGTGTTGAGCACTGAGCCTTGCTGCTGCTGCTGCATGTGGGGCGGGATGGCGTTGGCCTGGCGAGCGTACTGTGAAGAGCCGCGACGCTGGGGCTGTTGCTGCTGCAGCATCGGCTCCGAGTGAGAATGTGGCTGCTCGTGGTTGCGCTGATAGCTCGAATCGTACTCAGCGCCGTCAAAATAGCCGGGTTGGCCGCGCGACTGAACTGGCCGGTCGATGTATCTTCCCTGATCATCCACCTCGGCAGGATCCTGGATCGGGAGATCTTGTTGTGATACCTGAGAGTCCGGTGGGGGGCTTCCGGAGTCTTTGTTGATACCCATGGCCCTTGAGAACGACTGCGGTAGCAGAGAGAACCGACGGGGGTTCTGTGGCTTCTCCAGGGATGTGTGAGAACCGCTGATGCTACCGCTTCGCTTCTTGCCGAATCCCAGGGAGAATGAGCGGCGTGAGGCTCTCGAGTCTATCGAAGGCCTGGGCTCGCCATTGCCAGGCATGTTGTTGGGCATACTGACCGGAGGGTACTTCCTTGATTTGTCCTCGCTCGGGTGCTCAGATCGCCTCTTGTTCTTACCGCCAAACATGGAACTGTTGCGTCCGAGGAGCTTGGAACCAATGTCTGTGAGAGTGCTGGATCGTCGGTGACCCCTGCCCTCGCTCGTGGGCGATGGAGCAGGTCTCTCACCACCCTGCTCGAATCCAGAGACCCGGGCAAACTTGGGCGGAACGGCACTGACACTAGGGTGGCCCATTGTCTGAGTCTCGTGCGCATTGGGCTGCTGGATGCTACCGTGAGCATTAGTGCCTGCCACCGAGGGAGGAATGGGCTGGCCGTACGATGCACGAGCACCGCTGCCCAGGCCCATTGATCCTGAAGACGCCATTGATCCCCCAGTCTGCGGTCGGCCGCCGGTGGTCATGTACACATTGTCGGATGTCGACCGCGTGTCGCGGCCCGGTCTCGAAGAAGCAGGCATGTTGTTGCGATAGGCGCTGGGAGGGCGGGTGTTCTGCCGGCTCGACTTGGAGTAGCTATCCTTCGAAACGGGAGGGTCGCGCGGGAGGGGTTTGTCCTTGGGGCTGGTGTTGACCTCGACAGGGCCTTGACTACTCGAACGTGCCCTTGACTTGCCCCGGCCGGGGGACTGGGCGGCTGCGGCCTCTCCACGCTGGGTCTGCGTCGTCGGCGCGACATACTCGACCTGGACGGTTCGGCGTTTTGAGTCCTTGTGTTGAGGAGGCTTCGCGCTGGCGCTCTCAGCTTCGGGATCGATATTGCCATGCTTGGAAGCCAAGCCTCCAACCGAAGTAGGGCCGGATGCTTTGGAAGACTTCGAGGGCTCGCGGACCGAGGCGCTGCGCGCAACCATTGGCTTGTCATCCTCGGCAGGGACAGTGGTGTTTTGGATCTCGCCAGGCGTCGTGGTGCTGCTGGTGATGAACTCGACGACATGCGCGTACTCGCTGAGCCAGCTATGGCGCGCCACTTCGAAAAGGTCCGCCCTCTTTCTAGGGTTGGGGACCAGAATCCGTCGGAGTAGATCTCGCGCGTGTGGTGTGACGTATTCGGGGAAGGTCAGGGGCGTGTTGACGATGTACTTGTACAACAGGTTGATATTGTCGCCTTCCGGGTTCGCAGGGTCGTCATCGAAGGGGAGATAGCCAGCAAGCATGGCGTACTACAAGCTGTTAGCAAAGTCTGCGCAATTCCAAGGGGCTTCAATACTTACGAGGATGACACCGCAGCTCCAGACGTCGACCTTGCGTCCCGTGTAAAGAGAGTCGCTGACGACCAACTCGGGAGCTGCATAACAGGGGCTGCCGCAGCTCGTCTGCATCAGGTCGCCCTTTCTGGTGCCGTTGGTCTTGATCTTGTCGAGCCCGGCTCGCTTGACGAAATCGCGATCGCTGAGATTAAGCTCCTCTTCTTGGTTAAGCTCCTCCTCGGCATCAAATGTGTTGGCGAACCCGAAATCGGTGATAATGATGTTGCGGTTCCTGTCGAGCAGCAGGTTCTCAAGCTTCAAGTCTCGGTGGACGATGCCCTTCTTATGAAGATATCCTACGCCCGAGACAAGCTGAGCGAACAGCCTTCTCGCTGCGTTGTCTTTTAAGTAGCGGTGATTCAAGATGTAGTCAAACAGCTCGCCTCCAGAAGCGTATTCGAGAATAATGCCAATGTGTCGCTCGGTTTCGACCATTTCGTGCAGGCGGACGATGTTGGGATGTGAGATGCCACGGAGAATAGCAATCTCACGATAGATTTTGGCAAGACGGGACGGGTTGTTGCCGACATTGTCTCGCTTGATTAGCTTGATGGCGACCTGGAGGACAATTAGCTACAGAGAGGGAGAGGAATGGAGATGGAAGAAACCAACCTGAGTGCCACCATCCTGCTTCCAGCCAAGCTTCACCTTGCCAAATTCACCCTCTCCAATAGTGTTGCCGAGGATGTAGTCGCCGAACTTGACCACCTTGTTGTTCTTTGAGTGATCCTGACGACTCCTACCTGCCCGTCGGCTGTCATCATGCTCCGAAGTAGCAACTACAGGGGGTGGCGCGGCCTCATCGATGGAATGGCGAGGCATGGCCTCCGCCAGCCGTTCCTTCTCGCGCTGTGCGTCGGCCTCGGGTTGGGATACGATAATTCGGTTCAGGACCTCGCTCGCTTCCCGTGACGGCTGCCGAGGTGAGGATGTCGACTGTGAAGGGGCATGTGATCGGATGGGCACAGCAGTCTGCTGACCAGTTTGACGGCTGTCGCGGGAACTGCTCGGGCGATAGGCCTGTTCGTGCTGTGGCTGGCCTCTCCGGCTCCGAGACGAAGAGGCTTCGCCGTGACCGGAATCAGCACCATTGACCTCTACCCTTGAAGGCTCAGGCTCTCCGCGTCGCGGTGACGCAGCAGCTTTGTCATTTGCATAGTCGCGTCTCCTAGAGCTGCTGGGAGGGTTGGTGGATGTGTGGTTCGTCGAGGACGTGCGGGGAGGCGCCACGGGAGGCATGTTGTTGCGTCGCCTTTCGGGCGAGGAGGCACGAAACTCGGAGGGTGCAGATGTGACGGGGACGGGGCTGGCAATGGCGGTGCGGGACGTCATTGGCGACAGGTAGCTCGCGTCAAGATGTGCAGGGGGCGTGTTATCCGCTGAGGTATTTCGAGGAGCTGTCGTGAAGTCGGACGTTTTGCAGACTCGTTGAGATGATGGGCATGGTACGCCGTGCAGTTCGGAGGAATGGCTGGGCGGATGCCTTGAGCGTCAGCCAGGGGCGACGTGTCGCGGCCCGACGTTGGTTGCTTCGAGCGTATTGGCCGGTCCTGCAGAGCGATTCCTGACAAGAAAACGCGAGCACAGATTGATTCAAGCGTGTGAGCCGACACACGGGCTAGGATGCTGGACGTGACCGTGATTTGCTCCCTCTGCAACTGTTGTTGTTGTTATCTTGGGGCCGGTGATCAGCAGCCGGCGTCCAGGCGGAAGGAATGGAGTTCGGGGGCGAAGGAGACCGCGAGATGCTTTTCCCGACAAGGGAGGAAATGCGCAGCAGCAATCGGCAGCGGTGGCAGCTGAGCTCTGTTAACGGTGAGCCGGTTTCAGGAAAATTCGCTCTCGCTCCTGCAGCGTGGGATGCAGACGGGGGCGAGCTGTCGTGTCCTGCGTCCTGCGTGGTTGGGATTGGACGTAGTAAAACCGCCCTGGCAGCCTGTATCGTGCTAACCAATGGGGCACCGAGAAGACTTCGATCTGGGTGTGTTGTCAAGCGTCGTCGTTGGGAGGCAGGATGGCCCGGCGATTGGTTTTTGTTGTTGAAGAGGTCAGGCGAACGACGATCCTTTGACAGGCCGCAGTGGGTGCTGGGGACTGGGTGCCTGGGCGAATGGAACCAGGGTGTGTTTGATGCGAGGGCGCGGGCGCGGGCGTGCGTGCCTCCTGCACGGTCGGTCGCCTGTCGTTGTCGAGGGCGACGACGATGGTGGCAGACCAGGAGGAACAGCGACAGCAAGGGAAAACGCGGTCAGGGACAGCCAGTAAGGGACAAGGCCGGCAATTGGAGGAACCAGACCAGGAACCTTGAGCTGACGAGCTGGCTTGCAGCGCGAGCAAACGAGAGGCCGATCGGATCAAGTGCTGCAAGCTGCAGGCAACGCAGGGCAGCAGCAGGCTTTAGGGGGGAAGGTGCCTGACGCAGCTAGCGGGCTAAGCACCGAATCGCTTTGTTGTCGTGGTCCGGTGTCAAATGGGGGAGGCTGGGAGGTTGGGCCGCTTGTTCGTTAGGTCGTCCGTTCCACTGAATTGTCTCGTCTCGCTGGTTCGTCGGTTCGCTCGCTTGTCAGTTGGTTGGTCGTTGGACGAGTGGCTCACGCTCTATCGCTCTCTCGGCGACTCTCCTTTGGTAACAGGAGGGCGGTGTGCTGGACGAGGCGAGGCGGAGGAGGAGAGGAGGAGGTGTAATGAGGAAGCAGAGGGCTTGCAGGAAGAATCTCCCCCCAAATGACAGGTGATGGGGAACACGAGGGAGAAAAGGGAACGCCAGAGGCCGATGTGATGAATGAGCGTCAATGCTCTGGTGCTTGGTGCTTGGAGTAAATTTGACGAGATGAGACCTAGGATGAGCCGGTTACAGCGCTATTCCTTGTCGAGGCCCGTCGACTCGAGGGCCCTGTCCGAGATTTGTGGAGGGATGTCAGGATGGCAGGTACGAACGACGCAGGTACTGCCGCTGCAGGAGATGGGCAAATTGATGCGGAGAAGGCGCGACGGTGTACATTGGGAGGCGCCACTGAAACAAGTACCCTCGGCGGCCGTCACTTCCCTGTCTGGTGGCCAATGCCTGGATACCTACCTACATACTGTGCTTCCTTCCTGACTTTCCAAACCATCTCGAAGGTGGCTATGGAAGCTACGACCCACGACAAATGAGCAGCGCCCCCGGCCATGCACCCACCATCGCGCGCCTCGCGCATCACCCGCTATGTCTGTCTCCATCATGTTGTTGTCTTCAGTGCGCCGTGTTTATTCAACCGTCCGAGTCTCGACGGACCGAGCCTTCTCTCACACGACATCGGCAGCATCTTGCTCGGACTTGCTTCTTTCATCGTCGCGACATCTCAACACGCCTGAACCACCATGACAAGACATGATTTGGAAAGAACACTCGGCTGGACTCGAACTCCCACTAGATCTGCGATGATCTGCCTCGAAACTCAGCTATACATCTTGCATTCCGGAGCTCGGAGTATCGACATTGTCAAAAAGGGAGAGGGCTTGACACTGGCATGGCATGGCATGGCTTGACGGCGTGGTCCACCATCCGACGACAGCAACAGGATGTCGCGGTGCATCTTCGACGCGTTGCTCGCTCCACCCGCCTTGTCTGGCCCTCAACATCAGATCGAAATCCGTTCAAGCATCGGCATCGACTGTCATTAGACCACGCAGACCAACATGTATTGTTGACATGGACGCGGTTGAGCTGGTCATGCAGTGAGCATGTTGAGGACGGCATACCCTTGTTCGCAGAAGAGCAGAAACCTGGAACGCAAAAGGCGACCATTGTAGGTTTGGCATCGGGCACCAATGGCCGGACTCCCATTCCTGGCAGCACGAAGAGCTTCCCCCTCCATACCCATCATGTCTCTCACTTGACGCCCAGAGGGCCCAGCGGTCCGGTTCGGCGGCCAGACGTCATGCCGCCGGCTGTTGCCAGCGCCGAAGAGGGGGGCACACACAAGCAGCGGCATCCCGGCCTTTCAATTCTGCCTGGACAGCGCGGCGTTCGAGTCCGCGTCGCTGAACCATCTGGACTGTGAGACGGACGTCTTTAGTCGATCCACATTGCCCAAGGCATGAATCCCAACTCGGGTTCGTCTCGTTTCTTGCGCTACTCGGTACGAAGTTACACGGCGGTTGACGACTGGAACCTCGACTCGCCCTTGCATTGACACACGGCAGACACCCTCGTACGGCAACGATTGCTTGCCGGCTAAACCACAGAATGGCCAGCTGCCAAAGACATGCACACTCTCTGGGCCTCGCTGATTGAGCGCGCACCTTCCCAACCACCTTGCTCCCCGAGGCTACGAAGCCAGCCACGGCTGATGGCCTATCTCCCGATCCGGCTGCTCGGTTCGTGACGGCAGCGGGAACTTGATCGAGCTTCTTCGTCTTGTCCAACCCCTCAGTGGTCCACTTGTCTCTTGTTCCTGCAGCTGGGCTGAAGCCCGTTCGCTCCGTTGCACAAGCCGCAGCCTTAATCCCGCCCATCCATCTTAACCTGTTTCAATGTCCCGCGTCGCTGTCGGTGCTGCATTCTTTTCGGCTACCGACAGCCAGCTGAACGCGAGGCTGGAGGGAAGGCGTGTGTTCTCTCGAAAATTCGATTTCGCAATTAGCTCTGCCTCGATTCATGGCCTTCAAACCGTTTGACCGTTCAACCGACAGTCCGCCGTCATCGAGCATAAACATCGGAGATGAAGCGCATCGCCTGCAGGGGGGAGCCTGCGGCCTGCAGGGGCTCAAATCTGACGCCAGCTGTCTGTCCTGCTGCGGGATCAGCACCCTCCCCACTCTTCCATCGAGGACAGATGGGATGGCAGCCGAGCATCGTCCTCCCACCCATCACCATCCTTGCGATGCGACGCACCCTTCTCTTCGGGCTCACCGAGCCGATTCCCTATCATTACGTAGCCGCCTGGCCCTGATGCTTTCTTCCGCACAACGGAAAACATGTTTGCCCCGCCAGCGCCCGCCCTCGAAACATCCAAGACCGAGTGTGGGTGGTGCATGAAGCCTCAAAGAAGCACGCTGCTTATTAGCCCGCTTTGTCCACCCGCACTCTGTCGGAAATGGGCTATTTATGCTGGGGTGTCAACACTTTGCTAAATTGCCCGCGCACAATAACGCGACGCGCTCGCGTGAGGACAACACACGGCCGCGCGGTTTGTATGGTCTGATTGTGTTCTTGGCCGTCGTCCGGCCGGCCTCGGAAGGGAACGTTCTTTTGTCGTGCCGTTGAAAGCTCAGGCTGGGTCAACTCGGGGGCGCGCTGAAAGGCGAGTGGCTGCCTTTGACATGCAGGCGCGCTGCATTGGAGACATTGCTCGTATGCAAAGGGCCGTTTGTGAGCCGAGGGGCAGTGATTTAGGCTTAGGCTCGCTGCAGTGCTTCCCACCATTTGCGGTGAGCGACGGCAGGCCACCGCAGCAACGTGATGTCCCCGGGACGCTGGGCTTTATGGCCTGTCGAGCGTAGTGCGATGTCCCGTCGGGACAATGACTCCGACGGGTTTGTGCATGTCGTGATTGAGGTTTCACGCCTCAAGTGACGGGCCTCGTCTGAGGAGTGAGAAGCAGGGTCTAGATACGACATGCGGCAGCAATCATCGAGCCATCATCTACTGAACAGTGTCGTCTACGTTTGCGCAAATCTTAAGTCTACCTCTACAGCTTTATGGAAATGTCATATGCGTCCAGCGCCAGGCCCACCGCTGTCACGGTCCCGCTGTACGCGACCAGGACGCCCATCGCAGCGACGGGCCCGACGTGCAGCGTGGGAACGGTCATGTTGACGAGCCCCGTCAGGAGGTTGGCCAGCAGGAACAGGACCAGGCCGTTGCGGTTGTAGGCCCTGACGACGCGGCTCGTGGCGGTCAGGTAAGCCTCCCTCTCGGACTTGGCGTCAGGGGCGTGGTAGAAGGCCGGGAAGAAGAGCGTGTCGACGAGGCAGTAGAAGAGGATCTGGCCCGAGTTGAAGGCGGCGACCCACAGGACGTAGGGCAGGTTGGCGAGGCGGCGGGAGACGTCGAGGCCGTCGCCCCAGGTGTAGCTCGTGGCGAGGAAGTAGAGGGCGCTCCAGACGCCGGTCCAAACGGCCATGGTGAGGAGCAGGGTGGTGCGCTGGGTGGCGGGGTCGGAGGTGCTGCGGGGGTTGATGTTGCGCGGCAGGATGTACATACCCGTGTCCTGGCCGGCAAGGAAGATGGCGAGATAGCCGAAGAAGCTGAAGATGCCCTCACGGTTGGCGGACAGGAGGTCGACGCGCGGGGCGGTGAGGATGTAGGCCTTGAGCGAGGTGCTCTCGAGGACGACCTGGTAGAAGACAGCGAGGAGGATGGCGAGGGCGGCGTAGCTCGGGACGATGCGCAGGGCGGACTGGAAGAGGGCGACGAAGGGGGGCAGGAAGCCGAGGGTGAAGAAGAAGTTCCAGTGGACGCCGTACTCGGACACGTGCTCGGCGTAGTCGAGGCCCTTGACGCTGAGGAGGCGGACGAAGCCGAGGGCGAGGAGGGGCAGGGAGTGGCGCAGGGAAGTCAGCAGCCGGGCGGCCAGCGGGGTGGAGCGGCCGGCGGCGCGCTCCTTGAGGACGGGGCGGGCGGCGACGACGCCGGCTGAGAAGACGAAGGAGCCGACGCCCATGTCCATGAGAGAGGTGCCCCAGGTCTCGACCTTGGCGAAGCGGCGGGGGAAGAGGCGGAAGTCGACGGCGAGGATGGCGAGGCAGGTGACAATTAGCATGCCGCCGCGGTAGTTGGTCAAGAAGGGCTTGACGGAGAGCGTGGAGAGCGGGCCGGACGCCGCATCCGCGCCGCGAGACGTCTGCTTGACGACATTCTGGGGCGGGACGACGGGTTTCCGCCGGGGTTGGGATCGAGGGAGGAGGTAGATGAGGAGGGCGGGACCGAGGAGGAGGGCCCAGAGGAGGAAGGGGCTGTTGGCATAGAGGGTGATGGAGAGGAGCAGGGCGCCGACGTTGAGGAGGTAGTCGACGAGGAAGGTGAGGGGGTTGTCGGATTTGAAGAAGGACTGGCGGGTCTGGAGGACGGACCAGAGGAGGGAGGCGACCTGGTTCTCGTCAGTCACTGTGTTGCGTCGTGGCGTACTGTACGTGTGCGGCACTTTGGTGCAAGGATGTTGGTCTCTCTCTCTATCTCTCTTTTTTCTGAAGAGAGGGGTAAGGGGAGGGGGTGAGAGAGGAGGGGGGGCGAGGATGCGGCAGCGAGAAGGGACAAAGACGTACAGGAGCAACGCCGATTACGTAGTTGATTTCGCCAACGGGACCACCTGAGAGGTTTGAGACGAAGTCCTCTTTGAGTTTTTTGTAGTTTGCGTCGGAGGTCGACATGCTGGCGGAGGTGGTGGAGGTGGTGGTGGTGAAGGACTAGGCGGGAGGTCTCTTAGTGGATGATGGTGGTGGTGGTGGTGGTGATGCTCGCGGAGGAGGCTCGAAACATGGCGTTCGGGGACGGTCTCGCCGGGGGGGGGCAGAAGGTTTGAGGTTTATTTCAAAAGTGATAAAGAGTGTGAGGCCAGCTGCCAAGTGGCCACTTGATAGACTGGCGGAGATATGTCGAAGAGAGGCGAGGTGTCCCGAGTCTGTTGACAGTTTGACGCCTCCAGTCGAAAGGGCATTCGTGGGTTGAAGATTGACACGTTCGAAGTTCCCAAGTGCCGCGGCGCCCGCGTCCAAGCTCCTACCTCCCTCGGTACGTACCCAGGGGAGCTCGTGCCTCTCAGGCCAATAAAAAGGCAGGATCGTACCACGGACAAGGATCCGCGAATCGCGGTGGAGAGAGGCGCCTTTGACCTCTGGCGTCTGCTTCAGCCACAGTGTCTACCGATTCCCAGCCACATGGTAACTCCTCCGCCACGACCAGCACCATCCACGCCCAGGGCATCATCGGTCTTCCTCTTCAACCATCATCTGTATCATCGTCATCATCATCAGCGCCAGAATCAGCGCCATCGCCCGTTCTACAGCCGGCAGCAACTTCAACATGCAGGCCATCATCACCATGCCCTCGTGATCTCTTCTCCCATCAGCCGCTGCATCAAACCCGCACCCTCGCCGCCTCGTGCCCGGAACCGACGCCAGCCAGCCGTTAGTGCCACTGGCCGTTCCCAGCCCTGATCGTCCCTCTTGCTTCTTCCTCGCATCTTGGCTCGGCGGTGCTAGTGCGGCGTGGGGTATGGGTGGATGTCCAGACGGCCGACTCATGGCCGACACGACCTTTTTCTTTGTTCTCCCTGGCGTCTGACAAGCATTCCCAAGGCTTCTTCTCCCATACACTGGGCCCAATGCGACAAGTGGTCACCGGTGGCTCTGGCTCGCCTGCCCGCCCCCCCTTCCCTGTCAATTCCTTTGTTCTCGTCCCGGTCCCAAGGCAAGCCCAGAGCAGCCCACAGAAGCCAAGCGGCCTGAGCAGCTCCAAACAACCTTGAAGGAATGCCGCAACCGCTCTTTGTCACGTCACAGTCGACAACAGGAATACGGTCCAGGGTGGCCAAGAAGGCCTCCCCCCAAGTCTCACCCTCTTCCCTGTCGTCTGGTCTGGTCTGCCCTTTGAGCCTTTGACCCTGTGGGGTGTCAGGCGTGTGCCAGCGTGTCCCTCACGCCAGTGCTGCCCGTCCTTTCATTTCCACCGTCACCGGCACTGGGCTGCTAAAGAAAGGATCCGTCTTTGGCCCGGTCACTCAGTGGTGGTGTGGCTCTGCGCCGCGCCGCTTTGCCCTGCTCTGCTCCGCGAAAGCTGCTCTGCTCTACCTGAAGGCGACACGAGACGACGTGAGACGGACCCGGAGGAGGCCTGACTAGCACCGCGAAGCCGCCGCCGACGAGCTCGAGCGAAGCAAGCTTGCTTCAGGGCGCCCCAGAAGAAAGAATCCCGTTCCCAGATATACCTCGCCCCTCGACCCGGCTCGCCTCAAGCGTTTCTCTCCCTTCCCTTATGTAGGAAGCAAGCATATGTTGACTTGCCTCTTACTTCCAACCCTTCCTTCACCCGCCTCCTCCTCCTCCTCATATTCCTATCATCTGGCCATCACTCGTCTCAGTTCCACCTACAGCCTTCCCCGAGCCAGCACTTCTCCCAACTTTACGTGCCTTTTCCTGATACCCCCTTGGCTCGAAGCAGTTCATTCGACTTTGACCGGTCCCTGCTATCTCTGCGCTTTGCCATACTGGTCAGACATATATTCTTCCATCTCAGCACATTCTCATCCTCATCGCCCTCAAGCCCAACATGGCGACCCCCATGGATGATCGGCCTCGCCCAACCTTGACGCCGCTATGGACTCCATACTACAGTCTCGATGCCGGCCTTCCTCACTCACCACTGAAGGCTCCTCACGCCGCCCACGTGTACTCTCCCTCGCCCAGATCCCCTAAGACCCTCCCAACCCCTGTCTATCCCATAGGATCTCACGACGGCGCCATGAGACAGCACGAGCGGGCCATGGTGGAACGTCTTGATCAGAGGCTGCGGCAGGACAAACGGGGGGGTGAAATGTCTCCGCCGGGGTCGGCATGTGTGTCAAGACCACTTTCGCCCATCACCGAAGGCCGGGCGAGCGCAAAGAATCTCTCTCCAGTTATCGGATCACCGCTGCCCAGCGCTCGAAGGCAACTGCCACCGCCTCCCACCCCGGCCTCGCCAGCGACCGCTTTTCCTCGACGACAAACCCTCGTAGCGGAGACGCGGTCCATGCTCCTGGCAGGCCTCACCGAAGACCCGGATCGCAGGCAGTCCGTCCCTGTCAACAGGTCTCGAGGAGTCTCAAAGGCGCAGCAGACCCTTCTCCTGGAACAACTTCGAGCCTGGGGCCACATCTATTTCGGTGACGCGAAGAACGCCGACGTCTTCGTTCAAGCTGTGGCCCTTCGGCGGCCTTCAGATGCCAGCTCCGCCTCAGGGCATTCCAACGCGGACGAAACGCCCCAGCAGTCTCCCAAGCTTGGTTCTCAGCCTCGCAGTCACGCAACAGTCCGAGCCCGCGTGCGGCCCCGCGACCTGAACAGGAAGCCGTTCCTCATCCAGCGCGAGTTCGACATTACAGAGTTGCGGTCGACCATTCCCGATCCCCTGCCAACATCAACAGAGCCAGCAGACCACCGCCCATCGCTGGCAGACGCCCATCGGCGGTCTCTCCCGGGGCCGCGTCGACGCTCAAGCAGTGCTCGCCTCGGCATGCAGTCCGTTGGTCACGGCCTTACACAGCCCTCTGGTCGGGAGCCTCGGGCCACCCGTGGTTCTCACGGCGCAGTCCCCATCCGTAAGTCACGCCCTCAAGCAACTTGTATCAGACGTTGGGTGTTAACATGTTGTAGACCTCGAGTACGCCCGTTCATATCTCCCCGTGCTGGCGGCTCTCATGGTCTCTGGCCACGTCCGCGAAGGCGATGTGATAGACCTCCCCCTCCCTCATCCCGAGGCCTGGTCCTCCACGGTGGCTTACGTTTACACCGGCCAGGGCGAGCTGACGGATGCCATCCGGGAGAACATTCTCCACTTGGCCGGCAAAGTCTGATCCACGAGCTTGATGAATTACGATTTCCCTTCTACCGTGTCCGCCGTCCCGAAACCCGAGAGCAGGACTTTTCCGGAGCTTTCTATCTTCTTTGTCGCCCACTGCTTCGTGTTCCCCGTGTTGATCGCCCCGATCATCAGCATTTTCATTCGTTCCGCCCCCCTCCCCTCAACCAAATGCATATCATCTTCTTTGTCTCCCCACGGCATCATGACACGTCCAGGAACCAAACAAAAGAATGCAAGCGAGCTAGGTGGATAGGATAGACGGACCTTTGTTTTCTTAGCTCCTCAACGTCTTCGGACGAGAAGGAAAAGTTTAATATCTAGCCGGGCTCCATCGCCCCCTCCCCACCAACCACCCTTCGATGAATACCTCGTTTCTCCTCTGTACGCAAACAGCAAAACACGCAACGGTGCCCTCGTCTCCGCAGTGACCAGCCCGTTCGTTCCCCGCGGTGATACGCGAAAACTCTCCTTGACCAGCCCTCCCCTCGCAGGCTGGGGATCGACGGGGTGCGGTTGCGGTAAGGCTGGCTGTGGCTAGGCCGCTGACGCCGTCCCGGCTGGCGGCGCTAGTTCGGTTGACAGAGGGGAACGGGGTGGATTCTGACTGAAAACGGGCGAGCCGGCCGGGTGCGTTGTCTTGGATTTGGGGACGGGAGGTGACGTGGGCTGATCGCTAGCCGTTCGCGGCGATCGCGACGGATGCGATGAATCTGCCAAGGCGTGAGGTGGTTCGGAGCCGACAGATCTTCGAGAAGAAGGAGGGGCGGCGGCCAAGGAGCGTTGAAGTCTTGAGTTCGGACGGCGCTCGCCACAGAGGATCTGTCTGCCCGGCCTTGAGAGGTCGGCCTCGTTTGCGAGGCGCTTGTCAGGAGCTTGTTAAGTGTTGACAGGCGGCTGCCCGGTTTTGAGCTGGCAATGGTGGCGAGGGCATTTGGCTCCTTCGTGGGAGAGCTTGACGGGTGGGATGAGGCTTCAGGGGGTTGTCTGCCTGGGCGCTGAGGATCGAGGAGCACTCCGACCGATTTCCGAGCTGGAGATTCTGATCCAGGCGGTTATGGAATGCGACGAGCTGGGGAGGCACGTTGGCACGCGGAAGTCCATCCTGTAGAGATTTCCACTGTGAGATTCCACATTCCAGCACCCGCATCGTCGCATGTCACGAGGCGTTTGACTTTCGAGCATTCGCCGTAGGAGAAAGCCCATCGTTGTCCCGTAGATTCCTTCAATCACGCCTCAACATGCCCACCCAGGTAACTGGGTTTTTCAGCAGACTACCAGTTGGCAAGACCTTGCTTCACTCTACACAGCAATTCAATAGCTCACATCCGCAGCTCCAGCTGGGGATGTGTCTCACCCTCCGCTCCACTTGTCTGACTCCGTGTTCTCGAAAGTCCTGAGTCGTCGGTTTGTTGCTCCACACATGGCCGTGAAGATCAACGCCACACAGCTTGGAGGCCGACAAGGTCGAAGGCTGAACCGTTGTAGCGCTCAGCTTCGGACGATCACGTACAATGGAGGCCTAGACCACCCACCTCTGTCAGAAGCTGTCAAAGGCTGATCGTTGCCGTGTTCGTCATGTCGTAGAGATACAAGGGCTGCCTGTATCACCTGAGACATGACATGAATGTCAATACAGTACCTTTTCTTAAGGAATCACAGGCTTCAAGATTGAATTTTCCGGATCAGGGAAGGGACACCGCCGACAATCAAGTTGCGAACATTCAAGCATGCTTGAAAGGGAACGTCGTTAGCAAGCTACGACCACAGCTCATCGTCGACGTTCTCACATGTCGTCGCCCGCCCGAGTGGCGTGTCATGAGCAGATTCAAACTAAGCAGAAGACCAAAAGAAAAACATACAACACCAGGGATTCGCTGGTGGTCACCCACCCAACTACTAGTCTGGCCCTTATTGGGTTATCGATGGGAGAGCGGACGGGATCCCGAGTTCTCCAATAGGTATGGTCGTATGTGCTCGATGGTTCACAGAATGCGGACCATGGAGCTTACGGGCCAGTTGCACCGCCTAGTGTCGTAAGACAGTCGCGACACGAGCCTCAGATATGATCAGTATCAAATCAAGACAAACCAGCCCATCATCGACGAGGGTGGGGGTAGCACTGACGTGCGATGGTGCCAGTCGAACATCTGATCGGGCTAAACAGCTGGTTATTCACATGTTTTCTGGCGTGATGTCTGACGCCGCAGTACGACCCTCCGGGACCGAACTTGACCTGTCTGGAGAAGACATATGACCCACGTGCCGTTTTGTTAGCAATACGCCAGCAGCGCCAAATAGAATTGAAGAGCTCCGTCTTTCACGACAACCCGGGAACAGCATTCGAGACAAACGACCTGATTGGTGAGTCTCGGAAGCACAGCTTCAAGGGAGTCTCGGAAACCAACGGACGCAAGGTCCCTTGTGTCTGCCCCGAACGAGACTGCTGCGCAGCTGAGACTGGATAAGCCACAAACGTACGGCACGGAAAATGACAGAAAGCAGCCACAGGCAATACGACGGGCTGGGCCCCCCAGCGGCACCCTGGTGATGGCTTTGACGAGCTCATCGGTCGGCGCCACCGACTCACATGTGTTCCAGATGTACGTCCCACTACTGCCAACGGGGATGATCCGGGGATGAGACATGCTGTGGCGCGCCGAGATCGACGCGCCAGGCCCCCCTCCCCCGCCTCGACGGTCGGTCGGCCGGACGGTCGAACGGCCGGCCCCGTTTTCGCCCCGTCGCCCGGGGTCACCGGCGTGTGGGAATGGTTCGCGGCCGGCCGACCACCGGAGTGCCGCCTACCCTGTATCCAAGATGCCTTCTCAAACCTAATCTCTCAACGATCTCGGGGTCCAGCAAGCCGAAGCGCTCTGGCCAAAGTATATCATTGACAAGCTCCAATAGCCGCTGTCCAGTGGGCGGCGGTCCCTCCGCCTCCAGCTGAGCGAGACCGCCGCCGCCGCCCGGCCGACGGACCGAGACCGTTTCTCTCGACAACGGCACGCCACTCGCGCATGTTCGAAGTATCGCAAAAACGGCCAGTCTCTCGCTGGGCACATCCCAAATTGAACGAGAACAACAAACAGAGCCCCGCCCCCTCCCCCCTCCCCCCTCATCATCCCGTGTCTCATGGTGTCACCACAGTCATCCCGCCCACCTCTTCCTCCTGCACATGACATGTGATGTCTTACCAGGGAAAGACACCCAAAGGCAACACAGACAGACAGACAGACCACCCATCTCGCGGCAGCCTCGCTCGAGAGCGCGTCCCTCCCTCTGACCAGAACGGGTAGAGCGCGTCCTCACACGGGCGCCGGACATGGTGGCCTCCCCCCTTCAGAAACGGCCGCGCCCCGCGCAATTGGCGCGCCAGACTTGGTGCTTCCCTGCCTCATCCCCCCCCNCCCCCCCCCCCCCCCCCCCCACCCTCATCAACCCCCGTTTTCCGCCCAAAAGCGACGAGGCACATACGCAGAAGCGGACACTGCATTTCTGTGGTACTCGTATGTTGTGGAAAGAGAAAAAAAAAAGTTGACAGAATTTCGAACTGTCGCTCCTGTTTCTGCTGGCTGCTGCAATACACCAGAAAGTAAGACGCGACAATCAAGTTACAGAGGACCCCCCTCTCCTTCTCCTCCCCCCCTCCCCCCCCTCTGTGTCTTCCCCCACCTCCTCCTCTCATCAAGCGTCAGCAAGATGCAAGCAATCGCTGCGTCATGCACGCTCAGACGTGGGCTGCCTTCTGTGCTTCTTTGTATCGTTGTATCGGCACGCCCCCCCTTCCTGCTTTCTCTTCGTCCTCAGTAAGGTACTCAGCAGGTGGGCCGGCGAGCCTGCTCTGCCTACCTACTTACCTACCTAGCTCGCTAGCTGCCTTAGGGAGGGGGAGCAGTGGGCAGCGGGCGGGGCGGCGCTGACGAGACGAACTCACTGCGGCAGCACTGTGCCATGGCACGCAAGCACAAGCGCAAGCACAAGCACAAGCAGGCCAAGCCAGAGCCAGGACGGCAGCAGCAGCAGCAGCAGCAACAGCGGCGGCGGCGGCGGCAGCGCAACCCCCGCTCTCGGCGCGCGCTGCGCGTCATGAATCGGGCCTGTGGACGGGAGGACAGGCCAGAAAGAGCGAGAGATCCCCCACGGGCGTCGATGCCATGACGAAATAAATGATTTCAGGAAACATCACCACGAGACGGTCAGAGGCACGCCCGGCGGCCTTCTCGTCGCGGCATCTCGCCTCTCTGCCCGCCCGCCCGCCCGCGGCCGAACGACGGGCGAAGCTGGGGACGTAATGCGCTATACGGTGCCGGCTCGCCATTACCCGTGAGGTATATATCGGAGACCACCAGGCGACCGAGACGGCCCACGTAGGGGCGCGCGCGCGGAGCCCGTTGGCGGTGGCTGGACGACTTTGACGGCCCGCCGTGTTTGGCTCCATGTTTCGGCCCTGCTTTTTTTGTTACATGATTCGCGTGGATGTTCGCGGGTGCAGTCTCTCTCTCTCTCTCTCTCTCTCTCTCTCTCCCTCAAACGGAAACACTGGAGAAGCGCGCACGTTGGGATCGCCGTGAGCCAAGCCGGAGACGAATGGAAGGGGGGGGGTGAGGGAGGCTTGACACGCAGGCAGGAGGACGTTCTAGGCTGGTCCAAGGAGCTGCCGGCTCTTCGGGGCGTGGCAGGTTCTCGGCTCGCATCTCCGGCGGGGGGGCGAGGGCAGAGAGTCAATAGGCAGGACGGGAGAGAATTGCGACAGTTTGGGGGGGCGTGTTACGACCGCAGCGGAGAAAGGGCAGTGAGGCTCAGCGCAGGTCCTCGGGGTCCGAGACTGGCAGGCTGGCAGGCAGGCAGGCAGGCAAAGACGGTACATTTTTTCTGGGGCCAGAGATGAACAAAAAAAAAAAAAAAAAAAAAAAAAAAANNNAAAAAAAAAAAAAAAAAAAAAAAAAAAAAGACAACGCAAAGCTTCGACGGCATGGCCTGGTGGTGTGAGTGCCAGTCCGTCATGTCATCCTCCCACCAGGTGTGAGTGGGACCCCCTGCTGTCGAGATGTGAGATGCGAGATGCGAGATGCTCCCTCGCCCCTTCGAGCTCATGGCATTCGTATCGTCCGATCTTGACGACCGGGTCATCCAGCTCATTCGACGAGGGAGTGTCCTGTGTGATGACGAAGAGGCGCGATCCCGCCTGCCCCCTCCCCCAAGATATCTACTGATGTCTCACCTGCGCAAGGCGCAAGGCGCGTCCGCCTGTCTGTCTACGCTCATGTATGTCTCATACAGACAGATGATGAGGGGGGGGCGGGGGGAGCGCCCATGCGCGTCGACAGAGTCGACGATGCTAAGGCTGGGCGGGTGATGTGGACGATGGGGATGTGCGCGCCACAGTCGGCTATCTTACAGCTCAAGAGAATCGGGTCACGTTCAGGGACTGTCGCAGGCAAGGGGGGGTGTGTGAGGTGAGGGAGCTGCCTGTCTTGATGGTGGTTTGTTTGTGGTGGATTGTTGTTTGTGCTCGGTTGGGGTATTCTCGGTGATCGGTTTGAGCACCTCGGGTAAGGTGAGCGAGCGAGCGGGTGGACGAGGGACTTAACCTCGTCCTGTCCACGTACCTGCGAAGTACCTCGCCCGTACCTCCATGGCTGCTGCAGAGTCGAACCTCCTAGCGGCGATGGTGCCCAGGGATCCAGGGTCTTTGGGGGGTAGGGCCGGGACAGAAAACAGGCTCGCGTCGCGAATGGGACGATGGATCCATACACGGGCCAAGGCACTTGAGCCTCTCTGTCTCGCTCTCTGGCTCGTGTCTCGCGCCAGGCTTTCCTCCTCACTCGCTCTCTCTCTCTTCCTCTTCCTGACGCTCTCCGTCGTCAGGCGGGGCCGGGGGGGGGGAGTCTCGTTCAGCGTTGATGAGGCAGATCGGAGCGACGGAGGGCACATCTGCCTGCCGTCCGATGTGGAGGAGCGGATGGGTCTGGTGGGTTCGTCCTTGTCAAGCTGCCAAGCAAACTCTTGACAGCGAGCACGGGCTCTGTCAAGACTCGCGTGTTGTGCTGTGAAGGGTGGCACATCGTGTCATGTCATGCACAGAAGCACCCATCTCGGGGGAGCTGGTGGTGGTGGGCGAGCGACGGGCTGGCCGCTCTGCCTCTCTGGCCCATATTGCTTTTCTGACACGTCGGTTCCTTGCAGAGACGACCTCATCCCGCAGATGGGGAGCTGCACTGGAAGAGGCTTCCGATGCAGCCGGGAGATTCTCGATATGCGGGCGGCCAGGCTCTTCGTCTGGGCAGGTTGGCACGTTCGCTCCCACGGCCCCAGGTGGGATCCAGGGAGGGGTGGTGAGTGGGTGAGCGGGTGAGTGGGCGAGCGAGAGACACGGAGAGGGCGGAAGAGAGGGGTGGGTGTACATCACGAACTGGGTCAGACGGAAGAGGGATGGAGTCGTTCGTGCCGTCGACTGCACAAAGGGTGAGTCGCAATGAAGCATGTGCATGGCGTGGGGAGCCAAGGCCCAGCCTGCCTCATGCACCGCTGCATCACTCTGCTTCCGCGAGCAGATCTCGGCCTGCGCGAGGGTGTGGTGTAGAACGGAACGCAGGTCAGTTCATCTGGTTTTCGCGATGGTCGCTCGATATGGCATCGCCAGAGCAGCCCAGACCGGACAAAGAGGAACTACCGCCGGCTCACAGGATGGAGGCTGATCGGACCAGGGGCGGAGAGATGGAGGGGAAAAGAGGACACACACCCTGAATGGCATGGGGACGCCGGGACATGGGTAGCACGTCGTGCTCCCCCATCCCTACCTGGGGTTCGGCCATGACACATATCGATTGGGCCAAGTCCGCGATGGCTTTCGAGGCTCGAGCTCCCCTTGTCGTCTGCCTTGCCTTGCCTCGCTGTTGCGAGATGAGCATGCTGACCAGGTGTTCATGTGGGTTTCCCGCTTTAGCGCAACGGGGTCATCGTGTTTGGTGACGATTCCATTCTCAGTCGGATCGAGGACAGACGGACAGACACACAGCCTTGGTCGGATCGAGTGAGGTGATGACGACGCGGGTAGTGTTGGAGTGTTGTTAGCATGCAGTGCAGTCCAGAGTACGAGACGCCGGATGATGTATGCCCTGCCGCCAACTGCTTCTCGAGTCATCCGTCGGTGGAGGCTCTCGTCCAAGGGGGACGATCAGTCTTGTCTCTGGATCCCCCGATGGACAGCTCCTCCGCCATGATCGGCCATGTAGGTACTCGCGATGCCATCATGCCACCCTCCGCATCCCCTCTGGCCTCTGATCTCTGACCTCTAGCCCTCCCCTGCCCCCCCTCCCATCCACCTGCATCCTGCAGACGCAAGACGCAGACGCAGGTCCAACAGAAACTGGCCAAGCGCATGATGGCCCTCCCCCCTTTCCAAGGGACGAACGCACCGACGTCGCGCGCGAACCACAGCCGGACACAGCGGCGCTGCCACACGATGTCACCTCCTTTCGTCAACCCTCCATTGCCGTGCAGGAACACTGCAACAGCATCTGTGCCTCTCAGTTCTAGTGGAGAGACGGGAGGGAGGGGGGGCGCGCCCAGCCCACAACCCCGATCCATCGCCGTTACTGGCGAAACGATTCAGGCAGGTCGGGGGGGACAGGTTCGCTCGGGGTGGTTGGGGTTTGGGGTGTTGGCGATCGCCGTCGCGGTCCTTCAGCCAGGGCCACCGCCAGGCCTGTGTCTTTTCAACCGTGGCCGGGATGGGATGGATTAGGCGATATCCCATGAAAGTTGTGACTATCAGCGGACACACGCAGGGAGGCAGGGGGAGGGTGTGGTGCGGCAGCAGGTGGATGGATGGATGGGATGGAGGTAATCTGCATAATCAGAAAGACCCTTGGCTTGTCCATGGTTGGACAAATGTCGTGCATTTGCATTTTGACAGCCAAAAGAAACGACTCGACGTCTCTCGTCGACCGTGCCGCGCTGCGCCGCGCCGCTTGCTCTACCATTTCAGACGTCTCACGGCCATTGATCCATGATCCATCGTCTGCTGCTACTGCCTCCTCTCCACTCTCCTCCGATCTACGAGGCAAGCCAGGTTGGGCGTTGGCGACGGAGTCCAGAGGCGAACACACCTGGTAAACAGCGAGAGGAAGCTCCTCCGTCTCCTCCTCCTCCTCCACTCCACTCCGTTCTTATCCAGACGGGCCAGCACGTCGCCCGCTAGCGAAGCTAACTACCTTACCACTGCTAGCATCCCGACGATGGGCGTCGAGATAGCGTCCTGCGATGGTGATGGACAGGGGCTTGTCAGCGAGGCCTAGCGCACATCATACCCATGCCATGCCCTTCCTGGGCAGGCTGCGAGAAACAGCGATATTCCCGTCTCCGTCGTGGGGCCTCTTACCCCATAGCGGCTCCAACACCTCCCCCTCCTTTCGCAAGCCTATCCCTCCCCCCGAGCCCACGATCCCGAGTCGATCACTCGCCAGACCAGGGCGCGACCTCGAGGCGCTCACCACCTGATCTCTCTGCCCGGCCGGCTTGCGCCTCCTCCATGATCCACCGGCGGACGCCATATCGTGACCATGAACCCATTCTTGCATCGGACACATCGCGCTGCTAACGTGCTTCGTCTAGCCACAGCCCCCCCTCCCCTCCCCTTCCCCTCCAACCCCCCCGGTCCACAGCGGCTAGCAAGGGTACAGAAACATCATGTAAGATCTAGCCATGCACGTCGTCGTACGCAAACCCGCAGGACCACAGACCCCGAGACCAAGACCAATAGAGTAATCGACGACGCAGCGGACACCAGAAAAAAAATACCCCGTCGCCAGTTCGCTCACGTCAACATCGCGCGCCACATCTTCAACAAGGGGGGCCCACGGGACGGAGGGCATCCACCTCGGAGAAAGCGTGAGCGCTAAGGGCGAAGAGGCTGGCCCCTCGCGTAATCAGAGACACGCGCGCCAGACCTCAGTCAACCCGTCTGTCTGTCTGCCAACGAGGAGAACGTCTTGTCTTACACGCCTCAGGCCTGCTTGATGCTTGGACGTGCGACGACCGAGAGAGTCCCGTGTCTTGACCCGGAGAATATGCCAAACAGGCAGGGTGGGATGCTTAGCCCTGTCGTGTGACGCCGCGAGACGTCGTGTTCCCCATCTCTCGACCATCCCACCCCCCTCCCATGACACACCCTTCTGCGAACACCACCTCAGCCCAGGAGCCGAAGAGGGTGTTCACGAACCATGTCCATGTTCGTCATACGCCTCGCCGTCCTGTCGTGTCACCCGCCATGTTCCCTACGCAGAACAGCCGGGACGATCAAGCACGATGATCTTCCCAAGGTGGTCGACCAGCTCGTCCCCATTGGCCTCGGTAGCTGCTCCGTGCCTGCCAATCCATGCAATGGGAAGCTCGGGAGCTCGCTACACGCACACGCAGCCCAATAGCAAAGCCGGCGATGATGAAGTGATGACCCAGGTGTGCGCAGAAACGATAATTTTAGGGGTCTGGTTATTTTCCTCTCCTATGACAGTCTATCAAGAGGTCCAGGCTCAAACCGACCTCCTCAGTCTACGGCGTGGCCCCGCGCGACCGCCCTGGGCGGCGGTCTTGTCAAGGCAGCCGGAAAGCAAAGATTCCGCCCCAAACCAAAGAAAACCAAAGCTGTCCCCTACCAATCCAGGTTGGGTGACGCAACGCGTGATGTTGAAATTGACCAGAAACCCTCCCCCATTCGCTCGCCATGTCTGTCGTCCGTGGCGATTAATTCCATCGAGACCGTTTCGCAAGCCGCCATGCTGATAATGATTCTCCAACTCATGCAAGCCATGCAATCAGAAAGCAGAGACAACTTTTGCAATGCCGAAATCAGGCAGACAGGCCGCCAAGGTGGGTGAAAAACATCGACCCGTCTGGAAAAATGCCGCCAATTTTGTTTCTCTGTGAGCCTACAGGAGCAAGAGTTCTGTTCAACCTCTGCTCTCGCCAAGAAGTCGAAATCCAATTTGCCGTGTAATCGTGGTCAGTCGTTAATTCGTAAGGGTGTCCTTCCTTAGTGAGGAGGGCTCTCCGTTTTGGAGAAGGTGCCGTTTGGCATTGCGTCCTTGCCTGGAAGCGTCTTGACACGGGTCGTCTGCTGGCGCCCATCATGATGCCCGCTCTTCTCGGTCATCTGGCGCTCGTGGCGGTACCGGATGAGGTCCTGGCCATTGGGAGGCGTCGTCAGACTGGTCGCGCGCTTGGGTCGGGGTGTGAGACGAATGTCGTCGTTGGCATCGCCATCAGCACGGCTGCCCCAAGATGTCTGGCCCGAGTTAGCAGCTGGTCGGAAGATAGATGATGGGCGTGTGTTCTTACCATCTTCAGGGTGGACAAAGCGTAAAGCTTGATCAAGCCATGGAACCAGCCGAACAGAATCGAGGCCGGAAGGAACATGAGGTCGCTGGGGTTACGTCTGAACAGGCCCACAAGTTTGACGACCTTGGTGAAGCCAAAGACGAAGGCGATCTGGGCCCAAAATGCAATCCGTCGGTTCTCCGGGTCCCAATCGGCAGTGCCCTTCCAAAGAGCTAGGATGATGAAAGGGTCCATCACAAAAGCCAAGGACGTGAAGGTGGCAAAGTGCAGAGCGTAGGTGCACCAGAGCTGCTGGCTGTATGTAGGGGATCCGGTTAGCTGGCTGCAGCTTGATGGAAGTAGCAGGGGGGTGGGGAGGGAGGGGACTGCAGAGTGAGGAGGATGGGGTTCAGGACTCACGTCAGCACATATCGCTCAGTGACCATGCTGGTCCAGTTACTTCGCCAGTTGCTGCGAGCCCAGCGGGAACACTGGTACAAAAAGTTGATGCCGTTCTCAAGGGTCGTCTCAAGCTCACACTCGCGCTCGTACTGGATCCAGGTCTTCCACTGGTGGCTGACAAGCCAGCGGGTGACAAAGTTGTCGTCATCTGCGTTCAAAATGTACGGTCCCCACTTCTCGGTCTTGAAGCCCTCCAGGAAGTCGTGGCTCGAAAGGATCTCAGATCGGTAGGCGCCGGTCCGACCGGACATGCACGAGGTACCGCCGTCGATGTTGTGGGTGGCCGAGATCTCGAAGTTGCGTCGCTCGATGTAGGCAGCGCCCAGCCAATTGAAGATGCGAGTCGACCAGGGGCCTTCCCAGACACGCCTCACCCGCTGGCAGGTGCCAACGCCTCCCATCTTGGGGTCCTCAAAGGGCGCCAGAAGCCACGGCATAATCGTCTCGGGCCACGTCACATCATCGTCGGCCATGATAGTAATCTTGGTTGCCACATTGGGTAGAGCCTCGCAAACTTGCAGGCGCTTGTTGGCGATGGGAGTCGACAGTACCTGCACGTTGGGGTGCGGTAGAGTTTCGGCGAGCTTGGCAAGCGACTTGTGCTTGTCAACGGTAGTCACAAGGAGTAAGCCATAGGGCTTGCAAGCCAGGATGCTCTCAAGAGACGGGCGAAGTTCCTCAAAAACGTTGTGGATGGTCGGGATGATGACAGTCACATCTTCCGATGTGAATGTGGGCTTGGCCGGGATGGGCTTCGATTTATACGACCAGTGGCTCACGCAGTGAACCAAAAGACGCACATAGCGATGAAGCCTGTGTCCTTGTTAGGGGATGATGGTCATGATGAGAGTCATATGTAGAAAGCGACTTTAAATTTGCAAGACATCACTTACCAGAGGATGATAAAGAGGTAGAGCCACGAGGTGGTGGTCCAAAGAGACCCGAGGTCGGAAAGGATGAAGTTCAGCATCATGATGGTACTGGGAGTCTGCACGCGTGCAATCTGAGGGTCGTATCCGCGCGCGGGAGATGTTCAAGGGATTGCGGCTGCCACGTTCTAAGCGGACGCGACTGAAGATGTAGGCGGAAGGGTGGATTGGGAGAGCTTTGTAATCTTTCGCGGCGTGCTGGAGATTTCAATGGTCGCGTACCTTCCTGGAGCTGGGAGTAGGTAGGATGGGTGAGGTTTTTCGAACTCTGCTGTGGGTATTCAAGGAGGCGTCCGACTTCCTTCCTCAATTTGCGAATTGACTTATTATGGTGATTGCGAAGGGCAGAGTTTAAGTCAATGCGGCGGCGATTGAATGGCGGGATTTCCACGCGAATTCACACCACAGGATAGGGCACCCGAGCAGTTGGTCCGACAACGTCGTGAATGTCTGCGAAGGCAGGTTCGAGCCGTTAAGACCTTTGTATAGTCAAAGACTTTCGAGTCGCAGCGACCGAACGCACGACCAGAGGTGTGCAGAGGAGCAGCTGATGAGACCTTCGCTAGCCGAGGACAGGGCCAAGTCAACAACAGACACTCAGGTTGCCGTTGGTTTTGTTGAGGGGGTTGACAAGATCAGCTTCGAAGCAAGGATTTGAAGAGGGCCTTGGACTTGGACTGTCAGAAGGGTGTGTGTGATGTGGTGAACGACCGTTGCAGTGAGTGCCGCCAGAGGACCGATGATAACACCCAGTTCGTGTGTGTGTGGGATGCCGTCGGGACTTTGGGGGGGGGGCTCAACCAAGGTATTGTACAAATCTCAGGAAAAGGGTATAAGGAAACCCAGCCATTGACAGACCAATTGGTCTCAAAACAAAACAATGACCCTAGGGAATAAGTTGATTCGAGATCCTCCGGGGAAGCAGGCTGGGAGCGACAGCGAGGGGCAAAGATATATAGCCAGAAGTCCGGCCCTGGCTGGCCTTGCCTTGCCCATACATGTGCGATGCGCGCCAAGGCATCGAGACGGTAGTAGTGTCAACCGGGTGTCCGAACAGGGCAATGGGGCGTGGAGCATGGGGAGCTATGTCATGTACGTATATTGTGCAGATGATGTGGAGGGATGGGATGGATGGATGGAGAGGATGATGGATCAGTCGAACTGAGGTTGACTGCGCGTACACACTCCAGTGTACTGTACGTCGTACATGGATGGCATTTCAGGGTATCGGCAGGGGGTAGAAGAGGGGGGGAGGGGGGTGGCTCCGGCGGTTGTATCGAGGAGGGGGCGTGCTGTTGATGTGGACACCAGACCAGCCAGGAGATGGAGACTAGCGTCGACTGATGAGGCAAGAGGCGTAACCAGGTCTCTTGCGCGCCGACCCCGGCAACGGTCGATGGCCGCAAGCTTCTATGAAGTACTGAAGCGGTACCTGGGCGTACTTGGTCCAAAGAGAGTCCACTCAGAAGGGCACCGGCAGAGCAATCGGAGGCTCGAAGGGAGAAGCTTGTGAACTTGCTCGGCCACATGCGCACACTGCCATCGACAACGCCCACGCTTCACGTTGGATGGGCTGCTGAAAATGCTGGAGTCATCTCTGGGCAACCGACGCCAACGAGCGGATCGAAAGAGCACGAGCCCTCGAGCGATCAGGGCCACTCTGCTGTCTGTAGTCTTGCTGTCCTTGTTGTAAGCGCGCAAGGCCGGCCTTGTGAATCTGTGAAGGCATTTACTAGCCATGATTAGCTCCAGTCCCTAATGCCGACGGGGCAGTGGTAGCCCACTAAAACTGGTCGCCTGGACGCTTGACGAATTGCCCCTCTGCCCCCCTCTGCCCCTCACGTTGGCGGCGACTAGGGGGCAGGCGAATCAACATCACAAGCGATCTAGTGGGGAAGGATGAGCCAAGGGGAGGAGGAATTGCGGCGTTTTGCTGCCAGGAAGCTCGAGGGCGGCCGAGGCGTAGGTCCAATGACCTCGTGATAGCTGTCTGAGAACCCGAGATTCCCTGTCTAAGAATTCGCTTGGTCTTGTCTTACTGGATGCTCATTCAGAGGGCACTGAAGATGAGGGCGAGACGCGACGATTGCGCCTTGAAATTAAGGTCGCGCCTCAGGCGGGTATCGTGGCGGTTGGGTTGGTCTCAAGGTATGCTTGAACAAAGCGCATGTGGGTATGCGTGGTAGCATCAACAGCCCACGGCGGTCGAAAAGAGACAGGCAGAGGGGGGTGGCTGGAGACGACATGGACTTGGAAAAGAGGGCGGCGGCGCTTGGATGATGCGAGAATGCCCTGGCTTGATGTTTGTGAGGTCCATATCGAATGTGGCATGGAACAACAACAGCAGCTGTGAGTACTCTGGTGGAAGGCCGTCGTGGTTGGAGCCGCCGGAAGGGCCTAGAAGCGGGGAGGGATCATGAACAAGCATTTTGATTCAGTCCTGGGGCTGTAATGCAGGAGTCGTCTCGTGTCGTCAAGTACAGTGGACAACTGTGTCTCGCGCAGTCTGATGTGTTTTGCCCTCGAGAACTTGGTTGGTGGCTCGGTGGCATGTGGCATCAGAGACATTGAACATCCTTGGACGTGCTTCCCTCCTGTCCAGAGGAGAGAGTTGATATCTGACAGAAGTACTGCCTGGAGTAAACCGTGGTACTGCGTAGAGACACACCCGCTACTGCTGGGGGGAGGGGAGTGGGGGGNGGGGGGGGGGGGGGGGGGGGGGGGGGGGGGGGGGGGGGGGGGGCCACAGAACGCACACATTGCGGAGAGTCGCCCAACGGAGTCAATGTTCCCCTGTAACAGGGTAGGGTGGTCGACGGCCAACAGCGCTGGAGATCATTACTGGCATGTACTGATTTGCTCTCGTGTGAGGGGAAGCATCGACATGGGACAGGGAAACCATGGCTATCGCAATTGGCATGGGCCAGTCCGAGATTGGGGTAGAGGCGTGATGCGACCTGTCCAGTTCTGTCCGGTCCGGTTCAGTCCACGGCTTCTCCTGCTCGGTCTATTGTTCTGTGCGGCAGATCATGACCCGGCGTCAGCGGAAACCAAACCGCGTCCTTCTCCGACCCCGAAGCCAAGTGGTGCTATGCGAGAGGCGGGAAGTAATGCGGCGTCAAGTAGGCGCTGTCCTCGATTTGCCCTCGATTTGCCGCTTCTCGTTCGTACGGGGTTATCTGCATCATCGAAGCAGGACGTAGCCAGACGGAAAGGCGCGTAGTCGTGGAGCATATCGACAGGGTCTTACTGTTTCTTTCGAGCAGATGCCCTAGCCACCACAAGCCAGGCCACCCCACAGAGACTGGCCACCTAAGCCTAGTCCAGTCACATCGACACACGGGGCCTGCACGGGCTTCTCCTGCGTAGTTCCGTCCTTGTCGGCCGTTCGGCAAGCCATTGCGAGGCGGAAAAAAGGCCTTTGACAAAGACAGGCCGTCGAGCCGCAGCTGGTGCGGGAGTGCATTCGCAGGCCGGCATAGTTGTACAGGGGGGCGGGCGTTCGGTGTTGCTCGAACGGGCCCCGTTGTAGGCAGGTGAGAGAAATGGTGGGCGCTCGTCTCTCATGGCGTGATCTTGGAAATCAACTCTATGCAAGGCAACCGAGTGGACGGACAGGAGAAGACATGATAATGTGGTGTACCTTATGGTGTCTTCGTGTTCATGAAGACGGATGTCGTCGGGGTGATCGTGGTCGAGGGTCGGTCCTTCTCCTAGGTCTGTCCGGACGCAGCTACCTACCTCACCAGGGTAGTTTTAGGGTACCTAGGCAGGTGGTAGGGAGGCTACACAGCGCAGGTGAGGAAGGTGAAGAGGTGAGCACAAGCACACCTCGAGGCGTGAGGCAGGACACCTGAAGCACGTTCCTGCCCACCCTTCCTGCCCCTGCCCCATGTCTGCCCTCCAGGTATGTACAGGGCCCGCCCGGCTCCGGGACATTCTCGGCCATGGCCCCTCGCAGCTTCCCGTCTATTTCCTCTGCTTACACCCGGCCCGTTTCGGTGGGTCAGATATGTTGGTCCTCCCGCAAAAGCACGGCCTTGCGGGCTGCGCCTTCCCTTCCAAGATGCTCGCTCGCTCGCCCGCTTGAGCTGCACCAGGCCAGCTACCCACTCCGTCCAGGATCTTCGCCCTCGTTCGCCCTCTTTAGCCAGCGATCCATCCATATTGGCAAGAGACGCGGCATGCCACGATACTACGTATCCAGGGCACATCCTGCAACGCACATACAAGGCGGCATGAGGGGCGGACGAAACCTCTCCCCATCGTTCGCTTCGTGGCTGCAAATTACCTGGAGCGACGCCAATGGCGCACCTCTCTGATGGACTGCATCGAGGCCATGGATCGACCAGGGTACATCCTCCGGTACCCCCATGTACTTCTGCACGCCAGGTTAGTCTAACCTACCAAGCGTATCCTATCCTGCGAGCTACGAATTGCGAGCTGCCTATCTTCCTCCAGGCTTCTCAGGGCTCGCCATGGTACGGAGTCGAAAGCCATGGCGCGATGCAGCTCGCTTCTTTGGGCGCCCGGTGCGCTGCTGGAGAAGGGGAAGGAAACGGCCAGTGTTCTTGGTCAAACCCCAACCGACACCACACCACCAACGAGGCGAGGCCCGCGTCTGGTCGCTCCGTCGTCCCACGTCCCACGTCCGCACCCACGCCCACCCGCAAACCCTCCCCCTTCTGTCGTGGGCGACCGACGGCAGATGGCCTGCTCCTTGTTTCTCAACATCTTTCTCGCCAACTTGGCGTCTGCAGCGCTCGCTGTTCTGCGCCACCTGGCTTGCCTGCTGGACGGCCCGCGCGCGCACAATACCATCACAGGTTCTAGAATCCGGCCGACGGCGCGGCCGAGTCGACCCGAGAGATTTTTGAATACCACCTATCCATGTACACTACCGAGCATGCCGCTCCGGCACCAATGCCACCTGAAAGCCAACATAGTAGCCTCACAAATGACACGACGACCATGTGAAAGACCATACTTCACGTCAAGGCGTACCATACGATTGCTCCTCGGTCGGAAACCCATGCCTCGCCTTTGCCTTCGGCGCGGGGTGGGCCACGCCTGGCGAGTCATCTCGGCGGCAATGTCACCCATCACTCGTCCGATCCGTAGTCTTGTGGGCCGCCGCATAATTTTCCTTCGACATGCCGCTTTCTAGCACGGCACGAGCGGCTCTGCGATGCCATCGTGTCAGTACGGCAATGGGGCGGGCGATATGCGCCTCTGAGCAGCCTTTACTCTCCGCCTACTCTACCGACCGGATCAACTGCCTTTTCCTCGAGCCAAGTCTGGACATGATAGCCTCAACGAGAACTCTGCCGTCAACCCCTCGCCCACATCGGAGCTTTGACGAGATTCTTGTGGAGAACCCCCCCTCCCCCCAAATGCGCCATTGCGCAAATCGCGATGTAGCAAGCTGGGATCTTCAAGGGCCAAAGCAACCACCAGCGTTGTTTTAGCTTCCATGATGGATTCTGTGTCGGGCATCTCGTTCGTCTTCACGGCCTCCGGGTGTGGCCGAATGAAACCCTGGTTCGAACCACACCTCGGCCAACAACAAGCGCCGCAAATCCAGGGTCCTCCCAGCGCACATCCTCCATAGATAGGACTCGGCTTGCCTGGTCATTCGCATCGTGCAAATCTCATCAATTAGCGCAGCACCCGCCACCTCAAACCTTCTCCGTCCGACGGACGTACAAAGGCGGGGCAGGCCGTTGCCGTGGTCGTACCAACCCACACATCTGGCGTTACGGATCTTGGATGACGAAGTATATCTATGGCAACATACTCAAGCGCTTGCGCGGCGGTGGCACACCTCCGTTCAGGGTCCCACGCTTTGTGTGACCCATCCGTCAGCTTTCTGCATGGCGCCGCGGGATGTCTAGGTTGACTGGTTGGCAAGACCACGACTGACATGAGGATTTACGGCTTGCACTTGGCATATGCCCAGGTTGGATCCAGCCTTAACGAGACGCACAATTCTGTCATACTCTCCAGGCGTCGGCGTCTCCCAACTCTTTCGCCAAGGCTGCGGGAAGCAGGTGTGTATACTTTGCTCCACGTCTTGAACCATGTCAGACCGGACAGCCCAACCACCAACAGGAAGATATCGTGCCGACGCAGAAGGCGAGACGGCGAATCATCACCGAAGACTGATCCAGCCACATCCCCATGACACCCTGGCTATGGCTTCTATACAATCGATTTAGATGATAACAGCTACAAAACACTGTTGTCCTCGTCGGAAATGCGGGCGGTCGTTGCCGTGGACCCCAGTCCGCGTCCAAACTGCCACGGGGTGCTGTCCGCTTGGCTTTGCCAGCATTCTATACTGCTCGATCAAGCATTGTGTTCAGGCATTATGTGCAGTCGAGTCCACCATCTTAGGATCTGTCACGCTGAACCCTGTCGTCATTTGAGCTCAGCCAAAGCTACTCCATTCTTCCGGAATTAGGCATGTCTGCAGACGCATCACTCGATGTGCCAGGTGGCCTGATGAAGAACCTTGCTGCGGCGTGCGCGCCGGATTTGTCCAGACCTCTGATGGCCGCTCAGCTATTCAGCATCATTTGAGCTGCTCGACGTCAAGCTTCACAGCGTCCCCATTCTCACATTTCAAGCGCATACATCTTCGGCTAGACAACTCTTCCGCGGCGGATGCGACCCACTGGGAACACAAATTCGTCACCCATGTCCGGGCCTATGCTCCTCGGCGCATCACGACGAGCATCGCGAACCAACCTTCCAGCGTCGTTCGAATTGGCACCCCCTTCACGTCTGCCCAGCCGCCCCAAAAACCCCACGGTTGTTGAAAGGAAGCCCGATCCTAATTAAGACAGATGCGGGAAAGCGAACTAGAGCGGGGAGCCTGCACCGGGGAAGCAGCCTGCCAGCTCCGGTGCGGTCGATCTCAAATGTCGCACATGATGGAATCCTCCTGGCCTAATTTCGCTCCTCGATTTGCTCATTGTCACTGAGGCCGGAGCAAGCCTGTACCACAGCGTCCGGCCAGTCAGGAGCTGACGATGCTTCACAATATTCTGGCCACGCTGTCGGTGATGATACTCGGCGCTGGCTAAGGGACAGGATAGAGTCACTCGCGACAAGGTATGGGTCAAGATATCCCGTGTTCTTTTCATCTACGTCAACTGCGTCGCACCACACCCTGTGTATGACTTGACACTGAGATGTCCCTTTTATGCAACAGCCATCAGCGGTACAGGCTTTCGCTCACGATACAGATTCGAATTTCCCGGTTGAAGCCGCCCAGGCAACTAACACCGCCAGACACGACAAACGACCAGTTGTTGTCAGCGCCTACTTTGCAAAACGTCTTCGAGTGGCCGCGGCCCCTCCAGAGTCGTGAGCAACAAACGCAATATACCGCATGCAGGTCGGCCTATCAGCCTACCAACCAAGCCCTGCCGCCACTCGTAGGATGGACGCGCAATGCCTGGTGTTCCATGCATCGCTGGCAATGCAACGTAGTCAGGGCACAACCACTTTCTTGCTTGAGGCATGCCCACACGCCCGCTTCTGCCGAAAATAAACCGTGGGCCAGATTACGGTTGGTGCTATTGGAACAGCCGCCCCTGGTTTTGAGAAATGGCTCTTTTCACAGCACTCGTGGTCTCGAGCTTGGTCGTATCCTTGTTCTCAAGAAAAATGGTGTCCTTAGAAAAACACCGGGATTGCTCTGTTCCGTCTTTCGAACTGCAGCAGTGATGCCCCTAAGCACACATCAGTTGGAAGATCGGAAGACCACTCAGCTGCAAACACGGCAGTATTTGCTCCGCCAACCACTTGTCCGCGAGGCGGGCTGGCGGAGTAGCCGTCAAATGACCGCCGTCCGTCATTTCCCTATCTCGACTAACTCCGCGTACTGTCCCCCTTCCCCCCAATGACCTCGGAGGCAACATGATGACCATTCGGTGGTTGGAGGTTGCCACATTCCCCGCATGACTGGTCAGACACTGGGGGACGTTGGCCGTTGATACTCGGGTCGCCGCTTTGGTGGTGATCGAGACCAAAGCCAGAAGTGGCTCGACCGGACGGACGTGCCGTCGCGCCTTCCGGAAAGAGCGATCCAGATCAGCGGTGCGACTTTGACGGCACCCGCGGATACCTATGACTACACAAAGATACTTTTTCGAGGAGAGAGACCTGGGGGTGCCTCGAATCGACCTTTTGAGGGGTGGGATGTCTGGCGATGTGGCGCGGCGTCAGCGATGATATTAGCAGCTCAACTGCTGGCTGTTGCGGCCAAGGACCATACTCCACCGTTTGATCCTACTGGGTGATGGTTCCATACCGTTATCGGAAGCATTGGGTCATCGCGCTTCGCAATGGCTTGATTTAGATGGTCGACAAGATAAGTGGCAAGAGTGTCGGATCCGATGACAGAGGTCCCAAGGACTAAGCTACGTGCACTCGGTTGGCTACGAAGCTGCGATACTCGAAGCATTGAAGGCGCTTCCTTTTCGAGCTCGTACGGTCACAGGAGGTCTTGAATCATCGTTCGCAGAAGACCATGTCGCATTGGATCTACATCGTGTTAGGAACCCCGAATCCGCGAGAGACGTCATCGACACAGGGAATAACGGCAAGGATCTTCTCAGGGGACTCACGTATGACATGGCCTTGAAATTCCGGCTTGACGTGAGTCAACCTATTTTACAAGACGGCGGGGAACGCCATCGCTTATATGGACGCCTGTATGGTGAGCGTTGCAGGCCCAGCCGGCAAGGCCCAGCCGGAGTGCTGCACTTGAGTGGCATCAGTCAGCGAGACCGGTCAGTAATTTGCTGCACTGAGCTCCTCGCGTGAGTTGACGGCAGGGTGACGGCAGGGTATGATGACGATGAGGCAGATTGCTGGTCGACGCCGAGGCTCCGCGACAATGCAGGCAGCAAGCCGTCGTCTAGCTTACGTTCGACACGAGCTCCAAAACGCATCGTGGCTCCCTGTAACATTGCACGGTGACTTCGATAGGCGCAAAAACGTATGTAGAGGCTCTATATTGGCTCGAATGTCGGGATCACGTCCAAGACAGAGGTTAGGTACAAAAGGACTATCGACTTGAGCCCTGACGACGACGACACTGACGAACTAACGACGATGACTGCCGAGACACGTACAGAGTGAACATGTGCCTACCCCGCGTTTGCCTTTGAGATTATAGCGCTAGAAGCCCGCTTCCTCAACCTTTACCGTTTGAGCCCATGTGTGCGGCTGTCGTCGGTTGCTCGGAGTTGTCAAATAGACCATGACAGCCGATCTCCTGATTTGGGCCACACACATCTGCCCACCTCGGGCCAAGTTGGAGGGGGCATGTCGCGACGGCTGGGGCGCGTACCCAGTTCGCCGACACGTTTCCCGCCCTTCACTGCATCGCCGTGCGGACCTTGGCGTCGCTATCGAGACCATAGTGCCGCGCTCGCGCATGACGGGCGCAGGCTCGCCCACGGAGCATAGCGATACGGCTTACGAGCTGGCGCCCTTTTTCGGCCGCGGCCTCTCCCCGATGGTGTTGCGTCGGCATATGCGTCGTCAGCCCATCCCATTGCCGGGTGATGGAGGCGGCGGGCGCGCATTCTCGTCGCATATCACTTCGCGCGGAGACCGAGACAGACACATACGACCACACCTACTGGAGAACTCGGGATCCCGTCCGCTCTCCCATCGATAAACCAGTAAGGGCCAGACTAGTAGTTGGGTGGGTGACCACCAGCGAATCCCTGGTGTTGTATGTTTTTCTTTTGGTGTTCTGGGGATGGGGGAGCGGATGAAGTTTGGCGGGCGACGAGGAGGGGTCGTGGTGGTGTCGTTGCGGTCGAAGTGGGCGGGGAACTCGGAGGCCGAAGAATGACGTGAATGACACGAGAACAGCAGGCACGGCGACGGCACCATGTTACACGATGGGGTGAGAAACAGGTGTATGAGGAGTCCGTCAGTTCTAAGATTTATAGTCTGACTGGAGGCAGAGGGGATGACCTGACGTATGCCAGGTCCCATTCCAGAACGGCAGCCACCGTCGCAGCGAGCAAGTGAGCCGGAATCTGAACGTGTCGTGAACAAGTGGACCTCTTCATGGTACTCGGTATTATATTGCTGCCTCTCGGTCTGCTCAAGAAGGGACTGCGGAAATTGTCAACACCCTGTTATAAGTCAGCGGTTGCTAAAATACACCACGCTCATAGCTAGGGAAGATGATACGAGCTTCTCATGGTCGTGAGGGGCGTAGGCGAGGAGGCGGAGCTGATGCTAGGAAACGTCTCGCGACCCTGCGCTCCTCTCATCACCGAGTATCAGGGTACGGTGGTGAAAGGATCACCGCGGGCGCTTGTTATTGACCTTATCGAAACCGAACCTCGTTGCCAAGGCCGGTCCTCGACTTTGGTGACAGTTGAGGGACGCTTTGAAGAGTGGCATGAGCAGGTCTAGCTAGTCTGGCTCCGAAGCATTTAGCACATCACCACCACAGCCAAGTCGGAACAAACTACACCGATAAGGGCATTCATGTATCAATATCCCACAAGACTAGCCTACACCTCCTTCTTGTCATCCGCCTCCGTCTCAGTTCCCGACCGCTCCATATCCAGGCTCTCCTTTGCGTCCTTGCCCTTCTTCTTCATCGAGTTCATCGAAAACCGGCTGCTCCACCCGCTCATGCGCCCCTCCTTGGTCTCCTTCGACTTGGAAGGGCCAAGCGAGGGGCTGCTCCCGACGCTGTCGTAGCTGCGGCCCAGGTGTCCGAGGTCCTCGCCCATGTCTTCGAGGTCGCCGATGCTCGAGCGTTCCATCGACATGTTCTTGTCCGAGTTGGTCGTGCTGCCGGGACCCTTCTTAAATAGACCCGACTCCTTGCCGAGGCGAGACGACAGGCTGAACTTGCTGGAGCTGCCCTTGCGGAAGAGCTTGCGCATGGCGCTCTCCTGGTCCTTGAAGCTCGAGGGCGCGCCGGAGGAGTGGTTGTCCGAGGGCGTGTTGGAGAAGGTGCGTTCGAGGGAAAGGGATTCGCGGGACTCGGTGACCGAGACAGACGCCTGCGTGTGAACGGAGAAGGCGTCGCGAGATTTGCGAGAGTCGGTAGGAGACTCGTCGAACATGGGCGGCGCCTCAAGGCTCGGGGTCGTGGCTTTGCTCCTGTCCTTGCCCTTGCCTTTTGCCTTGTCCTTTGCGCCGTCTGCGTCCTTCTCCTTAGGTCTGAACAGACCGGCCATGAAGGTCGGGGCATTGGGATTGAGGCGCTGGTTGAGAGCCTCGGCTTGAGACTGAATTTGAGACTGGACTTTGGCTTTAGACTTTGGTGGACGGCTACCGATGACGCCAACCTGGCTGGGAGAGACCTGCGGGTTGAGCAGTGCTTCCTCATCCAGGATCTCATCATCAGCGGAGGCCAGTGTCGTCTTAAGAGCGGCTGGAGATCCGTGGATAGAGGGTCGCCTAGACGGGTTCCGGGAAGACTGCCACAAGACGTCTGGCGACCAAATGCGGCTCTTGTTGAAGTTGTCGCCGGGTGCTCCCCAGATGGAACCGCTGTCGGTCGAAGGTCTCGGAAGATCGGCAGACGCGATGGAGGCTGGTCGAGGGCTGCTGGGCATATGGTCTGCGAAGGCGCTCGACGAACTTCCAAAGGGGTTCAGGCGCCTCGCAAGCTTGGAACTATGCAGCATTCCATCGCCCGATGATTCGGCGCCTGGTGCAGTCCTATTGAACCAGTTCGACGAAAAACTGATTTTCCGCTTACTCTCCTCCTCGGTCTGCCGTGGGAAGGATTGGCTCTGTCCATGCTTGAGGCTTCCGAGAGCGGGTCCGGCATCGTCCGCGGCATCCTTGACGCCCCGGTTACGATTGAAGCTCGCGAGCAAGTTGGTGAGTCGGTGGCTGGAGGCTGGGGGCGGACCCGGCGAGGAAGTGATGTCGTGAATCGATCTGCGGTCGAACGAATCTGGGTGGTGTAGGGTAAAGGGCAGGTTATGGCTGGAGTTGTGAGGGCTGGAGACGTAGCTGCGTCTACCAGACGAAGCCGGCGAATGGGTGTCGTTCCCGAATTCCGGCACAGCAGGGCTCTTGCGAGAATCCGAAATAGGACTGGGGGGCTCATCATCATCCATGTCCATGTCCATCAAGATGCCTGAAGGTAATAGTGCCGTCGCCGTCGGGCTGAGGGGTGCGCCCCCGGTAAGGGCCTTGATCTCCGCCTCGCTGAATGTTGACTGATCCGTGCCAAAAGGTTCCATCGACATATCCATGAACGGGCCGGGCGCGAAGCCGGTGTGGGTGAGTCCGAGAGAGTTGGGGAAGATAGGCTCCGTGGAAGCGAACTGCCCGGATGGCGAGGACACGGCGCCCCCCGGCGCAGAGTTGTTACTCGCCCGGCTCCTGCGCTTGACTTGGGAGGGCGCATTCTGCTCAAAGTCGACGCCGGAGGAGTTTGCCTGGTTGTAGAGTTGTAGGCCAGACTGCTGCTGGGTGTAGACCTGGGTGTGAAGGACGTTGATGTGGTTTTCGATCTGCTGGGCGCGGCGGTCCTCCATGATGAGTTGGCTCTGAAGCTCCCTTCGTCGCAAATCGAAGTCTCTTCGCATCTTCCTGTCCTCTTCCTTCCACCGCTCGTCTTCTTCACCACCAGGTAGCTGCTTCCGGTCGTCCTCGAGCTCCTTCAGCTGCTCCTTTCTCTCCTTGTATTCAGCTTCCAGCTGCGCGAACTCTTCCTGCAAGGCCGCGTTTTCTTCGCTGAGATGCTTCACCTGGAGGTCGCAGTCCTGCTGGACATGATCGCGCTCGCTCGCGTAGCCCTCCCTCGACTTCTTCATCGTGCCGACGTCCGTGTTGCATTTGTCGACCGTCTCACTCATCTTCCTGCGCTTGTCCTGCTTCTCCTTGAGGATGTTCTCCTTCCGCGCCTTTTCCTTGTTCGTCTGGCGCATCTGCTCGTAGGTTGCCTTCACCTTCTGCTTTAGCTGCGTCGTCTGATCATCCTTCTCCTTGTGGGTTTGCTTCTTCTTCTCCTTCTCTTTCCTCAGCGACTCCTGCATCTTCTTGAAGTCGGCTTCCTCCTGGCTGTACTGCGCCAGAGTCTCGTCAATCTCCCTACGCGTCTTCTCAAGCGCATCGGCGAGTTCCTTCAGCGACGGCTCGGGGCGGTCGCTGTTGAAAGGCATTTTGATGACGGGCTGGTCCTGGCTCGCTACCGATGGCGAGTGACGGCGGTTCAGCGTATTGCGCCGCTGTCCGGGAGCTGTCGATGCGCCTTCGCGCGGAGGAGCCGGCACGCCGTCGACGGAAGGGGCGGCTTCGATAGAGGGGACTTGGCTTTTGCCGGTGGCGTCGTCGGCGGTCTGCGACTGCCCGCACCTCGATTCTTGGTCCTGGAAGCTGTCAGGCACGCGCGAGTTGCCGAGTTCGGGGCGTCCATCGCGCTTGTAGGTTCGTAGGCGGATCATGGGGCTGCCGGCCTGGAAGTTGTTGGGTCCGACAGCAATGACGCGAACGTTGTAGCAGTGGTTCGGTCGCAAGCCCGTGACGGTGATGGCGGTCTCCTCGGGTCTCGACTCGCCGACGTTGACGCCGTTGACCTGGATGAGGAACTTCTGGACAGGTCGGTTGCTGGCGGGGCGAGTCCAGCTCAAGGTCGCGGCGTCGGCGCGGATGCCGGCGAGGGAGACATCGGGAGGTTCGGGGACGTCGACGCCCAGGATGCTGATGAGGTCGGAGGTGGGTTTCCAGAGGGTTTGCCAGGTGCGGTTCAGCAGCCATACGACTGCGCCGAGAGTGACGAGCATGTTGGCATGGCCGAGCAGCAGGGCGTCCAGCTGCAGATACCAGAAGAGCTCGCGCGAATGATGGAGGGACCAGGCGAAGGTAAAAGCGGCGTAGTTGGGTGCGACGACCCAGAAGGTGACGAGAGTGGCGAGGGAGAGAAGCAGCGTCTGGAAGAAGTTGGCGTTGGGTCGTTTAAACCACCAGGCGACGAGGGAGGTGACGAGAAGGAATCTCATGAAGAGCAGCCATAACATGGCCGCGACAAGAAGAGGGGACCTGAAAGGGAAGCACACGAGACAAGCATTCGAGCCAGGCGGTCAAGAGGGGAAGGGGGGGGCAAGGAAAAAAGAAGAGGGAACAGAACAAATGGGATTAGTTGGAGTCAGGTCGCAGCAGTGCAAGCGCGGTAACAAAGAAAAGGGTGGGTTGGCAGAAGGGAAGGGACGATCAGAAATCTCGGCAGTCGAGTTTGGGGGGTCGGTTTCTGTACTGTGCCATATGCGCTGAACACACTGTGGGCGTCCCTGTCGTCATTCATGGGTGACCAGTGCTGGAAATGCTCGACATGCTAGCGGAAGACCAGCACACGTACTTTCTGCCTATTGGACCTTCCATGCCCCATGCTGACGGCCAGGAGCGATTTGATATTCTCTGTGTAAAGCGCGCTTTTTCTCCAGGTAGTCCCAATGAAGTCTCTCACGAGGGGCATGTGACGCGACGAGCCTCCTCCCGGACATGGTACTTCAGTACACAGGTTCCTAGGGCTGGGTGGCCAAAGGACGCTAGCCCGCTTCGCTGGGGGTTGCGGCTCTCTGACCTGCCCAAGCACCTGCTGAGGGAGCTCGCCCACGGGCATCTAGCCACTGAAGCGCCTGACTCATGCGTGTTTTGCACAGTGCGCAAGGCACGTGCCATCCGTGAGCCGCCGACAACAAATGCGATGGTACTTGGTGCTCTTTCGCATCAGGCATTGGCATCATTGGCCCGGATACAACAGGGCATGCAGGCCCAGCCGGGGGCTTCGCACACAGAGCCAGCTGCTGGCCCTGAGACCTTAATTCGCACCTGAAGCCACCCGTCATCCCGCCGTCCCATCCCCCAACGCAGCGCGCTCGCGGCACTTGGGCGGAAAGCGTCTTGGCAGGCTCGCCGAGAGGTTCCAGATCCCTTGCTGCATGAGAAGAAAGATGCGCTGTGGTGCTCAGGACGGCTTACTCTGTCGTGATCTGGGAGGATGCATGATCTGACCTGTCTTCGCACGGCATGAGATGCCCTCCGCCACCAGCAGGGCACACCGACAAGACCATTGTGTCGAGGCGCATGAGAGATTGTCGGAACCCCGCCGTGATCGTCTTAAACGCAGTCACATGAGAACGAGAAAGCTCCTCCATGGGATCGTACGGTCGAGAGCGCTATCGAGCAGGCGGTGAACCCGAAGCGCGGCAGAATCCAACCCAAGCTCCGAAGCTCACCCGGCCGAACGAACCTCGACTCGGTGAAGACCTCACTTAGCGCCCTCTCCACCATCGGACCATCCAACGACACCCTCCCCACGACCCTCGGCACCACCATCCATCGTCCTCGCTCCGGTCTCAAAACCACCGCAGGACCGCCCTCTTGCCACATCGACCTCCCGACGTCCGCCGAACCCCCTCACATGGCCGCAATGGCCGCCCGATCCCCAACCGGCGCCCCCGCCGAGGAGCCCAAGCTCGGCGTGCCCTCCCTCAACCCCCTCCCCCTCTCCGCCTCGCAAGAGGCCCAGGTCCGCGACATCTACTACGCCCGCGTGCGAGCGGCATGCGCCCCTGAAATCAAAGGTACGCCCCCTTTCCCGCTACCGCTTGGGGCCCAAGCCTCCGCGCTCCTGCCGTCCGCGCCGTCCGCTGACTCAACAATCGAACGCCAGCCTTTGCCGAATGCGCCCTCGGCCGCACCCTCTCCATCCCCTTCGTCTGCCGCACGCCGCACCGCGCCATGAACTCGTGCATGGTCTCCCACGCCACCCAGGCCGAGCAGGACGCCGCTCGCGAGGACTGGTTCGCCCAGCGCCTGGAGCGCCAGCGCGAGCGCGAGCGCAAGGCCCAGAAGAAGGCCGGTCAGGAGGAGTTCCTGCGCGAGTGGTGGGGCCTCCCGGAGAAGGATGCTGAGACGCGGCGGCGGGAGGAGGAGAAGCTAGGGCGGGCGGAGCGCATCGGCGGGTACGCGGCGAGGAATCGCGTGAGGTGGGAGGAGGAGGGGACACCGGCGGGGGAGGAGAAGAAGAGGTAGGGGAAGAGAGCCCCCCCTGCGCCCTCCCCTCGGGAGGCTTGCGTGTGTTTGAGTAGTGTATGCGGCCGGCTTGGCAAGAGAGAAGAGGGCCGCGGTGCATATTTGGCGTTGGGGTTTTGTGGCATCAGACACCCTGCTCGTTTCGGCGGATTTGAGTTGTACGATTAGCGGGAAAGTCAAGAGTCCCTGAAAAGAACGGTCCAGTTTCTTCAGCTTCATTGCGAGCTGGACATCACCTCACCGCGGTACAGTGCTACGTCTTTTCCTCGACTCTATTCATCATTGGCATTCCCGACATGGCCCCATTTTCATCCTCGATCTGCATCTATCTTCTCATTCACGAACCCCGACCCACTGGTGCTCACTGAGCAGGCTTCTGCAGATCCGCCGGCAGAGTGGCCACCTTGTCGTTGAACAGCTTCTCCGCCCTCGTCCAGACGGGATCGGTCTTGCGGTCCTTCAGCGTGAGCAGGTACGGCAGCAGATCCTGGCTGTACGTCTCCGACGCCTCGCGGGGCAGCAGGCTCGGGAGGTGGTCAATGCTGATGACGCTCAGGGGCGGGTTTTCGAGGCCCTCGACGGGCACGGTGGGCTTGTCGAATGTCGTGGCGACGGTGTAGATGGGGACTGTCCTCTGTATTAGCAGATTGCACCAACGGAGGGATGTGTCTCGACGCACCAGGGTTGTTGGGGTTGGTGGTGTCAGCAGACACGTCGCAGACGACGGAGAGTTGCCTCTTGGGCGACTTGAGAGACTCGAGATCGACAAAGTTGGGGATCTTGCTGTTCAGGTAGATGCAGTTGACAAAGATGTCGCTCTCGACAATCTCGGTGAAGGGGCCACCCTTCTTCGTCTCCTCGAGGTCCCACTTGAGGATCTGCTCCTCGGGCAGGCCAGCGCGGCGGCACAGCTCGACAGCGCCACGACCGCAGCGGCCGAGCGCGCCGATGACGAGGACACGCGGCAGCTTGCCGGCCTTCTCCTTGCCCTCGGCAATGCTCGTCTTGACGGCGTTGATCAGGTCATCCTCGTTGGGGTAGCTCTCAACGGAGGGGAGGGGCTTGCCGGGGTTGTTCAGCTGCCAGGCCCAGTTCTGCAGGGCGAGGGCGGCGCCGGAGAAGCCAGCGCTCCACCCGAACGCGGCCACTCTCACGAATCGGCCCGGAGCGACCTCCTTCTCGAGGAACTCCAGGTCGTAGAGGGTGCCGCCGCCGCGGGGGAAGCGGGACAGGACATTCTCCCATCCACCTTGCTGCTTGTAGCAGTGTGCGAACTGAACGTGGACGTGCTTCAGGGGGACTGGCAAGAGGTGTCAGCGGATCTTGTCTGCTGGCAGACTCCGGCCGTGCGAAACGGCAATAAGCAGTATGACTCACAGTCCTCCTCGAGAAGCTCCTTGAGGCCGACAATGATGTGGTCCTGGGGGGCTTCCGTCCAGCTGCCCTCGGGGACGAGGGTGGCGCCAATCTTCTCGAACTCGGCATCGTCAAAGATGCGAACGGGACTGCGCTCGACGTTGAGGGTGTAGCCGGCATCGATGAGTGCCTTGGCGGTGTTGGGGGTCAGGGCAGAGCGGTGCTCGAGGGGCTTGGTCTCGGACCGGAGGTGGAGGGTGACGCCGGACATGGCTGCGAATGTGAATGCCTGCATGTACGTGGTCAGCTGTGAGGTCGACGGAGGGATTGGACGGGACCAATTCTTACGATTCTGTGACGCTGGGGATTGAGGAGACCTGAGTTGTTCCGACTGGAAAAATCAGAAGCTATTTGTCCAATTGAGGGTATCGCAGAGGTATGGCAGGCAAAAGGAAGTTTTGGGGTCGGGAGTCATGGGATCCCAGATGGAGGGGCGCCGGTGACGGGACAGGTGCATTGGATGGAGGGGCGAACGTGGGGCAGTCGCGGCAGAACCCACACCGCCCTTTGGGTCGGCTGCTATTCTATTACCAGCTCTCCATCCACTCCAACTCATCCACGTCTTCATCTTGCCCAACGGAACCCTGACTGGACGGTTGATCCAGGCCAAATGCCACCGGATGAACTCGATTGATGCATGTTCAATCTAGTCCAAGCTTCTGGCGGCATTGCAGGGACGAATTTGGATAACGTTGACCTCGGACGTTACTTCCATCACAATCAGAACTGCCCCAGAGCACCTTGCAGCGTACCGGCGATCGTCTTTCGGCGATGTCTCTGACTCAAGTGAGCAATTACCACAGCCCAGGCCGGCTCTCCGCCCCCTCGGCCCCTTGATATCACGGACCGAGCATCGGAGCGGTCCTGAGCATGATTCTCCCGAACTAGAGTCTCTTGTCGAATGGGCGAAACAAAGTCGACGGCGACGGTCTGGCTGGCTGATAGCATGACTCTCAACAGTCGGGATGTACAACAAGGCGATGCAACCCTTTCTACACTCGCCGATCGCAACCTCATCCCCCATGGGACACAAGCTTACCATAGGCCAAAAGGTGACAGGACGTGCCGACCTCGAGATGCACTCGAAGCACATCAATCACCGTCACAGACACGCTCCTTGCGCTGCAACGACCAGCACGTAGTCTAGCCGATCCCGCCCTCACCCGCCAGAGTAGCCTCCTCCGCCAGCCCATTCGTCCACCGTCTTTGCCGCGATGCATACGGTCCAGCATCCCAAGGTCTCGACCGGGGGGCGGAAGCACGAAGACAAGCATTCGCCGTCACATCCAATAGCGCACATGGTTAGGCTTGTTTGCCTTGACCAACCCCGCGCGTCTCCGTGCTCCCACGCCTGGGCTCGGCGGCTACGCTGCAGCGTGACAGAACCACTGATTGGCCCAGCTCGCCCACCCCTTCTATTTGTGTTGTGCGCTTCGAGCTCTTCACCACTCGCGGCGCACCCCTCCCAACCTGACGAGCGCTTACCTGGAGAAGAGCCCGGGGTCGGGGGCAAGTGCCGTGTATCATGCCTCTGTTGGTGGTATATACTCCTGTCGCGACCATGTCCTGCTCCGGGCACGCTCGTCTTGGGCCGTCTCCCCTTTTCACCAGTCCTCAAGATAGCTTCAGTCGGGGACCGTCCGTGTTACCCCTAGCGCGCCTCGCTTGGTCTACCGTTGTGCTGGGAACATGAGTAGATGAAAAGACTGACTGACAAACAAGTCTACATCCTCCAAGCCGCCGTCCTTCAGCGAAGGGCATCAACATCGGCTTCGAAAATCGCCGAGAGCATCTTCCGCCCACCATGTCGGCACCGCCACCGCAACCTCCGGGAGGTTACTCGCTCTTCCCCAACCCCAACAGCAAGCCCCCTTCCACAAAGAGACCGCCGTCGCGAACCAGGCGATCAGAGTCGCGCGAGCGCTCACGAACACGAGCACCCACGCCCGGAGCGGAGCCAGCCATCTCATCGGCTCCCCATCCCATTGACACCTCGCCGCCTCGCCAGGGCCGAAGGCATAGGCAACGACCATCGATCGACACAACCGTCTCACCACAGACAATCCACCAGTCCCCGCTGGACGACGTGCAGATATCTGTAGCTACACGTGTGGAAGCTCCGATACAGGTGCAACGACCGCCCCCTGTCGCAGACATCCCACCTCGTTCAGACACAGCCTTTTCGGAAGCCCAGACACTGGTCCGCAGCAACAGCACTCGATCCCGCAGTTCGATAGCCAAACTGCCTCTCAGAGAAGAATCCGCATCGGCAGGCCAGGCTTCGAGATCGCAAGCTCCCCTACGCTCCATCTTCCCGCAGTATAATCCGGAGGTGTCATTGAACCAGCAAGACTACTTCCCGACTCAGACCAGTCCAACGCACATCCCTCGCGCAGTCATCAGCAGGATGACGTACCAACCGGAGGACAACATCGAGGCTTCGAGTCCCGCGGTTGTGAGCCCGGTCGCCAGCCCACAAGCAGCGTCCCAGCCCGCACCACACGCTCAGTCGCAGGTTCAGTCGCAGCGATGGCCGCCGAGGAGTCATGAGATCCCCACTCTTCCCGTCGAGTCTTCCACCGAGCAACTGAAGAACCTGTGGAAGGTGGTCAACGGCTGGAAAGCGTCACCCTCGGACGGGAGAGTCTTCTGCATGAAGCTATCCCAAGAGAAGGACGTCCCTGTTTACACGCTCTCCTCGAAGCAGCAACCCTTCTACAACATGCGCCTGGATCCGACCTCTGCCTCGGCTATTGTGACCCTCAGCCGCCACGACCCCAACAAGCCTTACAAAGCTGCCGGCGCCTCCACAAACTCCTCGGCCAGCAGCATCCTCGGCAACGTAGTGGGCAACAAAGACGCCGGCAAGAGCTCGGACAACAAGCAGTGGCAGGAGGTCATCAGCACCACTCTCGAGGAGGAGGCTCGCCGGCACCGGCCCAACGACGGGTTGGTTGCCCTTCTGTACCCAGCCGCCGCTCAGACGGTGGCACTCAACCGGCCTGACGACGCAAACGCCCTCGCCATGGCCGAGACTGAATGCACCAGGCTCGTCTGGGACGACGACTCAGGCTCCCACTTCCTCGTCCATCCTGCCCTGGCTACCCCATTTTGCATTACCATTGAACGCAATGCCGCTTGGAGCCGCACCGAATACACTCTCGAGCACCACGAGAGCCCGCAGCACCTTGCAAAGCTCACGCGCGACGGTACCGGCACAGGCTGGCTCGAGGTAGACACGGCCATCGCTGCTAAGATAGAGAGCTTCTTCATCGTCGACGTGGCCGTCGCAGCGCTGCTGCTGGTCGCGGCCGGGGACGAGCGCACGGCGCATGTGGAGACGTTTGAGCCGCCACCGTTGCCACCGTCGCTAGACACCAGCAGCGGTGAGGGCCGGTCGAGTCGGCTCGGCGGACGGAGCGGGAAGAAGAACGGGAAGCGTAACATGGAGGTGTTCGAAGTGGACGTCGAGAGCCAGGACGGTGGGTTCGCCAAGTTCGAGCAGGCGGCCAAGGAGACGAGGCGAAAGCTGCCTTGGCCGTTGCGGGCGGCGTTCAAGGTGCTGGCCGGACTGTTCAAGTGCTTCATATGGTGTCTGACGGTGATTTTCAAAGCCCTGGCGGCCATCGTGGTCGGGCTGGCGAAATGTGTCGGGGTAAAATGAGGTTCGCCACGGGATTTTTGACGAGGACGGTCGTTCTACCGGTTATGAGGATGAAGGGAGATACCACAGTGCGTTCGTTTTGGTCGGGATCAGGACTGGGCTTATCAGCATGAAATTCAAGCGTGTTTGGTTAAACAACGGAAGGGTCTGTAATGTCCTCAGCATTTCCTATTCTAGCAGGAAGAAACCTATGCTCGGTCATTGGGTATCGCTCAAGAGAAAGAATTGACATGAAAGTGGCCCCAGCACCAAAGCGACATCACCTCTTCCGCGTGCGGACCATGATCTTCTTGCCCTTCCTTGTGGTGCCTCCAGACGTCGCCGTCTTGGCCATCTTGGCCTGCTGGATCTCGAGCGCCTGTTCCGCCTTTGTCAGGACTTTGAGTTTCCTCTGGGCGAGCGCCAGCTCGGCGCGCAACCGTTGCAGATTCTTCATTTTCCTCGCCGCCTCCTCGTCCACGGCCTCCTCCTTGTCGTCGTCGTCGTCGTCCAGCACGTCAGAATCGTCCGCGTCGTCCCCGTCGCCCATCTCCTCCTCCTCCACCGCCTCGAGCTGCTGCGCCACGTCATCGACAAACACAATCTTCTTCGGCCTCGGCGCCTCGGAAAAGTCGAAGCCGTCGTCGTCGTCCTCCTCCTCCTCGGCCGGCGCCCCCTCGGCTGCGAGCACGACGGCCTCGGTCAGCCGCTGGGCCTCGCGCATGACGACGCTGCGCGTGGTGCGCACGTAGGCGATGTCCTGGGTCTTGAGCAGGCGCACGAGGGAGACCTCCATGGCGCTGTTGCCGCGGTCGCCATCGATGGTGCCACGCCACTTTTTGCCGTCGGAGAGGCGGGAGCCGGGCCCGTCGCGGGAGAGCATGCCGAAGTAGAACTCATCCTCGTTGCGGTCGGTCGCCTTGGCGCGGAGGGCCTTGAGGGTGGCGGATTTCTTCTTGTAGTCCTTCTGGCGGAGTTGGCGGTCCTGGATAGTTGTCAGTCATGGCATTTGAGGGAGTAGAAGGAGTTCTTGGGGTGTAGGGAGGGGCGGACCTTGTCTTTTTCGAGGAGGCCGAAACGCTTGCGCTCGAGGGGTTGGGCGCGCTCGCGGTGAGACCGCCGTTGGACGGCATTTCGCATGGAGGACATGGTGGCGGTTTGTGGGTGAGCTGAGGTGTCGGGGTTCGCGGCCGCGAGGTGATTGAAGTTCGTGAGAAGTCGAGAAAGTGTTTGGCTGGAGAAAGGCGGCAGGGACGGCAGAATTTGTGAAATTTTGGGCGGTGAGGACAGACGCTGGAGGGTTGACCGTGGAAGGCTCGTGCTTTCTCTCCTCTTATCTAATCTGCCCCTCCACCCTCAGCCGATCGACCGGTTACCAACCTTACGAGCTCCACGTTGGATTCATCAACCACACCAGCATCATCATCATCCTGTCTCCGACAAGCAAAGAGAATCGACGAAAGGAGTACGCGGAAATGGTCGTAAATACCGCATCCTCTATTCTTGGACCTTGTCAAACACCAAGTTCAGCGCTCAAGCGGGCGCAGGCTGGGAGGCACACCTCATCACCAAACGCCAAGGTGCGAACATCAGCGACCGTCACGAGGAACCATCGATGAGAAACTCGGCCGCTCCAAGGTCAGCGCCGGCGAGTCGAATAGGGAAACACGGCAGAGAAAACAGCCTTGGCGTATCAAACCAAACAGCCAAGCCGGAATCTTTTCAGGTTCACCTTTCCCACGCACGAGCTGGAGCTAGTCCTCCTGAAACCTGAGGGTCGTCGAACGAGATGAAACAAACCTCTCTGCGAGGAGCGCCGGTCAGGGTCAGGCGGCGGCTCAAGTGGCCATCGCGCCCGTCAAACACCTTGCCCACATGACCTTGAGTGGGCGCATGGATGTCGACTCATCTTGACAGGAGCAGAGGGGAACCTCCGTTTGCCTCGCAACCTTCCATGGCATCGGTGGGCTGCCAGGGCCATCCAAGAGGGCCAGAGACGTGCGAGTATCGACGACCGCTCTGTCTGGTCTTCTGGGGATTTGACATATATCTCGAGACTGCTCGACAAGCTTCCAAGCGGCGGCGGATCACCATCCAGGATGCCCCTCCTGGTCCTGCCATCGGTCAGCGGATGACGATCTTCAGCACGGACTGCCGAGGCAGCCTCCCACCACCCCAGACCACGTTGCGAGGTCTGATCGTAGGGTTCCTCATGGTGTTTCACAGCCAACCTCTACCCATACAGCAACTTTCGCGACGCGCTCTGCCGCAAAGATGAACCCTGCCATGCCTGCCCAGCTGCTGGGCACATGGCATTCCGCGGGCTCAGGGGCTGAGGGCGATCGTACATAATGACCCCTCACCTCCACGTACAACAGGTTTGGTGCTCACCAGACTGGCTCTGCCCTTTAGCTGCATCGATAATCTCTTTCTTCTTCATTATGGTAGCCAGGATCACACTACGGCACCAGACGACGTCCTTCAGGCTAGTCCTGGGACTGGTTGCGCTTGTCATCGTTTCTTTGATGTACCTCCAGAATGATGACATGCTTCTGCCGAGGCAGCTTGCCCTAGCCACGTCTCATCCTGTCACCGCGTCCTCCTACGACTGGGCAAAGCATCCCCAGAAATACCCCGTGTGCGAAGCAGAGATGGCACGGCTGCCTGCCGAGAAGCCCCTGGAACTCCCTAAGGTCCAGTACGATTTTGAAGCCGAGCGTCCCATCGACCTCAAGAGGGCGAGGCACCTGTCCGTCTTCGCTTCGCCCCAGAACCTCGACCGCCAGCGAGCCATCAAGAACGCTTTCAAGAAGACTTGGACCAGCTATATCCGTCACGCGTGGGGTTACGATGAGCTGCAGCCCATCGCCCTGGACGGGGTGGACCGCTTCAACGGCTGGGGCGCTACAATTGTCGACTCGCTCGACACGCTGTGGATGATGGGCATGTACGACGAGTTCAATGACGCCGTTTCTTTCGTCGCCGCCATTGACTGGAACAACTCAACGCAGTTGCGGTGCAACCTGTTTGAGACCAACATTCGCTACCTCGGAGGCCTCATCGCGGCGTTCGACCTCAGCCAGGAGAGAGTGCTCCTCGAAAAGGCTGTCGAGCTCGGCGACATGCTCTATGTGGCCTTTGACACGCCGAACCGGTTTCCCCCTTTCATCTTCAGCTTCGAGAACCTTCGCGCCGGCAAGGTCATGCCAGACCCCTACCAGAGCGCAGCGGCCGTCGGCAGCCTGTCTCTCGAGTTCACCCGTCTCGCTCAGTTGACCCGCAACGACAAGTATTACGACGCCATCGACAGGATCAAGCGTGCCTTCGCCAAGATCCAGGGTTCGACCCTCCTGCCGGGGCTCTGGCCCAACTTCATCAACGTCCGCGACGGCTTCCAGGCCCCCAACAACGTCTTCCGCCTCGGCGGCGACGGCGACTCGCTCTACGAGTATCTCCCCAAGATGCACGCGCTCCTCGGCGGCCGCGACCCCGTCTACGCCGACATGTACACCCGCGCCGCGTCGGCGGCCCGCGAGCAGCTCCTCTTCCGGCCCATGACCCCCGACGGCGACGACGTCCTCCTCCTCGGCAGTGCCGTCGTCGACGAGCTCACGTCCACCGTCGCCCACGTCGCCGAGATGGAGCACCTCACGTGCTTCGCGGGCGGCATGTTTGCCCTTGCGGGCCGCCTGCTCGAGCAGCCGGACGATGTCACGCTCGGTGCCAAGCTCGCCCGCGGGTGCGCCTGGGCCTACGCCTCGACGAACAGCGGCGTCATGCCGGAGAAGTCGCAGCTGCTGCGGTGCCCAACCCTCGAGGCCTGCGCGTGGGACGAGGAGCGCTGGCACACGCTGCAGAGGGGGCGCGGCAGCGGCAGCCAGGCGCCGCGGGGCCACTGGCGCGTGGACGACGCGCGGTACCTGCTGCGGCCCGAGGCGATCGAGAGCCTGTTCGTGCTGTACCGGGTCACGGGGGAGGCGGAGCTGCAGGACATGGCGTGGGACATGTGGCTCGCGATCGAGAGGGCGACGGCGACGGACGGGGCGTTCGCGGCGCTGGTGGACGTCACGTCGGAGACGCCGCAGCAGAGCGACGAGATGGAGAGCTTCTTCTTGGCGGAGACGCTCAAGTATTTCTACCTGATCTTTTCGGATCCCAACTTTATGAGCCTGGACGACTGGGTGTTCAACACGGAGGCGCACCCTTTCAAGAGACCCGGGACGGCGTGAGCCCCGCGGTGGGCGGGACGAGGAGGTAATAGTAATGATGAGGACGAGGCGGTTTCGGAGTTTTTGGGTGGGGGGGGGGAGAGAACGGGTGCCGGCACCACGGATCTGCTTAACGTAATGATACCCACGATAATCACAACGCCTTCTTCTTCTTTTATCTCTTGTTTCTTCTTCTTCGCATTCGCCTCGTTGATGAAATCGTCTATCTGTTCCAGGTATCTCGTTCTTTTGATCTATAGCCGCAAGAGGAAAACAAATAAAAGGAAAGCGCCGGCCCTACAGCTGCACGTCCTCGTCGCTGATGTCGGCCTCCTCCTCGACGTTCTGCTTGAAGATGACGCGCTCGGCGAGGGCGAGGGCGCGCCTCACAGGCAGGCCGACAACGTTGTCGACGCCGCCCTCGATCTTCTCGACGAGCAGGATGCCGCCCGTGCCCTGGAGGGCGTAGCCGCCGGCCTTGTCGGCGCCCTCCCTCGTCTTGACGTAGGCGTCGATGACGTCGTCGGGCAGGCCGTCGCCCTCCTGGACGAAGAAGACCTTGGTCTCCTCGGTGTGGGCGGCGATCTCGTAGCCCGGGTGGGCGGCGTCCTCGCGCGGGGCGATGACGACGACGGAGGTGAGGACGCGGTGGACGACCGTGTCGCGCAGGTGCTGGAGCATGCGCAGGTGGTCGGCCTCGGAGCGGGGCTTCTCGAGGATGCGGCCGTCGCGGGTGACGATGACCGTGTCGGCGGCGATGACGAGGTCGGGGTCGGGGATGGAGGCGAGGGAGGTCTGGAGGGCCGTCTCGTAGACGGAGAGGGCCTTCTGGCGGGCGGTGGCGGCGACGTACTCGTGGGGGCCGTGGGACTTCTTGTCGATGTTCTCGGGGAGGGTGGACGGGGTGATCTCGAGGTTGGTGAGGCCGACCTGGGCGAGGAGGGCCTTGCGGCGCGGGGAGGCGGAGGCGAGGATGACGCGCTTGGACTTGAGGTGGTCGATGATGGGGAGCTTGAGGGGGGGGAGGGGGGTGCCGGCAGGGCGGGCTTTCGGGGCGTCTGCTGTCTTCTCGGACATGTTGAGGTCTGGATTTTTGAAGGATCGGCGATGGAGGCGTTTCCGGGGGAGGGGGGAGGGGAAGTTGACTGATCGGGCGGAGAGAGAGAGGTTGACGATTTGAAGAAGCGAAGTCGCATCGACGACATCCACAGGTGCCGAGCGAGAGCAGCTCCGAGTGTCTGACTGAGGCGATCAACCCCGCCAAATCCACCCTTATCTAATCACTACGAGGTCCCCCCCGTATACAGGCCATCTGCAGGGCGCTCCCCTCTGTGACCCCCCCAAAGCAGGCCGCTGCAGGGATCAAAGCCGCGCCCGTCGGTCACGCTCTTGTTGCCCCCATTTCCCGTTTCCCTCTCGCATTCCTCCAGAACTCGTCTGAGCTCCCTCAACCACACCAGTGCAAGCCCCGGCATGTGACGAGACCGCCATCATGGCCTCCCCCGCCAAACAGGCCGACTCCCCGCCCCCTTCCGCCGGAGAAGCAGCCGAAGGCGCTGACGAGAAGCCGCGCCTGACGGAGGCGGAGAAGAAGCAGAACCACATTGCCTCTGGTGAGTGAGCAGATCCCGACTGTGTGTCCCACGTCTTGCTTGACATGTGACGCTTGCCCGACGGATGCGTTCCCCGCCAAACTCTCTACACCACATCACATCACACCACACCACACCACACCACCCAGCCCAACCCACCACGCAAGCACGGCGAGAGGCTGTAAGCTGACCCCGCCGCCAGAACAGAAGCGTCGCCAGGCCATCCGCGAAGGTTTCGACCGCCTGACCGAGCTGGTGCCTGGCCTCGAGGGACAGGGCCGCTCCGAGGGGCTCGTCTTGCAGAAGACGGTGCGGTACATGCGCGAGCAGCTCGAGGAGAGGCGCGCCCTCGTGCGCAAGGTCGAGGCCGCCGGAGGCCAGGTCGACGATGCCGACAGGCGGTAGGCAGTAGGCGGCAGCATCCGTCGCCTGCTGGCTGGTCGTTTCCGCGCTCCCGTGCGCACCGGCCACAGGAACAGGGATGGGGAGAGGAGCAGCAGCATCATCATCATTATCAGCCTCTTTTTCTAGATGCGGAAGCACGTGCTTCCTATGGTACAATGCAGTTACAAGTCTATCGTACATCTGACAGCACGGGCGGACGGGCCTCTACTGGTACGTCTCGACCATCTCGTTCATCCGGCCCAGCAGCTCCGCCGGCGTGAGGTCCTCCCTGCTGCGCTTCGACGCGTCCCGGCTGTTGAGCGTGACCGTCCCCTGCTCCACGTTCTGCCTGCCCACGACGAGGATCATCCCGTACTGCTTGGAGCGCGCCTCCGCCAGCTTCTCGCCCAGGGGCCGCGTGCTGGCGTCCACGTCCACCGTGAACCCCGTAGGCTTGGGCTGCGAGAGGCCGGCGTCCGCGCCGTCCTCCCTGTCGGTGCCCAGCAGCGTCCTCCGCACCTTGGACGCCCAGTCCATCACCGGGTCCGTGTCGTTGAGCGTGAGGATGGCAGCCTGCCGCGGGTTCAGCCAGAACGGCCACTTGCCGTTGTACTCCTCGATCAGCAGCGCCATCAGCCGCTCCACGGATCCCAGGATCGCGCGGTGGATCATCACCGGCGTCACGGGCCCGTACGTCTCCCTGAGCGCGGCGTCCACCCCCTCCAGCGCCACGCCCTGCGCCTCGAGCTCCGGCGCCGGCGCGCTGTACTCGAGCCCGAACCGCTGCGGCAGCTGGAAGTCGAGCTGGATCGTGCCGGCCTGGTGCGTCTTGCCGTGCGAGTCGCGCAGCATGACGTCGATCTTGGGCCCGTAGAACGCCCCGTCGCCTTCCTTGACCGTGTACGGCAGCCCGGCCTGCTCCAGCGCACCGCGCAGCTGCGCCTCGGCGCGCGCCCACTCGGCGTCCGTCCCGATGTAGTGGTCCGCCGGCCGCGTCGACAGCGCAAAGTCGTAGCCCCCGAGCCCCAGCGCGCCGTACACGCTCTTCATGAAGTCGAGCGTGCGGAACACCTCGGCGTGGATCTGCACCGGCCGGCAGAAGACGTGGCCGTCGTCCTGGTGGAAGCGCCGCACGCGCGTCAGGCCGCTCAGCGCCCCCGAGACCTCGTTGCGGTGGAGCGGCGAGAAGTCGGCGTAGCGGATCGGGAGGTCGCGGTAGCTGCGCGTCTTGGACGCGAAGATGAGGCAGTGGCCCGGGCAGTTCATGGGCTTGAGGCCGTAGTCGTCGTCCTCGCCCTCGGCGAGCCGGCCGTCCGTCGTCGCCGTCGGGGGCGACCGGTCGCCGCAGCAGCTGGCCGCCTCGGGCTGGCGCGCGCGGCTCGTCACCGTGTACATGTCGTCGGCGTAGTTCTGCAGGTGGCCCGACACCTCCCACAGGGACTTTTTGTAGATGTTGGGCGTGATGACCTCCTCGAAGCCGTAGCTGACGTACTGCCGTCGGAGGAAGTCGACGAGCCGGTTGAAGATTCGCGTGCCGTTGGGGAGGAAAATGGGCGACCCGGGGCTGTAGACCGAGGTCATGAACAGCTCCTGCTGTACGCCCACCTTTCGGTGGTCAGGTAGTTCGGGGGCGTCATGTTGAGGTTGAGGAGGAGAAGTCCTTGCCGCGTAGAATCGTTGTGACGACGTCGATAAGTGGCTCCGGGGGAGGAGGTGTGGTCGCTGAGAGCAGCGCAGGGCTTGTCTTACAACCCGTGATGGGAGCATCACGTCGATAGCTGCCAATTGCAAATCATCGTCAGGACGATCAACTGGAGAAGCAGGAAATCGTCACGGCACTCGCGCTTTCACAAAATAGAGACAGGGATTGGAGAAGCTCCATGCTCGAAAGAGGACTAGCGCCGGCTCTGGCGCCTTCGGTGTGATCGGTGAGGTCGGTGAGGAAAACGGCACTTCAGTTTGCCCCTCAATCCCCTCCGAAGCTGGACTATCGATAAGCCTGGCTGCACTGACTAATCCGCTGCACAAGCACCCGCCGCCATAGGTCATTCTTCGTCTGATAGGTTTATGGCCCAGGCAACTTCACTTCAACACCAACATCGCCATCGTCACGCGCCTGGCTGCCGCAGAACCTCAACCACAGTCTCAGGACCCGACTGCGACTCTCTGCACAGCGCAGGAAAAAGAAAACAGGTTCTCACTTGCCACGCACGGTTGAGATCCAGCTCCTTTGCGCGCCGTTGTTGTCCCGCACCCCGTCGCACACACCCAGCTGGAGATCAGAGATCGCCACCTTGCCCGCGCCAGTCACTCTCTACCAGTTGACCAGATCGGTACCTGCCTGCATTAGCGAAGATATTCAAGTGATAGGCAACCTTTCAGTATGGCTTCGGACTAGCAATCTTGGCGTCAATTTACTTACACCCCATTCAGGAGGCATCTGCAGTCGCTACGGTCACTGCAAGACACAAAGACAGACAGAACCCGCCCAATCCATTCCTGACAGTTGCACTCGCCCTTACCGTTCTTCACGCCGAAGCCGAAGCCGACTTAAACGTGCTCCTGCCTGCCGACATTCTTTGAACCCCATAGCGGCAGCGTTCCGCAACCCCCCAAACTTCCCACTGCCCGACCGGCCTTGACCAATCTCGATCCATCTTGAGTCGCTATCATGTCGAACAACGTCGTCGGCAACGTATACCAGCAGGTGATTGAGGACGTCATCAACGCCTCTCGCGTCGACTTTGAGGAAGGCGGTGTCGAGGATGGCGTTCTCGAGGAGCTGAAGCGGGGCTGGCAGCAGAAGCTCTCTCAACTTGAGGTTGCCAGCTTTCCGTGGGACCCCAAGCCTGAGCCTGCCCAGCCCGCTCAAGCTGCGCAGGCCCAGCAGCATGCGCCCCAGGCTCCGCCGCAACAGCAGCAGCAACAACAGCAGCAACTACAGCAGCAGCAGCAGCAGCAGCAGCAGCAGCAGCAACAGCACCAGTATCAGCCCCAGCAACAGCCAGTCCAGCACGCCCAGGCCCAGTACGCACACGCTCAGGCCACGATGAGTCCTCAACCCAACGCCGTAGGCATCTCTCTGCCCACGGGAGGACCCGTCAACCACGACCCGAACGTGAAAGGCGAGCCCTACATAAAACAGGAACCCGGAAGCCAGTCGTCGACCCCGAACATGCACGCCGGAGGTGGCCTCGCTCAAGCCCGAGCGATGCAACACATCAGCGCCAGGTACGGCAACGATGCCTCGAGCGCCATCAACGCAGGCGCGCAACAACCTCAGGGCCAGCCCCCCCTCCCTCAGATGCAGCAGAACCAGGCCCGACCCGGCCAGGTCCCGCAGCAGCAGCAACAACAACAACCACAACAACAATATGCTCTCCCCGGTCAGCAGCAGGCCGGCGGCCCCCCTTTACCGGGCTTCAAGAACTCTCAAACAGACGGCGCCGGCGACGAGGGGGATGACTACGACGAGGTTCAGGGCGTCTTGATGCAGCGCGACAAGGCAGGCACCCTGCACGAGCTCGGCCGCGTCGAGATCGACGGCCTCCTCCACCAGCAGTTCCTCGCCAAGGCCAAGGCTATGGAAGGCGGCGGCCTCATGCTCCCCCTCCAAGAGGCGACCAAGACGCCGACGGCATCAGCCCCGAAGAAGAAGGGCAAGGGCCGCAGCGGCGTAGCGCAGTACGACGGCGAGGACGACGAGGACGGCCCTGTGATACCCGACGAGGACGCGATCAACTCTGATCTGGACGACTCGGACGACGAGAGGGACGAAGACGAGGTCGACGACGAGGGCCTGGGCCACATCATGCTCTGCATGTACGACAAGGTCCAGCGCGTCAAGAACAAGTGGAAGTGCGTGCTGAAGGACGGTGTGCTCACGGTGAACGGCAAGGAGTACGTCTTCCACAAGGCCACGGGCGAGTACGAATGGTAGAGCGGCGGCGAGTGTGCTTCGCATCAGAGGACGTGGCTCGGCTGCCAGCGTGCCGTGATCGTGTCTCTTCCCTTGATCTACCCTTCGGCATGCATGCGCGAGACGAGCGAACAGCTCGGCTGAAGCTGGGAGCAGGACGAACGACCAAGGGGCAGAAGCTCTTCCCACGCCCTGGGACGCACAAGAAGGCCCCCTTTTGCTATGACATCCCGCGCGAGGGGTGTACTACGGCGGAGAAGTAAACCCCCGGCGAGGGTCCGGCATGGGACGAAACGATCCCTGCGGTGATGAGCAGCAACGCTAGGTTGGCACTCTTCAATAGAACCGCCTTGGCTACGTTTTTGCCCCAAGTGATGTTATGTCCGTTCTCCTGGTCTAGTCGTTGAGCTGTGTGCATGACGGATCGCAACTATGCCATGCATGGGAGCTTGTATAGATCGAGGTCTGAGTCGTGTGTGATACTGAATCACCCCGCAATGATCACGCGCGATGGCATAAGAGGAGAGATATCTTCGTTCAGTCTCTGTCACTTCTATCATACCTCATGGTCATACAGGGGCACTCTCTGATTTCTGGAATGTGGGTAGGCTTCGAACCTGATTGCCGTCCCGGCTCAGACGAACCGGCCCGGTCCCAAGATTGTGCGGCGACGACCTTATCAATACGAGGAAGCTCTCAGGCCTGACTCCATCTTGTCTACACGTCACTTCTCGCAGCCGGGACGTCGAGAAAATGCCATCGGAGGCATAGTCGTCGCTCGCCATCCCACTGAGCTATAGCCAAGCTCAGGTCATCGGCTATGTATCTCAGCAGTCCCTTTGCGTCAGCGCCAGCAGGTCCGCCTCAATGATTCTGTTCTCTGTTCTCGTCAGCTCCTCCGAACAGGCCAGACAGTAAGACACCCCAGACGGCGCGTGCTCTTCAATGTTTGCATAGCCTCCCTCCCCGGGCGGCCCGCCCCGCCCCCGTCGCCACGCTCGCGAGGCCCAAAGTCCCTATCGACACAGCGCCAACAACGCCGCGGATAGATTGTGCAGAGTCCCGGCCCGTCGGCCCCTCTGTCATGTCCAGAAATATCGCCAGAAATCCTCAACGGCGACGTAGTCCTTCCTCAGTTCGACCGAAGCGCGTCCACTCGAGGACCCCCGTCGCTGCAGACACGCGCCGGCCCCGAGCGTATCGCCATCACACCCGGCGGGGGGCCCACTGCCCCGCGTCTCGCATGCCTGACGGTCGACCCCCCCGGCCCAGTCACCAGGACAAGACCTGTCAAAACTGTCTGTTTCAACTCTCACGGCTTCTCCAAGAGTCGTTTGACGCAGGACGAGTGCTCCAAAAATAAAGAAAGCAAAAGGAGCGCGCCTCTGCTGCCGCCCCCAATCTTCCCCCGGCGTGACGCCCTTGACGGCCCACTTGGGCAGACACTTCTGGTTCGGCGCTTGTTGCACAGGGTTGCAGTGTGCCCCTGATCTGCTTCGTTTTTCTCTCGAAAATCGAAACGAAACGAAACACGACGGCTCATGCCATGAATTCCCACTTGGTCGTGTAATGAAGTTGGCTCGATGTAACGGTACGCGCCTGCCTTGCCCCCTAAAGCTCCACGGTGTTCTGCCTATCGTGTGATGCCTTGCATACCCGCTGTAGTGGCGCCATGTTGAATTGGGACGACGCGGTGCAGTTGCGCTCTCCGATGGGACTGTGACCGTAAACGACGAAATGAGGGACGAAATTAGGGACCACTAGACGGACAACTCGCCTGCCGTGAGCCAAGGCTGATAGGCTGATGTTTCGTTGCTTGCGATTTGTGTTTGTTCTTCTGCCTTGTCCGGGAGGCATGTCGCCGATGCGCCATGCTCATCGTCAAACCATGTGGGCTTGGCAATGGCGGCCAGTCGTGGCCGCATGTGATGCGGTGGTCAGGACCTACTGCGTTCCTGCAGGGCGATTCGTGGAAGACTGTTGCAGCCCCGACTGGTTACCAGACATTTGGTAACGAGGTGGTGAATGAGCCGTATAGCGTCCTGGCAAGGGTTCACTGAACGGCGAGTCGAGAATACGACGGGCAACTGTTCCACATCGTAGTCGTTTTTGTCCAAACCGGTGGTTGAGGGTCTAGGGACTCATTTCATTTGCGGTGAATGACACCTTGACAGCAGGGTGAAAACCACCGTTGCTACCTCGGGTCAGGTGGAACGGAGCCATCACACGTTGCAGCACGGTCGGTACATCTTCGGCTCTGAACAGCTACATCGCTACGCTGTTCGGGGCGGCAGAGAGGATCGTTCGGCTGGCTACACCCTCGTTTGAGCTCGTGCTCATCAAGGAGAAGGGGAGGGATGGAAGTCGCGGGTCGCGACTCAGACACCGGAACTTCCCCAGTAGCCTGAATAGTAGTGCGTGCTTGTCAGCAGGTGCCCACCACACGTTGATACGTAGGTATGCGACCGTTTCTGCCGGCTGGTGACCCAACAGTCTGGTTCCACAGTCGTAAGCATGCCGGGGCGGGGGGGGGATGTCGTCTGCACGCCGCATGCGTGTTCGTTCGGAGATTTCCTTGCTTCGCCCCTCTCGTTTCGCAAAGCAAGGTACCTCCGTCATACTAAAGTCGAGACAGACGGACAGATGAAGCGTTCGGAAAGCCGACCATACGAACCCTGGCATCGCAAGGCGAGCAGGATCCAGACAAGCTGCCGAGCCGAGGCTGAAGATGACTCGTCACATCTTCATTTGGAACGCCATGCCTCTCCGTGATGGGTATGCCGGGGAGACCGCCTGCTGTGGGATTATGATCGTCAAAGCCAGGCGGCTCCTCCTTGACATGCGCTCACTGCCAACCAACATGTCGAGGGCAATGTGTAGACCACCATCTGCTCTTATTAGGCGGACTGGCGCAACAGGGTTGCGTTCTGCCCTGGCCATCGACGGACAGCGCGCCGCCCTAACCACCAACCAGGCAGGTTGTCGATCATAAGGGAGATACGCTGCACAACCCACATCCACGCCGCACAATGATCCAATCAAAAGGAGTCCCGGTGAGAGCTTATTATTGCCGGACGAGCACCGGGAGCTCCAGTCCGGGCCGGTGAAGCCATGTGGACATTGGCTAGGAGCCAAATTTTCAATAGGATACCAATGCCGGGTGGGTGGTGTTCGTTCCGGGACTTCTCGACCTTCTGGCCGAGGATGTGAGACAACGCGCTACTCGATTGGATGGTAGGCGTGCTGGTGTTCGTTGGCCTGGTGGGTTGTGTTAAACTCTAGCACCACCGACACTCTTCTCTACATGGATGTGGTCGTGGTAGCGTGTGCATTAGCTTGTGCTGTGCATGCTCCTCAACCCCCCTCCTCCGTCGCCCGATGTACGCTGGTGATGAACGTAGAGTGCCGCAGCACCTGGCTCGTGTGCCGAACACTCGGCCGCCGGGGGTTGGACGGCTGAGAGTCACGGCAGGGTGTACCGTTGCTCTGGGGCTGGGTTGGCAGGTTGAACGAATCGCTGGGCTGCAGGATCGGGCACATTCTCCTAGTCTGTACACAATCAGCGAACGACGACGGAAGACGAGGGTGGAGTGCAAGACCAGGGTAGTGCGGCTGGGGTCTCGTCTCACTGGCGAATAGGACCGAAAGAACAGTTGGACGACGGGCGACAGCAAACTGGTCTCTGGGTCCTCGGACTGGTCCGTACTGATCTTGTGATCCTGTCATTGTCTGCCCGACAAGGTTGCCAAGTGGTTTCACAGGTGGCCTGGTTGCTTGGGGGGTGTTCTGCTACCAACATTCCTTCATGGACCACCCCGAACCACCTTCCTTTCCTAATTCCAGCCGCTTGTTGGTGGTTGAAAAGACACACTGGGTCCGTTCCAGACTGTCGGGTCGGCTGCTCCAGGGTTCAAGGGTGCAGTGCGCCGTCATCTTGTGGACAAGACACCCAGCTCCGTTAGTTGCCCAAGCCGTCGTACCCACCAACGAGCTATTTCACTCATCTCGCGAAAGGCGTCACCCTTGCCTACCGGGGCCTGACTCGAGATCGCAAGGCGCACGGCCGAGTTGTGAGGAACCAGGAGGCCCCAAGGCTGACTTTGACTGGTGGACGATCAGGAGCAACCCCCTCCACCCTCTCGCCAGGCGCCCGCCCAGGTAAGAGCGTGAGAGCCGAGCGAAATGAGTCGTCAACTGATCGTTGCGAGCTTGGGGCTGGGAGATTTGGTCTTCAGCCCTCAAAACGCCACAGGCAGTCAAGCGGTATATGCCATCTAGTCAAACCCTCGTGGCCTTGTTATCGAGGCGGGCGCCTGTCCGTGTCGCTAGCGGCTGACGACCTCGATCATCAGTTGAAAGCCAGCGCAAGCAGAATACTAAGCCGAATGGCGTTGGAAAGCTTTTGCACTATATGGAACTTGCTGCGTCTGGCTTGCGGCGTACCACATGTACTTGTGACACGGAGAACGCTGGTATGGGTCACCAGTCGCGTCGCACCCTCGGTTAAGAATGCCTAGAGCTGAAGTTCCAATGCTACGGAAGAGGCACGGACGCCGAGTGTTTTGACGATGGGGTAATTGAGCTTCGGCCGAGCGAAAGGGGTGGAAGTGGCTCGCTTCGTTTTGATTATTGACGGCATCCTTGGTGCGACCACACCGTCATCAGGCCCGCACCGTTTTGATGCGAGGGTAGAAGGGAGCGTCTCAGAAGAGAAGTGGCGGATGGGGCGGGAAATTGTCCGGAGCGCGACGAGCAGGTGATACCGTGGGACCAGATCCCCTCGGACCCATGCAAGCCACATCTGTAGTTGTTTTTGGGTCGGAGTGTCAGAGTCGGGGAAAGATCGTGATGGAACTGGCATGTTGCAGCACATGTAATGCGAGTCGCCGCCGCGCTGCACATGCAAGCACATGAGCTAGCCTCAATGCTACCCAGAGGTGACCCTGGCAGCATGGTCGTTCGTCGGCCACTGCTGATGTCATTCCATGCATCCAACCCATGGTACATCTTGCGTATGATTGCGGCGGTCCTTGGGACGTCTATCAGCTCGGTTCCGAAAAGAAGGGAGCAGGTTGAACTGGATCCTGGTACTGGACGATCGGACTGTCTAGTGGACCTCGAAGCGAAAGCGCTGTCCCAGGCTGTCGGGCCAGACTAGACTTAGCGAGATAAGCATACCCTCATCCTTCGCCTCACCGCTCGTGGCTTTGGAGGTCCATTGGCCATGTAGAGGGAGTTCAGCCGGCTCGGAGGGTCGGTTTCTGCACGAGGAAACGGTAGGAGGAGGGTCAGAGAAGGTGCTGCAATCAAGCAACCGCTGGAATCGGGGAATATGGGAGCCTGGAGCCTTGGTTGTGATGTGACAGGGCCAAGTGTTCGTCCGAAAGCCTGCCACCCGAGTTCGCGCTCCTTGGGCACTAGGCAACCATTCAAGTGGTCTTTGAATGAACGGAAGCGGATGCCTGATGGCTGTCTCGAGGCTTTCCCAAATCTGGCGAGCAGGGCGTCCTAGGCCAGCATGAACACCCACGTCAGCAAACCAGAACAGGCCAAAATCAAGTTTTGAGTCCAACCCATGAACGAAGGGCAGAGGCGAGTTGGACGTGATGTACCTACCAACTCAGGACTGTAGCGCGCCATTGGAGCCTGTGTGGTGTCCTGAGCCATTTCACAGGAAAGCGCGATAATGCCTGTGGAGCAAGTCAAGGGGAGGGAATAACGACGATGCCCTGGAGCAGGAGACCCAACGTGCAGTTGCAGATCGCACCAGCGGCAGGCATACATTGGCTCATATCGGGAACACTGTGAGTCGTGGGTATGATGTGCCCTGTTCTGTACCGCGTTTATCGTGAGAGCTCACGTCTCCTTTGAAGGGTGCCTTGTGGCGAGCAAGGTTCCTGCTGAAATGGATACCTACCTGTGGATGAGGTTCTCAGACAGTACCTGGGTTGAGGTACCGGATTTGAGAATGCGAGAATGTGTGGAGGTAGGGATGTCCCTGTTCCACGCCGTCATGGTGCCCCCTTTGGAGTCCCAGGGGTTACACAAAGGCACCTTCAATGAAGAAGGTACGTACCTGCCATGCCCGGCGTCTTGCTGAACAAGATGTCAAGTACCTGCCCACCTCCCTGCCTTACCTAGAGGCCCTGCTTTTAGCAGCTAGGATACTGCCTGCTCTGTTTAAATGGACGGGAGGGCTGACATGGCCGGTACCTTGGATTGTTTCACCAATTGGGCCCATGACAAGGCAGGAGCTGGGGTGACCAGGGGGGGTCACTCCAATGAAGAGCATGGGCAGACAGGGCGAGGTAGCACCTGATTTGTCGCAAATGGGCCTTCCTCCCCTTGACTTCTTCGTGGCGCCTGGCTGGGCTGGGCTGGGCTGGGCTTTGCGGGAGGAAGGCGCAACTGGAGACGGGGACGGCGCACAGGGTGAAGACAGGGAAGGGTATGCCGGGCAGGAGCGCAGGTTCAGGGGGGACGGGTTGTGGGTTAGTGCGGGAGTCCTCCCAAAGAGCCCAGGAAAGAATGGACGGGCACTAAAACTCATCGTCCGTCGGGTGGGTAAGAGATATCACTGGCTCAGGCGCCCCCCGTCTTACCCCACCCGAACGCTGGCTGAGCCGTGCCGTCCGCCGCCTTCCATCCATGTTTCTGGGAAACACCCAGGGCCAGGAGGTCAGGCCAGGGGAGGCACGACACATTGCGCTTGCTTGCTCTTGCGTGCCCGGCTATTAAGCTGATCGTGGATGGGAAGGAGAAATCCTACCATGGGGTGAAGGTGCTGGGGCTGGTTGGCAAGCAAGCCAGCCTGGTGTGCCCTCCTCCGACATGCACAAGCCGCTCAAATCGATCTCCTAATGCTCTCCCTACCTCCACTTGACATCAACCCAATCTTGACACTGCATGTTGTCGCATCCACACCTACGCCCACATTTACATCCATATCCGGCCGGTCATGTTGGTTACCGCGCTGTGCCCGCAGCAAAAATCCCGAGGCCAGCCCGGCGGGGACAGTTCACAGTCCGCAGTTCGCAGGCCAGAGACAAACAAGAGGCGCCAACCGTTTCCCTCGTCCGGGCCCGCGGTTCCAGCACGCTAAGTTTTGACGCCCGCCATATGGACTTCATTGGACGACCCGCAGACAAGAGAGACACAGGAGCATCAGTGCCCGGCTCTGGAGCATGGGCATGGAGCCTGGAGGGGGTGGGCGTGCCCTGGCGCCCTATGAGACATTATGCCGTCGCCGCCAGACGACGTGATGCCATGTCGGAGACGGGCACGAACTGGGCAAGAACAAGAGGTGCACAGGGAAGGCATCCCAACGCAGGCAAGCTGTCAGCTAGTCTCATCGGGGTGTGTAAGCTAACGCAGGTCATCCGCAGTGGGCAGACGGGGACCCAGGCGCAGACACGGGCTTCGACAGGTGGCGGCGGCAGCAACAGCGACACGGGCACCTCGAGGCCCCCCCCCTTTGCGTCTTATGGTCCCGAATCTGGCATCGCAATTATCGCGGGCAGGGAACCAGGGGGGAATGCCCACAAAATCTCAACCTACTTTACCGTACCTCGCCTGGTTCGCACTAGGTGTGGGCAATTCCATCCTCCTCAAGTCCCGTCTCCCGGCCTTTGGCTCTGCTCTGTTCTGTTCTGCCTTACTTCAACTAACCTTTTGTACCCTATCCTCAGTACTTAACACTTGACAGGTCCCCTCCCCTCCCGGGACGATCGAGCCGATAGACATTGCCCTGCCCTGCCCCCCTCCACCACCCCCCCAGTCCCCGTTCCCGTTCCCGTCCCCAACGCCGAGTCTCGAATCGAATCTCGAGTCAGGTCTGCCGGTCACCTTACCTTTGTCACCAACGCCAGCGCCTGCGCCGTCTCCAAGTCCAGCCCCAGGCCCGATCTGGCTCCAGCAGAAATCCAACATCCTGCTGAGCCGCCGAGGGCTCCAATCGATCGGCGAAGACCCAATAGCCTACGTCCCAAACCCGCAGCCTCGTGCGGTGCACTCATTGAATTGACCTCTCGGTTTGAAATTGGCTCTCATCACCTTGCGGCTCCAGCACCCTACCTTTTTCCGAAAGATTCCCTGGCAACCTTCCGACCTACGACACTACAAAGACAATTGAGCGGCTTTCGGGTCGACCCTCACCCGTTTCACCCGCTTCGTACGACATTCGATTGACGCCTCGAGCGGCCGTTTGGGCGGCCCAGAAAGGGGAGTCGAAATTCGCCGTCACTCACGAAGGCCAGCTCTGTCAGGTACGGGAAACGTTGTGTTGCTCTATTTTCCAATGCCGTTTGGCCTCGTCTGTGCGAAGCCTCTTTCCTATCAGGATTCTCTCCTCTCTCGCTGCCGCTTCTTCTCTCTTCTCCCCTCCTCTCTCCGGCTCTCTTTCTCCTATTTCTTTCATGTCCTCGCGTTTCCACGTCTGCGCGCACTCTCTATTCCCTTCTGTTTTCCACCTCAAATGCACGGCACAGCACACCTGTAGTTGGCCCTGCTCTGTATGGAGCGGACAGGTCAGTCTGTCAGGTGGCGGTCGCGCTCCATGCAGATGCAGCAGGTACTAGTTATCGGGCCAACAACGTCGCGCTCGTCCGTCCGCCATACCTTGCACCGCTTTCAGTCAGAGCCCCAGTTGGTGGGCAGAGCTGCAGAGACACGCAGAGCGTGACGACTTGTCCCGTCCTGGTTCGGGCTTGCGTGCGGGTTTGTTGGCCGCATCGATGGGCTGTCTACCAAATCGTCGTAGTCGTCCTGTAAGGTGTCGTGTCATATCTCGTCCCGCAACAGCGCATCGCAAGAGACGAGACGAGGGGGTGGCTTCCTGACCTTGTGTCCGTCCGTCCGTGTGTGAGGTTGGGACATGGTACAAGACCAGGCAGACCTTGGGATACAAGCTGGTCAAGTTACTCTCCCCGGCCTTCTGCTAAACCCACACGTCCATCCTTGCATCCCCATGTTTTCTCCGTTGGCTGCTCGTTACATTCATGCTTTTATTTTCCTGCCGCCTGTCCTGGGTGGTCTTGCTTTCCCTTCATCGTCTTCACAAACGAGCATCCGCCCCATAAAAAGGCTCGACGTTCGTCCCTTAAGGAGCCATGTTCTACAGACGCACATCATTTGCAGCTACCACCCACCGCCGCCACTTTGTTGCCCTCTCAGAGGCCCCCTACTCCGTGCCCCTTCACCCGTATGCTTCTCTTCTACTACCGTTTCAGCTTGGACGACGGCCACTTGCCTTGATCTCAGAGCGCTTCATCTCATCTCACCGAGCTGACTTTTTCAGGGACTGTGACTACTCGTTCAGTCTCTACAGACTAGCACAATAGCATCTTGGTGCTGGCTCTGTGCTTGGTTACGGACGTCACTTCGGCTGATCCTGGCCCCTTCGCCACGAGATTTATATTCTCATGCTACTGCAGCCCTTGATCCTGCCGACCGCCGCACCCATACCCGATTATTTCTGTTGCGCCAGCCTGAGCCTGCTGCTTGGTTGATATCGCCCACGGCAGAAACGTACCAAAATAGCCATGTCTCTTAACGGGTATGCAGCCCATCTCCTCCGTTGCGCTTTGTGCGTCCCGGAACTGCGCTCACTGACAAAACCATCAGACGGAATTCGGGACCTCAAGGTCAATTGGAGCATGGTCGTCTCTATGGAGATTTCCGCCTCGGGCGTTACTTGTTCCCCATTGACGAGGTGAGTGGGTGCGCGTTTCCAGAATTCCAGGGCACCTGCTCATGTTCGACCTGTGCAGGAGGAGAAGGACAGATTTGATGTTTTCCATCGAGTTGTGTTGCTAGCTCGGCACAACAAATATTTCGACTGCAAGGTGCCTGACCGCGCCCGAATCCTTGACCTCGGCACGGGCACTGGCATATGGGCGATAGACGTTTCTGAGTAAGATCTTCGTCGAATGCATCTTCAGCGACCATGACAGCTGACGACATGCGTAGCGCCCTCTGGAAAGGACCAGAGAATCACGGTCAAGTACACGGATTGGATCTCGCCTACATCCAGCCACCAGAGTAAGTGATGATGTGTTCCTCCGGGACATTGCCCACGATATACGCGACTGACCTGTTCGAGCGTACCATCGTCTGTATCTTTCATGCAAGCGGACATTGAGGAGCCTTGGCCTCTGCGTGAAGGCGATTTCGATATGGTCCACATCCAACTGCTGATGGGTGCAATTCGGGACTGGACAGAACTATACCGGAAGGTCTACAGGTTGTAGCCGATCTCGAACCACCGTGTCCATCGCCCGTTGCTGACATTTCCATATAGACATCTCAAGCCTGGAGGCTACTTGGAGCACGTAGAGATCGACTGGACGTTTCGATCCGATGACAATACCCTGACCTCTGACACGGCTTTAGTCGCTTGGAGTGATGCCGTGCACCGCGCATTACGTTCCTTTGGTACGCCTTTGGATGTGGACGGCCGAATCAAGGGCAACCTGCAAGCAATTGGATTCACAGACATCACGGAAACCATCGTGAAGCTACCCATCAACCCTTGGGCCGATAACAAGCACGATCAGGAGCTTGGTCGTTGGTTCAACCTCGGAGCCACCAACTCGGTCAATGCACTGAGCTTGGCGCCACTTACCAGGGTTGAGGGATGGTCTCTCGAACAAGTACAGACTCTCGGAAATGCGATGAAGAAGGACCTGTGCAAACTCAGTATACATGCATACTGCAGGCTGTAGGTGCCCCCCTAGCGGTTACCCGACAAGAAAACACATTCGCTAACGCTCGAGCCCAGGCATGTCTGGACGGCGAAGAAGCCCAGCCAATAGTGAGAAAAGGGGTTCAGCTCAATTACCGATCATCGGCACCTGTCGTATCTCCACGTATCTCGAACGGCTCTAAGGATTTCGGCTAACGACTGGGGCTCGAAGACCTCCCGTCCAAGCGAGTCTGGTGTTCATTGTCCTGCCGTTACCCTCCCGTCGCAATGGCCTCCCGTCTGTGCTGGTGCGGGTGGCAGGAGTACACCGCGCAGACCTGGTTGCCAAAACTGGACCCCAGGGGGGACGCAATGGTTGGGTCGTCATCGAGCCTCCTCTTCTGTATACTACCGCCGCTGTCGCCGCCATTGTCCCCAATCATTGCTGTATTTTTTCCACTGTCTTGTTGTCTCTTAAAGTCATCTGGGTAGACCCTGCACTCGAGACTCGGCCGAGCCTGCTGCGCTCTGCCGCTTCTTCCAGGAACAGGTCTTGCTCGATTATAGCAGTGGCTTGCATCCGTTTCTCTCGACGCATCCCCTTGGCTAGTTGTTGCGCCAACACCTAATGAGCACGGCCTGATCTGTTGGCCCCACCTACTTCATCGAGATTCCGGTTGTGGGCCAACAAGCTTATCAAGTTTTAAAGCACGAGGCGACGATTTCGCCAGTGCTGCTCACTTCCGCAATTCCATCGCCAGACGGACCTTGGTACGTCTAACGCGCGCAAAGTGGAACGTTTTGGGATCTCCGACCCTCCAGGCCGACCCATGCGCTGGCCGCAGGTCGCTTGACCATCCGGCCATTGTGGCCGCCGTTTACACAACAATGTGGCATCTGCCTAGCAACTAGGACGTCATGATGCGTGCTCTGCATCTAACTCGGCGGTCCTCTCTGGCAGCTTCCATGATACTCTATCGCATTGTGCCAAGTCCTCACGACCGAACAACATAACACAGCTTTGGTTCTTGGTTTTCTTTTGTTTGCTGTATTACGGGTCAATGATGTGCTCCGGGCGTGATGGAACCAGCTGCTCCTTCGTCTCCAGCATCTCAACAGGGCATGAGCCGGTGCCAGTCGTGTCTGCGTGTATTTAGCCTTCTATTTCATTGTCTGTCTCCGTCAGTGGCTATCTAGAGAGACACAGGCGGCCGGTTACTCGAGGGAGAATTACTCTGGCGCGGTTCGGAAAAGCTACGTGGAAAGGAAGGATAAGGATGCGTTCGGGGTCTTGAAGCAGCTCCAGTCAATTTCCTCTCGCAGCCAGGTGCTAATGAACACCATGATAGACTGCGGAAGTTTGGAGAGACCTGCAGTTACCAAGAAGATTTTCCATTCCTTATTCTTTGTTCGCATCTCTTCTCCGAAGGTTTGAAGACCCGGCAATGGCTCTTCATGAACTCTTACTCCGAGACCGACCCATATCGAGACCCTAAAGCACTCGTCAGATCTCATCCCAAACCACATGGCCTATCAGGCCACTAGTAGATCTTCCCAGCCATCACAACACGATCCCCGGCTCGTTTTCAGGACTGCCACACTAGCCTCCGTCACTTACCACCACCCATGTCAGCGCCAGAGCCGATCATTGTCGACTCGTTGGTCTTGTCTCGTCGTCACCGGCGAGCCCTCGCATAACGGCCAACAACGACGTTCAGGTGCTGAAGAAAAGACGGTGACCAGGTACTTCCAGTCGAAGTACTTTGGCTAGAGGAGGGAGGGTGGGACTCGAACACCACAATTTCTCATCACCCTGCATGGCCAGAGGAGTAGAGGGGCCGCCTCGTCCAAGCGTGTGCCTCATCTCGTCCGTCAGGGCCTCGAACCATAGGCTCATCCGCCTCTGCTGCTGATCTCCTCTCGACCGTTTGCTGCAGCGAGGGAAGAGTCATCACGGGCTGCTGCGGCGTAAGGCGCGGCCTTGCTGGCATCTTCGTCTACCCCTGACCCTGGCAGTGTGCTGACGGTGTACCTGCCTGTATCCCTGATGGGGAGGTGCGGGCTGGTCATGGGATGAGAGCTACCTGCCCCCTTCTTTCTCTTCCCTCTTCTCGGGCGTAGTTGTGGGTTTGGGTGAGGCTGACATTCTATCTGGGATGCCACGGGGAAGGGTAATGAAGGAGGAGGTTGGTTCCTTGGTTTCCTCGCCTGCCCTGCCTTTATTTGGACGGTAGATGGCTCGTGCTACGTGTGATGTGCTGGCGGATATCAGCCAACGTTGCTTGGGCGCCTCTCTTTTCGCCCTCGTTTCCTCGTCTTCATAGTCTTTACGCCACCCTCTGGCTGGGATTTCGTGGTTCGGCTGGGGAGGAATTGGGCACCCGGTGAAACGGATCGCCATGTCAGTGGCTGCGAGGGGTGATGCCGCCTGCGGTGGCGGCATGTGCATCAGACCGGGAGGCAACCCCCCTCGCGGGCAGGATGGAGAGACGCAAGTCCAGCTGGCACTGCATGAGAGCGCTAGGCCTCGCGCCCTTAGAGCTAAGCTAGCGCCAACAGCGTGCTCCTGCGCCGTGATGTAGATGAGGAGTGTTGAGGTGGCGGGTCGGGTGTGTTGACGATGGTGGCGTTGGCGGTCAGGGCTTGGTGGGTGTGATGAACCTACATATTGGCACGTATGGCGCTGAGTCAAGGGAGGGTCTCGGCCGGGATGTTGTTTATCGTTCTGTCTGTGTCGGGGCGTGATCAGGTTGTGCGTGTGGAGGTGGTGGTGAGGCTGTGAGTTGTTTTGGTGTTTTCCCCAGCACGTGGAGGGGGCCGCCTGCAGGCGACCATGCGTGCGCTCCCGATTGCCCAGTTTGGATACTTGTTGTCCGGCCTTGTCAGCTTTACAGGGTATACCGATGCGCTTTTGGGAAACAGAGCTTCAAGTGTTTTTCATTATTTGCTAGTCGTGTTGGGGAAAATGGGAGGGTGGCGATGGGTCTCTGAGGTAGCATCGTGGAACCTGGTGTACCATATTGGGACTCCCCAACCCCGATGGCGGGGAACAGATGCTCGGCTTCATTGCAACGACTCCCTCTTGGTGGCCCTCCTGCGCGAGCCAACCTTGTCGAACTGATGTACCCATGTACTAGACGAATGGCAGGACAACACCAAACTGACACCCGCACAATGTGAAGTCGAGCGTGGTAGCAATACCACCTTGATTCAAACCGAGAAAAAGAGAAGGTTAGCCACGGGTGGAATCGAACCACCGACCTCCCGGGAAGAGAATCATACTGATAGGTCTGCGGAAGCGGATGGTTTATAGGAGAGGAGGAACCCGGGCGCTCTACCACTGAGCTACGTGTCTTTTGTTAGTGGCCATAAAGAGCGCCTTTCGTTTAAGAAGGACCATCGAGAGACGGGTCGTAAAGGTGGCTGTGGCTGAAGTCAAGTTCTTGGGAGAGCTTGATGGGACAGAAAGGTCGAAACCTATGGTAAAGGTGAGGGTAGAGGTCGGTAGCACCAGGTTTCAATACAGCATGGCTGGTGAGGAGCTCAAGGCTTCCTAGCTTGTCGAGCTCCTCCACGCCAGAATGTCACCTAGCATACGGACCTTTGAGCACCAGGTCAACATCGCTCACCAGCTTGCCGAGCAATAGACTTTTCAACGTGTTCTTCCATTCCCTCGCCGAAGCAGGGCAGACAGCAGCCGAGCTGCGTCCAGGTATTGGTGTACAGGGTCTACAAAAGAAACTGATGATCATGAGAACAAGCCGAGAGCGAACACTCCCTCAGCCTTCCTCTCTCCTTCCCTTCCCGCGAATCCCGATCCGGAGAAAGCCTTCAGGCCAACCGACCGGACCCGATCGCCCTTCCCCAGACCTGGAGGCGGATCTGTCATCGTTGATGACGTCTATCCGAGCTCTGCATATTCCCGTCAGGCTCGCTTCCTTCTCCTTCTATGTCGAGACTCGCCCCTCACGAGGGGTGCCTTGCCGTCCAAGGGCACTCGCTCGTGCCACAGCACTGCCAATCAGAGTGGTCGCTTAGTGGTGAGCGGCACCGGTCTCGCCGTGGTAGCCGACGAGCTTGAAGCGGCCGATCATCTCGCCGACGGTGAAGAAGCCGAGGCACTCGGCGGCGACCACGCCGCCAGCGATGAGTGTCGTCGCGTTGATGTTGCGCAGGCGCTGAGCGGTGGCGTTGGGCTGCTGGGCGGCGGACTGGGCGGCGGACTGAGCGGTGCGGGAGGCGGAGTTGAAGAGCGCGCCGGGGTTCTTGGCGGACTGGAGGGCGTTCTGGGCGTAGGACTGGAAGGTGGCGTAGGAGCTGTCGCGGCTTGTCAGAGGTATTTCGTCTTTGTTGAGTCGAAACCCCCCCTTGGTGAAAGGGGGAGCCCGCCCGAACCGACGCGACTTACGGAGGGGTCATCTTCTGGCCGCGGAAGACAATCTTGGAGACCTCAAGGCCGACCTTGGAGTAGTAGACGACGAAGGGGACCTGCTTCTCGACAAAGGCGATGAAGCGGCCGGTGCGGCCGCCGACCTTGCCGAGGGCGTTGGCAACGCCCTTCGCGGCGCCGGAGATGGCGGGACCGGCGGAGCTGGAGACGCGGCTCAGGCCCTCGGAGGCCTTGGACTGGATGTTGGAGGCCTTCTCCTTGGCGGACTCGGCGGCCTTCTGGGTCGTGGTGGACTCGAAGCGCGCGGCGATGCGGGAAGGGAGGCGGGTGTTCCTCAGGGCGGAGGACCGCAGGACGGGACGGGCGGCGACGGCAGACATTGTGATGGTCGGATGGGGGGTGCTTTCGAGATGGGAAGACGGTCGAAGGCGGGTGGTTCGGGGGCTCGGCGGGGGGGAGGATCGCTGGCGGCCAATTGATGGAGATGGGCGTGAGGTGAGGTCGGGTGGTGAGGTGACGGGATGGGAAGATGGAAAAAAAGGCTCGGAAGATTTCGCTTCAGGTTGTTCCATTGCGAGCCGGGCGAGTGGACCTTCCTCTCCTCGTCCTTGGCCTGGGATGGCTGGGCTGGCTGGTGGCTGCTCTGTGGCTCGGGCCGCTAAACTTATTAGGGGAGCTGTGTACAGCCAATGAGAGGGGCTCAATTCGGAGCCGGCTCACAGGGTCCAAGCTCCCATCCCAGGAACCTCCTTTACCACCTACCTTCCGTCTCTCATCCTCTTCCTGAGGCAATCCTCTTCCCTAGGTGGGCAGTTTGCGCAACATATCATCATAATCATCACACTCTGGGCAGGCCGCCTCGTGAACACCGTGTCGAACGGTCGAAATGCAGCAGATTGTGGTATTCTGGACCCAAATGCTAGTCATGCAGCCAACGCAGTCACCGTCCAGCCTCCACCTTCCCCCCCGGGCTGTCTTAATCAAGCATCGGCACCAGTCGTCATCACGGAACACCAACACCGTCAATCGTTAACATGCCCATCCGGATTATGAACCAGCTGAAAGAAAAATCATATCCATCCTCCTGACCCCAGTGCCCGTCCATCACTCTACTCCAGGCTCTGGATCTGCACCTTGATGGCGCCCGTCTTGGGGTCCTTGGCCGTGTCGAAGGCCTTCAGCGCGTCCTCGAGGTTGAACCTGTGCGTGACCAGCTTGGTCAGGTCGATGACGCCGCTCTCGACCAGCCTGATGGCGCGCGGCCACGTGTTGCAGTACCTGTACTGGAGCTGGATGTCGATCTCCTTGACGCTGGCGCGCATGAAGGGGATGTTGATCTCGTTCTTGCCGACGCCGATGATGAAGACCTTGCCGCCGAACTTGCACGCCCAGATGGCCGACGCGATGCTGCTCTCGACGCCAGTGCACTCGAGCGCGATGGCCGGCTCGACGCCACCGAACGACTGCACGATGGCCTTGGCCGAGTCCTCCGCCGACGCGCGCTCGACCTTGTGTGTGATGACCGAGGGGCAGAGCTCCTTGGCGAACGCCAGCCGGCCCTCGTCAATGTCCGTGATGACCAGGGGCGTCGCGCCCGCGGCCCGGCAGCAGAGGAGGGTGATGAGGCCGATGGGGCCCGCGCCGCAGATGAGGACGGGGTCGCCGAGGCGCACGCCGGCGCGCTGCATGCCGGCGAGGGCGACGCTGAGGGGCTCGAGCATGGCGCCGTTCTCGTAGGACATGTCGCCGATCTTGTGGCACCAGACGGCCGGGTGGTTGACGTATCGCCTCAGCAGGCCGGGGACGGGGGGCGTCGAGAGGAACTCGACCTTCTCGCAGCCGTTGTAGCGGCCCGTCAGGCAGGGCTCGCAGGCATTGCAGATGACGTTGGGCTCGATGGCGACGCGGTCGCCGACCTTGAGGTGCTCGACGCTGGGGTGCACGGCGATGACGTCGCCGGCCGACTCGTGCCCGAGGATGTGGTCGGCCTCGACGATCATGGGACCGATGCAGCCATGGCACCAGAAGTGAATGTCGGAGCTGGACAGGTCAGTTTCCCGTTACGTTGCAGCACGACAGTTCTTCCATGTCCTCTCTGTCTCGCCGTTGAGGAGGGGGAACACCCACCCGCAGATACCGGTGCTCCGGATGGCGACCGTCACCTCGCCCACGGCAAGCCCCTCGCCAGAGTTGACCTGCTCCAGGGTCGGCTCAGCCTCGTTGATCCACAAGTCGTGCTTGGGGTTCGTGTACACCCCGATGTTGGGCTTGGAGAGCTTCGTGGTGCCGTTGGCGTGGCCGTTGACGCCGTTTGTCGCGCTGACGACGGGTGCGGCGGTCATGATGGGCTGATGTGTGTGGTTGGTTCCCTCTATTTTTTTTCTGTCTGTTCCCTACGCTTTTCGTCCTCTCCTTCTGTCGCCCGATGGTGCCGGCGGTGAGCTGTGCGATGACGACGTTCGAGCGGAGTTGCGGCCTTGGCCAGGAGACGTGCGATGAGGAGAAGAGTCGGCGGGGAGAGAGAGTTGTTGGTGAGAGGAGGAAGAAGAAGAAGAGCAGAGCAGAGCAGACAAGAAGAGATGCCGCGAGCCGACAGAGGGGCAGAAATCAGTCTTGCTATATATTGATTGGAAGGAATGGAACCCCCTCCAAGGCCAGCCCGACCAGCTCGACCCCTCGGCGTTCCTCCAGACGTATCGCCTCTGGCCGCCCAACTCGCGGCGGCAGCCATCGGATTCTCATTCTCACACAACGCGCGGGCCAGGGTTCCCCACAGCGAAAGGTCACGCAGGGTACGAAGCTTGTTGGTGGGCAAGGTGGGGGGAGGGGCGGCCCTGCTTGGGAACAAGTGTGCACTCTGGAGTCTTTTTGGTGCGCTTCGGTCGCTGTAAGACCGATGGTCCTTCGCAAGCGTTCAGCCGGTCTGGCGCGCCAATCACGGCGATCAGAGACGCTGCCCCGATTGCCCCGAAAGTTGGGGTTCCGGCGCCGTGGCCAGTGAGACTCGGCCGTGGCCGGTGGGCCCTCTTCCATTTTTCGCTCCTCGTCTCGTTCTCTTGCTGCCGCCGGGCCGGTCTCCTTGTTTCGTCTCGGCTGGGCCTCCTGGAATCGTCGCATGCCCCGCGCGCGCGTGGCTCATCGATGGGGGTTTAGGTCACCAGGGGCGCTGCGCGCATGAAGCGGGAGGCCGTGTGCGGCTAAAGTCTACAGGCGCAAAGAAGGAAGGGGGATGGGAAAAATCGGGCTCGAGCCCATGCGCGCGGTCCAGAACCAACCGCTGAGTGGGTTTCTCCACGGGGCCTTTTCCAGAGTACCAGCCGACATACAGGATGCTGGGTGTGCGTGGGATGGCGGCCACATGCGCGATGCACGATGGGACCCCGCCCGCCTGGGTCGACGTCAGGGTGCTCCTTCAGGCTCGCGGCGGGGCTGACTCGGTGGGAGGTGTCAGAAGCGCTTCTTCGTCGTGGAGTCTTTCAGTCTTGGAGTCTTCGCCGAGCGCATGAGTCCACAGGCGAGTTGTCCGGCAGTGATTGGCGCGGCGGCGAAACACCTGTGTCGCTTGCACGCCGCGTCGACGATGGCACGGAGATGGAGACTCTTCGGAGGTGGTGGTCATAGTGGTGGTGATCATCCCTTCGTCGACAGATGACCTTCCATGCTGCATCGAAGCCGTGGCAACTGCAACCCCGCATCTTGTTTGGGGCAGGTCTCGAGATGCGGTGGTGCAGGATCTGGCAATGATCGTAGCATGGAGTCTGCCATCCCGAGGCTCGGCAGTTCACAGCTGGAGCTGGGGCACCATCGCCAAAGATGCTGGCCAGTAGAGGACTGGGCAGCCAGTCCTTCGAGCAAGCTTACAATCAGCCACTTTGGCCTCACCTGGATTTTCCAGTCATGCGGAAACGGAGAGTGCGAGCCCGGCAACTTCGGTCATGAACTTTCAGCCAAGCATCTCGGTCTGTGCTTGCGATAAGGGAAGAGTAGAGGGGGCCCAGGACAAGAGGTAGGTAGCTTGGATAGACCCGAAGTTTCTCCCCCCGCAAAAACATCGGCCCCAGCAACCCAGCCACCCAGCCACCAGCCGCCCACCACGCCCGCTGGTACAGGCTGCGGCACGCCTAAAGCCCGCCTAAAACCAGCCCAGAGCCCGCCTAACGTCAGGGGCCGGCAGCGCCTAGAGCGACAAGCCCCCAGCAGCTGGGGTCGGTCCCTGCGCAAGCGCCACACCAACCCACCCCTCGTCAGGGAGAGTCAGGCGTCACTGGACCCCGGGCCGCGGCCTGATCCTGGCCTCGCGAACTTCGACTTTCGACGTCGTCCCGTCTCAACCTCCTCCCGTCGTCACCAACCCGACCGACCCAAGCCAGCCTACTCTACCTCCGACCCGCCCCCCCCCTTGCTCAGCAATCCGCCATCGAGCGACACCGAGGCCGGCCACTCCTCCAGCCAACCCCACGATCCGGCCCAATGCCTCGCCCCGTGTCGGCTCGCTAGTCTCGCCTCCCCCGGCCCAATGCCCTCCTTCTTCCCCTTTACCCCGGGCACCGAGTCCCGCGCCCGCTTCCACCCCGAATCCTCCCCGCTCCTCGGCCGCTTCCGCGCCGTCCCGCCCTCCATCGCCCGGAGGCCATCGCATGGGGCCCTAGGCCTGCTGTCGTCCGCCCTCGGCACCGGCCGCGGGAGCGTGCACGTCGGCTACGGTGCCGTCCTGGCCGCCGGGCTCCACGACGACGACGACGATGACGTGCAGGCGGCGCTCGAGGATGCGCACGATGAGGGGAGGGGCTACTGGGGGAGGTTGTGGAGGAAGACGGTGGACATCTGGATCGAGCCCAAGCAGAGTGCCGTCAAGAGGGTGGTCGATGTGTGGTGGACTCGATATGGCGTCTTGGTCGTGTTGCCTGCGGCTCTGGTACGTCGCGGCGCGCATGACGGCGAGAAGAACGCGAGGAGAGACGACATACTGACCAGACGCAGGCCATCGGCTGGTGCGCCCTTCCCTTCCCGCAATATCCCCTCCTCGACGACGGCGACAGCGACGACACGCCCGCGCGCAAGACGCCGGGCCACGGCCAGCCTCGCGTCCGCGTCAACTTTTGGTTCTTCCTCCTCGTCTACTACAACTTCTACAACCTCACCGCCCTCATCTGGATCACCAAGGTCTTCAACCTCTACAGCCTCAACTGGTGGCCCCAGTCCCTCGGCTTCCTCCCCACCGTCGCCCTCATAGCGACCCTCTCCCTCGTGCTCCCCATCCCCGTCTACCTCCGGCCCGAGACCCGCTTCCTTACCGTCCACAACACCTCCTGGATCGCCTGGACCTTCGTCGTCATGGCCGCCCCCGTCGCCATCGCCTTCCTCATCCTCACCACATCCCAGCGCCACCACCTCGGCCTCCGCAACCGCATGTCCGACACCCAGCGCATCTTCACCACGTCCTGGTGGACCGGCGGCGACCTCGGCGGCGCCACGCCCCCGCGCCGCGCCCTCGCCGAGTCCGCGCCCGACCCCCTGAGCGACCAGCACCGCCGCCGCCAGCCCCAGCACCGCCAGCCCCAGCAGCCGCTCCTCGCCCGCCTGCGCGCCCGCTGGCTCCCCGCCAGCTTCGTGCGCTTCGTCTGGTTCTGCCTCGCCCTCTTCGTCGGCCTCATGGCGTACGTCATAGGAGAGGCCTACGCCGAGATCTACCTCCGCACCCTGCCCCACGACAACCTCGAGACCATCATGTACGTCTACAGCTGGGTCGTCACCGTCCACCTGCTCGACCTGCTTACCGGCTGGCTGCTCGGCATCCGCGAGGGCGAGCGCGTCGGGAGCTACCCCCTGAGTTGGATCTTCAAGCTGTGAGTGCCCTCGCCGCGTCTCCCGTCTCCTGTCCCCTGTCTCCTGTGTCTTGCCTCGTGTCTTCTGTTTTCTATCTTGGAGGAGGGCATGCAACACGTGGATGCTGACAACACCAGCTACTTCATGCTCACCTACCAGACCTACGTGCGCGCGCTGTACGCCCGCCTCCGCTCCCCGCAGCAGTTCGTCCTCCTGCAGGTCCTCTCGAGCAGCTTCCTCATCATCTTGACCCCCATCACCATGTCCCCGCTCTGGCACCGCGTCTCGCGCGCCCTCAACTTCACCGACCAGTCCTACGCGTCGTACCAAAAGGTCTGCACGCGCAACGTCTTCATCCGCTTCCTCGCCGAGAACGTCTCCATGGCCGCCTTCCTCGGCAGCGTCCTCGTCCTCCACTTTGGCGCCAACAAGGACGTCTACCCCTACTTCGCCTTTGACTTTGACAACGACGAGTCGGAGCGCTATGACTTCAAGCTCACCTTCTACGCCTCGTCCGTCACCTGGGCCTGCGAGCTCGCCGCCTCGCTGTGCCTGCGCGTCCTCATCCGCTGGATCTACGGCGTCGACGTCGGCGTCGAGGGCAAGCTCGACCTCGCTGTCTGGCCCGAGCTGCTGCCCACCAGCGTCGCCGTCATGCTGCACGTCCTGCAGAACATGCTCTTCTCCATCATCCGCCTGCAGTTCCAGCTGCAGTAAACGACCGGGCCGCGACGTGGGCATGTCACTCGGGCACCCCCCCATCTAATTCACCCCGACAGAGCCGAGATCGGACTGCGGGATAATCAGGGCGGTCTGGCCTGCTTTTACGTGCGCGGCTGAAGACCGTCAACCAAATGCGCGCTCCCTATCAGAGCGCGTTGCGATCAACTACAGAAAGAAAGAACCAAAAAAAACAAGGGAGAGGAGGGGGGCAGGTGGTGGACTGGTGTGCGTTGCTTGCACTCTTGCTTGCCGTTCTGGCGTTCTGTTTGCCTTGTGTTACACGCGAATCGCGTACCATCTCCTCCCGTATGTTGCATGCTGCACGCGTTGGCCGGCGAGTGAGGTTTAGAGGCATGAGAGAGCGAGCGAGAGAGAGAGAGAGAGAGATACCCCCTTCATGCGCGATGTTTCGAGCGAGCAGATCATATTAGACAAATATCCAGCTTTAATGAGAGAGAAAACGTCCTGCGTATGAACTCTCGGCACGTCCGTGTGATCGTATCAACTAACTACGGTCTTCCATCCTTCATCATGGCTAGTGCTACCCGAGACTGGGCCACGCGAGACAGCAACCCGGTTGCGTGGTGGCTTTGCCCTGGAGTGCAGGCTGGTGTTCCGGGACATGTCGCACCTCATCTGCTGATCTGGCCTGGGCTGCAGGCGTGCAACACAGCAAGGTAAGACCGGCAAAATGTGGTGGCCGATGGGGTTGCCCGGGTTGCGGGTTGCCAAATTGCGAGGTTGCCGAAGGGGATGGCTGCATGACGCCGGTCTCTGACCCGGCCGACGGGAGCGACGCTGACGGTAGGCCTGAGAAACTCAACGGGCAGCCGGTCCAGGCCTTGGAAGACTGTGCTGATCCTGCTGATCGCGAGCTTCAGGTCCAATCTCAGCCCGGGGTTTCCAGCCGTGTCTTGACGCCTCCCTTCAGAGTTTTGTCTGCATGGACAACGCGTGTCGACTCTGCAAACCTTTCACGGGAAGCCAATGAAGTCGAGTCGTGACAAAGGCGGTGAAAGTGGTCGCGCAACAAAGACGGACGGACGACGGCCGCGGATCTAGCCTAGCGCTGGTTCGGTCTACCAAGTTGGTTAGCCAGCTTGCAATGACGGCAAGTGCTCTGCTCCATAACAGCTCCTCCTTTCTTTGACGCCGGCTCCTGCAAGTCAGGGCTGATGTCGTGCTGATGGGCGATAAAAGGTGGGTTCGAGAGAGGGCGTTGGTCGAATCTGGGGCTGACGACAAAGATCCGGAGGCCGTTCGACCAGGCAGACCCATCGGGCGGCCATATCGGCGGCCGTTTCATCGCGCTTCTGTGCCAGAAAGCTTTGCCCGTATCCGAGGAGTCACAGAATGGCTGGCAGCAAATCGTGCATGGAAACTCCAGCACCGGCAGAGCGATGTCGCCTGGCAGCAGATGGAGGATGGCAGAGTGTCTGCCAGCCACCTTGGCCGTCTGCAACAACACGAGACACAAACCTTCTGGGCCGCCGTGCCAGACAGGATTAAATTGTGGGAAAGGTTGTTTCGGAAGATATCTGCGAAGGCATGACGGACGGAGACCGCGGGCGCCCACCGACGTGGGATTCGACCCCACCGAAGCACAGAAGAGGGTGTGGTGAGCATCGTACTGAGAGGGTGGCCTTGTGGTGATATAGATGAGCGGTCAGTAACACGACGCAACTTCGTGTCGGGGAGCCAGCTCGGCGGCGCGGGGGGCCAGGAGACCGAAGTCCAGACCTTGGCTCCGTGATTCGTAGTCGCTGATGAAGGGTGACGCGCTGTTGTGCTGTCGATGCAAAGGACCCCACGAGGGTGGACGGGCGCGACGTACTGTGTAAGCAGCCCCAAATTGGTGGGCGCACCGGTCAGTCAGTCTGGTTGGTGTGAGCATCTCCGTGATAGCAGACGCTCGGTCAATGGCTCGAGTGCCGGACGAGAAGGGTGCATCGGCCTGTCGTCAACATGCCACGCAAGGTCGGAGTGCCATGTCATGTCATGTCGGATGCGTCGGTAAGGTAGCTCGCTGGCGAGGCATTCTGTTGAGTCATTGCATGTCGTCGGTTCATCTTGGCTGGAGGCTGGCCTTAGGGGACGTCGAGGAGAGGGTGAGCAATACGAGAATGGTGGGCGTCGAGAAGTTGCCGTGATTGAGTCGAAGCTGAGCGTGCGTCTGCAACACCATGATGGCGGTGGTGGTGTGGTGGTGTGGTGAAGCGGATGGAGGTGGGGGAGAACATTGGGGGGTGCATCAGGTACCTTCTTCCCTGCCGTCGTGTTGTGCTTTCCTGACACTATCCATCTTGTCCATCCTTCCTTCCCTACCTACCTTACTTGAGGGGTTCTCACATTCGGTCAGCAGAAGTGGAAGGAGGTACTCTAGGTGATGGTCGAAGGAAGGGAGGTATAGTGGCATGTTCGAGTCAAGACGTCCATCGTGGAAGGCACAATCGCCTTAGCAGGGGTGATCAATGAGCATGGAAGGCGGCTTCTTTCCCTTACCTTGCGATAATCCTCCCAGTCCTTACTCCAAGCTCGCCCCCCAGCATCCTTTCTCGTCAATCTTTCTGTCCTTCGTCAACTCGTCGCCATTCACCTCACTCACCACCCCACAAGCCTAGCCGGCCCAACGCTATCGACCACACACTCGCCGTCGGCGAGAAAGGTGTACGCATCATCAGCTCAGCTGGGGTTGCATAATGCCTGGATGATTCGATTCGGTGCAACCTGCGGGCTGCCGTTGACGGGCTTGACAAGCAAGCAAGCACGCCGCCGGTTGCCGACATGTCTCGCCTCCTTCTCCATAGCATAGCACAATCTTGATGCAACACCACGCAGCATACCATGTCGGACCCCCGAGCCCCTCCCACGGCCCCCCGGTACCCCCTGGCGCAACGACCCGAACCCTTGTCGAGGTGGCTTGTTGCTGGCTCAGGAGCTTCATCGGCACGGTACAGGTGGCATGGTGGGGTAATGCCTCTGCTGCTGGACATCCAGCCATCCAGCCATCCATCGCAACCGCCTCGGACGGCGAGGGCAGGACGGTCCTTCGTTCTCTGATCGACAACCAGAGCCAGAGGGAGGCAAACAGGCGCCTGAGCCGGCCACTCGCCGGTCCACTGCGCAGGTCGTACACGGTACCTAGACCGTCCCGCCGTGCCAGGCCACGACAATCGCAATCGTCTCTTCGCCAATGGACGAAGTGGGCTTGGTGCCTATCTGGACCACACCGACACAAACGTGCGCCAGACAGTCGCGGCATTGGCACTGTCACCCCCCTTGGACCTGGACCCGAACCTGGAACCGTGCAGGCCGTCTTGCAGGGCCCGTGGTCGACTGCCCCTCCAACCCCTCCAACCTTCAGGCTGTTGCCCCTCCAAGCAAGCAGGCAAGCATCGAGCTCCCACTTCCCCTCACCTGGAGGGGTCGATACCGACGGTCGCCAGCAGCACGTTGCGCGATTCAGACGCAAGCATTTTGCTGTCGCGTCCAATGGCAAACTGCTCAAGGAGGCATCGAGAAGAAAACAGAACAAGACGTGGACACATGCAACGCGATCCTGGACCGTCGCCCGCTAGTTGAGCTGGCGTACCTGGTCCTGCTGGTCCTGCTGGACCTCCTGGCCCTCCTGGTCCTTGTCCTCCGACCTTGTCCTGCGCGTTCTCCATCCGGGCCTTATCCTGCCCCTCCTCCACTTGCCCTTTCGGCTTCTCTCCCGCCCCCTTCGCCGGCGCGACACTGGTTTGGTTTGGTTTGCCTTGCCCCGTTCGTCGCTGGCCGCCGCTCGCCTGCCTGCGCCATCTAGCGGCCTGCTTTCGTGCTTTGCCCTGTTCAGTCTGTCCGTCCCGTCCGGCTCGCCTCCTTGCAGACAGACGTCTGGGCTACGTTTACGCGCCTTGACTCTTTCCCCAACAGGCGACGGTGTCGTGGCCATATCCAACAAGAACGGACGACGTCCCAGGGACCGTCCGACCGATCGCTTCGCCTATCCTAACGAGTACCCTGCCGCCCTGGCCTGGCTCTGCCTGCCCGCAATCCCGCCGCCCGCCCGCCTGCCGTTGAACTGTCCTGACCTGTCCTGGCCTGGTCTGGCCTGGCCTGACCTTACACCCGCCGGCCGCCAGCACCACCACCACCACCAGCTTTGTTGTCCCACACCCACCCCCCGACCCCGAAATTTTCTCTCTGATACAAACCCATATCGGCCCAGCCATCCCTCCTCCTTCCTACTTTTTCCCTCCCCTCCCCTCTTCCTTTTTTTTCCCCTTCCTCTCCTCATCATGTCCGCCGAACAGCAATCCGCCCCTGGCAGCACTGCGTCATCTGCGTTGCCAATCAACCCCCTCGCCGCCCACCCCGTCAACCCCCAAGATGCCGCGGGACGACAGCCCACCGCCGCCGCCGCCGGTTCCTCCGAACTCGCCAGTGGGAAGGTGAAGCTCAAGGCCGCTCTCCGCCACTTCCCCGACTTCCCCCAGAAGGGCATCGACTTTGTCGACATTATGCCCCTGTTCCTTGACCCCACCGCCCACGATACCCTCGTCTCTGCCCTTCACCTCCAGATCCAGGAGGGCTACGGCGGCGTTGTGCCCGATGTCATCGTTGGCCTCGACGCCCGCGGCTTCCTTTTCGGCCCCGGTCTCGCTCTCCGCCTCGGCAAGGGCTTCGCCCCCGTGCGCAAGCAGGGCAAGCTTCCCGGCCCCTGCGTCACCGCCGAGTACCAGAAGGAGTACGGCACCGACTTCTTCCAGATGCAGCAGGACGCCATCAAGCCTGGTCAGAAGGTCCTCGTCGTTGACGACATTATTGCTACCGGTAAGCCAGATTCTTGTTCCCTGGAAGCACAATCTTCCGTACTGATACGACGTAGGTGGCTCGGCCAAGGCTGCGGCAGACCTTGTCAAGAAGTTGGGAGGTGAAATCATGGGCTTCCTCTTCATCCTCGAGATCCCCGGCCTCAACGGCCGCGAGAAGCTCGAGGGCATCAAGACGACCATTCTCATCGAGGACGCTTAGGCGCGCGTGCAGCAGCAGTAACGACAGCGACCCGCAGAGCTCCTCCATTGCTCGATCGCGCCGTCGATCGACTAGTACATACACACATACGTTTGGGGCGGCGCGAGCCGCTCTCTTGCCGTTCGAGAACCCTCGCTGAAGCAACAACGTACACCCGCACATCCCGTCGCGAGGAGGCGGCACCGCGCGGGACCCCGCGCCGGCGTTTCAGGGAGCTCAAAAGGACATCATTCACAGGGTTTGGGGGGCGGCTGCATGATTGCATTATCTTAGACTAGGTTCGGCATTGGTGCCCACGCGGACGACCCGTCGGCGACTTTTCCGCAGCGACGGGGTCTGACGCGGCATCCTAATACTCAACAGGATTCTGAACCAACCCATCTCTGCTGCCTGGCAACTGTGATTGTTGGGAAACTGATGCGTTGGCGCCCGATGTCACCGTCGACGTGCGTGCGTCACAGCGAGCAGCTGAGCCGCCGAGATCTATATCACGACATCATATAGGTTCAACTCACTCTGCAGAGACATTGAACCATGTTGCAGATGAAAACAACGCATGTGTATTCCAAAGCAAACCTGTCGCGTCGCATCTCATGTCTCTATGTCATGCCATCATGGTATTTCATCTCGTAAGCGCACCAAGCCTCTTCACGTCATGCCGTATGTACAAGCTGGCCGTTCCGCCCGCGCGGCGCACGCGGGCATCACAGCACAATAATGTTATCCACCCGCCGCCCCTGCGTCTCGATGAAATACTTTCGCCGGACGCCAACGCCCCTCGCGCGGCCGAGCTGCTCCCACGCGGCATCGCCGCCTCGGACGAGGACCATGCTCAGCGGTCGGTGGCGCGGCATGCCGCCGGGGGTGCGCTGCTCGTCCTCGAGGTGGGGCTTGACGAGGTCGGCCGCCGCCGCCCAGGGCTGGCGGTCGAAGTGAGCGCCGTAGATGGAGTCGTCGTCGTAGTCGAGGAGGCCGTCGTCGTCCGGGTCGCCCACGACGACGACGAGGCGCAGGGAGTGGGCCGTGGGCGTGACGGCGGGGATGTTGGCGAGCTTCTCGCTGAAGGAGCAGCCGCCGCGGCGGAGGGCGATGATGTGGTGGTTGCGCGGGACGGCGTCGGGGAGGCGGGCGTCGCAGCCCTGGCCGGCGAGGTAGACGGTGTGCCACGGGACGTGAAGCCGGGAGGGTGGGGTGTCGTCGTCCGGGGCGGTGCTCGGCGGGAGGGGCGCATCGGGGACGTCCGGGAGGGGAACGGCGCCGATGCCGACGGGGAGCGCGGCTTTGTAGGTTTCGATGTGGAGGGAGCGCGAGGCCGTGCCGGACGGGCCGCCGGGGGATGGTGTGTTGGCGGGGTCGAACACAGAGGTGACTGCGCGGACGATGCTCTTCAGCATGGACGCGTAGGACGGGTCCAGGGACTGGGTCGTGTCGTCGTCGTGTTCGAGCCAGGAGGCTTGTTCCTCGGCGAGATGGATCTCATTGCCTTGCTCGTCGACGAGGACTTCGAGAGTCTCAAGCGGAGTTTCCGCCGTGGTGTTTTCGGAAGGAGGTTCGCCATAGACGATCATGAGGTCGACATACGGCGAGTAGCGGACGCGGTTGAAAAGGGGATCTGTCACTCCCTTCAGGATGTCGCCGTCGATGTGCACGAGTTCGTCCTTGCCGAGCGCAATGTGGTTGACGTGCGTGACCCTCCAGGTGTGGTCGTAGTTGGGCTCGAAGGACTCTTCCCTGAGGAATGTGACTTTCAGCCCGTTGAGCGAGGTGATCTTAGCACCGTAAAGGGTCTTGAAAGCCGCCGTGTTAGCAAAGAGCTGGTTGAGGGCGCTGCCTTGCTGGTTGGTCGAGGGAAACTCGATGACGAGGGTAGGCTTGAAAGCCAGGGCTGCGCATGTGCCATTGTCAGGGACCATCGAGGGAGGCAAAGTCCATGGAAAGAAGGTATGGTTTTCTTTATACCGTAGGACGGTGTTGTTCGACCCCTTGAATGCCGGAACCAGCTCCATGCCACTGTGAGGGTTGGCAATGGTGTGCAGGTTGACGAAGCTGGCAGCTTGGAACACGTCCGCACGTGCGGCCATGGCCGAGCCCGTCAGCGGCGGCCTCGAGGCGACAGGGCAGGTATTGGTGAAGGTTTCGTCGTAATACGCCTTGACGCTCTTGACCAATCTGTTCACCTGGGGCTTTTTCTTTTGACTAGGCCGAGCAGCTCGCTGTCGTGGAATAATGAGCGGGTGCGCTTCAGTACTGAACACATAGGCGGCGTCGAGCTTGTTGAGCGGATGTTCTGGGTCGAAGAGAACATACAGGTACTTCGTGGTTTCACCCAGGAAGAAACTCTGCATCCTATCTGCCTTCTCCCCAGTATCGACGTTCTGCAATCCCGACCAGCCGCACTTTGTCTGGCAGAGCCGTTTGATGTCAGCGAGAACCATCTCGCCGACGTGCAGATACCAGGGGTCGCCAGTGGCGCGGTAGAGGTAGTATGTTGACTCAATAAACTCGGGACGGCCCGGCCACCAGCCGATGCCCGAATCAACCTGTCTCTCCCGGACCGACCATCGCTCGGGCAGGGCGCCATAGCGTGTCCAGAGAGCTGTGTAGAGAAGGTTCGCCTCTTCGCCTTCGGCAACCTCCCCAGCCATGGCCAGCAGTCCGGGGTAGAAAGCTGCTAAACTATCAATCCAGGCTGTGAAGGGGTAGCCCCTGGTTCTGTGGCCCGTCATGTAATACGGGTGATGGGCATCGTTGTAAAGATGGCGCTTGATGGCCGCGTGAGCCTGATGCCAGGCTTCGAGGAAGGCTCCCGCCGTGTGCTCCTCGGGAGTCAGGGGCTCAGGATGCAGGGTGTTGGGATCAAGCCACTGGCGGCCCGATGTTGGCTCAGGAACCGTGACGTTGGGCAAGTCATGGCCGGACAGCAAGATGTGACTCTTGAGCGCATACTCGAAGAAGCTGTCCACGCCAGCGCCGATGCCTGTGTCATAGTTGACCCAGTCGCCATTCTCCGGGTCAATGGCGTTGCCGACAAGACCAATGTCGCTTTTGGCTTTCCAGACAGTCCAAAAAGCGCGTTTGGCGAGGTGCTCGAACCTGGGGTCGCCGGTAAGACGACTGAGGACGGTGAACTCCAGCACCAAGCTCCCGGCTCCCGCCGCGCACGTGTCCGTCTTCTCACGATGTATCTGGGTGGAATCGGGATCGTTGGGCGACACCTTGTGCAGGGGCGAGTTGATGTAGAACGGGATGCCATGGCGTAGGTTGACGCGCGGGTAGGGTAAGCCGGTGGTGGTGTAAAATGCCGGTAGCAGCCTCTCGCCCATGTCGAGGGCGAGTCGCAAAAGCTGACCGTCATACTTGAAGCCGCTGGGCCACGGGATCGGCGGCAGTTCCAGCGGGTTCGAGTCCTCATCATCCTCTTCTAGCTGTGCCGGCTCGTAGCCAGGTATGGGCAGCTCTCCGACGGCAAAGAGATGGGCGCTCAGCAGGCCGCCGACCCCTCGGATGACAGTCTCGAAGACCTGGACCTTACTGTCGAGGTCGAAGCCCCGCGCGCGCATGCCCCGGCCCGTGGGACCGCTCCTTCCGTCACCGTAGTAGTCGACAAACTTTTCCACACCTTCCTGGAACTCGTTCAGGGCCCATTCCGCCGTCTTCGCGTCCGAGGGAGTGCCGGCGAGGATGGCGAGGGTTGACAGGCTGTCGAGGAGAGTGAGGCTGTAGTTGCCGAGCACATCGTTCAGGTCGTAGTTTCCAGGGTTCGACGGATCGCGGGACAGAGGTGTACAGGAGACGGGACGCAGCTGTGGTCAAGTGTTAGCTTGTGGCAGAGACAGTGTCTACTAGCGGTAGATCGAACCTCATCCTCCGGGAAGGCATGCTGCATGTAGTTGTTGAAACCGTGTTGGAAGACGTCGATCGTGGACTTTCGGAGTTCGGCAAGGCGGGCAGTGCCCATGGATGCGACGCTCGTCGGCCATGCTAGCGAAAGCAAGAGGCAGGCGAGGTAGTGCACCATCGATGGCATGTTTGCTTGCGCAGCCAGTGCTTCGAGGAGAGTGGGAGGACTAAGCAGTAGTTCCCATGAATGCGCCGGAACGCCACGCCGCCGGCAGGTTCCCGAAATTCAGGAATCGGCGGCAGCTTCAGCAAGGAGTCCTCATGAGGGAAGGGGGTATCAAAGAAGCTGAAAGTATATCGTAGGGAAGGGAGGATATTGTGGTCTCGTGAGGAAAGATGACCATTGGACATGACATCGTGAAGTGGGATGCTGTCATCTTGGCCAGCCACTCGACATTGGCTCACGGTGTGGCGTCTGCGGACACCGCTGTGGCCGTGCACAACGCTCACGACCCACATCGATTACCAAGCAATTATCATATCTTATCTGTTTCCATCTTATCAGCGGTCGGGGATAAGCTCACCGATCAGCCAGTCTCACCGACGCTACCCGCATCGGAACTTCTCACCGACGCGCCGACATTCCCAATGACACGCCTGGGCGTGGGCTGCCGTGCGAGCCCTGCAAGTGGCCGGTGCTCCTAGTCTTGTGGGTCCGGCGATGGCCCGCGTTCCCCGGCCGATTGTGTCCCGCCAGGGGGCTCCGGTTCAGGTGTCCAAGCTCCAGATCCCCACTCAGGCCTTCAAGCCAATTTCAATCCCGACTTCTCATCGTCAGGTTTTTATCCACATCCGCCTGCGTTCGACCATGGTTCTTCACCGAAGCTCAAATGTGGCCGGCCCTGGACACGAGCCTGCTGTTCGCGAGGTACTGGTACATGGCAGATCGTGGCATCGGGGAGGCCCCACAGCACGCGCCCCCTTTGGACAAACCCCGAGCGGGCTGCCAAGGCTCTATTGTGACCGTAGATTGTATCCCGAGTCCCAGCTCAAGCCAAGGATGCTTGTTCCCTTTCACAGCCGCACCTCGAGCCTACTCTCCTCCCGGGTCACCCTCCCCCGCCTTACCATGCACACAAACTCGGTGGGCGCCTAGGTCTTGCCCGAGCATCCTGCGGGCGCTGCGCGCATGGTGGCATCATGTCTCGATGAATAGGTTTCTGCTTCTGGACTGGTGTCTGTTGGCATGTTCCATGCAGCGCCGTGCAAGGCTGGCAGACTCGTGCCGATGTATGGGTGGCCTGGCTCGAAGGCAGCGTTGCATAGGAGGCAGGGCGCAGCAGGGAAAGGCCATGCTGTGCGCGAGGCTAGACCAACCTCTCCGCCGATTATGCCACCGTTGGTGTCTTTAGAGTCAGAGTGCATTCAGCCTTAAGACGAGGTTTGATTGATCCTACAACGTACGACATGCGTGTCATGGCGGGGGTGATATGGGGGCGTGTAACCCTCCCGCTTGTTTCAGCCATCGTGACACAGCATGTTGGATTCGACCTCAGTCAGTTGGTCCTCGACAAGGCCACATGGTTGCCACACTGGTCTTGCTCCGCGAGCATTGCAGTTGGCACCACCGCATTTTGTTCTGCCGGTAGCGTAGGTGCCTAGGTCTTTGGTGTCTCAAACTCCTTTGATCTTAGTGTTTTGGCGGCAGCCCTCCGGGCTTGACAAGTTTGCGAAGGGTCATAGCCACGGCCACTGCCGAGGGACGAGGGCTCAGTTATACGAGTATCACTTGTCACATTAGAGAAAGGCCCGACAAATCGGAAATCCATGCGATAGGGAAATGATGCCATGAATCCAAAGCAGGCTTCGTGACACCGGTTCAACCACTCTCCGAGACTGTCTAGGGAAGTCTCTTGGGTCATTGGATGCAAGCAAAGAAAAGATAACCAGAAACCTGTGTCATGGTTGTTTAGAAACGGCCCAAACATCAAAATAGCATCACTACCTGACAGATCAGCAAAACATGGCCACGAGAGACACAGAGGCTGTCAGGGCAACGTGAATGTGGTTTTGGAAGACTGTTGCTGCGCACGCCAGATACTAAATATGGAAATAAACTGAGTGCAGACAAAAATCCTCCCTGGACGTACATGACTGTACGTACCTGCACGCCTGGTTGCATGCCCGGCAGCCGCAGAGTGCACATCCCCAGCCGGTCTTTTCGCGGCTCGCAGGGTACGCGCCGTTCGTAGGGTAGCATTCATATGCAAGCGAAGATTCCACCTGGTCTCTTGATGCCGCCTGTCCACCGTTGATTCGATCATTTCAGGGACCCGACGGCTTGGGGCGCAAAACGACTGGTCCACGCCTGCAGCAACGGAGCGGGCAGGGCAAATGCAGGCAAAGACCAGCAGCAGATGGTGGCTTAGCCGCTGCAACAGGAGAATTGCCGGGCACATCGGTCGACCGGTGAGAGGGCGGATGCCCGCCCTTCATGACTCTGTCTCTCTCTCCCACGCACACGCACACACTGTACCTTCGTCTACCTCCTTCGCTCGCTCGCTCTCTCGCTCTCTTTTTCCTCGGCGTCTACGTCGCGGCGCGGTTCTTTCCGCCAGAAGCCACGCGCGTGACCGGGGGGGTTCCAAGTCCGTACTGACGCAGAAAGTCCAATGGTCTCCCCCCAGGTTGTTTGCATGTCCACAACCGCCCCAGGGCGCTTGACGGAGCAATAGAGTGGCCGAATGCCCGTGAAGTTGTGCCGTGTTAAGTAGGCGTGTCATACATCGCAACTAAAAGCACGAAGGAGCAAACGGTCCATCTGTGCCCGACCTCAAAACACGGCAAATAGTGTGCCCAGCCTGCTCCCCTCCCATGACCCGGTCGCTACCACACCGGTGCCAATGCGAATAGGAATGTGAATAGGAATGTGGGATTGCAGGGACTATGGAGGCGGAACGGCCGCGCACCATGTGTCATCCGTTACCTGATCACACCCACCTTCCCAAAGCCGCTCGCCCAGGCCAGTCACACAAGCGTCACCGTCGGTCCCCGGAGAGGACGGGGGGAGGGATTGACATAGACGTGGACAGACGGGGGGGGGCGTGGGCACTGGCATTGAAAGCTTTTCTGCCCTAGCAATGCAGCTATCGGACGACGGAGCGGCAATGCCCTCTCAAAAAGGAGCGTGCTGCTCGCCTGCTTTGCGCAATTTACCAAACCGTCGGGTACGGCTGATGCGTCCTCACTGTCCCTCTGGGAAGGGGGGAGAAAAACAGGATATCGTTCCTCCCACCCGAGACCGGACAGAACCCGCCAGTCTGGAAAGTGGCAATTACACAGTACTGGAGTTGCTGCCCGCTCAGTTCGAGACCAGAACCAAATAGTTTCTCGTCGTGCAACCCCCCCCCGCCCCGGGAGCTCGGCCGGGAAAAAAGGGGAACAATGAAACTTGTCTGCCCTTGACCCCCCCGGTCTGTCACGCTTTTTTATTTTATTTTTCCGTCTGCATGGGGAATTGGCCTCCAGAAATCGCCGAGACGTCCTGGACTCGGAAAACCAAGTGATATCACTAGACAGGTGCACGCCTTGCCGTCCGCCAAAAAATCGCGTCAACCGCCCCCCCGGCACCGTCGCTGTCATTCTAGGGCGATCACCCACCATCCCCTCCTCTCCCCGCCTTCATCTTATCTTCTTAGGGAACAAGGCCGCCCGGCGCACCAAGGCCGTGCGGCCGCCAGGGCAAGGCCAGGCAGGGTAGGGTAAGGCAAAGTGCTAGAAACCCCCCCCCTGGGGATTGCGAACCACCGAGCCCCCTCCCCAGTCTAAGTCCGGCGCCAGTACACGGCACGCATCCCTCCCCCCCCACCCACCTAGGCTCCGGCGCACTCAGCCCGTAGCCCGCGCTGGCCTGGGGCTCGCCCCACCGTTCTCCCACTGCTGTCCAGGCTTCTCCAGGGGTTGGCCTGGGGCGGGGCGGCAGGGGGGTCAGATGGAAAGCCTGTCTCTCTCTCTCTCTCTCTCGCCATCTCACCCCTCCGCCGTTCAATTTTCACAAACTCGCTCTCTTCACGTGAGCACTGCGCGACCGATGCGGAGGTCCAAGTGCAGTGTGTCTTTGAACGACCCTTGCCCTGCTAAGACAGGGGTTGACAGGGCACGTCAAGATAGCGGCCTCCGCCTCCTGACCTAAACTAACATACCACCCCCCTCCCACCCCCCACACCCCCCCGTCCCCTATAAGCCCCCAGGAAGCGTAGCGTGACATCGTAGTCGGGAGCGAAGCCGCGGTGCGACAGGGCCCGTTGTGACGTTGCCGGACGGACCAAGCAGGCAGCCAGGCACTCAGGCAGGATGGCAGGCGATCAGGACCGCAAGATGACTGACGTATTTTGGTCGCCTTCTTAGAATCCGCCATGGGGCACAGAGGTAGCTAGCCTTCGCCGGCCAGTCGCATGGATGGGCTACGCAGTTCCCTGTAGAGGGGGAGGTAATTGTGCTCCCTAGAGAAATCTGCCCGCCCTCGGCGCGCGTCATGCAGCACCGGCTCACCTTTTCGCCGAAAGTTGTACCCATAACCGGAAAAGGAGGCCGTTGTATCCCAGTCGAGGAGGGAGGCTCGGGCAGACACAGACAGGCGACGCATACAGACAGATGGCTCGGTGGTGCGCGCACTCCTTCTCGTGAAATCTTGGTATTCAGTTTGTTCCTTCGCAATGCCTCCATACTCCTTCCTGCTCGTGGCTCCGTCGCAAAGTAAATGAATGGATGAGCGGACGTGTCTGAAGGGCATCTTTCTATGCCTGCTATTTCCGCACCCATCGCCGTCGAATCGTGCGAGCAACTGTCCCACCCACCCGTAAAACATGGTTTGGCTGGTTTGGACCAACCCACCAACCCCCCCGCCCCCAAGAATGAAAAAAAAGAGGGAATATGAAGGTGGAAGAGAAGAAGAAGAAGAAGAAGAAGTAGAAGAGAAGAGGTAAAGACAAAACTGCCACCAGTCGTAGATGTTGTCTCGCGTGAGCTGTAGTCCTCTGCCCCGTTGCCTGTCCCATGTTACCGCCCAGATCTGCCGTCAATGAGTGTATCCGTTCAAAATTTGCGTCCGAAATGGATCGATAGAATGAAGAAGATTTGTCCGCTTAGGAATGGACCCCTCGGCTGCTGCGACTCTGTGGCGAGCCCGTCTGCGCCCTGCTCCTGTTCCCACCGCCGTTTCGCATCATAGTGCCGCACGCCTGCTTCGCAACACGTTCGCCATGCTGCATGGATGACGGATGACCCATTCCCATGGACTGCTCGTCCTCTTCGAAAGTCTCTGGAGACTCGGGTTCGAGCTTGTATGCCCGCGCTTCGATATCGTTGAGAACCTGCTCACGGTCGTCGGGGTTGAGATCAATGGTCGCAAAAGGGCTGGTGGTGCTGGAGAGGCCGTCGTGATTAGGATAGGACTGAGCGAAAGAGGACGAAACCGGAAGGGTAGCATGAGTGCGTCCGCGGTCGTCGTCGCGCGGAGCTGCCGTGCTGCGCTGGCGCTCGTTAAGCTTGCGGCGGCGGCGAGTGCTCATCTTTGCGTCGCCTTTCCAGGCATCCATCCAGACGTTCGAGAGGCCAAGCTCGACCATGCGCATCTCAATATTGCCGACGTTGAAGTCCGCCTGTGGGTTGCCACCCAGCTCCTTGAACTTCATGTGCACCTGGCGGTAGTACTGCTGCTCGACTTGTCTAGCCGCTTCGATAAGCACAGCATCCTGATCACATGTTAGGATAGACATCCAGTAGCGGGAGAATGACGTATCAACTTACATCCTTATCGTGCCATTGAATCCATTTTGACTTTGCTCTTGAAACCTTCATCTGCAGTGCGGCCCTGTCAAACTGCGTCTTGAACCTGTCGTTGTATTCCCTGGTGATGGGATCCCACATGCCCTTGCCCTTGTTATCACTGTACTTGGCGCGCAATTCGAAGAGAAACCGGTCCGTTTCGGGCATGCCCTCCTTGAACCCCAGTGGCTCGGAGCTGCCTTGGTCGACGTGGAAGGCTGCGTTGCGAGAGGATTCTTTATCCCTTGTGCCTTCTCGGCCGGTAGTTAGGTGCGACGACTGGCGGGCTCGTGCACGAGGCCGCTTCGCAATCCGAGGCGAGGGCTGCTGGCCTCTTCTCATCTGGGGATAGCCTGTGTCGGACGGCATCGGATAGTTGCCATTCTGCATCATGCGCAAGTCTTCGTTACTGGGACTTCTGTACTGCGGTGATCGATAGTGGTTCGGGTGCGGCTGGTTTAGTATCGGCGCATCACCGGACGGCATGATGTGGCGGGGTATATGGTGGTGCGGCATGTCCATGTCGATGTCCTCTTCATGTTTTACCGCGAGAACACTGGGCGCAAGCGTTGTATTCATGTGCTGTTGCTGTTGGCCCATTGTTGGTGGTAGGTAGTAGGGATGGTGATGCATCTGTTGCGCCGGCGCCGAGACTGGCTCGGGCTCAGTCGTTGACACACCGAATGATCCGAAATAGGGCTCGGGAGGTTCAGGAATATCCTCCTTGTGGTGATGATGGGCTGACTGGGCGTCCGACAGAGCGAAGCCCATATCGAACTGGCCTTCGGTGGTGGGTGGCTGCATGGTCATAGGCGAGGCTGCTTGGCTGGAGGGCGCCGTCGACATGTCATAGGGAGTACCCCAGTACATCTTGGATGTCCCTGGTGGTGTGTGCTGCTGGATGCTTGGTGTTGTCGCAGATGGGTAGCGGCGCATAAGCTGCGATCGCTGTTGCAGAGGAGGTGACCCAGCGCTGGAGATCGGCGTGAGTAGGGTAGTGTCGCAATGGTGCGGCTGATTGAACGAAGAGACCTTGCGTAAGGTATGTGAGCCAGGTAATGAACATGTCGAGGCAGGAGGGGAAGGAAGGGCAGGTGGTCGCAGGAAGGGACATATATGAGCATGTTGACTTACTGCGCTGTATGGGGTTGTTGCGTAGGAAGAAGAAGAGGGCTGTGCGGCGGAAGAGCAGCTGTCAGGTAGCTCCCCTGGCAGGCCGTCGGATCTGACATGGGTAGGAGGCGGAAGGTAGTGGTGGCCTGTCATAGCCATCTGACTTGTGGGGGAAATCGGGACTGCGTGGGCTGCGATTGACGTTCACGGCCTTGATCAAAGCCTTGTTCTGCCTGTGCTTGTTGGCGGCAAGGAGTGGCCTTTGATGTCGTCTGGTCTAACCTTGGGAAGTGGGTAGGCGTGAGTGTTGGGGGCTTTGGTTTGCGACCGAGTGCGGTCGAGCAACGGGCAGATATAGAAGAAGACGGGGCTGGGGTTGGAAGGTAGTCTGCCGTGTCAAGAAGACGGGCAAGGATCTGAGCCAAATAGAGTCCTAATCAGCCTTTGGCCTCTGACATGGTCACCAAGGATGATGGGAGAGAAATGTATGAGGTCGAAAAGTGAGCCTTGCGAAGGCGCAGGCATCGCCGGTCTATGTATGAAGGATGGAGACAGAAGAAGCTGCTGTATCGCAGGCGGCGCTGAAGAGTGAAGAGGTACGACACATCCCGTTCTCCCCAAGGGCTTGACGTAGGGTACTGCTTTCCACCTTGCGCCAGGTAGCACCCCGGGTCGCCCCCCTGTTCGGCACGACAAGGGCTGGCACACAACTCCACCACCATCACTCTGGCCGCCGATGTGTACATGGTAGGGGTGCATTGGGGAGTTGAGGGGGGTGTGGGTGCCTGCTCTGTCCTGGGTGGGCAGCACTTCCTGGGTGCTGTGCTGCATGCGGAGACGGGGATGTGGGCGATTCTCTCGCAGATGATAGCCGCCGTTGCTTTTGGAGCGGGATGGGCTTGCGGGTTTGACGGATACTGCCAGACGCAGGTCGATTCAGGCTTGGACCCAGGGCAGTGACAGGCACGCGCTTCTCTTCTGGGATGGAGGGGTGCCGCCAGAGAACCAAGACCCGCGGAGCAGTGGGCATCGCCAGGGGTCCATGGAGCCCACAGCCGGGAGGTAGACAGAGACAGGCAGGCGGACAGACATCTCATGGGAGAGAACGAGAGAACGAGCCACGGTTTGCCTTCCTGCGGCCGCTGTATGTGAGGCGCCTAAATGATGGACGGGTGTGGGTTTACCAGGCACCCTCTTGTTCGCTCGCTCGCTGCCCATGGCAAGGATGAATCGATGGAACAGGCGCAAAGAGCTTCCGGATGGCCGGGATAAAGGCACAAGACAACATTCCGCGGGATGTCTTATCAGGCAAGAGAGGATCGAAGCTACTGTCTAGACAGAGTCTAGACATATGAACCGGTCGGTCTCTGGGAGTCTAGATTGGCCCTGGGCAGTCGGTTCGCGGCAGGCCACAGGGAATATGGTGACGGACTGTGCGATGTGCTCCTCCAGGGGAAGAAGGTAGGTGCGTAGGGCAGGACATGGGTTCGAGGAGCCAGACCAATGTCGGCCACCTGGATGCCCAGAGCTCTTGACAATCAGGGTCAAGGTCCAGATCAGCGCGAGGCCACGAACGGGGGGACGGAAAGCCACCGGGCATTATTCCGCAACGCACATGCCTCTGCCGTGATTGACATCGATCGAGGAGGGGCGGCTTGTTGGCAGCATCGGGAAGGCGTAGCAGAAGCAAATTCGCATTCGTTCGCGGCGACTGGATTGCTGCAATGGGTGATTAATGACGCTGAGGATGCAATCGGGGCACTGGAAGAGGTGCATAGATGTTGCCCAAGCTGTCGCCACGAAGCCAGACAAAACTTGACACCAACAACAAGGAAGGCAACGATTCGTCTTGCTATTGTTCCACCTCTCTTTGGCACTCGCACTGCTCCAGCATTGTGTGTGCCTTGCCTCGGCCTGGGCTTAGGCGGCCGGTGGTTGTGGGGGCGCCGGCAGATTGCGTAGTGATGAGCAGAAAACAGGCCATGGTGGAAAGCCAGTAGATGGTGAACCGACGAGCAGCCCCCTCCGCCCCTGGTACCCACCCCCTCCCCGTCGACTAACAATGAATACCCCAGTCACTCACGATTGACGCCTGGCCTGACCCGGCCAGCTTTCCCTTCACCATGAGGACCTACCCCTGGCGAGCAGGAAGGCGAATGAACAGAGAAAAAGGCGAGGGAGAGGGGAGGGGAAAGAGAGCAATAGCTGGCACTGAACCTGGGGTGCGATTGCGACGCAGTGATTCGGTTCGGGTTTCGGGGGCTACGGGCGAGAGACGTGCCATGCCAAGAGGTCATCTCGAGCAGGGATGATCGACCTCGGTAGCGGTACGTGTACGAGAATCGAGAGAGCAAAAGGGCGAGCGTCCCGTGCGTTGCGGCCTACATTTCTTGCGCCTTAACGGCCTTAACGGCACTCCCTGCGTCCTCTTGAACCGCTTCTGGCACCGACATCGTACTTGTACAAGTAAGGTTGGACCCTGTCGGGCGTGTCTTGTCTTGTCTTGCCCGCCCAGTCTGCTTCTGCGGCGCTTTGTCGTATCCGTCTTGGCTGGGCGTGGGAACGGACCAAGGAGATTGGATAGGTCTGAGAGGCCTTCTCGAGTCTGTGGGCAGATGGAGCGCGGATCTGAGGCCGCAATCCTCCCGTCCATGATCGGAGATGGCGCTACACTCGATGCGCCGGACGACTGCGACAACACCCGGGGCCGTCAGATCTCGTTGTGTCAAGCGGATGCCATGGGTGCCGCGGCACCAAGAGGTTGAGGTGGAGGGGGCGCGGGTGCCAATCAATGTTGGCTACTGGCCGTGATCAAGGAGGCACGATTGACGCGGTTGCAGGCGACTCATAGAAACATCTGATTGATCGGTCAAGCGGCGCTCTGTCCAGTGACACACATGACAGGTGTTCGGGTGTGTGTGCTGTACATGTGCTCTAGCTGTATCTGTCGATGTCACTGTCGCTGTAGGGGTTGGAGAGTCTTGACTTGATCGGGACGAGGAGGAGAAGGGGTGGAGGGGTGGATGAAGAGGGGAGGATGGTGACCTGAAGCCTGAAGTCTCTTCCCGGGATTGGATGGAGCGCGAGGAAGGCGGGATGAGGATGGGTGAGTCTATTTCGAAGAAAGTGCGTCCCACTCAGTGACCCACATCTGAGCGCAACTTTTGCAGCCGGGCCATTCAACGGCCCTGTCGCGCAAGCCACAACCCACTAGGTGCTGGGGGTTACCAAACTGTCGGGTCGTTAGCCCCAGTCTAGTAAGGGTACTTACTGGGAGGAAAGCGCTCCTCAGCGTTCCACCGCCCCCTGCCCTTGCCTGCCTGGTGGACTGCGCCTGGCCCGAGGTCGGACCAGATTGGGCGTCTACCCGTTGAAAAGTGACCTGTTGACTTTGGTAGGAACGGGGCAGAACCAGTCTCGGGAACCAATGAACGGTTGCGCAGCCCCCTGTTTTGCGCTAATGCTCTCTCGAGGTTTGCACCCCTGTCACACGCGCGCGTCTGCCGAGTGTGAAAGCAGTTGCTATTGGCTCCCCGTGATGGAATAGACGACATCGCCGCCGCGAGCAACACCAACACCAACTGACTGCGTGCCAACACACACTTCTCTCCGCCCTCCCTCCCTCCACCCGTCCCGCCTCCACCAATCCATTCACCCCTTCATCCATCCATCCATCCACCCATCAACTCATCAGTTTCCCTTTCCACTTCGACATCCCATGTGTCTTCCCTGTCTGTCCGTCACATCACACTTCACGGAGGTTCGCTGCTCTACTCGATCCGAACAGCCGCTCAGGCAAGGTACCCGAACGTAGATACATCACATCGCATGGCACTATTTCCAGATACCCGTCCGTCTGCAGGAGATAGAACGGCGAAATCTACCTCTGCGGCAACCAAGCCGAGTCCCGTCTTCCAACTGACCAAGTCCGCCTCGCGGGGAGGTCAGAACCATGCGACGAGCACAGCCGTCCTGCGACCCGACGACCTGGAGTCACACGCCCATTACCCCGTCCAGCGCGAGCTGTGGCACTGCTCATGACGCGAAAATGGCCTCACGATGGCGGCCATCCTGGGGGCCGACGATGGCTGAGCTATCAGCCGTGGCAGCAAGTGAAACGAACCGCCCCCAAATCCTCCGGCTCTCGTGGCCGAATCCCTCATGTACAGGGGCATAAACAGGAGAAGACGTAGGCCCAGGTGCTGCAGCCTTGCAGCGACCAATACCTCGACCCTAAGGATTCACGGCAGGCCGCCGCGGCAGTGTCCTCCCTTCCCTGTATGTCCGCTACCACCTCGTCCGCAGTCCTCTCGGTACGAGACCTATTGTGGCAGAGCACAGCCCGATAGAGAAGCATGGAGAATGGCTCAGTGGCCTATCATGCAGCTTAAGGGTTAGGAGTCTGCAAGGACAGCTGCAGCTTCTAAGCGCCTGGGTCGGCCTCTCAGCCGCCCCGATGGCCATCGTCACATCCACCAGAGCTACTGACGCGTTTGCTGCCGACCTGCAGGCGCGACATTCCATCATGATCGTCCCAGGAATGACACTATTTCCTAACCAACACCGCTCTTGGTCGCTGCTGCAGCGCATAGCCTGTTACATCGAAACAGTATGCGCCATGCGCTCCGAGCGCTACCAGTCCCTCGGGTCTCATTTGTGACGTGCACCCGCGTTATTCGCCTGACACCATGGCCCGGCCGCAATGTATTGATCAAGGATGTTCCTCTCCCAGGAGGATATGTGTGCCTTGGATCAGTTAGCAGGCGGCTCGGTCCTGCAGTGTGCGCGGTTCTTGGCCGCTCGCAATGACCCTTACCGGTCATTTAGCCACAAAAGCCTTGCCGCAGCGCTTATGGCACATGTTCTGATGCCTTTCTTCGGCAGATCATCGTTGGCTTGATAGTCAGTCGGCAGAAGTTTGTACATACCGCGCCTAGGTCAGGTTCTGGGTGACGGTCGATCAGTATTCAAGGATGGTCCGAGGTCAACAAGCGCTTCCTAGTTGCTGTCTCCGTCTCCGCCTCCGCCTCGAACTGGCAAACAACCCCGAAACCCCGTGGAATCAATCCACCACCTTGCCCCGGGAAGGGCGGCTGGATGGGAGAGGTCGCCAAAGGAAAGAAGAGAAAACTTGCACGAGATCCATTATCAAGCGCTTCATCTTCCTTGTATCGTCTTACTCCAGCTGCATTTGATTCAGTAGGTCAAACTGTTCATCACAGGGGTTCACGCTTTACCGCAGGCAGCTGTGGCACAACCATTGACTGACTCGACCCCCCTCCCCCCCCTTTCTCCCCTCTTCTCCTCTCTCTCATTTTCTGGCCTCCCTCGCATACGTCGCCAGCAGGGCTGTTCTCATCCTGATCCGTAAAAAGGCCCCTCTCGCGGGGAGCAAGGGGCCGGGATGTACATTGGCTTGCACCAACCCTACCCCTTTTACCATGGACTCGGCGGCCACTCCTCTCTTCCCCCACCACACGAGCATGTATCAGTACAAGCATTGCGGCCTCTTTTGTGCGCGCTGTACGTACAGCCGTGGTCAAAGTGGACGCCCATTCGTGGGGCACAAATCGTCAGGCCAATAACCCCCCTCGACAAGCCATCCAACTGTCCACCGGCTTCTCGACAAGTTTGTGCCGAACCAGTATGCCATGCTCCCCGCCACTCGACGTCTTTATCCGTGCTCTTGCTCGCAGCGGAGCCCGTCATCGCCCGGAGATCCTTGGGGCACGCCGCGCTTGCTTTCCAGAGCTGGCGTTTTGTCTCCACGGGTGGCGTGGCGCTGCGTTTGAACTTTGGATTGGCTTCCCGGCAACAAGTGTCTCCTCCCACATTCACCCTGCAGACCGGCAGAGAATGGTGAAAAGTCCGTGTGCACAAATTGAGGAGGGGTCGAATGCCACACGCCCTAGTGCACGATGGGCAGCCAGCTTTGGTCGGCACTCATCTCTACCTCCTTTCTCGCGTGCCATGAGACCTTCCTGTTCTCTCAGCCAACTTCTCCTACGAGCCAACACTTTTATCAGTGGCTGAGGGCGGATGAAGAGAACTGCCGGGATCCCCGTGCTCGTTGGTGTAGTCGCTGATCCTGGCCTGTGTCGGCGGCCCTGCCGCAGAGGTTGAGTGGTCCAAAAGTCGAACCAGTGAGGCCTTTAGCTTCGGCGAGATTCAGGCGCCGCCGGCCATCAGGGATGCTGTTGCGCTGTCAGTAGGGGAGCCAGAACGGGGAAAGGACGGAAAGGTGCACCGGCCGTCTGCCAGGCAAGGAGGGCGGCCACACGGGCAGGACTCCTCCTGTCTCTGGGATGGAGCAGACCTGTCGAGTCAGTCTTGGATGATTGTTGGTCATCTTTCAGCTGCCATGAGCTGTTGGTTCGTCTGAAACGCGAGGCGAAGATGCCTTGTCTTGGGAAGCATTCTCTGGCGCAGCGACGTGTGAGTTCCTTGCGCCTTATACTTTCAAAATGTATTGCCTTGACGCGCCGCGCCCGTTCAAGAGGCCATAACAGTGACCCCCTTCGCGGCCGTCTTGACTTTCCCGTGTAAAATGTATTTTCGGCCGCCGAAAGACGACCGCTAGGCACTCTGTGCATGTGGTTCAAGTCATGCTTCTGTCAAGCCGACCGCATGAGTGACCGGGTGGCCTTCTTGCCGGCCTCAAAAGGCGTCATAATGGGAGCTGCGCCTTCCGGAGCTCTCAGACGAAGCGGCACCAACAGTGACTCGAATGAAATGGACTCTTGTACAGCTAGAGCGAGACCCGAAGTCGGAAAACTGTGACAGGCACCGCCCGCACAGAGACCTGTTTCGATCCTTAGCAGTCAGCGTGAATCTCATCATGCTGCCAGTACAAATGCACATCTCATGTGAATCAACCGTTGGGTCCCGAAATTTGCCACCTAAAAGCCTTTTCTCTTTTTATATTTCAACCCAGCCCGACGAGAAGAGAGACTCAAAAATGAGTTGGAGTCATCGCGAGTGCGCCTCCATCGCCATACCCTAGAAGTCTACAGCCCTTGAAAGAACAAGGCAGCGTCGAGACGCAGCACGGCGACCACAGAGGCATTCGGAACATCGCCGGCAGGGGTTAGGGGGAAATCCTGCGATCGAGAAACAGCCAGCGCGGCCCCCGATCCGCCGCGCGCGCCATCCTTCGCCCCCATGTGCCTCAGATGAGACGCCCGTCTCCAGGTTTCAAGAGATCCTTTTCGGCTGGATTTCGAGAGACGAGGCTCTTTCCAAGGGCTTGGGGATGGCCCCCCTCTCCGATGAAACAGGCGCGGCGACGCTGATGGTGGGAGGGCGTGGAGATGTGAGCCTCGCCAAACGTCTACGCCATCAGCGACGTTAGGTATCAACCACGTGCAAGGGAAATCCGGGACAAAGGGCGTTGGGTTGGGTGAAACTTTTTCTATATGCCCTTGTTTTGCTAGATCTCTTATCACGTTCTCGAGTAGCTTTCCGGTCAAGCCGTGATGTTTTCGGCATTGGGCCAGGGGCGGGGCTGGATCGGGCGTCGAGTCGGGTCCACGGGAAAGGGAGCGCAAGTCATCTCCTCGTCATCACTGTGCGTATTCGTGTCTTTTGTGAGACGTTCACAGAAGACTCGACATACGATGCAGAGCTTTCCTGTTGAGGGTCATGTGTCTTGGAGTTCTTCCTACAACAGACTCATATGTGGACAGCTCATCACTGAGATCTCGTCGGCCAATCTGCGAAAATCTGCGACGCGGAAGGGAAGAACCCATTCCTCTTCAGAGCATATGGTATATCAAGCTCATCTCAAGGGCAAGTACACAGGAGCACGTGGAATTCATTACGGAAATGCTAATATACCAGCTCAAAACACACGCTCAATGGCCCCGAAGCCAGGCCCGAATCAAGAAACACCAACTCCCCCCATCCATTGCCATGCTTTGATTCCCAACCCAACAGACGCAAGGCGAGACAGACAGGGAAACCAAGGAAATGCAAAAAAAAATTGGACAGTGTACGCGCAGAAAATCGACGGAAACGACAACCAAACAGAATCTCGCCGACCGTTCGTCATGAGTCGTCATCGTGACCACGTCGGCATTGCAATGAAAAAACCTCCTTCCGCACGGGATATCACGACAAACATGAAGGAAAAGGCGCGAAAGACAGGGAATAGTAGCCAGTGAAACATGCTGGAGAAAACAATTTTGATCGTCGGCTGTTACGGATGGTCGGCTCCTTGGTCTGAAGATGCAGTGCCGCAGGCACTCAGGTCGAACTAGGATGCCCAAGTGGCCGCCCGAGAAGAACAGGGGAAAACAGAGACACATGGAGAAGTCTCTGGTCCTTCATGCGGCACTGCCTAGGCGCAGTAACCTATGCTCCCTCGAGAGGCTGGGCGAAAGAGTAGTTGAAGTCCAACAGGCCGTCCAGCATCCAGTGTTGGGGGTCGAAGAAGTCGTAATTCGTGTTGTCGGTGTAGTTGATGCCACTTAACAAGTTGCCGTTGCTGCCGTTGCTGACCGCGGCGCCGTTGCCGCCTGGCGGGGCCGTCAGGCCTGCTGTCGTTGCACCGGGAGTGAGGGCGCCATTGGTCGCCGCCAGCATGTTGCCCGAGTTCTGCGGGAGGTTCTGCGCGCCGCCTGTGGCGGGCATCAGTGTGGAATCCATGTGTGTCGACGAAGCCGAGGACTCGTTCGCTGAGTCCGGATTAGTAGGTTGTTTCAGGGCTATTATGTGCGCGCCTGTAGTCAGTCACCGCAGTCACTCAGAGAGACTTAGATGCATCGAGCCAGCGCACAGGGAAAGGAGGGAGGGAAAGGAGGGGGAATAGTTACCGTCCAGTGTACCGCGGCCCTGGGCTTGGTAGTCTTCTCGCCAGCGCCAGACCGAGTCAAAGACGAGACTCATGCTATGGCGGCAGCGGACCTTGAGTTGAAGGGTATCATCGACGACAGGGCGAGGCGAGACCTCGTCATTCTTGACCGACTTGATGTCGTGTCGGGAACCGTTCCACATCTGCACCATGAGCTCGGCAAGTCGGGATTGCAGGTCGTTGTTGATGACGCTGGTGGCACGAATGGCATTCAAGGTCTTGTGGAACAGGCTGCGACTGCGTTCGGCTTCGATGATCTCCGCGAAGAACGATTTGCTCAGTTTGAGCAGCGCAAAGCCCGCTGCGACGAGCATCTGCTGAATATAGTTCGAAGCGTAGAGCAGTATGTGGCCGGCCGTGTTCTGACCAGGCGACGTGACCTTATCGTCCTCGAGGATGTGGTCGAGGAAGGCCGTCGTCGCGCGCCAGAGGCCCATCAGATCGTCCATGTAACCTGGGGTAGTGTTGGAGTCGAAGAATCCAGCCAGCCGCAGGTGCAGGGCAGCGGCCCTGAGGTGAAGGTTGACGATGGGTCCGAGATGCTGGGAGAGGATGGAGGCCTGAAGCTCTCCGTAGTCTCGTCGATACACGCGCATGAGCATGGCTCGGTGCTCGTCACCTGCGACGCCTCGAGAGTCACTGGCATTACTGTACATCTCCTTAGACACCTTGTCGCAGAACCTCTCGATCTGCAGTCTTGCCTCCAGAACGGGGGACAAAGTGAAGGGGCCGTCTTCGCCTCGCCTCACAGCCAGAGTCCAGTCGTAGAGAGTCGAAGCTGGCTGGCCGTAGCCTGTGCCGATGGACTGGGCAACAATATTACAGACAGCCCAGGTCGTGACGCGATCGTGAAGTTGCTCTTTGTTGAGATCAACGGAGACGCGGGAGAAGTCCTGAGTGTGGTTCGGGCGGTGGAGGCCGATGCCTGTCGCAGTTCTCAACATGACACCGCAGAGAATATGTGTTGGATCGGCCGTCGTCGTGCTCGTGGGGAGGGGCCAGGTACACATAAGGCACAGTGCCTTGACGACGTAGTAGCTGCTGGGCACATCTCCAATCGTCTGCCACAGCAGGCGCGTCAGCGGTCCGGACAGCGTCGTCAGCAGCGTCGGGTCCGCGCTGTAGCGACGAGCGGCCACGGCGATGATGGTCCAGAAGAGGAGGGAGTGCTGCTGGTAGTACGTGTCGGGTGACTGCTGCGGGTTCAGGAAGGGCAGATATGGGTGGTAGTAGTTGAAGAACATGTTGAAGAGCTGGGAGACAGAGTCCTCGGTCAGTCGGACATTCTCCAGCTCGTGGGTATATCGCGGCATGTTGTAGGAGCCGCCCCTCTTGAGGTGCAACAAGGAGGAGACGGCCTCGTCGGAGCCCATGAGAGAAGGGTTGCGCGTGTGAGTGTAGGCGGATGTTGCGACGGGGGACTGGAGGTCGTGGTCATCCTCCTCGACGGTGAAGCCCTGGGCATGGGCGCGACCAAGTTTCCGTCGCAGTGTATCGATCTCTTTCTCCATCTCGGCATGTTTGCTTCGCTTGCCGACGCGCTTGAAGTTGGACTCGATCTTGCAGTCGAGCTTGAGGCGGTTGCAGCGGGAGCAGCTCTGGAAGGGGTCTTGGGCGACGTCGCATCGAAGCTGTGACAGGGTCAGCAATTGATCAAAGTGGCCATGTTGTCGCCGAGCGATTGGTGCCATCGCCATGGGCCCTGTCGCAAGTTTGCGCCGGCTGGCCTGGGACGAGAGAAGGGAAGAGGGGAGTTTGGTGACTCACTTTCTGCTGGCGACACTCATTGCAGGCCCTCTTGACGCCAGGCTGACGCTTCTTCGGGTCGCCGTCGAGGAGGGTGTCGTCGTCTTGGCCAGCCGGGCTGCCAGGGCTGCTCATGACCATGCTGCCTCGCTTCCTCTTGACGCCATTGGGCCCGACGCCAATGCCAATCGGCGTGGCTATGCCTGGACGGGCACTCACGGGACTGGTAGGACTGACGGGCGTGGCCCCGCCAGCAGCAGCAGCAGCGGACAGGATGGCGGCGCCGTCCATGACCATGGGCGAAGGCGGAACGGAGGAAGAGGGGGGGGAAGGCTTGCTCCGAGCCGAGATGTCGGGGTGTGTGGCCAGTGTCCGGTGTCGCGACGGTTGGGTGAGGAGGAGGGCTGTGATGTTGAAGGTAGACGTCCGACCACGGAGGCTGGAGGTGCTTGGGTCCAAGTTTTGCTTTGCTGACCACGGGGCAATGGGGGGGGAATTGAGAGACAAAAGGGCACCTCTTGTGTGCGGGGGTCGCTCTTGCCCGACTCGCTCGACTCGAATTTTGCCCTGCGTGCCTCTTTCCTTTCACCAAGAAACGCAAGCGGGCGGGGTTCTTCGCCGTTAGCTCGTGGCTGGTGAGGGCAGCGGGATGTGTCATTGGCTGAGAAGGAGGCACGTGCAGTCCCTTCCCCGGGAAGTCGAGACCACGATCCTTCCTTCTTGGCGGGGTCTTCTGCATCAGACGGAAGGAGGACGTGTCTGTGGAAGGCGCAATCGGCAGTGTTGTGTGGCAGCCTGGCAGGCGTGGCTGGCAGGACCCCGGACTCTTGCATGCTATTAGTCATGCAGCGTGCTCCAGCGCGCATCAGACGAATGGCCGGATTGGGTTGGAGGTCCATGTCTCGGCCATGCCATGTAATGCCATGCCCTGCCATGTCAGCCCGGCCTTTCAGCATCTCTTTCAAGACACGACGACCATCGAGTGGACAATTGCACCCCCATCATCCATCATCGGCCTTCATCCAATCTTCAAATCCCCGGGCCAATCTTCGCAGGAAAGCAAAAAGCATGACCAGCGGCGGCAAACAACCAGCGAAGAAGCAGATGGCGCCTGTTTCGCTGACCTTTCCCCCGCAATACCAAGGGCAAGGCTCCTACACCGAGTCGCCCAGACCTCGCCGGGATGTGCAGTACATTCTCCCGGGTGCATCTCTTCCGAAAGGTATTGCTTCCCCTCGTCTGCTACTAGGCATGCCGGACGTACTTGTGCTCCCATGCTGATATCTTCGCAGTTGATATCATCCAGGTCGACACATCGGCCGTTCCTCAACCGTTCGTCCAGCCGGCCGTGCTACAGAAGTGGAAGCAACAGAAGCAGACGAGGACGTGATGCAGGTGTCGTCACATGCAGCCAGCATCAACATGTGCGACGTGGGCGATAAGGACTCATCACAACTCCTCAATTCGTGGTGAAGACATCCACAGGACGAACCCCGCCACCCGGGTGAGCCGCCAATGTCTTGACTCGCCACAAGGCTTCCCCCCCCCCCCCCCCCCCCCCCCCCCCCCCCCCCCCCCCCCCTAATGAGATGCCCAGCTTCTCCGCCAGGCGGGGCGTCGAGCTGACACAGAGCTATGGCTCTGCATTCAGCAGGCACGCAAACTATGGCGGCGGGACGCTGGACACCGGGCACACGCCCGGAGCCCCGCAGGTTTCCGTCCCGTCGGGACCGCGGCGGCTGCGCGGGGCAGCCTCACGCAACGACGGGGAGGTAGCAATGAGCTAAGGCGGGCGCGCACTCAAATGATCGGTATCATTTGCGTGCAAGGCAGTCGAGGCGACAGAAGCTGGAGGATCATCATGCAACGGTACTTCAGTCGAAAACAAAGTGTCACATCACACGGCATGCAAATCATACACGAGGAGACCAACCAAGGCCACAGCCAACCATTGAACCGCTACCTTGAAACCTGTGAACATTTCGACGCAAAGGAATGGGCCACCAGGCATAATCACGGCGCAATGGATCATGTGTGCCAGCCCGGGTTCAGTCGGCACTTCATTGTGAAGTTGACATAAAAAAACAACAACTTCATTGATGTGGGAAGCGCCTTGCATAGCTGACCCCATCATGAGTTCGAGAAACATGTTGCTGACAAGCTCCACGATGCAGTTGATACAGTGTGTGTCAGACGAACTTGAAGGCTAGTACATGGCGCATCTGCTACTAAGGTATTCAGCATGGTGTAAGTGGCATTATGGCCGCTTCGCCTTTGCCTTGAGATTTGCCGGTGCGGGGTCGAAGCAGATAATCGACATGTTTTCTGGGGGTCCCGTCGCGGGGTCGGTGACGGCTGCGACCTTGCATTAATGGGTACTTCTCCCTTTCCTGACCTTGCTGTGCCTAACGTGCACTGACTTGACCAGATCAAATCAGACCCAGGATCAACCTTTCCCCTTGCCCTCACCCCATAAAACTAGGTGATGCCCGTGGTCGCAGACTCGGTGGGCCCTTCCCATAAACCTCTCACGAAAGACCCCTCTTCTCACATATACAATTTATCAACACCAAGATCTTGAACAGCCCGATTCGACCGTCAGTCGTGTCACACCTCAATCCAGACACAGCCGCCATGTCCGCCCCCACCTCCGATTCACCGGCCTCGGCATCGGCCACGGCCCCACTCGGCGCCCCCTCAGACTCACCCTCCTTCACCGTGCCCTTCTTCCTCAACGGGGTCGAGCACCACACCACCAAGACGTTCCCCGTCACCTCTCCAGCTACTGGCCAAACGCTTCATCATTCGGCAGCTGCACAGACAACTGACGCCGATGCCGCCGTCGCATCGGCCGCCGCGGCCCTGCCCGCGTGGCGCGCCACTAAGCCGGCCACTCGCCGTGGCATACTCCTCAAGGCCGCCCAGATCATGACCTCCCGTCACGACGAGCTTGCCACCTACCTTACCAGCGAAACTGGTGCCACCCCTGCCTGGGCCGCTTTCAACATCAAAACCGCCGCCGACATGCTCATCGACACGGCTGGCCGCATTGCCTCACTCGAGGGCACCATCCCCACAGTCGCCGAGTCCGGCGTCTCCGCCCTCGTCCTCAAGGAGCCCTACGGCGTTGTTCTTTCCATCTCACCCTGGAATGCCCCTTACATCCTCGGCGTCCGTGCCGTCGCCGGGCCCCTTGCTGCCGGCAACACCGTCGTCCTCAAGGCCCCCGAGCTGAGCCCCCGTGTCATCTGGGCCATCGCCTCGTGCTTCCACGACGCCGGCCTGCCTCCTGGCGCTCTCAACACCCTCGCCCATGACGCCGCCGACGCTCCCGCCGTCACCGCAGCCCTTGTTGCGCATCCCCACATCAAGAAGATCAACTTTACCGGCTCTACCGGTGTTGGTCGCGTCATTGCGCGCCTCGCCGGCGAGAACCTCAAGCCCGTCCTGCTGGAGCTCGGCGGCAAGGCGCCCGCCATCGTCTGGGAGGACGCCGACCTCGCCCTCGCCGCCCAGCAGTGCGCCCTCGGTGCCTTCCTGCACGGCGGCCAGATCTGCATGAGCACCGAACGCATCATCGTTCACGCCGCCGTGAGCTCAGCCTTCGAGGAGGCCCTGCGCGAGGCCCTGTCGCGTGTCTTCCCCGCCGACGGCGACGCGGCCGTGCTGGTCTCCCCAGCGGCCGTGGCCAAGAACAAGAAGCTGCTGCGCGACGCCGTGGGCAAGGGCGCTCGGGTCGTGGCCGGCGACCCGGGCGTCGACGAGCCGTCCTCGACGCGCATGAGGCCCGTCGTGCTCGGCGGCGTGACCCCCGCGATGGACCTCTACAAGACCGAGTCGTTCGGGCCCTCCGTGTCCCTCTTCGAGGTGGAGACGGAGGAAGAGGCGCTGCGCATCGCCAACGACACCGAGTACGGACTCTCGTCGGCCGTCTTCACAGAGGATCTCCGCAGGGGGCTGCGGTTCGCGAGGGGCATCGAGACGGGCGCGGTGCACATCAACAACATGACGGTGCACGACGAGACGGCGCTTCCCCACGGCGGAGCCAAGGCCAGCGGGTACGGCAGGTTTAACGCCAGTGCTCTCGAGGAGTGGGTGAGGACCAAGACCGTCACCTTCAGGGACTGATAGCAGACTTGACCGCGCGAAACGACCGGACACGCACACGGCACCCGGAGCTACTACATGACTCTGTTTGGTGCAGGACATCTCACAGCACACGCATATCAAGTTGAAACATGATTAAATCAAATCCGTATTATTCCGTGTCCCCGTATTCCGTACGCCGTGAGGGGCAGGTCGCTTGACGAAGGCTACCCCCCGCATCTGACTGATGACAACTGTGCAATCAGGCACTTCCTTGCATGTGTATCGCAACAACATTGCCTCCCAAACAAAACAGGTACCAAACAGTACCGGCAAACATGATGACCCATTTTCGTTGATCGTGACCGTCATGACCAATTCGTCTCATTTCCTTCGTGGAGAAGCTCTTTCGTGCCACGTTGAGTTGGAAGCAGTGAACACCCCGACTCCTTGCTTGCTGAAGTTGACTCCGACCGGCTGGAAACCCAGAACATGAATGCCCCGGGGGCTGAGATACCTACATTTGTCGTTGATTGATCAGGCGGCCGACAGGACGGTGCGTGCGTCGCTGTCGAGCACGAGATGAGTTAGTAGTTGACGAGGGGCTTAGCGGATGGTCATCTGCTTCGCCATCTCGGCCTTGGCCGAGGCGCCGGTGGCACCGACGCCGGAGCCGGAGCCGGCCTTCTTCTCGAACACCTTCCAGAACTTCAAGCTCTCGTCGGCGGCTGCATCATGTTAGCGAGAAATTCGTACCAAGTCTCGGAGCAAGCGAAGACTTACCGGCAGTGGCGAGCATCTGTCCGTCGGGGCTCAGGCAGCTGTGCAGGACACGGCTCTCGTGGGCGGGGATCTCGACGTTGCGGACCAGAGTGGGGTAGCTCCAGATGCTGAGAGAGTTGTCGGGGAAGCCGCTCGAGCTGACGATCTCGCGGTAGTTGGGGCTCCAGCGGAGGCTGGTGACCTGCGAGCCGGTGTCGATGCTGTTGACGCGGGCGCCCGAGGTGGAGTTCCAGAAGTGGATGTGGCGATCGTACGAGCCACCACCCGTGGCGAGGAGGTTCATGTTCCAGGGGCACCATGCGAGGGCCTTGACGGCGGCCTTGTGGTTCGTCTTGGTGAACTTGGGCACCGAGAGCGACCGGGCGTCCCAGATGGAGACGAGGTTGTCGTTGCCGCCGGTAGCGAGCTGAGCGCCGTCCGAGCGCCACTCAAGACCGCAGACCTCAGAGGTGTGCGAGACGAGCTCGGCAATCTTGTGGTCAGCGATGCGGACATCGTGGTTGTAGACGAGGCCGCTGCGGGCACCGGTGGAGAGGAGGTGCTTGTTCCAGCCCATGACGCCGACACGGGTGTCGTGGCCGAACATGCTGCGGACCTTCTGGCCCTCGGCGACGTCCCAGATCTGGACCTCACCGGTTCCGAGGCCGACACCAACGTAGGCGCCGTCACCAGACCACTTGACGCTGCTGACGTAGGTGTCAGCGCTGGTCTCGAGCAGGCAGCTGACGCTTCCCTCGTCGGCCGACCAGACGTAAACGTTACGCTCCAGGCCGATGGCGACCTGGTTGCCAGAGCTCCAGTCGAGCAGGTTGAGGTAGTAGTCGTCAATCAGGCCAGGAGCGTCGAGCACGCGCTCAGGGGCGGTGGCAACACGGCGACGGAACTGGGCGCTGGTAGAGGTGGCGGCACGGAGAGGACGGTTGTACTGCTGGCGAAGGTCGATGGGCTTGGACGACTCGGGAGGGGCGGGCTTGAACTGCAAGATGCGGGTGTTGAGGTTGACGCCGCAGGCGTTGGCGAGCGAGTCCTGGTAGGCGACAGTGTTGGGGGAGGGGCGAGAGTAGTTGGCAGGCTCATCTTCGTCGTCGTTGATGTTCAAGCCCTCAAGGGCAGCCAGGGCCTCATCGGCAGCGGACGAGAGGGCCGCCGAGGCGTCGCCGTTGCTGGACTTGGGACGCTTCTCAGCATGGTCAAGCTTGCCGCTGCCGACGTTGGCAATGGCAGAGCTGGCGCCCCGGTTGGGGATGAAGCGATCGCCGGCGTAGTTGAGAGTGGTCTTGGCGGCCTTGGTCCTCTGGGACTTCTTGGGCTTGGCGCTGGAGGGGGTCTTGCCGGAGCCGGTCAGGGTGAAGTCGGACACGCCGAGCTCGAGGGCCTTGCGGGGAGTGGCGACGCCACGGGCAATGTTGGACTTGGGCGAGTCACGGTGGGACGAAGACTTGGGCTTGGAGGCGGAACGGGCGAGGTGGGCCGTGAGGTTCCCGCCGTAGGTGGACTTGGATGGCCTGAAACTGTCCTTGCTCGACTGACGCTCGGGCGTGTACGGCGACGAGTTGAGGTTCAGCGGCACGGAGCTTGTCGAGCACTGACGAGGCGAGGGAGTCAAGGGCATCCGTCCGCCGGCGGTACGGGTGGTGAAGAGCCCACGATGGGACTTGAGGGGTGTGGTCACTGCGGCAGTAGCCATTGTGATGTCTGAGAGCTCCAAGAGACTCTAGCTAAAGGTTCCTGGATGGATGGGTGTTCGTATGATTAGTATTTCCGTAGTCGCTGTTCTCGAATGGTCGAGGGTGCCTTGGGCAAGAATGATTCGAAGTCGGAGGGGCGATCAGCTCGGGCTGGGTTGCAGCGAGGAAGATCTAGCGGACTTGATGATTCTTTTGAATAGGCTTTGATTTGGCATACGCTTGCGCAAGCGGGAGCCGAGAGGAGAGCGGGATGAAGAGGCTTGAGAGGGTTTGCGGATTGAGAGTGTGCGTGATGAGGAGGAGAGAATAGGTCCAGAGAGGCTACCTCGACATGGACGTCTTTTATTTACTTGGTGCCCCACCAGGCACCTGGCCCGGCAACGGGTTACCCCCCGGTCGCGGTTGCTGCAATGTTCCGGCAGCCAACCCGGGGTACTTAATTTAGGCCAACCAGAAGCCCACAAAATCAGCCCTGTCCCTGCAGTGGCTCCTACCTGGCTCGTGCACGCCCGGCCATGAGGTCACTTCGTTCCTGCCCATTCTGCCCCCTCCCACCGCCTGCCAACACCTCCCTGATTCAGGTCATCCAGGCGCTAGGCCGCAAAGGGGCCAGGAGGCAACGACCGCGGCTGCCGCTGCGCTGCCTCTCCTTCCTTTGTCTGTCAAGATCGTCCCAAATCTTTTCAAGGCCGGCTTCTCCCAGTCCATAGCCCATGACATCTACCGTCGGCCATCGCGGAGAGGCACCTTTCTTCGTTTCTGATTCTTCTTTGCGTTCTCTGAAATGACCGCTTCGTTTCTCTTCTAATAGCCCAGGACCAGGATCCGTTAGAATCACCACCATGGCGGCGCAGCCTGGCACGCCCGGTGCGAGCACGCCGTCTCTCTTTGGCGGCCCATCAGCTTCGACCCCTGTCGCCAACACCAACAGCCATGCCTCGTCATCCTCCCTCCTCCCCTCTTCGAGTGGCCCTGGCAACTCAGATAGTTCGCCGGGCTCCGATGGCTCCGGGAACAACACCTACATCATGCCCAACTCGCCGATCAAGAACCGGACTGGCATCGACGGCTACCGACCCAAGGTCACCAAAACCCTGGGACAGCGACCGGCATGTCTGGTCAACGCCTCTGTGACGTACTGCGGCAACAACACAATCTACGCCTTTGGGGGGTTCGATCAGTACACCGACGAGGTCTACAACCATGTGCTGAAGCTCGACCTCATCAGCCACCAATGGAGCCTGATTGACAACTACGGCGATATCCCCGGCGTGCGCATGGGTAAGAGACTCTCTTGATGACAACGTACGATCTGGCCAATCTGACTGTTGTTCCAGGCCACACCGCAACTATGTATGCCGGCGACAAGCTATTAGTCTTTGGCGGCGAGAACGAGCACCGAACCTACCTGTCCGACCTTATCGTCTTCGACCTCAAGACGGCCCACTGGACGATGCCGCAGACGACCGGCCCGAAGCCCAAAGGCCGTGCCCGACATGCGGCTGTTTTACACGAGGACAGACTGTTCATCGTCGGAGGCATAACGGGGAACGATAACTACGTGTTGGACGACATTTGCTACCTCGACCTCAAGACATTTACCTGGTCCAGGTCTTGGCGCTTTGTCGGACGCTTCGATCATTCCGTTTACATCTGGGGCGACAGAGTCTGGGTGTTTGGCGGTATGGGCGAGGACATGGACAAGACCGGTGATCTGTGGTGGCTGGACCTCAAGGGAAGTCCGGCGTTCGACTCGGCGCCCAATGTCGGCATCTTCGACCGAACCTCAGGAACCAACCGAATGGTCGGCTCCCCTCGACCTCCTTACAATTTGACGCAGTCGCCAGCGGTCGGCGCTTCGGGTTATGCCGCCAATTCCCGAACGCAACAAGTCAATCCCCCCTCTTTCCAGATGAAGACGTACGCCCCGCCGGCCCCGGGCACGATCTCGTCGCTGAAGTTCGTGGGCGGCCCGAGCATCCCCCCACAAGGCTCCGGGATCCACTTCCACGTCTACTCCTCTGGCACTCTACTCGACTTTGTCACTCCAGCGGCCACGATTACATCTAAGGAATGTTCACTGTCGGCTCTGGACCTTCAGACGCTCCGCTGGCAGAAGCTTGCCGAAGGGAGGGAGATATTCAAGTCCGGCTACCGTTGGCACTACTGCACCATGAACGAGGATGGAACCAAGGCCTGGCTGCTCGGCTGTCCGACAGACCCCCCTGCTAATGACCTGGGCCCCAACGGTTTCGAGGAGTATCTAAGCGACATCATGGAAATTGATCTTCGCAAATACGGGTTCCTCGGCAACCACCTCACATCGGAGCCGGCGACGCAATCTCGGCCGACAAGAGCGATCGACCAGCCATCGCGGGGATTGGGCGCAGACCTCGCATCACTGTTCGATCAGCCCCCCGAATCAGGAAGCGGCACCGACTTTGTCATCACGGCCCTTGCTGGAGACTGGCCCTGGGAGGAAGAGGGCATGACACGGAGCGGCGATGTCACCCCTGACCAGAATTGGCTCGCCCCGGGCACCCACACGTCGCAGCCCATTCACGTGCACAAGCTGATCCTTCAGGCAAGATGGCCGCATTTTGCTCGGCTGTATAACTCCCAGATGGCCGAGTTCCATACCAAGAAGATGCACATCCCCGAGCCATACTCGGTGGTCAAGGCTTTCCTCTATTACCTGTACACCGATAGCATTCATGGCACCTCTGTGCAGGGCAGCGGCGCAACGACGGAACTTGGTGACGTCGCCGGCCTTCTTGTCATGTCCAACATTTACGGACTTCCGCACCTGAGGCTTCTGTGCGTAAATCGGCTGTCGAAGGAACTCGACGTCGATCACGCCTGCATCACGTGGCACTCGGCTGGTCTCGCTAATGAAGAATGGCTGAGGAAGCGGGCTGCCCAGTTCTGCCTCCTGCACTGGGGCCGTATCGTCCGGACCGAAGGATTCCTTCGTCTACCCCGAACCGCCCTTGTCGAACTGTCGCAGGAGATCGACATGGAGGGTCGCGTCGTTGGGGGCGAAGAGCTGGAATACGTTGGCAGCCTTAACGGATCGCGTTACGGTGACAGCGTCGGAAGGAAGCAGAGTTTCAGCAGCCAGACAACCCAGATGTTGGAGGACGACCCCGATGACGAGGAGATGAGCTGAACTAGAGGTCTGGGCTCAAGACACTGGCGCGTGTGTATGACATGACTTGTATGCAGGATACCTGGTAACGACTTCACGCTTGGTTCATGGATGACCTGCGACTCTGCTTGGAAAGATTGGATGACGGCGCTAGGGCTTAGGGGGGAGACGGCGGGTGTTGATTGCGACGACGACACATGGATCGTGGAGCGGGCGGTTCCCGACGAGGTTCTGGTATGGGAGATTCGATCGTGTCGACATGGGAGTATCTGCTCCGGACAGATCCCGCCGCCTACCCCCTCAGACCCGTCTTATCCGATGATGGCGTTGATCAGTCACTTTTGTCTCGTCTCGTTAGATACGGTGGTGCATCGCAAGGCGTTTGGTTCACGTCTCATCAAGCATATCGTTCCCTATCTCAGTTACTTCACATGTACATCCTAGCGGTCGATGCTATCTCCCTCGAAGTGTGCTTCTTCTTCGCTGTTCATCATCGGCCAGTATGCCTATTCCAGAAGGTCATCGCTTTTGAACCCCCCTCTTCCCCGCCATTCCTGCCATTTTCCCAACTCTGTCGTCCCAGCCGCCCCGACGATCATGGCATCATACCCATGGAGCCACGCGTCGATCTCCTGTAAGGCCGGCCACAGCCCGGCCCCCCGGCGTCCCTTACCCGGGCGCCCGTCGCGAGTCGAGAGCGCCAGGCTACTCCAACGCACGACTCAGTCGGAGGCGCGGACGGAACCCCCTCCAAGTCCTTAATTCCGCTGACCAGAAGGTGAGTGGGTGTGGTCGTCGTCTGGCGTCTGACCAACTCTATCGAAACTCTAGCACCCGCGAGAGGAAACCCAAGACCGCCTTCACGACCACTCACAGGGAGAGGCAGGCGTGCGTTTCTCCAATTCGTTACATCGCAGTAGATTGCCGACCATCCAGCCAAGCCCTTCCGGCCTACCCCGGCCCCCTGTTGACCACTATCCGACGACTCCTACCACCCACCTGGCACACAGATTGCGCACGAGTCACGGAAACATGACGGTACCGTCGACGGCCGTGGACGACAGATTCATCCCCCTTGCAAGCAACCCCCCGTGTCGATGCCACTTTACCCCGAACGCGAAGAGGACCCCGCTTCCCCCTGCAGGAGATGCAGTAGTAGATCAGATGGAAGTCATTCTTCCAAGTGCCTCCGACGACGATCGCACCAGAGACCGTTGGACCATGGCTGGCGAGTCGTGTAAGTCGCTCAATCGGATCACCATACGGAGGGATTCAGAGGACACATGAACACAAGTATCGGAAATGTCATCTATTTCGACTCGTGCCAACGCACACTTTCTTTGCTTTTCCGAACCTCGCATCCCAGCGTCCAACGCCTGCAGTCTAACAACCGTTTCTGCTGCAACTAAAACCAAACCAAACAAATTATCCGGCGGGTGAACCAATCCTATAACTCGAGCCGTAGGGAAATCGAGAGGTGCCGAAATCGGCCTATTTCACGTGTACAACCGTTGCCACAAACGACCCCAGCAGCCTCCCCCGCTACTCCTCGTTATCGGACTCGTCACACCCTCCCCACATGTCTAAACCCATTGCCTGGCTTTTTGTGCAACGACAACGCTGGCCATCCCCTCGCACAGCGCCGAATAAAACAGCTGAATGAAAACAAAGTTGGGAAACCAAAGTAAAAAAACTTGAGGGGAAACGCTCGACAGTCCGGACGACTGCTCAGTGGCTTCCTCTCCCGGAGATTCCACGGTCAAACGTTTTCGCTCGCCCATCTTCTGATGTAAACGCGCTGCTACGTAGATCGCAGTGAAATCTGGCGAAGGTGTTTCGAGGGGCTCGTCGGTGTATGTCCCAAATCATCGAGTGGCGCCGGCCGATCTATTGGGTATAAGGCGGGCAAAGGAAGACGAAACAGCTGTGCGTGAACCGCGGTGATTCAGTCTGGTAGGAAAACGAGAAATTCATGAACGCCGCCCAATGCAGAAGTTGACCTTCCACTCCGAGGTGATGAAAACCCGAATCGATCGGAGCGTTTCGACGTACTCCACAGGATGGGCAACGTCGATCGCCGGCGACGACTGGGTCGTATGATCAAAGCCGCCAGGCCAAAATCTGGAGGCACGCCGAGTCAAGCCTCCTTACATCATCTGCTGGTCCTCGCCTATGCCGGGGAGGTTGCCGAGCTGGTTTTCCATCAAGCCGGGCAGGCCACCCGGCATGTTGAGTCCGGCGGCGAGGAGCTTGAAGTCAGGGTTGCATGGTGCGGAATGTCCTTTGTGCTAGAACGGTGTTAGTGGTGATACTGGAAAGGCAGGCTTTATGTGATGGACATACGTATTTGAGGCCGTTGAGGTTCTTGTACCTCTTCCCACAAACGTCGCATGAAAACGGCTTTTCCTTCTCCATGCCGAGAGTGCCAGGATATGGCGCATCCGTCTCGGGATTAACGATTGAGAATGTGCCGTCCTCATTGGCATGAAGCTGCTGCGTTTGATGACCGTGTTGCTTGTGGTACCTAGCACGAGTCATGGTCAGGCACGGCGTAGACGCTAGGGGAGGGTCAGTGCAAACTCACTTCAGCCCATTCTGGTTCTTGTAGGCCTTCTCACACCCTATGACGGGGCATTTGAATGGCTTCTGCTCCTCGTTGTGCAGCATGGCGCTAAACTTTTGAATCAGAGCCGAATTCGCGGCGCTGTTAGGTTGGCTGGGGTCGAAGCCAAGCGTGACAAGCTGTGCCTGCAGAGCCCTCTGTTGCGTAGTGAGAGCACCACCAGGACTGAAGAGATGCTTGCCAGGGTCATTGATGCAGAACTCGGCGCTGGCGTTGTTATTGTTGGCGTTGCCGAAGCCCATGTCACCACCGAAGTTGGTGCCGTTGAGGTCCATGTTGCCACCCATGGGCATACCGGGAAGTTCCTCGTCAACCATGCTGTCCATTTGGTTGTTCTGGAAGCCAGTATTCGCACGCTGCTGCTGTGGGCTCTGATGCGTGGTCAGGGTGGGTGTGTTCACCGATGACACGGTGGGATTATGCTGGAAGCCAAAGCTAGCAGCGGCGGGCGTAGTAGGTTGCGAAGTGCGGAGGCCCTGAGTAATGCCAGAAGAGTTGACGTGGAGCTGGGGCCGTTGCTGCTGGCCGAAGAGCTGCCGTGTCTGGTGCATTGTTCTCTGGCTGTCATCGTCCATCTCCATGTGTCCAACGGCGTCATCCATCTCCATATCCTCGACTGCATCCAGTTCGTCCATGTGATTCGACATGGACGAGTGCTGCTGCCCCGGCTGCTGTCCCATCTGCACTCCCATGCTCGCCATGCCAGCGGATGAGATGCTAGGGCTCGGCCTAGACTGCTGAAGCTTGGAGACATTCTGCTGGCCTAGCGCAGAGACGGAACCGATGGATGGTCGCGCGGACGACGCCCTGGAGCCTGCTGGCGGCGAAAGCGGAGCGAACTGGGTGGCGAAGGGTCCGTTTCTTGTGGTGTTGGGGCTCGGCTGTGTGTGGGCTTCCTCGTAGTGCTGCAGGAGTTCGTGCAGGTTAGACAGGTTGAGTCCGCAGCAGGTGAAGTCTTTCATGAAGTTGGCCTCGAACTTGGGAAGGTAGGACGAGGAATGGAGAGATGGCGACTGTTGGTGTGTGAAGGGCGAGGTACCGGCCATGAGCATGCTGGGACGGGGGAGAGGTGTCAGTAAAGGCGGTTACGATACGGTGGCGCAAAGAGCGCATCGGCAGGGCAGGCAGAAGAAGGCGGGGGTGTCGAGGAACATACTCATCGCGAATGAAGCTGCCGAGGGACATGCCACCCCAGCTCGCGCCGGCCATGAGACTGCCGGCAAGACTCTCGCGCCTTTGACGGTTGGCGTTGTCGCGGCTGGCGTTGTTCATAGAAATGGGCTTGGGTCCGGCGCTCACAAAGGAGTCCTGGCGGCTGCGCCCCATGGCGGAATCCATCGAGGGCCCAGTGGTCATGTCAATACTCTGGGTGAAGGAGATAGGAGCGAACTCGAGCTGGTCTTCGGGAATGCCAAATGGATTCCTGTCGAAGCTCGACTTGGGTGGGAGAGCGGCAGGGGAGTTGTTGGAGGAGGACCTGGTCGGGGTGGCGATGGTAATTGGCTTGGAGGCGAGAGCGGCAGCGTCGCGATCGTAGAAATCGGTAGGCGTGGCGGGCTGAGGGGAGTTCGGGGTGAGTGAGGCCGAGTGGGAGTATTCTGGAGAGGGAGAGGTAAAAATGTTGTCCGACAAGGGCGATGAGGAGTCGGCGGTGCCAGGGGAGCGGGAGCACCTAGATGCGGAGGAGCGTGGTGCCTTGGTTGCGTGTGACGAGGGTGCGTGTGCGTGGGCGTGAAAGTGATGAGAGTGGGCGGAGGCAGAGGCGGAGGCGGCGGCAGCGGCGGACCGGCTGGACGGGTCTCTGTCTTTAGGGTCCTCGGTACTCGATGGGGAGGAAGGCGATGGGGCGAACCAGCGAAGGGCGCTCTTCATGTCAGCTGTGGGCTGCAGTGCGCAGGCGCAGGTGCAGGGCCAGGGCGATTGATGAGTTGGGACAAGCGGGATATCCTAGCGTCAGAAGGGGGTCGGCCGTCTTGGGCAGTACTTTGCGCAAGTAGGTAATAAGGTAATAACAGGGGAAAGGCGGTGGAGATGGGTGGGAGAAGGCGGGCCAGGGTGCGGCAGCTGCAGATGCGTTGCAGGAGACTTTGAGACGGCGGGGAGGGGGGGGTTTTCTCGACGTTTGCGGGTCGTGTTGAGTCGAGTCGGCTGAGCTCGTAGCCAGACTACCTGGACCAGGTGGTGTTAAGTATGAGGCCCGATGCCAAAGTAGGCAGACGCCGGACTTGGACGGGTTGACGAGGAGGCCTGTCGGGGTGTGTTCGCAGTTTCGCAGTTCGCACAGAGGAGCGCCGGCGGGTTGACTAGTGGCTGGTGCTACTGAAGTGGCCGAGACCGAGGCAGTTTGGCAGTTTGTCAGACGCCGGGAGACGGGAGGTGGGCGCGGCCAAGTGGGCGAAGGCAAACAGGAGACGCCTAACGCCGCGAGTGAAAGCTGTTGTCGCCGAAGGGGTAGGATGAACGATGCCGTGAGGCCTGATAATGGGTGAGTCGCTCGCTTTTCAAGCGAATCGAGTCCAGGCCAGAAATATTGTCCCGGTTAGAAATGTTGGGCGTCGGGGGCGTCTCGAGGTAACGCTGATGAGAACCTGAAAGGTACCTGGGGGCGAGGTGGTAAGGATGGATGGGATGGCTGCCTGAGTGCCTGTCAAGGTAGACGCAGCACGGAGTGATGAGAAGACGTGCAGATGTTGTTTCGATCAAGGCTGAAGGGGGCACGGGGACAGTGAAGTAGTAATTTAATATTCTAGACGGGACTCGAAGGCAAGAGGGGGAGAAAGAGGAAGAGAAATCGAGTCAAGCCAGGTCGAGTCGAGGTGCGAGGCCCGGCAAAGGTATACTCCAAGATGCCCGTGTGCAAGAGAAAGTCCAAGTCCAAGCAGGTGTGATGGGATTTGNGGGGGGGGGGGGGGGGGATGGATGGGCACTGGAAGTGACAGTGACCGGGAGGTGACCGTCTTGGCTGATGTTTTGGAGGAAGGGGGCCGTCGTGGTAATACTTGCCCGATGAGTGGCCATGTCGCGTGTGTCCGAGGTACCTTTTGGAGTCAAGCCAGAAGACGGTAGCCAACCCCCACACCCTTCCTCTGGCCAGCCACTTGTACCTGCCGGGTTCCATGCTTGCACGGTCTTGGGTCATGAACCGTGAACCATGAACCGTCTCCGTCACCTTCCTGCCCCATTCCCACTTCCCCCAGCGCCCTCACCAGGAGCACCACCACTTCCACGAGGCGGCGGCAGGAGCGACGGAACCTTGCGTTCGCCTGGAGCAAGGAGGTCGGGGTATGCCTTCCTTGCGCACCCCGCGGCCCACCCTCAAGCTTGATGATCTGCTCACTTGGTAGCAGGTGCTTCCCTGTCTTTCACGATGGACAGGTCTCAGGGAACCCCTTCTTTTTTTCTTCTTCCTTCCTTCCTTCCGTTGCGCTGCTATCATGTGCTGTATTTGTGTTGTGTTGTTGCTTTCCTCTCCCACCAGGGCAACGCAGCTACGCCGCCTTCCTTCCTCTGCCTGTCTCGCCCCAGCCAGGGGTAAGAACGCACCTGCCTCGCCTGCTGCTTTCATCTGTGCTTTGCTTCATGAGGGAGGTGATCACCTCAGACATCGGTTCTCGCCACGAGACTTTGCTTCTTCCTCTCCTCCGCCCAGCCTCCTCGCCGTCCTGCGCACTGCCAGCATGACCAACCTGACCGACGCCTCCGTGGCCTGGAGGCCCAGGAGGGTTCGGGCAGGCAGCATTGTGTTGTTCCTAGTGACTCCTCGACGGAACTCAATCCACCAACCGCGCTGCGCAAACGAAGCAGATGCTCGACTCTGTGGCAACTCCCGGAACTCTCTCTCTTCATGACGACCTCGATAGCACCTCCACGACCACCCCTAACGAAGCTAAAGGCCCGACCAGTCCCCTCACTCACGAGCCGGCCTGTTGATCAACACCAGTTACCTGACGGGGTCTCTTGCCCGCGCAACATGATCCTGGGTCGCCACCATCTCCGTCTCCGGCGTTGGGGCTGGCCTGGGCTGGGCCCCGGTCGATATGGAGCCGGCTACCGACAGACCTGATCCATGGCCACTTTGTTGCATTCGCATCCAGCGACACGCATATGCCAACCCGGCAGGATGAATTGCTGCCCCTTGACCGCCTGGACACGACACGTCCTCATCCACGACACCCGCAACGAAGCAAACACTTATCCAGCACAGCTCAACCCCCTTGGCCCTTAACCCCTCATCAAATGCCCGTTTACACGCAAAGCAATCTGTTACGTTGCGGGCAGGACCAGATTCCGAGTACCGCACTATGCTCCCCTGTTATCGTGTGTCGCGGGGAGAACTGCTTAATATTCGGCACAGCTTGGTATTCAACCTCCAAACACTCAGATCTGTCTACTCAATTTTGGCCTCAATCTGCACCTATCTTTGGGGGGGGTACTTCTTTGCGCTTGTACCTGGTCTGTTTGCTGCAGCTTAAGTATCACAAGTTGACGAGGTGGAATCCCACCTCGGATCTTCTTAGTCCACTCGCCAGCACACCCACTGATCAGGATTCTGTGGGCCCGAAGCCACTCAACATGCATCCGCCAGATCTCCAGCGTCGTGTGTTCGACCGCTCGATGTTCCAGATCGACTGAAGGCGAGACGGACATGCATCCCCAAGAAGCTTGCCTTCCGCCTCAAAAGACCACGGTGCCGCGGCGGTGCGCTGCTCTGCCGCCCGTCCAACGTCAGTGACTCGACTCGACTCCCTCCGCCCTATGGCATTTGACACTTGACTCTCGAACATCCACCACACTGCAAAGCATCTCCGAGCTCCACGAACGCGCATGGACTAGCACCTAATGTTGTTGAACAGGGACAGAGGGGCAGCCAGGTCTCGTCCGTCCACTGGTGCGAGCCGCTGCGCGAGGCTGCCGCCGTACCGCCCTTGACTCATGCGGCACCATTAGCGGCTTGACTGCCACACCACCCGGCCATCGCAGCAATGTTTTGCGGCACCACAACCTGCGGCGTCGTTTCGCCGTCAGCAGCACGGAGCCTGTCATATGTGTTATGAGAAGATGGTGACGTTTAGGGCTGTTGCCTGAAAGCTGTTGTGAGTCATGATACGCCCTGTTGCTTGGACGTGGTCACGAACCCTCCCACGTCGGCATCACTGTGCACGCAACCTGCGAAGTTTCCCGAACGAGACGGCCATGGACAGCGGCCGGCATGTGTATGGCGGAAACCCCAGTGGCAGAAACAAACGTTCCCAACGCAGTGGCAGAAGCCAGTCAGTCGGGGGGTGCAGGGGTCGAGGTGGAAACGTCTAAATGCGCACACGACGGTTCTCCACATTAACGCCCAAATAGTGGCGAATCGCAGTGCTCGGGTTTCCGTGAGACTTTTCGGCGTCGACCACGGCCGGCATATCCTTGCTCGCGACCTAGAGCGACCAGCTCTCGCATGCCAACCCCCGTGCTAGCGCCTGCCTCTCTGGCGCTCCCGTGCCGGATGAATTCAGACCGCATCATACCGCAGCTTAGGGATTGCTTCTTCTCGCTGGGACTGGCAGGCTGAATTTGACAATTGAGTATGCGAGGGACAACTGCATACCCCGTTGCGAAAGGCGGTGAAGCTGCTAGCCGGGCTGGGCTGCGCTTCACCTGCCGCCCTCATGCAGCACAACACCCGCATTGCACGCAGTTGGCAGCGGAACGAATCCAGGGTCCCGAAGCTGCATACGTCGAAAACGAACAAGCTTGTCCTCCATTCTACCGCCCAAACCGCACCACACCACAAGAAAGCTCAACCGCCGGAGGAGCTCCATCCCACTCCGGCACCCACCGCAATGAGCTGATGAGCCATGCACCTTAGCCAGCCAAGCTAGGCTATTTCCAACATTGATAGCATGCGTAGGGCATGCCTGCCTCAGGCCCCCAAGCCCAAGGACTATTCCTTGGCAAGCTCGTTGAGATATGGGTCGTGGCTTGATGAAGTGTGGTAACGACCAAAAAAGTTGCGGATCCAGGTCGCCAGGCTGTTGACTCGCCTGCAGCACTCGCAGAGAACATGACATAGTGCATGCATGGCAATATCGGTCGCCGAATCCTTGTTGTGGGTGCGATGGGAGCCGCTTGTTGAACGATCTCTAGAGAAATATACGATCTCTACTACGCCCCGTTGCACCCGCCGACTCGCTGCGACCTGTCTAACTGATGTCAGTGGCCACCGGCGCCAGTGCAACGTCAGTTATTGTGCGAGGGCACGGACACGTCAATCACTCTTCGAGATCGATTAAACTACAGGCAATCACAGGCCAATGACACAGGAAGGTCGGTCGTTTGCGCTCCGATCAGCAGCGGACGTATCGTGATACATCATGGCGGAGACAACATTCAGGCTCCCTCCTTGAGATCGATTTGGCGATGACATCCTGATCTTCACGAACTTGACCCCCATTGACATCACCCAGCCCACTCTTGTGGTGGACACGGACCTCACAAGTAGGAGATCTTTGCTCGCCTTGCTCCCCCTCCCCCCAAAGATTCTGGGCCATACAACGGCTGGACGGCTTCTTGAGTGCTGCTTCCCACCTCTACAAGGCGTCGGGTCCCTTGGGCAGTCGATGGATCAACGGTCGAGCACAACACGACAGGCGTGACGTCCTGGAAATTACCCGCCAGGCCCTGGGACCTTGGCCGAAAGAGGGTCTTTTGCAGTGGGCTTGCCAACGGCGACCGAAGATTGGTCCGCCTGGCCATGTCGGCCTAGTCTCCCAAACCCCGGGCACAACATCCGTGGCCCTCAGTTGACACAGCATATTCGAGCGACTTTTCGGGGGCGGAGCCGAGATCAGAAGTGTGCCAAACCACAGCACATGACAGTCCCCGTCTCACGAGCTTGCGCCGACCAGGCAAGCCAGCGGGCCACCGTTCGTCTGCCAAGAACAGTACGTAAAGCATTAAGCACGTTCCCTGATTCACGTGAGGTGGCGCCGGCTATGACGCCGACACCGAGCCCGACCTGACTCGGCTGTAGATGATTGATGAAAGCGGCGCCGGGAACACCCCAGTGTGGAATATGTCCGCCAGCGCGTGGCCTTGCCCCATCTTCTTCTGGGTCTCGAGCCTCTAGCTTCGGTACTCCAACGTCGCCTCGGCCAGCAGGCTCTGGTGTCAGCCTCCAATGAGCCGAGCACTGGGCGGCTCTGCCTGGCTGGCAATGCCCCGGCGCATCTGGGCAGAAATGAGGTGACCTCACACCGGAGAGGGCCGGGTAAGCGGTAAGGACCAAACGAGTACGGCAGGGCGCACTGAGCAGTCTAGATGTGCAATTTGCGGTTGAGACCCGAGCGGATCTAGAAGGCCTCTAGACGCACGGAGGAGGGGCACAGGGAAATTCCGTTGACAGGCAAGACGCCTCAGGCGAGCGGAGCAGACACATCCAGTCCGTTTCGACTTTTCGGATGGAGACTCGAAGTGGCAAGTGCCGTCGGCAGCTGAGCTGAGCCTCGTCTCGCCTCGACTCGGCGGAGCATTCGACCTTTGGTGGCTATGGCAAGCGCTTGTTGGCGTGCCAGATGCTTGACCCGGCCCTCGGCAATCTGTGCACGCGTTGACGAGGCACCGTGGCAATGGTTCGGGGGCTGGGCCTTTTGCGGCAACAAGGCGGGCTGGCTGACGGGCTTGCCACGCTGGCACCTGATGGGGTTTGGCTTCCGGGCGGCTCGCGACGTCACAGGACCCCTGGAACTTAGCACGGCGGTGACAAGTGTCAGCGAGTGGCGGCCGAGCCTAGGGGGCGTCGTCCTTTTTTTTTTTTTGACCGCCTGGCTGGTCGGTGCGCAGCGCACAGGGATCGTGGAAGTGTTCCAGAAGAGGAAGGATGATCGCCGGGAGGAACGAGAGGCAATTTGAGTGGTCTGGTCAGAAACCTTTGTCGCTTGGTCTCGCAGCTTGCGGATTCCATGTGAACAACAATGCCCCTCATCCTTTGTTGCCTGGACCCCTCGGACCGAGCCCCTCTCGTCTTTTCTTTGAGTAGGGGTCCCTGAGAGCTCAGTTGTTGGCCCGTGAGACAGGACTAGACGGGGCGGTCGAGGTCAAGGTCGAGGCTGTGGCGGCGGCGTGCATGAAGGACCCTGAATTTCGGAAATGCAGCCAAGCGGGACAGATCTTCATGAGGCTCACCGCCCGGAAGGAAAGATCGTCGTGAGGACAGCTGAGCAGTTGCCTCTTGGAGAAAAGATTGGCCACGCCGACAGACGGAGCCAGCTCAATGTGTCGGGTTGATGACGCTCATCAAGGGATGCAGGGCGGGAGGACAGCGTGTCGTCTTGGACGGTCTGGCCGCGCAGGAACAATGCGGAGGTTGTGTCGGGGGTCGTCAGGACAAGCAAGAGCGGGGTCAGGGATTAGGGCATCGTGGATCGTGCAACGCGGAGAGGGGGTTTGCTTGCATGCGTTCGCAGGATGATGTGTCTGGCGTGTCGGTCTTGGCCCCTTCGTCAATGCTGGAGGGGCCGCGGCGCTTGAGGCGTGACGGTCTCTCATCTCATCCTCCCGGGCGGTTTGTGGGCTTGTGCTTTCGACGAGACGGTGAGCTTGGACTCGGAGAAGTGAGCGGCGGGACCCTGGATTTCACGCCTGACGCTAAAGCTGGGGTGGTCGGTTCGTCTCAGACTTCAGGCCACACGCGGCACGGGGAATGGAGAAGCGGTCTCGTGTTGGATGTTATTTTGGTTATTTTGATTAATTTCGGTATTATTTACAGCTGTTGCCGGCGCTGTCCGACCTGGTTCAGGGCTTCTTCGCCTGCAAGAGCAAGGTAGAGGCAGTGAGCAGCCGGTCACGACCAGATTAGGCCGAGCGTCGATTCGGCGAGGGAGGCTTCGGAGAATTTTAGGGGGAGGGAGGACTGAGTCAAGACACAGGCCGGCAGGCAGGCGGGGTGGGTGTGATGGGCCGTTTCTCTATAGAGGCATGTGTCGCATACTACCCCGTTAGAACCATCTATATATTGGAGGGACGTACTCATCGACAGGATTCTAGCTAATCAGGATAGGTCTCTACCTCTGGGCGCTCCCGGAGGATAGCGTATGTTCAACGTGTAGGAGGTACGGCATTTACTTGGTAATTAGGCCTTGGCCTTTAGCATATTAGCCTATGCGATTTCTATCGGGAATAATAGCTAGCTATAGTTAGATAGGTTCTTGATTTTTCAGGGCTTCCAGGTTGGAAGGATCATGACCAGCGGTCTTACCGCTCTTCTCATGTTTTGCTTAGTCTAAGCGTATTCTGAAGGCATACATGCAGGCAAGCTGTGCACAACATGTGCGACGAAAACAGCCCTTTCAAAACGGAGCTCCTAGTGCTACTCGCGGGGGACTATCCGTGATCCGTCTCGAATTGCCGCCCCCCTGGTCTATTGTGCTGACCTTTGGGTAGTTGCCATGACCACGATGATCGCGATGCTAATTACGTGCCGTGGCAGCGCGCTCCAAATGAGGTGGCAGTCTGGGAAGCCGTGGAGGAACCGGTCCCTCATACTACAGCAGGTTTATGCTTGCTACGCACCCACCGAGGCGGCGACGTGGCTGCCAGATCATGTGAAGTAGGTCGTATCGTAAATAACCCTCGCAAGGACGTCAACTTCGTTAACAATCCGCCGACTGACGGTCTTGAGGGAACTCCAGGAGAATCCATACGGCTCGGCGCTCATCATGTCAAGCTGGTTCCAGCTCTCGGAACGCAGATATAACCGTAAGCCCTGGCATCTCCCTGCACACCCGTGGCTACGGAACAACCCTCCGCCAGCAACCGTCGCATGTGCAGGTGGGCTTGATATGGCAGGCATGCTCAATCTGAAGAGGAAGATAAATGACAAACCCCGGTCCAAATCATGCGCAGCATAAGGCTTGGGTGATCTGTTTAATGTTGGTGACTCAGCTCGGAAACGGAAAGGAGTTGACGCGAACCTCGTTGTAACTACCGGACTCTGTGGTCATTGACATGAAGATGTCATTGGCCTTCCTTATGATCTTCACCCTTTCGAGTACGACCCCCCCCCTCCCCCCCCCCAAGATGCGCGCTCCGAGCGCCGGCCCCAAAAACGGGTCATCATGATGATATCCTCGTGGATGCCCAATTGGCGACCAAAACTCCCCACCTCGTCCTTGAGCCTTTCAGACAAATGTTAGCAGCCGCGACAAGGGCTTTGGCGATGGATCTACAGCTCTCGAGGGGGCTCAAGCAGCACAATATGGGCCTCCTGTTATATGGAGGAAGCGGCTAGACGTACACTTGCGTGGCTAAATGGGACTTGAAGCCGAGACTCTCTATGAGATTGGCAGTGCTCCAAAGACATCCTTGACTTGCGGGGATTCGTTCAGATGCATCAGACCTGGAGGGGGGGCTTAGAGAACCAGTCTTACACCTGTTGGTCGACTGTGTGAGAGACCTTGGGGTGGAGCTGGATCTTGTTGCGAATTCCCATCAGCTCGTTCATGACCAGTCTTGACGCGACCGGGTGTACAAAACAAAGATTGACTTCGACTAATGGGCGATGCCAGCGAACTCGATATTCTTCGTGCTAGCGATGGTCACGAAGCCCTCAGGAAGACGAATGAGCTTGTCGAAGTGGCTCATGAGAACTAGCGAGGAATCAACATCAGACAGACACAGGTCGTTTCATATTGGGATAGACGAAGCATGCAGGGAGTCTTGAAAGCCGTCGAACAGCCGATCGGCGTTGTTGGCAACCATGTGGATGGCAAGGTCCGTCTCGCCGTTCTCTCGTGGAATACCGCGACCGACACTTCGCTCGTTGACACGCCAGACGAGTTCCCAGCCGTATCAGATACACTTTGGCTTATCAGCGGACCTTGCTTCCATGTTAGTGGCTCAACAAAGGATGGGCTGGAAGGCTGCGCTTGCATAGTGCCTGGGACAGAGAAAACACAAATCGCCGCTGAGAATGATGCCGGCAGGCTTCCAGGTAAGATCCGCACGCTCAATGGTGCACTTACGCATTTCCGCATACACTTTGAGCGACCTCAGACGGCGGAGGATGAGATGACTGGTCTGAGATCCAAAATCGAGCACCAAGATGGTCTAGATGTTGACCGTGACCGCCGGTGACATCTGATGGCAGGGCGGACAGTGAGAGCTTCAGTCTGCACATGCGTCAAAGGCGCTATGCGGCGCAACCGCTTCGGTGATGTCGCCCTTGGCAGGGGCAGTCGGAGATGCACAGATCGTGGCAGGGCTGAAGATGGGCGGTGGTGTCACATGGAGCGCCTCTGGTCTGGCTGGGTTCGGGCCAGATGGAGCCAAGGCACGTGCGCAATTTTAGGTCGGGATCTGAACGACGGGCTTCGCTGTTCGGGATACCGCAAGCAAACGGCGAAATGCGGGATGCAAGCAGCGGAATCATATGACCTTGGCGCCTTGCTCTGGGCGGTCTCAGGGCGCTTTCGGGGGGTGCCGGGGGGTGCCGGGGCCTGCTGGGGGACCCTCACTGCTGATTCAGCAGGTACGTCGATGTGAGCCAATCAGACGATGGTTCGGATGTTTCTCGGGCTTCGCGGCCACTCGCCGTGGTGCGTTACGTCAGTTCGCCAGGCGCCCGTCGCCCTGATGATGATCGATGACACCACTTCCCGCTGTCGCCGGCCGAGACTGAGCTGTTGCTGTGCTGGAGCTTCAATCGCCGTAAGTGTTTTCGTCGTCTGCCCAGCTCGTATTTTTTTCCTGTGAGCACATTTCCGGGCTCTCTTTGCAGCTTCAATATAAGGTCTCGGATCGTTCGATTGCGCCTAGTGTCTACCGCATCGCACTCCCGCAATCCCCCAGCCATTGAACCATTCCTCACATCAGACCACTCTGAAGCCTGTCTTCGACAGCTTTTTTCCCACACACGACCACCCACCTGGCTCTGCCCCCTCTACAATATAGACTACCACCACCACCACCACAACCACCACAACCAGCATCACCAGTCACCACGATGAAGGTTCTCAGCCAAGAAGAAGAAAAGGCGCACTACAATGTCGTCCTCAAGGGCGGCGCCATCGGCGGCACCCTGGGCCTCGCGGGCGGCCTCGCGGGCGTCATGTTCGCCTCGCGCCGCTACCCGTCCTTCCGCTCCCTGACGCTCCCCTTCCGCACCTTCCTCGTCACGTCGACGGCGACCTTTGGCGCCATCGTCAACGCCGACCGCGAGTCCATCAAGTTCGCGCACTCCAAGGACCCCATGTACGGCTACCAGGACGCCTCGCAGCGCGCCCGCGAGCTCGCCCACCAGAACGAGTCGGCCCAGGACCGCTTCATGCGCTGGGGCCGCCAGAACCGCTACGGCATCGTCTTCGGCTCCTGGATCGCCAGCATGGCCATCGCCCTCGCCATCGTCAACCGCCAGAAGTACCTCACCGGCGCCCAGCGCCTCGTCCAGGCCCGTGTCTACGCCCAGGCCCTGACCGTCGCCGTGCTCGTCGTCACCGCCGTCTTCGAGATGAACGACGCCAAGAAGGGCGAGGGCCGCTGGGAGACCGTCATGGTCCTCGACCCCGAGGACCCCGAGCACAAGCACCTCATCGAGAAGAGGGTCCACAAGGAGGAGTACGAGGGCCAGGACCTGTGGAAGGACATGGTCGCCGCCGAGGAGAAGAGGATCAAGGAGCGCGAGGGCAAGGTCCCCCAGAAGCAGTAGACTTTTGCTCCGGGTGCGGGCAGGATGGGGGGTCCGTTTTTTTGAAGAGTGGCTTCTCGTGGCGTTGAGGGAGGGGCAGCATCTTGTTTCTTTGTTCACGGCGTTGGGGCTCGGAAGAGCGTGTATGAAGTTGGGTGATAGACGAAAAGCCGGTCGTGGCTGGCATGCCTAATTGACATGATGTACATCACATTGCACCGACTCGTTGCCTGCGATCTGATTTGATGAGTTCATTTTTCATGTTTTTGCTAATTCAAGAGTCCGCCGTCTCCCCAGGTACACCACGCCGGCCGCCGTCCATCCCCCCTGTAAGCGCCCCGTAAGCGCCCCGTAGCTAAGACGTCTCAGACTCGATCGCCAGTCCTCACACCTCGATCGTGAAGTGGCTGATCTGCGAGTAGTACGCGTGCACCGCCAGCTCCAGGATCCACACGTCGCCGAACACCTCGCTGCCGTCGAACCCCCCGATGGTGAAGAGGCGGCTGTCGTAGAGCACGGTGCCGTGGTAGCCACGGCCGCTCGGCGGCAGGCCGTAGACGCGGCGGCGGTCCCACGACATGGTGACGAGGTTGAGCAGCAGCACGTCGTTGGCGTACTCGTTGCCGTCGTGGCCGCCGATGATGAAGAGGTAGGAGCCCACGAGGGTTGCCGTGTGCGACAGCCGGCGGTAGGTCACGGGTATGTCGACGACGCGCCACGACTGGCCGTCGACGTCGTACACCCACACGTCGTTGAAGCACTCGCCGCCGTCGGACCCGCCGTAGACGATGAGCTTGCTGCCGACCATGTTGGCCGTGTGGTAGCCGCGCGCCTTGGGCCGCGGCGCCGGCGCCGACGCGGGCTTGTCCTTCTCCGGGCTCGAGACGAGCCGCCACGACATCTTGTTGACGTCGCTGACGTCAAGGCGCCAGATGTCGTTGAGCGCGCGCACGCCGTCGCCGCCGCCAAAGATGTAGATGCCGTTCTTGTACAGGCAGGCCGTGTGGGCGCGGCGTTTCGAGGGGACGCGGTCGCCCAGGATGCGGGAGCGGGACCAGCGGAAGGTCGTCGTGTCAAGCACGTAGACATCGTTGTAGTAGGCCGGCCCGTCGCCGCCGCCAAAGACGATGAGCTTCTTGCCGACGGCCGTGGCCGTCATGGCGCGCAGGGGCACGGGGATATCGCCGACGACGTGGGGGGCGGACCAGTAGAAGGCATCGGCGTCGAAGACGTAGAGCTCGTTGAAGCAGGCGCGCGAGTCGCAGCCGCCAAAGACAAAGATGTTGGAACCCACGAGGGTCGTCGTGTGGGCGCGCAGCGAGGTGTGCGGGGCGCCCGAGACGGGGGCCCGAGACCAGTACATGCCCGAGGCCGGGGCCGGGGGCACGTCCGGGGCCGTCTTGGGGTCCTGAAGAGGGGGGAAAGCCGTGAACTGGCCGCGCTGCGGGGGAGGGCGGGCTTGCGTGTGCGCGCTGCTGTTGTGTGCCGTGCTGGCGGTGCGGGATGTTGGTGTCGGCCCGGGCGTCGGCCTGCCGGCTATGGCCGACGTGGACCGCAGGGCCATGGGCCTGCGGGTGTCTCTGTCGCGACCATCGGCGCTTGTCGGGGCGGATTCGCTCTCGGGGGCCGGAGAGGCAGCATGCCTGTTGGGGGGTAGGGACGGTGGGGGCTTCGGCGTCAAGGAGGAGGTGCTGGTGGAGGATATGGGCGTCTTGGCCGCCTTGGAGCTGTGGAGGGAGGCCTGAGAAGCCGACTGGGAGCGTTGTCGGATGGAGAGCTCGGAGGGCTTCCGTCTGCGGTCCTGGCTCTTGGTGGAGAGGTGGCCGGGGGTGTGGCTTCGAGGGACGGGGGGTCGTTCGGGGACCTCGTCGTCCTCTTCGTCGTCTTCTTCGTCCTCCTCTTCTCTGTGCTTCCCTTTCCTGTGCGGGCGCGATTCGGTGGGCGAGGCGGTAGCGATCTTTTGGGATCGGACGACCTTGGATCGGGGACCTGGAGACTTGGGGGTCTTGTTGTCGAAAGACCTGTTGGCCGAATCAGCCATTGCTCTGTGGTGGTATGGTCATTGCCCTCGAGGGTGTCGGTTCGGGGCCTCTGCGAGGGGAGACTGGAGGGGAGGGAGCACGTGATGCCGTGTCGTGAGGTCGCGTATGTGTAAGGTAAGGTAGAGAGAGAGACGTAGAGGGGAAGGGGAGGTTGAAGTTGAGGGCGAGACACGGATGGGCAGGAGTCGGGACCACCCCACTTTGAGGTCGAGCTGGCGCTGGAGTTGGGCTGCGCTCCCTCGCTCCTTCCCTCCCTCCTCTGCCTCTGCCTCGATGACATACAGTAGCTGTGTCTCGGCTGGGTCACGCCAAGCGCGGGCCCTTGCATTGGACCATTTCGGAATTTTGTGAAATGGTGTAACTCGATTGGTCAAAATTCGTGATTGGCTGGCTGCGGCTGGCCGTCTGCCGTCTCCTTTGCTCATCAACTCCTGAACATCAAGACTGCAACATAATGGACACAGCAAGCTCTGGCAAATTTCAAGATTTGATGGATTGCATCATCTTCTGCTCTGTAATTTCACCTTCACCAAGTAGTCTGACACTAGGTCACTGGTGGCCGGTCTACACATAGCTGAACCCTCGATCAGCCAGACAGGTGCCCATGGGCATCAAGAGAAGCACTTTACCTTTCGACACGTCCTCGCTTGAACTATGAGCTCCACCGCTCGTGGCAATAAACCTCATCTATTCAAGCCTATTGTGCCGCCTCATGTGCATACATGATTTGCTATTTATACGGCCGTTCACCCATTTGCGACACGCCTTGACGATGGTGGCGTGCTTCCCTCACCGGCCTTCTGGTCAACACCCACCTCGCAAGACACCACGCATTAAGTCCTGATGGAGATATACCTAGCAGAAACAAAAATGACTGCCCCTGATGCAGGCCCCTTCCCAGCCGCAGACCAGGCCTACCTGACGAGACCAGACCCTGAGCCCAGGGTCGACACCACCTGCCTGTGCGAGCCCGCGCAACCATGTCTGCCCAAGCTCCTCCAGGCCTACAGTGAAATCGATGAATCCGATATGCAGCAGAGGAAGCAGATACTGAATAGCATATCCATGGCTTTGCGATACACCGCGCCTCTCCTCAGATCAATACACGAAAGAACCATGGCCCTTGACAAGCGAATTCACCTAGCTCGCGACTCTTTTCAACAGAGCAGCGTCTCGCTTCACCTACCAGGACACGAGGCATCAAAGCGCTCTCGCACAACAAATGAAGGTCATCGCAAAAGACGGGAGAGGGCCGTCAGAGAGAGGGGACAGGATGATGCTTCGGGCATGCAAGTCTCTTACGATCAGGACACACTTACTTCGGTGCTCTTTACAAGCTATGACACTGGTAACGAAAACCAAGGTCAAAACGAAGAACCTCTTGCCAGAAACCCCCTCCTTCACACCTCCGACGGCCTCTCCATCTACTCCTACAACGTCCACATTCGGAGCCGCCAGACCGCCCTGCAAATCGCCCTCGAAGCATCCGCCGCCCGCAAACCGCCCGCCAAAGAAGGTAGATACCCCGACCTGGTCCTCTGGACCGACGGCTCGTCCTCCATGCGCAGCAACCCCTCCGAGCCCGGCAGCGCCGCCGTCGTCTACCGCAGCCCCGAGGACCACTCCCGCGCGGTCTCCGAGTGGGAGCACCGCGCCTTCGGCATCTCGGGCCACAGCAACGAGAGCAACATCGCAGAGCTCGTCGCCATAGAGCAGGCGCTGCGCGTCGCGGCCAGGGAGTGGGACGCCCTGAACTACAGCTGCAGCATCGACTTCGCTGACGACGGGGAGGCCTCCGGCTGTCTGGCGCCTTTCGACAAGGTGCGGATCTTCTCGGACTGCCTGTTTGCGCTGTCGTACTTGGTGCGCGGGAGCCGAGACGAAATCGTCCTGGCGCGGCAGCTGCGGGGGAGGATCGATGGGTTGGTGGACGAGCTGGGAGGTCGCGGCGTGGAGGTCGAGATGAATTGGGTGCCGGGCCATGCGGGCGCGGCCGGGAACGTGCAGGCGGACATGGTCGCGGCCCTGGCTAGGACGAAGGGGCCGGCGCGTGCGCCGCCTCCAGAGGGGGGCTTGACGGTGTGGGAGGTGGATGTTGAGATTGGGCATCCGGAGGAGGTTGCGCATCATGCTAGGGAGAGGCGCCGGTGGAGTGGTCATGCATTTTGAGGCGCGAGGTAAGTCTTTGGAAGCCGGTCACCGACGGATGTCTTCATGATATGGTCTCTGTTGACCCCCTCCACCGGAGCTTTATGCTTCGTAATGCTACAGTACCCCATGCGATCAATCGTCGATGCCACCCCACTCGCCGTCGTCTCCACCCGCCATCTTCTCTTGCTTCTTCCGCTGCTTGCTGCCCTCGATGGCCCCCTTGCGGTTGTTCTCCCGCCGCCTCTCCCATCCGCTCTGCGACGTGATCATCGCTCCCGCGCCGCCGCTGCGCCTCGACTCGACACCCCTCTCCTTCAGCTTCTTCCTGTCGTCTTTGCTGACGTCCGGAAGCGCGTCGAGGAGCCACTTCTGGATGCCCGCCGCGTCACCCGTCTTCCCGGCCTGCTTCTCGCTCATGGCGATGACGTTCGCCACCGTCTTGACGAAGGGGATGTCGTCCTTGGTGTAGAAGGTGACGGCCACGCCGCCCTCGCGACCGGCTCGGCCCGTTCGGCCGGCCCTGTGGACGTAGGCGGCCGTGGACCCGGGGATGTCGTAGTTGATGATGCCGTTGACGCCGGCAAAGTCCACGCCGCGGGCGAGGACGTCGGTCGTGATGAGTACCCAGATCTCGCCGGCGCGGAAGCGGCGCATGATGCCGGCGCGGGCCGAGTCGTTCAGGCCGCTGTGCAGGGCGGCGATGCGCGCAGGGCCGCCCGCGGCGAGGGGAATGTCGTACTTCAGCTCCTCGTTGAGGGCGGAGGCGCGCTCGATGGTCTGGGTGAAGACGATGAAGGGAGGGCGGAGGGGCGGGCCGGACTCGTCGCCCGATGTGGGGTGGAGGAGCTGGCGGAGGCCGAGCAGCTTGCCCTGCTCGGAGGCGGTGTAGATGAGCTTGTGGGTGATGTTGGGGACGGCCGTGTCCTTGAGGCCCACGACGAGGCGGATCAGCGGGCTCGTGGCTGACCTTTCGGCCAGCATCTCTGTGACCAGGGTCTCGATGTTGGAGCCCATGGTGGCGGACCAGAAAGAGACCCTCAGGTCGGGGCTGGTGCAGGCTGACCAGACTCCGGTGGTGGCATCGCGGAATAGGGGGTCGAGCAGCACATCCGCCTCGTCGAGGATGAGTGACCGTACTGTGGGGAGGACCTTGTGGGTCTTGGAGGATCCCTTGGTGAGGTAGTGAAGGAGGAGGGCGGGTGTCGTGACGAGGATGTCCGCGTTGCTGATGGGCTTCGAGGTGTCTTCCGCACCGTCCTCGCTTTCTTCGTCGGACTCCTCCTTGTCGCTCTCGTCAGAGCCTTCCTTTTCGCTCTCCTGGTCCTCCTCCTCCTCCTCTTCTTCTACGACCTCGTCCTCTTCTGCGTCTTGGCGATCGACGGCGGGCCTGGCAACCTCCTCGGCCGGCAAGCGCAGGTCCTTTCTCATGCCCGCAATCTTGATGCCGGTGCCCAGGGCGAGCTTGCGCCCCTCGTTGACGATCTGGAAGACGAGTTCCCTTGTGGGAGCCACGACGATGGCTGCCAGTTCGTGCTCGGACTCTTCCTCCTGCGCCGCGCGCCGCTGCATGATGCTGTCGATGGCGGGGATGAGGAAGCTGATCGTCTTGCCGCTGCCGGTCGGGGCGACCGCCAGGAAGTTGACGCCGCTTGAGGCGTCTCCGATCTCCTTCTTCTCGGGGACCTTGCGGAACGCGAGTTTGGGGCGCAGGAGGATGGGCAGGCTGCCGAGCTGGACCTCGGTGGGGACCTTGTAAGCCTCGTGCTGCAGGTTCTCTGCGAGCTTGGGGGCGATGTTGAAGACGGTCTGGAGCTCGCGGAACGACGTCAAGGGCTGGGTGTGCAGCTGGAGGGGTTCGTCCTTGACTTCGACGGCGACCTTCTTCTTCTTCTTGCTCTTGGTCACCTTGGCCTCCTTCTTGCGGCGGCTGGACAGGAGGGTGAGCTTGAGGCGGTGGGAGCGGAGGATCTGTCGGCACTCTTCGTCGCTGAGTAGGGTGGCGGCGGGCGAGGGCAGAGGCTGGACCTCGACGGCCTTGGTGGGCTGCTCGACGACGGCTACATCGCTGTCGTCTTCGGCGGGGTCTTGCTGCTGGGCGAAGAAGTCGACCTCGGGCAGGTCGGCGTTCGTGTCGGCCTCGGTCTCGGGTTCGACGTCGTGCTTCGATCGCTTCCTCTTGCTGCCCCGCGCCGGGGCGGTCGAGGTCACGGCATCATGGAAGAGCTGGGGGTTCGTGCGGTTGCCGGCGGAGGGGAGATTGGCGGCAGAGTTGGCGGCGGTCTTGGAGTTCTTGGGCGCCTGCTTGATGCCGCGCGAGAGGACTTTGAGGATATCCATGATTGCGTTGTCGGGTGACGTTTTCTTCAGCGATCGCCGACGAGTTCGAGATTTTTTTCTCCTCTGGCTCAAGACACTCCATCCACTGTACAACCCCTGTAGCGAAGGCCCTGCAGAGTGGGGCCGAGCAGCTTGTCAGGCTTGCCAGGTTCAGCTTGTGTGGGGTTGGTACGTACCTGTTGACGGTACTCCTTACCTTTTTGACCGTGCCTACCTTAATCATGACCGGACCTACTTATGACCGTACCTTACCTCCTACCTAGGTCCCTTACCTAGGACCTACGATAGGTACCTGAGTAGGTAGGCACGGTAGGCAGGCGACTGGGCACTTCAACTCCTTCCTTCCTCGCCTCAGGTCCCAGGGTACTCAGGTACCCAGAGCAATGAGGCGTCCCGTCCCTCCCGTTCCACCCACAGCTCACCAAAGGCTCCTCCCGCCATGTGCTCAAGTCAACCTTCGTGCCCACACGAGTCCAACAGAACCCCTAGATCCAGCCGCACCCGACGTTCGGTGCTGCTTCGCATCTCGTCTCATCCCAGCCTTCGTCTCTAGCGATCTGGCGATCGATCGCTCTTCAAAAACCCAACTCGATCGTTCCAACCCTCAACGCTTGGTTGGGTTTCTCCTCTTCCTGTAGCCAGGTAGAGAAAGGCATACATTCCTCTGGGTGGCCTGCCCTCTTTCTTGACGCTCCTTGAGGCAAACATCGAGTGCCATGACCCCGGCCGCCTCCATCGTGATTGTCATTCGACACGTCAGATGACCTGCTCGCAGACGCCTCGCTCGCCGACGTCTCGCTCGCATACGCTGTCGTCCATCGCTTGTATCACCCTCCCAGCCGCCCTTCACCTGGCGAGCGTGGGAAAGTGCAATTCGAGTGGCACCATCAGAAATCACCCGCCGATGCATTGTTTGCTCGCTATATAAAGCGAGCATGGCACTGGATAAACTCTCCGACAACCCACCCACTAGACACGACATTGTTCGTCACCGCCATCAGCCCCCGTGGCACAGGGACGGGATGCCGCAGCTGGCAAGTAGCCGCTTAGTGGTCTCGATGCCATGAGTCTCGTTTGGACTTCCAAGTTGGGCTGAGGCGGCCAGCCGGCCAGCCTGCCTGTCAGCCAGCCTGTCAGGAACAGAGGCAGCATCGCTGTGGACTGTTTTGATGGATATCCTCCTGCCTCCCTCTCCCCTTTGACCCCTCTCCTGCTCTCTCGTCTTTCAGTTCTACTCCTCCTCCTTTGTCGTCGAGTCCAGCTAGACAATCCCTTCCTCCCATGCTTCCAACTTGGTCCGCCAACCCTCCTGGGCACCTGCACCCCTCGAAACACTTGCACTCCTCGGTCAGTACATAACCGCCCTGGACAGTTTCTGATTCTCGCCAGTGTACGGCCAAAACGGCATCTGACCCTTTCCTTGAATGCGTACAGATGTCGGGCTCTTCCGTGGAGAGTCGGAGTGCTCGTATGCTTCCTCCACTCTCTGAGGATGCTTCTCTCGAATCCGAGCAGCAGCCTCCAGCCGATCAACCATCGGAGCAAATGAATCGGGAACGATCTCTGCCCCCACCCGACAGGTTCCAAGTCCAGCTCTCCATGTGGCAGCGTCGGTCTAGCCGCGTCCAGACGGACCCAGCGCTGTCCCCGCTGGTCGTCATTGACGCCCGGGAGAGGTTTCTCCGTGACAAGGCCCTGGGAGCAGGCACGAACCTCAACGACAAGTGCATTGATGACCTGGAAGATGTCGACATGGGAATGCCTGTTCCCATGACCCGGCTTCAGTTCATGACCCTCAGAGAGTACATTATCCAGAAGGGCATCGGGTCCCTCGACCCACATGAACCCCCTCCGTATCCTACAATGCTCGTGGCGTCCGAGCCGTATCTCACCCGGCCCACGGAGGTCACCGTCGTCCACTGCCCGTACCCGTATCGCGCGGACGCCCGCGAACTGATGTTTCAGACACCGGAACACCAGTTGCCCGGAACCGACGATCTTCGGCGGGTAGCCCGTCTCATAGCCTTTGACCGCTCGAATGCGAGCTTATTCGCTTTCAGCCGGTTCGAAGACCCAGCTAGATCCTATATACATCCGACGAAACACGGTGAGATCCCAAAAGCTGCCCAGCTCGATCACCTCGACCTGGGCTTGCCCTACATCTATGCAGAGACGTCGCGGGAGCCTTTGGCTCTACCACCCATCGGACGCCTGCAAATGCTGGCCTTCACCACTGCTGAGTCCCCAATTACCTGTGCCGTCATCAGCCTCTGCGACAGGCACGTTGCCGAGGAGCACAAGAGGGTTGTCATCTTGGTGGAAGATGCGTGGGTGCAGCAGTGAGTCGTCTTTCGATGCACGGAAAGGCATGCGCTTCTCTCAGGCTGACATCGTATTCCGTTCGGCAGCAAGACCGCCGCCCAACTTGTTTATGTCGGGTTTGGAGTCGAGTCGGTTCGCGCAGACCACTACCTCACGCAGGTAGTCGATGCGGCTCATGGTTTCAGCCACGGCTGTTCACCATCCTTTATATTCGTCACGACTGTCCAGGTCATCTGCGAAACGCCGCCACTTCCTCTCCAGTGCGACGTGGTCATCTTTGCTCAGCCGTGCTCGTCCGCCGTGGCCATGTTCCGAGCCATGAACCGGCTCACGGCTGCTGCGCCGGGCGATGTCACATACTATGTAACGGCCAGCCCCGGAACCTATCACGACCTGCAGATGAGACAGCTTCTCGAAGGGGGCTTCAGGGTCCCATGCCCCGGTTGCCCAGCAGAACGTGTCGCACCCCAAGCCCCTCCGGCCACGCCCGCGAGCCACCAGGTCTCCGAAGCGAATGGGTCATCGGGGGCACCTGTAACTGGTGATCGGAACGAGGCCGATGCAGGCCACCCCCGCAAAAAGATACCAAGTCTTCGCCCACTTCGGCCATCACCACTCAGCCCCGAGCAGTGTGGACATGATCGGCCTGGCCGGCCCCAGCCGCAAGCACCCAAGCGCCGGCGTCCAGGCAGCGACGCAGGCCAACAAGCCGCACCGACATACTCCGTTCGGTCGCAGCCCAACGACGTCGGTCAACCTACACCGAAGAAGCGTAAAGGCAGCCCCAAACGCTCCAATGTTGCCGGCCAAGGTGCCGATCTGCAAGCACATGACGTCGACGGCAAGAGACGACACGGGAAGGGTGCAGACACCCAGGGTGTCATGGTTGTAGGACGCCAGGCAGCCGCTCAAACGCTCGCCCACGAAGCCCAGGGACCGAGCGACTCTTCTCACCATGCAAACAACGGGGACTCAAAGGGTAGCGAGACCGAGGCACGCTCCTCAACTCGGCCTTCTGTTGCTCCAAAGGTGTACACTCCGGTGACTCCGCCTCCGGCTGAATCAGAAAGGCCACCCTCGCAGCCTACCACGACAGGCGCTGGAAACACTGTGGGCAACCCTGCAGCCTGGGTATGCCCGACGTTTGCGAAGCGTATGGAATGTTTGTTGGCTTCGTACCCGATGCCTCAAGCACTGGAAGCGGAAACAAAGTCGTCCTCCGCAGAGGGGGAGAGAGAGTCATGTTCGTAGACAAGATTGCAACGACATGTAAGCACAGAAATTGATTTTGGCTGCTTGAGTATTGTAATGCAAGTTTTGTCTGTTGTCACAATATGCCTTGCTATACCCCTGCATGTGATGAAAATGAGATAAGCGGACTTTGGGCATCGAGATCCGACTGTAGATGATACCATGCTATGCTTCCTATTCTATACTTGCCCGGGCCTTCACCTTGGCCACATAGACAAATCAGGTCTGTGTTCGGTCTTAGGTGCATGAGTGAGCCTGGTTGGGGAACTTACTAAGTCAAGGCACCTGGCCAATGGGGTAAAGTAGAGGGGCTCCCATCGTTGTCAGGGCAACAAGGCACATCGACCCCACCTGGCGTGGGCTGCACCTGGCGTGTGCAGTGCAGGCATTATTTACTTTACCCTAGGTGGTTTACCCTAGCAGCCCAGCCGCCGCCAAACATTCCCCATGCAACCTCCCATGTCCGCGGTGCAGCATCTCGTAACGTCCTAGGGCTCGCAACAACATCGCCAGAACGCTCGAACTTTGCTCGCCACTGCAGTCCGCTACAATTACACGCAACATGGCCTCCAAACGGGAGCCGCCGTCGCGCATCGCGTCGTCGTCGTCCCTGCGCTCCGCCACCGGGAGCAGCCTCACCAGAACCCGACAGGCCACGCGAACATCGCTGCGGCCCCCTCTGTCTTCTGCGTCGCGCTTCAACCGGGAGGGCGCCATCTCCCCGGCAGAGTCCGTGTCCTCCATCGCGACCACGAGCACGAAACGCAAGGAGCGCGACTACGATGCCGAGACGGCCAGCGTGGCGCACCACGGCGAGGAAACCAACATCCAGGTCGTCGTGCGGTGTCGCGGCCGCAACGAGCGCGAGGTCAAGGAGAACAGCGCCGTCGTCGTCCAGGCCGACGCCACCAAGGGCAAGAACGTCGACCTGTCCATGGGGCCCAACGCCCTGACCAACAAGACCTACAGCTTCGACCGCTCCTTCTCCCCCGCCGCCGACCAGAGCATGATCTTCGACGACGTCGTCAAGCCCATCCTCGACGAGGTGCGTGCCCCTCCCCGTCTCTCCCTCTCTCTCCCTCTCTCGGCCCCCAACTGACAGCCTCCAGATGCTCGCCGGCTTCAACTGCACCATCTTCGCCTACGGCCAGACCGGCACCGGCAAGACCTACACCATGTCGGGCGACATGACCATGACCATGGGCCTCCTCTCGGACGCCGCCGGCATCATCCCTCGAGCCCTGCGCGCCCTCTTCGCCAAGCTCGAGGCCGACGAGACCGAGAGCGCCGTCAAGTGCTCCTTCATCGAGCTCTACAACGAGGAGCTGCGTGACCTGATCGCCGTCGAGGAGGGCGCCAAGCTCAAGATCTTCGACGACACGTCACGGAGGGGCCACGCGACGACCATCGTCCAGGGCATGGAGGAGAAGCACATCCAGAGCGCCGCCGAGGGCATCAAGGTCCTCCAGGACGGGAGCTTGAAGCGACAGGTCGCGGCGACCAAGTGCAACGACCTCAGCAGTCGTAGTCACACCGTGTTTACCGTCACGGCCTACATCAAGAGGAGGAACGAGGACGGCGGCGAGGACTACGTCAGCGCCGGCAAGCTCAACCTCGTCGATCTGGCCGGCAGCGAGAACATCCAGCGGTCCGGCGCCGAGAACAAGCGCGCCGCCGAGGCCGGTCTTATCAACAAGAGTCTCCTGACCCTCGGCCGCGTCATCAACGCGCTCGTCGACCGGAGCCAGCACATCCCGTACAGAGAGTCCAAGTTGACGCGCCTGCTGCAGGACTCGCTCGGCGGCCGCACCAAGACGTGCATCATCGCCACTGTCTCTCCCGCCAAGAGCAACCTCGAGGAGACCATCTCCACGCTCGACTACGCCTTCCGCGCCAAGAACATCCGCAACAAGCCACAGGTCAACGCCCTGATGAACAAGAAGATGCTGCTCCGCGACTTCGCCACCGAGATTGAGCGGCTGAAGAGCGAGCTCATCACCACGCGTCAGCGGAACGGCGTCTACCTGTCCAACGAGTCGTACGAGGAGATGACGGCGCAGAGCGAGTCCCGGCGCATCGTGCTCGAGGAGCAGGCCGCCAAGATGGAGACGCTCGAGACCAACCTCAAGAACAAGGTCCAGGAGCTGTTCTCCCTGACGTCCAACTTTATGGGCCTGAAGAAGGACCACGACGGCACCAAGGCCCAGCTCGACGACACCAAGGGCGTGCTCGACCAGACGGAACTCGTGCTTGACGCCACGCGCAAGACGCTGGAGGACGAGACGCACCTCCGCAGGGCCCACCAGGAGACCGAGGGCAAGCTCACCGAGGTCGGTGGCAAGCTCATCTCGACCTTGCAGAAGACGGTCAGCGACGTCGACCGCCTCCGTGCCAAGAACAAGCGCAAGTCGGACCTCCAGTCTATCAACCGCGGCGCCTGGGGCATGGCCCAGGGCCACGTCATCGACATCACCTCCCTGGTCGAGCAGCGCATCGGGCTGCTGCAGAGCGAGCAGCAGGAGCACGTTTCGGGCATCTCGGAGCGCATGAAGGCGTTCGTGGTCGAGGAGCTGGAGAAGCTGACCTCGACCCAGAGTTTCTTGGAGGGGCACCTGCAGGAGTTTGTCGAGTCGAGGGAGGAGCTCCTGACCGAGCAGAAGGGATCCAAGGACGCGATGGACAATGTGCTGGAGGAGATCAAGGCTGTCCGCGATACGGTCAAGGACCAAGTCGGCGAGAGCCTGCAGTCCATCGCGGCGGCGGCGGAGCAGATCGCGGCGGACGTGCTCAGCGAGCTCGGTGTCTTCCACAACCAGGTATGTCTAGGAATCGAGCTGGGACTACGGTTGCGGCAGCTAACGTGTGGCAGTTGCACTCATCGTACAGGTCACTGGGTAAGGACTTCAAGACCATATTCGAGGACCTCGTGGCGCACATCACCGCCCAGCGCACGGAATCCCTCAAGCTGCGGCAGCAGCTCGAGAAGGCGACGAAGACGATCTCGGAGCAGAATGCCACGATGGCGAGCCGCATGCAGGAGGTGATGGACGGCGAGCGCAAGCAGGCAGCAGAGGACCGACAGAACCTGCTAGCGCAGATCACGACCCTGGTGAACGCTCAGGCCGAGGTTCAGGAGTCGCGGCTCGCCGACAAGACGGCCGAGCTGCAGAAGAGCATCCTGGAGTCCAACACTGCTCTCGAGAAGGACGTTGCTGTCTATGCAGAGGGCATGAACGTGTGGGACGTCAAGGAGGGCGAGCTTCTCGAGATGGTGGCCAAGTCGAAGGAGACCATGAAGACGAAGCTGAAGGACGACTGGAACGTGAGTAAACTGCGTACACTTATGGTCAGGATGGAAAAGGCTAACAGTTCCCAGGCCGCCGAAGAACACAGCACGTCCATCCAGAACACCACCAAGTCGGTTAACGCCGAGACGATGCGTGTTGTCGACGAGCAGCTGGAGAACCTCGATGTGCAGATGGAGGCGTTGGACGACTTTGTCACCCACGCCCGTGACGAGAATGCCTCTCACCACGAGAAGCACGCGGCATCTGTCGAGAAGCTGTCGGAGACCGTCGGGCAATCATTCGAGGAGATCTCGTCCCACTGCACGGCCACCTTTGACCGCGTCCAGGACCTCGGAAGCAAGATGGAGGCTCAGACAAAGGAAGCACAGGAGGCTCTCGAACCCGTCGAGGATGAACTGTGCCAGCCCCTGGCCGCCCTGCGTGACGAGATCTCGAACACCGTCATCCAGGAGTACCAGCCGACGGGCGACACCCCGATGAAGATGCAGTACCAGTTCCCGACCGACCTTCCCAAGACCAAGGCCCACGAGAGGCTGCTCAACGACCTTCACGGCGGTGCCTCGCCGAGCAAGCCGACTGCGGTGCCTACCGTGTTCGCCGACGAGGAGGAGGAGGAGGAGGACGATCTCCTGAGCTCATCGCCTCGACAGACCCGTGCGTCGACCATGCCATCCATCTCGGAGGACTCGCACCACACGTTCCCGTCGAACATGAGCCTCCGCGAGGTGAACCCTAACCTGACGACCAGCCTGACGACGGGCTCGCTGGTGTTCGACCCGGCGGCGGGCGCGGCCGCCCTCAAAGAGGCGGACGACTCGGTCCCGCTGTTCAAGCACAGCACGTCGCGGCAGCAGTCGAAGATTGGCCGCAAGACGGTGGGCGGCGCGGTCCACGTGCCGCTGGAGGGGCGGGAGAACGTGCCGCTGTCGGTGGCGGCCTTTTCGCAGAGCCTGGGGCCGAGGAGGAAGAGCCCACGCCTGAACTGAGGGGAGGGGCTTTGGTGTCGTGTCTATCTACCCGTGTGTCGAGCAAGCGTGGCGTTTTTGGCGTTTGAACATGCGTCCCCCGCGGGACTAGGATGAGATTTGAGGTGATGGACGATTGGGACTGTTTGCACTGCCGTTGGATTGGGCTTTGGTGTAGGTTTACAGTATGGTTGATACCCTTCTTGTTAGATTATTGGTTCGGACGAATGAGCCTCAATTCGTTCGCCTTTTGCCCATGTTTTCCTGTATGTGTGAAGTATCACGAGTAAAGCTTAGTTGGGGCTCATTACGGAGCGCCCTCATCCGGCTCTAAATTCTGAAGTTCGATAGCCTTGTTCTTTTCCAAGAGCAATGAACCGGCAAGATTACATTACGCCGACAGTGAAGCCAGCAGCGGGCGTCGATCAATGCCCAGACATCGGACCCCCCTCCGCGTTGTGCTTGTCAACGGCGCCCTTGGACGTCATCGTTGGAGCAACACCGCTGACATTCAACACCAGCTTACACATCCTCAATGGCAAGTATAAAATTGATGTTCCGGGCAGTGAAATGTGTGTTGTGACCAGCTTTCATCTTAACGGCTTAACATCTTTGATATCAACCATCTGCGCCTGTGATCTGAACTGACTAGTATTATCTTACATCCGTCCTTCGCCATGTCATCCTACCCTGACCTCACCTCCTTCAAGGCCCTGTCCTTCGACAACTACGGCACTCTCGTCGACTACGAGTCTAGCCTCCGCCGCCACCTCGGCCCCCTCCACACCGCTCTTCCCCCGGACCATCCCCTCAAAGACATGACCGCTCTCATGCAGCGCTTCAACGCCGCCTCGGACACCCTCGAGCGCGACGAGCCCGCCCTCCACGCCGACGCGCTCCTCGTCCGCACCTTCCGCGAGCTCGCCGCCGACCTCGGCGTCGCGGACCAGCTGTCGGAGGCCCAGACGACCGCCTGGCGGGACATGGCCGGCGCCAGCGTGCCCTTCGGCGACACGGTCGACGGGCTGCAGCGGCTGAAGCGGCGCTACAAGCTCATCATCCTGAGCAACGTCGACGAGCGCAACATCGCCGCGTCGGTGGCGGCCATGGCCCCCGTGGCCTTTGACGCCGTGTACACGGCCCAGCGCATCGGGAGCTACAAGCCCGCGCACGCCAACTTCCGCTTCCTGTTCGAGCACGCGGCGCGCGAGCACGGCGTGCGCTTCGAGGACGGGGACCTGCTGCACGTCGCGCGGAGCTTGAAGGCCGACCATGTGCCGGCGCGGGAGCTGGGGCTGCGGAGCGTGTGGATCGCGCGTGGCGGGGACAGGGCCGAGGGACAGGGCGTGGGCGGGGATCCGGACGAGCTGAAGGGCAAGGTAGGGTTCGAGTGGAAGTTTCAGACCATTGGGGAGTTTGCGGATGAGGTCGATAGGCAGTTTGCCGCCAAGGGGGAGTGATATCCTGGGGATCGTGGTGGATGATGCCTGGCGGGAGGTGATCCCACGGCTAGATAAATGTCGTATTTCGGGTCGAGTCCATATGTTCCGTTCGGATAATGCTGGTATATCCATACTGATATATCCATCTGCCTGGCTGAGTTATGCATCAGCCCGCTGGCTCCTATTCCGCTGACCCTTCTCCCGTCCTCCCTTCGACAGCCAGCCCTGCCGGATCTTGATCGGTCTGAGGAAGCCGTCCACGTGCACGGCTCCGTCCATCTCGTCCTCGCTCCCCGGGACTCTGACCAGAGGCACCGGCGTCACGGGTCTCTGCTCCTTCGCCTTGCCCTTCCTGTCCCCTCTGCTCGGCCCCTCATCCTCGTCATCACCGCCAGCCAGCTCCGCGCCGTGCATGTTCCGCATGTGAACCCTCAGGTTCTTCTTCGCTTTGAAGCTTCGTACGTGGTACTTGCACGTCGCCACCGGGCAGTAGAACGCCCCCTTCTCCGCCGTCGGCTGGTCGTGAATTAGCTTAAAGTGCTCCCTCAACCCGCGCTTCGCTGGGAACCCCTTGGTGTGTCGCTTGCAGTGCGTGACGGGGCAGTAGAAGAGCCCGTCGGAGGACGCCTCCGTCGCGTTGATGTCGATGCTGGGTTTCGGCGGCGCTGCCGGTGACTCGGCACCACTAGACGTGCCGTACCCATCCGCCAGCCCGCTCCGCGACTTGCCTCGCTGCACATCCTCATCGTCATCTGAATCGTCGTCGTCCGAACCTTCCGTTTCTGCACCCACCGGCGTCCTCTCGGCGGCGCGCCTCTCCCGCGCCCGGCGCTGGTGCAAGGCCTCGAGTCGGAGCCTCCGCCTCGTCTCCTCGAGATGCATTTCCTCCCCGTCGCTCTCCTCCTTCGCCGCCAACGGCATCCCGGGCCGACACGTCGTCGTGACGTACCCCTCCTGCCCCTCGACCATGGTCTTCAGCTCCATGCTCTGGCCGAAGAGGTCCGCGCAACGCTGCGCCGCGCGGGCGACGACGTCCGCGTCGAAACCCGCCAGGGCCGCCGCGCCGAGCACGTCGCGCCAGTCGCGGAGCCCCCACCGGTTCAGCCGGTTCTCGCGCCAGAGCCGGTACGCGCGGGCCGCGTCCGAGTCGCTCTCGCGCGAGGAGGCAGACAGCGTGCGCTTCGAGGCCCTCCTCCGCCGCTGGGGAGCGGGTCTACCTCGCGGGGTGCCCTCGGAGACGGACTCGTTGTCGGCGTCGTCATCGTCGGAGGGAGAGGAGGCGGGCGCGGGGCGTTTCTGGGCGTGCCTGGATTTCGGAGTTCGTCTGGAAGGGCCGCTGGCGTCGGTTTCCGCGTCCGAGATGACGGAGGACCTGTCGCTAGCAGAGTCGTCGTTCTGGTCGCGGGAGGTGACGCCGGCCATGCGGGCGTTGTGGAGGGTTGTGAGGGTTGCGTCGAGCTTGGCGATGATGTGTCTGGCGGAGGGCCGGAGGAGGTCGTAGGAGAGGTCGTCGTCCGCCGACACGACGGGGACCAAGTGCTTTGTGGGTGTTGGTGCCGTCGCTGGTGCTCCAGTCTCTGCGTCTGGTGAATTCTGCGTTGCCTCGTCTGGGTTCGTGTGCTCGCCCTCGTCTTGCGACCCGTCGCTGGACTCGGCCTCTTCGGTCTCATCAGGACCAGCATCAGACGCCTCATCAGACGCCGAAGATCCCGAACCCTCGAGCTCCTCATCAGAAAGCTCATCTCCACGTTCGCCACCCCCTTCCGCAAGCTCATCGTCCTCTCCAAGCCGACGCTCGCGGAACCTTTCCTTCGCAATCCGCAGCATCGACGCAGAGACCTCCTCCTCCAGCATCCTGCTCGGCAGCACCGCCTCCTTCCTCCGCAGCGTGAACGCGTCGTGCGCGTCGTGCGTCTCCCGCAGGAGCTGCTCCCGCGGCAGCGCCTCGGCAGGCAGCGGCCACGCCGACCAGGCCTGCGGCGGGCGCCAGTCGCCCAGGCCCGCCCCCTCGGGTAGCGCGTCTTGCGAGCCCTGCGCGTGTCAGCCGGCGGCCCTGGCCTCCGGATGAGGGGAGGGTTTCAAGATACCTGGGGGGGATGTCGCAGCATGGCGGCGTTGAAGAGGTGGATGGCCAGGTCCTGGTTGCGCACCTGCTCCATGTTCTGGTGCAGCAGGCGCTCTTCCTGGGTCATGTGCCGCCATGTCGACGGGGCGCCGCGCCAGCGGTTGGGACGGGTCTCGTGGAGCTCATCGGAGGCTGTGGAGCGGATCTCGTCCGTGTCGAGGTCCCACTCGTCCTGCGATGCGGCGGCCATGGCGGTGGTTGTTGGAGGTGAAGTTGTCAGGTGTGGCTCGGTGAGGAGGAGAAGAAAGTGAAGGGTGAGTCTAAGTGGGGCGCCCGGCTCGGTGAGCCAAGGTGAAGGAGGTGAGCAGGTGAGGGGACTTGGGACTCAGTATCACCAGATTCAGGCAGGCAAAAAGTTCACAGTTAGGTCTTCATATTTGATTACCTATGGCTATGGAAGCCCGCTTAGCTAGTCACAGATCCCTGACCTGGACTGTAGTCGTAAGTCATGTTTGGACATCACACCAGGCACATCAGACATCAGACACATCATACACATCAGACATCACACACACCAGACATCACAGACACTTGTGGAAAACCAAACGCCTGGTATTGAACGCTCAACGTCTACCGAACGCACACACCTAAGCCCGCTTCCCCGCCTCCTTCTCGTGCTTTCTCCTCTTGGCCCGCAGCTTCTCGGCCTCGACGTTCTTCTTGTTGTTGGTGTACATCATCTGCTCGTACAGCTTGCGCTTCTTCTTCGGCAGCATGCCCTTGGCGCGCTCGTGCTCCTCCTGCTCCTCGGCGGCGCGCTTGGCCAGCGCCTTGCGCGCGGCGTCCTTCTTGGCCTTGGCCGCCGCCGGCTTCTCCTTGACGCCGGCCCCCGTCAGCTCGGCCTCGAGCTCGAGCTGCCGCTGCGCCGCGTCGTCGTCGTCGACCTCGTCGTTCTCCTCGTCCTTGTCGTCGAAGCCGCCGAACTCGTCGCCGCCCTCCTCCGAGTCGTCGTCCGACCCGGCCACGTCCATGTCCGGCGCCTCGAGGGCCAGGGCGTCGAGCTGCTCGTCGTCCATCTCCTCGTCGCTGTCCGCCAGCACCTCGCCCTCCGTCTCCTGGTCCTCCAGCGGCACCGTCGGGTCGTACTGGCCCTGCACGGCGCGCACGAAGGGGCTCAGATGCGGCGGCAGCTGCGCGCCGGGCGCGTACAGGTCCGGACGCTTGAGCTCCTCGTCGTTGGCGCTGTCCCAGACCCACTGCGGCTGGACGTATATCCTGCCGGGGATGCGCTGGTTGGGGCCCAGCTTCTGCGCCGTCTGGTTGTCCTGGGCGGCGTCCGTCTCGTCAACGGGCGCGCCGGGGATGACGGGGCGGTCGACGATCTGGTGGGTGATGGAGGGGTCGTGCTCGTCGGTCGTGTAGGCGCCCTCGCCGAGGACCGAGTCCCAGCCGATGCGCTTGCAGCCGAAGGCGCGCAGGATGAACTCGAGGGGTCCGCGGGGCGTCTCCCTCGACAGGTAGAAGGTGCAGTTAGAAAAGAGCTTGCCGACGTCGGAGCTGGAGTAGTTGGGCTGGGGGAGGACGTCGCCGCCGGGGGCGGCGGGCTCGAACTTGTCTATCGCGTTGGTGTCGGCGGCGTCGGTGTCGGCAGCGGCAGAGGCGTCGTCGACGGCGTTGGCGGATCCCTTGAGCTTCTTGACGACCCTGTTGACGGCGGCCTGGGTCTCGGGGTCGGGCTGGTGCTGGGTCTCGCCGTTGGTGATCTGCTCCTGGGGCTGCTCGTCGTCGTCGGCGGCCAGGCCCTGGCCCTCGAGGATGAAGGCGCCGAGCTCGCCGGACTGCTCGTCCTTGCTGAGGTCGAACTTGGGGGGGTACTTGAGGCCGACGGAGGTGTAGAGGCGGAAGTTGATGAAGCCCAGCAGGGTCATGTAGAACTCGACAAAGGTGCCCATGATGCGGAAGTCAATGTCGCCGACGACGCGCTGGTTGAACTTGTAGGGGACGAGCCAGAGGACGTCCTCGCCCTGGATGTTGGCCTGGTAGTAGATGCCCTTGATGGAGAGGAAGGACTTGGTGAGGCTCTTGGAGACGATCAGGTAGTGCTGGAACTCGAGGCACAGGCGCTCGCAGCGGGCGATCATCTTGGCGGGGACGGTCGAGGTGGAGGGCAGGTTGGCGAAGAGGAACAGCATGGACAGGCAGTCGTCCAGGTCGCGCAGCGAGTCGACGAAGGTCGGGTAGCGCTCGCGGATGACGTGGTCGAGGGTGTAGCCGGGCTTGCCCGTCTTGTCGGTGCGGACGGCGTTGCCCTCAAGGCGCTTGGCGTCGCCGACGTCGCCGCGGCCGAGGGCCTTGGAGATCTTCTTCTCGAGGGCCTTCTGCTCGCGGAACTTGTGGATGAGGGGCTCGTGCAGGAGGTACTGGATGTCCTTGGCGTAGTAGAAGGTGGTCGAGGGGGTGGAGGACTTGGAGACCTTCTTGCGGTTGCGAGGCTCGCGCGGGTAGATGCCCTTCCAGATGCAGAGCTTTCGGAAGTCGGGCAGGCTGAGCTGGAGCTTCTTGACGGCCTGGGTACGGGTCACGTAGTTCTTGGCCGCGCCGGCCTGGCCCTTCTTCTTGAGTCTGCCCATCGTCGATGATGTTCGATGTCTGGGGGGTGGGAGGGTTGGTGGTTGCGGTGTGGGTTAATGGGGGGAAATGGCTGGTGAAGCTGAAGCTCTCCAGTTGTTCCTTCCTTGCCTTTTTTCCCGACTTTCTGGCGGCGGGGCGCTTCTTTTTCTTCGACCGCCCAACTTTTTTTCCCGTCGAGATTTTTCTGCCGCCTGGTTGGTGCAGACCGCCCGGGGCCACGACTGGAAGAGGCTTAGCGGTGGGGGTGCGAGAAGAGTGATTGGGTAGATAAGATGGCTATCTTATCGCACGACCCGTACCTCTCGAGCGCCGTCGTCTCGTCTCTTGACAACCAACCGTACCTGCTCCTGGTCTGGCTGGCTTCTCAACATCAACCTCATCAAGGTTTCATAAACCGAAAAGAAAAAACAAGAAAAAAATAAAACAGACAACAATCATTGGAAATCATAATCGTACTGTCATTAATGCTACGCTGGATGAGTGACTGGTGAAGGATACCAGACCCTGCACGCTCAATGGCTGACCATCGAGTCGAGACCTGACCCGGACCTACTGCTGCTCCTCGACAGCCTCCCCCCTCTCGGCCCGCCTCTGCTGACACCACGCCCCGAGCTCGCCCCAGATCTTCTCCTTCTCCCTCGGACCCAACGTCGCCGCAAGACCGCTCGTGCTCGTGGCCACGAACACCCGTGCCCCGTCCCACGGGCCGCCCTCCTCCCCCGCCCCGACGACGCCCATGTTCTCCCCCTCCTGCCAGCCGTACTCGAACTCGCCCTTCTTCATCCCCCTGCCCTTCCTGACCCGGAACACCGCCTCCCAGATCCCCTTGCCCACGATGCATGCCACCTCCGGCCGCCACTTGGCCATCTTGGCCTCCAGCCCCGCCACCCCGGCGTCCAGCTCGGCGTTGCGCAGCTCCCCTCCGTTGCGGCTCGGGCGTGATACAATGTTAGTGAACCCGCACGCGTATCGCTCCGGGAGGGTGCGGTCCTCCGACGCCGGGAGCAGGCGTGACGTGATGCCCGAGTGGTGGAGCAGCTTCCAGAACAGGTTGGAGGGGTGCGCGTAGGCGTGGCCCGTGGCCGCCGTCTGGATGCCCGGGTTGAGGCCGACGAAGAGGATCAGGAGGTTCGGCGCGATGGCGTCCGGCAGCGGGGGGAGGTGGGCGTAGGTCGACGGGGGCGCGTAGCCGGAGGAGGGCCGCTTCGGCTTGGTGCGCGCAGCGGGGGACGCCGCCTTTCGTTTGCCGGGCCGGGAGGGTGATGGCGAGTGTGTCGGCCTGGGCAGCGGGTCGGTAGCCTCTCTGATGGGCGTCGCGATGCGAGGACTGCGGCGGGGGGATGGTGAGTCCGCTGATGAGGGCACGTGCATGAAGTTCTGGAGGCGGCCGTTGAAACTGGCAATCTTGGTCCCGTCCTCCTCGTCTTTGATCTCCTCGGGGCCACCATCCTCGGTTTGGGTGTCCATGGTGGCGAGAGTGCTCTGGGGATCTGGGTGCAATGAGTACCTTCTGAACGACCGTGATGGTGACCGTAGGCAGCTAGCTACCTTACCTTGAGTACCTACCTTATGGTAGGCAGGTAGGTATGACATAAAAAGTCGATGCTGACTAATCATACAATGTACCTAGCTGCATAGTTCCTCCCTCATCGCAGAACGATCTCTCGATACCTACCTTACCTTTCCTTAGGTGCCTTATCCTCATATCCATCAACATCAACATCGCCGCTGTTTATACATCGCATCGGAAGTGTTCTTGCATCCCGTCGTACGACACGAGTACCTGTATCGTGACTCGTATCCTTTCTACGCTCACTCACCGTCTTTCACCGTCATTACCGCGCAATGCCTCTACAAGCTGTTTCCTCGCCTGGGCTGCGCCTCTCCCGAGTCACACCATATCATCTCCCTCGTCAAGGTCACCCAACCTGCCGGGCGACAACCGCAGCAGATCCTATCAGAATCGGCAGGCATCACGTCTCAAACCATCAAATCATCGTGTATCACCAACCAGAGCCATTGCTCCGCCACCGCCAGAGACATCGTGACGACACATCCCACCAGATGCACCCCTCCAGCAACTCACTCCAAGCTCACGGGGGTACCCCAACGCTCGCCCCATGCAGCAGGTCGACCACGGATTTAGGGGTCTAGATAAACTACCGCCTATCCGTCGACCTCGAATGGAGTTGCGGAGGAAAAAAGCCAAGCTTGACAAGCTTGCTCCGCCACAACCCAGACCTCGCGAATGACCTCTTGGACCAATGACGCCCCTGTCCATGTGCCCATCCCTGGCCCGGCGCACCAACCCCGCCCCTGACATCGAACGCCCAAGACACTCACAACGCCGTAGACGCGAGAGGCCTCAAATCTAGCTGCTGTCGTGTGCTTAAATATGTGTTCGCCGGCCGGTCCCCCCTTCGTCGTGATGCCATGCCTCCAGTCCACGACGCCACTGCCGACACCCGCAATCTTCTCGTACCTTCAACGCCAACATCCGTCTCGTCGGCCACTCAAGCGTCTCACATAACCACCCTCATCCACCCATCGAATGGACGCCGGCGGCAATCCCAGCAGCACCACCCAGCCTGGGGGCAACACGGCCCACACCTCACCCACCTACGTTGAGCTCTCCAACCTCGAGGCCCAGCGGCCCCGCGCAGGCGCCGACCAGGACGACATCCAGGCCCCCGACGCCGCTCACCTCCCGGGCTACAGCGAGGCGACACAGACCGCGAAGCCCCCGCGCTATGAAAAGTACAAGAACGAGCCGCCCCCGGGCTTCTCCGGCGTCGAGCGCAAGAGGTGGCAGTACGCCCACTGGATCGTCGTCATGACCGTCTTCCTCGGCATCGGCCTCGGCGTCGGCATCTACTACGGCGTCGTCCAGGGCAGGGGCGACAACCGGGACGATCGCCCGTATTATGAGGATGGCGAGATGATCTACCCCGACGATGAGACGGAAGGTTCCAATAGTCGGCTTGTGCGGAGGATTGTCAGTGGCTTGATGAGATAGCGATTCCTGGTTGATAGGAGCGATGATTGAATGATACCCTTGCGCTTCTGCTCTTTCACCGATCTTGGTAAACAGTCCATCCAACATGTACTCGGAGCTCCTGAGCCTTGTGTGAATCCCTTGGTCTGGGGGAGGTCGGGACGTTGAACCGGGCTTCACCTCCAAAAGCAGCGTCGTGCTTTTGACATGCGTCCCCAACCCGGCGTCTGGCCAGACCGCTTTTGAAGAGGGGTAAGTCTTGTACCATACCGCTTCCAACCTCTTTCTCGCTTTCAGATACCGTTCGGGATTACCCTCCTTCCACTTCCTCGATTCTCCTCTGCTTCCTCGCCGAGTGATGGAGGGAGGATGCCCGCGCCGGGCTTATACCATTTCTCCTTAGGCACCTGCGTGCCGTCCATACCTTCGTGCCACGTGAATACCTGCAAATGCGGCGGGAGGGGTCGTACGACGCCGTCGCTGCCGAGGGCGACGCATCTCTCCAGCGCCAGGCCCTTTTGAGGCCCAGTGTGATCGAGCCTTTCTAGCAATCGAGATCCTGCTGCATTGTGGAGCAGCCTCGCTCAAGCGGTCGTTTGCTCCTTTGAATCTGCCATTTCGACGGTGCTGAGTAGGGAAAACGGGCGGAAGCGAAATGCCAATGAAGCAGACGCTTGGGTTGAGTCGTTGGGTGTGAGCACTCTTAGTGCGAGCCAGGCCATCCGCAGCGGATGCCCGTAATGTGGTGCATGTATTAGCCAGGCACAGGTAGAGGAGATTCTGCCTAATCTTGGTGTGCGTCTTGGGGAGCGATGAGCGTCTACAGGCAACAGTGTACGTCGCGAGCACCAAAGATCGAATAAAGCTACGCACGACGCAGTGACGGTTCCCTTGACTCGAAGCAAAATTCTTGTCATGTCCTCGACTAACAACAGCGTTGCCATATGTAAGTTCCCTGCAGGACGTGAAGCTGGCATACACAAGATCATAATAATCAAACTAAATCCCATATCTGCTTCTACTGCATGCTCTTTAGTTCGTGAAATCCCCTTTATTTGCTTGCGCAGTGTGAACAGCAAAAGCCATCTTCAACCACATGCTTCCTATTGGAACTGCGAAGTACCCTCTTGCAAAAAATTCCCAATTCTGTCATCTTGAAAGCAACAGTAAGTATTCCAGTAACATCGAAACTCAATGATTTGTTTGAGCCGCATCACGGTTCAGCTTACCCCTGCTCGAGCTATTGTAAGTATCCAAGTCTCACGTGCATCTTTGGTTCTCTTGACTCCTGATTCTTGTGGTTATCCGTTCAGGTAACTGTTGCCGCCAAGATCTCTCTTAACGGGACACCATGACAAACCCACACACTCCCACAAACAGTTGGAATAGCCTCAAGACTTTCGAACCACTACAACGTTTGTTGTCCAAATACCCTTCTACCCATCTGATTATTCTCCACCACAAGCAGACAGGTGCGCCCCACAGGAAGACAGCCTAGAACCTCCACCATCATCCACTTTGATGAAGTGCCCATATCCACAACTCCACGCTAACGCTTCGAGACCATGCCCTGGAGTCATACCCACAAACTTCTTCCTGGGACACCGCATCAACAGTGCCCTCTCCCCTGATAATGTCCCTTGTCCGTCGATTATGTCATCAAATACGGTGAGGTGGCCGAGTGGTCTAAGGCGCTAGCTTCAGGTGCTAGTCTATTTCATAGGCAAGGGTTCGAATCCCTTCCTCATCATCTTTTGCTGTGTCGTGCTCTGGCACGGCTACAGTCTTTTGTCCCACGGTAGAAAGCCATCCTCGCTAGCGACGCTGTTGTCTCCGCTTGGTAGTTCGTGAGGGTCGTCTTGCTTCGAGAACGAGATGACGTTCTGCATCTGCTAAGTTTTTCGGTTTAACCTTGAGATTTCGCCATGTTGGATTTCTTGTTATTTTTTCGGCATAGCTTCCGCACGATATGATGGGGTTTTAAACTCCAGCAAGTGAAGGTTCTGGATTAGCTCACTTGAGCACGGGTATTATGCTCCTGTAAAGGAGAACTGGCAGGGCGTAGCCGTGGGCAGAGTGAAGGTCTTCCAAAAGTGCTATCCGCAGTCAATTTGTAAGTGTAGAGACGTTGAGCATGTGAAGTCTGCCCTCTATCGTAGGCCGGAGACCCTCCGCAGCTCCTTACATAGTTTAGTTGCCTGTAGTCCTTTGCGACACCTGCGCCACTGGTCAGCAGTCTGACCGCCTCTGTTCTTTGCAGCTCCGCAGGGTTTGCCCTGGCAAGAATGTTAATGTCAATGTTAGACACGGTGGTGTAAAAGTTGGTGCCGTGGCCCCCAGCGTAGTTGAACCTGAACGACACTGTTGAACGACCAGAGAAGGCTAGACTGGGCTGTTGGAAAAAGCACGACTGCCACCCTTGGAGGTGTTTCCGAAAGTCTAATGCAAGCCAATGTTTAGGTCGATATTGAGGATCAGCTCGAAGAAACACGGTGGTAACTCAAGTGGCACAGCGGGAGAATTCGATGGTTCAGGATTACTCTCCTCCGACTCGCATGGCATCGACCCGGCAAGCCAGCCTCCACGGTCCCGGGAAGGCTGTCGTTGATCGCTTGTTCGACGTAGTCTCGGGTCCAGGCGAGGTGCGTCGCACAACACGAACTGTTTTGACAGTGAACGAGACACGGTTCCAGTGGCTAAGAAGAAACGCTCCGGCCGAAGAAGGAATCTTGTCGTAGAAAGATGCTCAGTCAAGTCTTGCAGTCGGATGCGGTTGGACCTCAAGGCTCACTTCGCTACGGACCTCTTCTGCTCATCTCGTGCACACCATGTCCTGAATCTAGCCCGCCCACAGGAATGCCAGTTGCTCCCAAATGCCCGCTTCACCGAATTAAACATGGGATCATACAGATTTAGGAGAGAAGGGAGTCTGGAGTCCCCCAGAATCCACCAAGCTATCCGCTGTCCCCAAGAGCCACAGGCCCAACCCACCGTAGTCACGAAACAGTCTCGGTTCCTCGCGTGCAGCGTAGGCCCGACTCCAGCTCCAAGGTCTCACTCTCGGCAGCCGCGGAAGAGACGAGACCTCGGCCCCCCGTAGTCGTGTACACTGCCTCCTTGGCAGCCCAGTACGCGCACCACACGTGCGAAAGGGCGACACATGTGCATGGTTTCCTGCGTGCGCCCATCCATCGCTAAGTTCCTGGCGTCCGGCAGGGCCGGCGCTCGCGGGTCTTCCGCACTTCGCGACTGGTGTTCCCCTCAGATCTAATTGTCTCTGTCATTAGCTGCCGAGTCGATGACCGTCCGTAGCGTATCATCGAGATTTGCGTGGTCTGTAGAAATGGTCCTTGGGCAATTTTTCAGATGAAGCCCGAATCCGGAAGGGGTTTTTACGATACTACATTTCATTCAGGCTTAGTGGTGCCGGAGTGAGCCACTCTTTATGGTCGGGCCCTCCAGTTTGGATAAACACTGGTGCACACCTGACGCTGTTCAGAGACACCATGACATCATGTTCATATTTCATATCGCCTGAAGCTCCAGGCGGGCAAGTCATTGAACCAAGTGGATATCTCATATTACTCCGTAATCCAGTGTCGGGAACCTCGCAAGTAAAGGAAAAAACAGACGCCCGACATCTATACAATAGTTTTCGCCCTAGTGGTACACAATAGCGTGCATTTTCGGCTCGCTCGGAAAACATAACAAAGAAGCTATTCTCATGAGAGAATTCATACGTCATACGCCGCGTCACCGCCAAATCAAGCCTCCGTGTGGTTCTTCTTGCGAAGGCTGCCGAAGCGTCGTTTGAAGCCATCGCTGAAGCGCTTGCTGGTGGAGTTGCTGCGGCCAATGTCGGTGCTGTTCGAAAAGCCGACGTTGGGTGGTGAGTTGGAGGGACGGAGGGTGCTGGAGGGCCCGGGCCTTCCGTCGGCGGCGTTGCTCACACTGCGCTGGCGAACCATTGCCGGGCCGTTCTTACGGTGCTCCCGGTTGATGCCTGAACGCATCTCGTACTCGGCGGGGCCGGCGTTCATGGAGTGGCGGATGCGCTTCTTCTCCTTGAGGTCCTTCTCATAGGTGTAGGACGGCTCGCCCTTGCCCTTGAGATCATCCGGGTGGTATTTCTGTCGTCAGGTCAACACATGTCGGGCGACGGCCACGAGGTAATACTTACGACACCATCCCACCTCTTGTAGGCACCGCCGGCGGCGTCGGGCTCCCGCATAAGGTCGGCACCTTCCTCGTAGTTCATAACCTTGCCGGAGAGATCTGTGTATCCGACCGGAATGGTGGAGGTGCCTTGTAGAGGCACGTGTCTGTCGAGGGAATCCTGGATATATTCGCGAGGCGTGGCCCTGAGGGCCTCCATGTTGGAGTCCTTGACGGCGTCGAGAGGCGAGTACATCTTATTGCGGTTGCGCGAGGCGAGCGTGGCGTCGTAGGGGCCTCCATGGTGGTAGACGCCGCCCAGGGTGTCCAGCGAGTCGATCACGTCAGTGTTGGGGCCATGGCGTTGAGTGCGAAGGTGGGGTGAGCGGTCAGCAGCGCGCTGCTCGCGCTTGATGACATCGAGGGGCCGGTGAGACATGTCGCCGGGATATCTCTGCGAGATGGATCGGTTGCGTTGCAGATCAGGTTTGGGAGTGCTGGTGCTCCTGATATGCTTTTCCACTTGAGGCGGGAGCGGGTTGGTGCGAGGAGCAGAGCGGTGACGAGTGCTGACGCTGAACGAGGCGATGGAGTTGCGGAACGGGTTGAAGCTGATGCGCGTGGGGCTTGCGGACGAGGGTGGTGTTGGCAATGGGGTTTCGTTTCTAGGCGTCGTAATCGCGGTCGGCTTGCCTTGCTTGGAAAACGTTCGCAGCAGAGGGTCGGGGTTGACAAATGTGCTGCCGGGGCCGTCTACTTGACTGGGCTCTGGTGCGGTGAGGGGGTCGAGGAGGTACTGATTGGCCTGAGGGGAGTGATTGGTTAATGCCGGTAGCTTTTAGGTTGAGAAGAGCGAGCTGAGAATGATCCGATGCAAGAGGTATGGCAGATAAAAAAGATGTCAGAAGCTTGCGCGTCGTCGCACGACGGAATCAGGGCAGGCCCGTATTTACGTCGGCCAACCTTTGGGGGACTGGAGATCACGGTCGCAAGCTTGGGGCTAAGGTACAGGTAGGGGTCTGGAAGATCAGTGACGCAACTGCTGTAAACGTCACTGATGGGGCGCAGGGACGGTGGGGCATTGGGGCATTGGGGACCGATAAAGGTACAGCACCGCACGGGGCAGACCACTCGGCAGTCCGGGATTCGGGGCGGTCGGGGGGCTTGCTCAAGAAACGAATCTGTCAGGGACCAGCGGCTGCGGTCAGGCACGAAAAAGCTTGGCTCGTGGTGCTTGTTCCGGTCTGGACCACGGGACAGCGGCGTGGCCGGGCGCGAGCAGACAAATGGGGCGACGAGCAGGAGACTACGCCGTGCCTTGTCGTACGTGTACCTGCGCTGGGACGAGATGCGACGGCGTAGGTGAGGTATGGCAAGAAGGTAAGGTAAGATAAGGTAGGGTAGGGTAGGTAGGGATCGAGGGGTGGTGGTGAGATGACGTGCCATGCCCTGCGCCGGGGCCACCTGTCACTGGAGTGTGTTTTGTGGATTGATAGCTTCGGATGAGGGGTGGACGAGAAAATGAGGACCGAAAGGAGCGACGAAGACACGGAGAAGGAGAATCCACGCTGCTCACCCAAGCATTGTCGGCCAACTTGCTGCTGACCTTGGTCCTGGCCATGGTGGCGACGTTTGTGATGTTGATGCTGGTTGACGCGCGACTGGAAGGATGGTAGGATGCTCGTTGAATGAAAGGAAGGCGATCTGCTGGGGTAGGGGGGATGGCTCGTGATGTTGAGCTCCGTGAGTCCTCGAGATGACAGCGGCTGTGAGTTCGATGACCGGAAGATCGACGGGTAGCAGTGTTCGACAGAGATGGTTATAGAGGAGAGGAGAGCCTTGAGTGTGACAGTGCACGCCCGAGGCGGTGGTTGACGTCGGTTCCGGGTCGGCTGAAGATGGCGATGGACGGTAGAGCGTGAGTGTGGTGCGGCGGCCCAACGAGGCGGCGGACGCAGGAGCTTTAAGCATCACATCCATCGCATGCTCTTGCCCGCCCCGACCGCTTCGCTACTTCTGTTGAACCAGCCCACCTAGGTAAGGCAGGCAGGTACCTCACCTCAAGTTAGACAGGTCCAGCTCTTCCGCCAGCATGACCCATGGGACCTGCCGTCCTGCCCATAGTACGCGGCTCGTTGAGACCCTCGGCCCTCATGGGCTCCAGGTGCGCCTCCCCCCCCTCCTTCCTCCCATTCCGCGTCGCAGGGTTCCCGCCATTGGTCTCGCCTCGGGTGTCATGTGTGACCGTGGCGGGTCAAGCGGGTGACTCTTGACATCTGGGGTCGGTGGCCTCGGTGGTGCAGCCAGCCAGGGCGCAGGCAGGGGGGTGGGTGGGGGAAGGAGTGAGCGGTCTCTCGGGGCAAGGTGTGGTGGGCTGCTCCTGCCAGCACCGAGACCCTTCCCGGGGGCTTCCCCTCTTCTCCTGCGCCGCCAAGCCAGTGTCTGACTCTGAGAGTGGTATTCCCTTCCTGCATGCTCGGTCGAAGCTATGAAAAAAAGAATACGACAGGCCCAATGGTCGAGCTCAACCGTTTCAATGGAAGGCACGGCAGGACGGCATAATTTGGGAGCTTAATTGGACCACGACACCTGTCGACAAGGAAACACCATGTTCGGCGCCCACCAAACGCCATCGCAACATCATAGCATGAACATGAATGAACACACAAGCATGGCGCGCACGGGACAGGGCCACCTCACCGACCATCGGCGGCGAGGGCCCCGCCTCCGACTCTTCACCACCTCCAGGTCGCCTCCACCCCCCTGGTCACGTATCCCACCACACCGCGCGCAGTCCCCGGCCATCACGGGCCTAGAAGCCTTCCATTTCTGATGGTCACGGTCATGCTCATGCACCTCCCGGGTCGGTCTTTTAGCCGCCTCCACCAGCCATCAATCGCTGCTGGTCTCCAAGAGAGAAAAATAAGCAAACGAGCAAACGAGAAGAAAGCCAACCTGCCAAGGTTTGATGGCTTTGCAATGCATTCGCGGCGACGCGAGGCGCTCAGCCAGTCTCACTCGAGGTTTCTTCAGCCACGACTCATTCGGGCCATCTCCCTCGGCCTGTCTCGCTTTACCTCATTCGTCTCGTCGCGGCCCACGGAGAAAGGCAGCGCCCAGGCCTTGCGAGGCTCGTCTCCAATGTGTGCTGCCACCACATCGCCAGCACAATCACGTCGACAGCAAATGCTGAAGCGCTCTACACCATGCCCGGTCAATCTCTCCAGGAGACAGAGGCAGGCAGGCATGCAAGAACAACAGGCTCGACAAAACGGCAGCCCTGATGCACCAACTTGGAAGTTGCTTGGGCACTTTGCGGCCGTACCTCTGTACTTCATCTCGATCCCGATCAGGACCTCTTCGATCCCACCCACTTAACGGGGCCTAGCTCTCAATCGCACACTCATCGTGATTCTGCACCAACAATCGACCACATCGTTGCCAAATGCCAGGCCACATCCCTCGTTGGACCTCCCCTCGGAACCGCCTTGGGCTGTCCTTCCTTACAGACTGAACCTGACCGAGCTCACCATCACGAACGCCTGCTGAGGCGAGCAGACGTAGGGTAAACCACCCACGTCCTCCTCTGCCTAACTGTGCGGTGCCGCAGGACGAACCGACCAGTCCGGACCGTTGACTTCGTTCCGGAGTTTTCTCCGCTTCAATCTTGTTCGTCGCGCGTGCCTTGTTCCATCTCCAGCTTCCGACTCGGTCCTCGAGCCCCCAGGTCTCCATGGCGCTCGTCGACTATTCCTCCGATTCCAGCGCCGTGTCTGCCGGCTCTGAAGCCGCCCCTCCCCCGGCCAAGAAACGGAAGCCTGGCAACAGCGGCCCGGATGGCCAGGCCGACGGTTCGTCAAAGCCTGCCGCCTCTGGTCTTCCACCTCTCCCCGAGTCCTTCCATGACCTCTACGCCTCCACCGTTCGGAACAGCGTCTCGGATGATCCCAGCCTGCACAATGGCCGGAAACGAGCGACGCCCCATGTAGCCGGCAACTGGCCCTCCCATATCTACATTGAGTGTAAATCCAATTGTCGCCCGTGCTGGCCACTTCTGCTGACCATGGCCAGGGCATCCTACCACCGAGGAGCACGCTCTGCTGGCCGACTTCCTTCACGTAGTTCAGAAGCAGCTCGGCCCCGACCACAAGCTGCACTCTTTCCTGACCTCGGACCTTAACGCCCCTCTGCCCCTTCACATCTCGCTGTCGAGACCCCTTTCCTTGACCACCTCTAACAAGGACGCATTTCTCAGCGCCCTCACCTCCTCTCTGCGTCCCACCTCGCCCGCCATCAGAGGCCCCTTCGCCGTATCACCCCGCGGCCTCGCGTTCTACAAGTCGCCCGACTCGGACCGCGCCTTCCTCGTTCTCCAGGTCGCCAACCCCACGGGCAAGTCGCCCATCCCCGGCGCCAGCGCCAACCCCCAGCTGCGCGAGCTCCTGCGGCGGTGCAACACCGTCGCCGCCTTCCGCGGGCTCCCCACGCTGTACGCCTCCAGGGACCAGGTCCTGGCCGCCGCCGACGGCGCGGCGAACGCGGAGATGGACGCGCTCGTCGACAACGCGTTCCACGTCAGCATCGCATGGACCTTTGCCCTCCCGGACGAGGACACGTGCATTCGGACGTATCGCACCTTTCGCACGCCGCCTTTCAAAGAGATTCGGAACTGGGAAGTGCGCGTCCCGGGTGTCAAGGCCAAGATCGGGAACATCGTGACGCATATCCCCCTCGGCGACGGCAAGGCGGCCGGCGTGGGGAGTGGGAGCAGGGAGGGCAGCCGCAGCGCGAGAAGCCCAGACGGGGATGCTTCTCCGTGGTGAGCCGCAAACCTTGGCAGAGGCGACGTGACGTGAAAGGGATGAGTCTCGTGATCAAATCGGGCAAAGCAAACTGTGGAGGCGTATGTCCGGTGGTCAATTCATTATATACACCACATCGCAACATCCAACCTCAGATCCAACCAAGGCCAGGTAAAATGCTGTAAATCCCCAAACTCCGATCCGTTTATACGTCAATGCCTGCATGTCTACCAACCCTACAGCTCATCCAGCGGCGGGCGCTGCGCCGCCCGTGCCAGCGCCGCCACATCCGGTCGCTCGAACTTCCACGTCCGCGGCGAGACGGGCAGGCCGAGGAAGAACTGGCTGAAACGGGTGGCCTCGTTGGTGATGATGTGCCATCTGCTCTGGTCAGTGTATGCTATTTAGCACCTGCGCGGAGCAGCACTTACAGCGTTATTGGGAAAGTAGCCCACTGCACCAATACGATCTTGGTAGCGTGCATGACCAGTGCCACCTCGTCATCCCAAGTCTGGCGCACAGTGGCATTCTTGTTGTCTTTCATCCGGCACTGGCTGCCGCCAGAGGTCGTCGCCGCGTCTTCGTCCTCGTCTTCCTCCTCATCCTCCTCCTCCTCATCATCTTCCGCTCCGTCTTGCACCACGTGCTCAACTTCATCCTCTGCGGGCAACGCGCTGCTCACCTGTAGCAGCTCCTCCTCGTCCACCATGCCCCTGAACTTGCCAATCGCGCGTAGCGAGCTGCTGATCCTCGCGTACGTGTTAAACAGCGCCACGATCTCAGTCCGCTTCAGCTGCGGTAGGTCATCACTGTCGTTGTCGAACTCGAACAGGACCTTGAGCGCTGTGCCGTAGCCGGCCGTCTGCAGCTTCCCCCACAGGCGGCACTTGTCGCAGCCGACACAGTCCATGACACGGCTGACGTTGCGGAAGCGGTTGCGGAAATCCTCCTTGAGCGACGGGCCCTCCCCATTCTTAAACATGAGGCTCTCGTCGAAGATTTGCGGCACCGATGCTGCGCCCTGAGTAACAGCCAGCACCTTGGCCCGTGTCGCCTCGTCCTCGGTTGGGTCGCCGGTGCAGAACGTGTAGCGCTCCTGCCCAGAGTCGCCCTGGAGGAAGGGACCCAACTTGGCAACGGCGCGGGTGACGAGGGCGTAGTTGAAGTAAAGGTTACTGATGCGGTCGGGGTGCGTATGCAGGCGCGCCTTGTAACAGGCCGTATTCGGCTGCCACTGGCCCGTGGTCTGGTTGAGGAAGTCCCAGCAGAGGTGTGTGCTGATGCTGGCGTGCATACCGGAGATGACACGATAGAAGACGCGCTTCTCGAGGCACTCGTCCAGGGCTTCGAAGCCAGTGTGAGCCACGAAAGGCGCGTTGGGATGCGTCTCACGCATCTGCTCCAGCGCCTGCTGACGCCCAGCGGCCTCCATGATCTGTTTGAGGTCTTCAGCCGCGGGTCCTACCCTGTTGAGGAGGGAGCTCTGTTGTGAGACGCCGAGGGCGGCAGACTTGGGAAACGAGGCTCTCGAGAAACAATTTTCGCGGTATATAGCGTCCCAGACTTGAGCGGCCCCCACACCGGCGTATCCTGTGAAGCGTTCGGGGTTCCGGAGGAGGCTGACGTAGTCGCCCTTGGAAGAGGCGCTTTCGTCTTCGGGGACGCAGTAATCGCGTTCGTCGCATTCGTCGTCGTACTCGAACACGCAGCTCTCGCCTACATCGGCGCCGAGGCCATGTTGGAGGGGACGGTCGGTGTTCTTTGCCTTGCGGCCGGGGTGCTTCGCCACGGGGCCCTCGAGCTTGCCAAGTTCTGCGGAGCGCCAGACCTCGGGAATGTCCGCCTCGTCGTCGAGCGTTTCGACGGCACAGGCAATGTTGCCGCACATGCCATTCTCGTCGTTCCAGAAGGGACATTTCTTGTTGAAAAGGTTCAGGCGGTAATGTGAGAAGAAGTCGGTGGTCGTTGTGAGGTCGTCGAGGAGGGGTTTGACGTCGTGGTTCAGTTTGTCTAGGGTCGAATAGGAAGCGCAGGCGTCAGAGACGATGGCCTTGGGGGATATCTGGTAGCAGGCGTGATTAGAGACGAAGATGAGGCCTGCCCCGCCGGGGGCAGTAGGAAGAGCCAAGAGAGTGGCAATCAGGATGGCATACCGCGCAATCATCTTGAGAACCTTGAGAGCCGTCGCATTGGGCGGGTGCTGCCCAGAGAGAGAAGACGGAGAGGTAGAAGAGCTTGCTGGCGGCCTTCATGGCGGGCCGGTACCCTTTGAAGGGAAGGTTGGATCGGTAACGGAGAAGACAAACAACAGGCTGTTCGATCGGGGTGTGAATAGAGCAACCGGCCGCAGTGTCGGGCTATAGATGGCGTAGCGACAGACGCTACCGATAGATGCGTCGGATCGTGGATATCAGGTTAAAGGCTGGCGACGGTCAAGGCCGAAGAGGATTGGTGGAGCTGATGCGAATGTGTAGGTTCGTGGTAGGAAGATGTCGAAACGCAACAGCAGACTCGAGGTCAAAAGGACAAAGATGGGCCGCAAGGGATAAAGTATGTACAAGTCAAAGAAAAGGTCAAATCGGAGAAGACAAGAAAGTATGTGCAGGTGGCCCGAGTCTGCGATCCAATGTGGATGTAGTGGATGGGGAGTGGAGGGGTCTGGAATCCGGAGTAGCTGGAATGAGTGTGGCATGCGATGTGGCCTTTACAGCGAGTTCGTGGTACGATCCGTCGACGCGAATAGCTTATTGATGCAAGTGCCTGGCGCTTTCCCACCTACGTACCTTACATGACACGGACGGAACGGGAGGGTCGGGGGCGAAGGATTGATCATCAAGAAACAGGAAGGCATGACGTTGATCGCCCCTGCCTTGTGAACACAACGGAGGCGATTGCGGGCCAGTCGCTGCAATGTGAAATGTGTCCTTTCTTACAGCACATGGAAGGCCCGAAACTTCCACGGCGACAGGGCGCCGGCGGCAGTTGAGGCAAGTGCCACTCGGAATAGGCCACCGCCAGCAATAAAACATCAGGAGATCCGGGAACCAGCGGCCGCTAAAATCTCGTGGTCGCAGCCGTTCATCGTCCCACCACACCGAGGTCGAGCCACTTGGACGAACAGGGCCACCGCCGTTTCGGGGTGCGGGATGCACCTTCCACACTTTTCACTCCACCCTTGCTTGGGCTTGTACTTGTAGCTCATGACCCAGACAAACAAGACAAGCAAAGACAACTAAGCACTCGGCTCGGAGGTTCCCCGTATTCAGATGGCCCTGCAGCGGTTAAATGCGCGGCAACCGTGATCTTACTGTGGACGGTGCAGTAATGAATGATACGGCAAGGGAGTCAGCGAGGACCATGCCCACACCCCATGCTGGAAGAGCGCCTCCAGGCAGCTAAGCCGAGCTGAGGTGCCGAGATGTGCGGGACAGGTCTGTTCAGTAATCTGATTCATGGATGCTGCATCTGTTAAAAACCTGATTGCAACATCGTGCCTCTCGCGCTCGTTGATTATGTGCTTCACTTGCAACACGGCGGGCACGTGCTCACCCCAGCGTCGTTGCTCACATTCCCAGGTTTGCTCCGGCTGCAAGTTTCAGTCATTACGGTGTATTGGCTACACATATGCCTTCATATCTACAATCCCTCTGCCTGCCATGTATGCATCAGTCATCAGGTGAGACGGGCCCGGGCATCGTCTCGAGCAGAGCCCTCGCGCGCATCACGGCTGCTCAGAGACCTCCGGCCAGGTCAAGCAAAACCACCTGGTCGCATTGCTGGAAATTTGTACGACTCCGCAAAAACATGCAATGCAGCTTCTTCTCTCGTCCAGGGCAACTCGCCACCGCCACCGCCTGCCGTTCTCGGCCGGGTGAGTCAGGCAGGCCACAAGTGGACGATGTCACCCCGCGCCTCTTCCTCGCCATCTCTAAAAGGCAGCACCAGTAGCAAGCAACAAGCAGTCGTCGGGTTCGTGTTTCGTCTGGATTGCTTTCCGTTCCATCCCGCTCCGTTCCCATGTATAGTCATCACAGCGTGGCCCCTTGTGTCGGGCAGTTAAGGGTGGGTTGGCGTTGGGTGTCTCTTGGTTGAATCGTGTCGGTGAAGAATTTGGGGGGGTTTGAATAGGGGAGCTAAGCAGCCTCGAATCACTGGGGGGGTTGGTAGTTGAGAGGGCGCTTGAACAGCAGAATATGCGGCTCAGGCTCATGAACCTCGTAGTGCTCCCAACCCAGACTCTGCCGCGCGTGTTAGCGATGCAATGCGTCTTCCCGAGGCGGCCCGGTCGCCTCAGTGCTGCCCGGTGCAACCGAGAGATGGTCGAGTCAACGAACCTGGGTAATACCGAGCGCACGCCATTCCTCCTCCCAAAGGAGCTTCAGCGTGCCATTCTGCGTGTCGTGGTACGCCTTGGGGATGGCCTTGAGCATGGCTTTGGGCAGCTGAACGTGTCGGTATTCGTACTCGCTGTCCGAGTATCTGCGATCAAGGCTTGTCAGTACTGGTTGTCGGGCGGCCGGGGTCCAACGTACCGCGCCGAGTAGTGGATGGAATCGATGTATTCTTCCAGAACAGCCCGCTCGTCGTCGGAGAGACTCCTCGGGTGAGTGTTGCGGCGGCTCATGTCGATGTCCATGACGATGCTGGAGGCGGGGCGGGGGTTTTGGTGTTGGGGTGGGGGGCTGATATCCGGCGAGGCGAGGCAACCCTAAAGCGGGCAACAACAAAGTCTGAAGCGATGGCAGCACAGAGACAGAATCTTAACGGAGCTGGCTTCCAGTCTGATGTGCGGGAGTATGGATCTGAGTAGAGATGACACCCGTCAGACCGCAAGTCGCGAGGTCAGGCGACCGGTCGGTAAACAGACTGCGGTACGGGCGGGGTAGGGCGGGCAGGCGCGAAGGATGGCTGAAACGCAGCGAAGACACCGAATCCAAGGCGAGGGACGGGCGACAAGAGCGTGAGGAAGCAGCGAGGGTGTCCGAGGCGAGGCCGAGGCAGCGCGGGGGGGTCGGGAGAGGAATGTGAATGTGCAATGCGTGTTTTGGTGTTTCTAGATGAAAGTGGCCGGGTCCGCAGAAAGAGTGTAAACAAAACTCCAATGGGGGGACACTGCCAAAAAGATCGTCGCAGTTGTTTCGACCTCCACTGCAGTGCCAGTGTCAGTGCCAGCAGCAGCGTGCAAGGGTCTGGGGCTGGGTGTGGAGGGGGGCACATGGCTTGTGCCAATGGACATGCAGCAGACAAAATGGACACCTTTAGCGGCATCTTCCGAGAGGAGCCAGGCCGACGCCGGGGGTTGCACTGAGGATCTTGTCCAATCTGCCGGGCGGTGAAGAATCACGTGACCGTGTTGTCCGTCGGCAAGTTGGATCCAGAGGGGTTGGCTCTGAAGACCCACCTTTTCTGGCCCTGCACCGCATCCAGTGCGCTAGAGCTCCAAGCTCAATCGGCGCGCGACCTTCGACTTCTGCCCCCAGGTGTCAGCTCTTGCCTGTCGCTCTCAAGCCCCCCCCATTGCACCTCCAACCGAACGCGTCCCTGTCAGCAGCTCAGAGCGCATCAACTCCAACAGAGCCTCCCATCACTACCAAGGCATTACACACTTACCGACCCTCCTGCATGCGCAGAAATATCCCAGCATATTGCGCCGAGTCTCGCCATCGCTGCGCATCAACTCACGATGGATCACAAGCGCAAGGCCGGCTCTGCGAACGCAGTATCTGCTGCAGCCGAGCAGGACGAGCGCAACAGGAAGAAGCAGCGGCTTGCAGAGGTCAGTCTCACCCCCCAATGCGCCAGCTGCACACGATGATGGGTTCGACGCGCCGGGCCACAACAGCCTCAGTGGACTGCTTCTCCAACCCATCATCATACCACCCATGTGTTCTCTTTGCCATCTGCATTCACCGATAGGGACCTTCCCTCATCATCATAGACTGGCCCTTGATGCTGACCATGCGCCCTAGAAGTACAATTTCAAGGAGCAACCCGAGACACGCGAGTCGACCACCGAACACGGCCTCTTCTTCCTCGAACTGGTCCGTCGAACCTCGGACAAGAAGTACGTCCGCCGCTCACGTTTGCTTTGCTTCGCACAGAGCACCAGCTAACCAGCTCCTTCCCTAGCGGACGCCGTGTCGCCGGGTACTTCGAGACCCTCCCGCCTCGTGCCGAGAACCGCGACTACTACAAGAAGACCAAGATGCCAATCTCGCTCGAGATGATCGAGCAGAGGCTGAACAATCATGAATTCGCGACCTTGACCGAGGTCGAGAGCTACTTCAAGCGCATGGTCAGCAACGCCAAAGAGTACTACTCTCGCAACTCAAGCGTTTTTGAGGATGCCGAGCGTGTGCGAAAAGCTCTGAGCAACCATATGACCAAGGTCAACCCGGCGTACCACCGCGGCGATGGCTACACCGCATTCCCTACGCCTATTCCCTCCGATCTGCAGACGGCTGAAGATGACGCCCCCGAGACTCCTGAGGAGGCCGATGATGATGCGAACGCCGGTGCGGATGACGACGCGGATGACGACGAGGAGGACGAGGAGGACGAGGACAGGGACGCTGATGGCGAGGATGAGGAACGCCAGCCCTCGGGCCGGCCCTCAATCATCTTGCGCCGCGGCTCAGCCCGCAAAACTGCCAACAGCAGCACGCCTAACGCTGCATCGACTCCTCGCTCCGCAAATCGCAAAGGCGACGATGTCTACACAGATGTCGCGTACCGGGAGTGTACCTTCCAAGAAGCACAAGAAAAGATCATCGAGGAGCTGATCCGCAAGACTGAAGACGGGTGAGCTTTGTTTTCCCTCTCCCTCCCCAACCTTCGTGAACAATGTCGGCTGATCATAATCGTCCAGGTATCAAAATCCCCAATTCGAAGTCTTCCTCAACCTTCCGTCGCGCTCGCTCAAAGATTACTACCAGCACGTCACGAATCCCCTGTCCATCAAGAAGCTACAGAAGCGTGTCAAGGGCATCCAAGGTCGTGGCAACGTCACTCATGTCACTGAATTTAAGAGCTGGGCAGCGTTTGAGGAAACGGCGAGCCTGATCTGGACGAACGCTCACTTCTACAACGAAGAAGACAGCGAGATCTATGCTCTCGCTTCCGAGCTCGAGGTATGATGTCTGTCTCCTCGAATTTTGCTCTAGGCACTGACTCGATTCCAGGCATTTACTGTCGATCAGATCAAGCAGGCCAAAAAGGTCGTAGAGGAGCCACCTCAACCTAAGATCAAGCTCAAGGTCTCCAACGAGCAGCCTGCTGCTGCGTCCAAGAAGATCACCATCCAGCTTCCTCCCAGGGGCGGCTCGACATCTTCTCCCGCACCTCCCACACCGGCACGCGGTGCCGAGTCGCAAGGCAACCAAAAGCCTCCAACCTCTAATGGCGCTACCTTCCAACCTGCACCTGCTGCCGCTGTTGGTGGCTCTAATGCTATCGACAGAGTTCGGAGCGTGTCAGCAGCGTCCCCTAGCCCCGCGTTGAACGGCATCAAGAGGGAGAGCACGGCCCGTGCTTCTCCAGCCATGGCTCCCGCTCATCCCAATGGCACGGCAGCGACTCTCAACGCTGCGCCGGCCCTCAGCAACGCTCAGTTCCAGCCTATTCCAGCTTCGCAGCCTCCCAATGGCACACATCTACCCAAGGTTCAACCGGCCTTTGAGCAGAAGACTCGCCGTGCTGGCAAGGGTGCATCTGATGCTCTCATACAGAACCTCAAGATTCAGACGCACCCCATGTTGAACATGCAACCACATCAGGTTGTGTTCGACTTGACTCCTCTAGAGAGAGAGTGCCAGCAGTCGATAGCCGTTCACTTGCCGGCCAACCATCTGCGCGTTCAAATCATCTTGACCCTGCCCGCCTTCCTTCAAGCCCAACAGCGGCAATATAAAATTTGGGCTATCGCCAATAGGCACGTGCTCAGCCAACAGGCGCCATGTGCGGGCCAGGTCCTCCCGCCATTCTCGAGTGCCTTCGAGGCGCAGCTTCACGCCGGATCGGTCAACGTCATCGAGGTTCATGTCATCGCCGCGCTGCCCAAGGGAGAGCGTACACCCGACGGCCCTGAAGTAGAACTTGAGCAGTTCACCGTGCTTGCCAATGTCATGCGGAACTAGATCTACCCTTGCATTCCTACAGTCAACGCTCAGTATTCGCTACCAACATCAACCGCTTTGGGCCCCAATAGACATGCGTTGTTAAGCGAAAACAACCAACACGAGCGCAAGCTTCCCGTCGGAACAGAATTGATGTTGCCGGCTTGGTCTCCAGGCATTTACTCCGTCAACAAACCCGCGCGCAGTCATATTGACAACCGTCATGATGAAGATATCAGCTATGAAGCCTACCCGCAGACCAGGACCGGGAAGCCGAACATGAAGACGGGAAAAGAAGATGATCCATTTACCGACGGCGATGTCATCGCCAAGATCAAATCTGACATTGCTCTGCGGCAGGTTCCGACTCATAACAACCCAAGGCCGACTGCCTCGGGCCTTCCAGCTCTGGACACGAACAGGGTGTTGTTCGCCGAGCCTACAGGACGGGCACATACCTCCGATTCCCGCAACGATACAGTCGGTTTCGACCCTATTGATCCGGTCATGTGGGCATTTTACAAGAACAGCGGAGCGTCAATTGCGGACGTAGCCCGGATCCCCTTTCAGCCGTCCCCTCGCTATCACCATACCGAATCGGCCGCATTTATCGAACGCGCCACGGCCGACATTCGGACACACATCCTCAATGTTCATCTTTCCTCACACAACGACGTGGATGGTAGGCAACACGCCGCCGAGACGAGCAAGTCGAATGCTGCTTTTGCCGTACCTGACACACCAACTCGGCAGGGACGGCAGGTTCGGTATGACCTTCGAACTCGGGATAGCCGGTGCGAGCAGCCTCGGCGGGTTCAGCAGGGTCCTCGGGACGCGTCATGACCTTCGAGGCTCGGTCGATCAGCGAGTTCACAACGCCCAGCGGATCTAGCAAGGCCGGAGTGCACTTCCGATTATTGCCCCCGTTTCCAGCCCCACGACTCAGCACAACAGTTCAAATGCCAGTAACAGCCTGAAGCTGAAGACACACCACAGCCAGTAACTTCAGCGTGGCGGTCAGAACGCAGCGGTCAAGAGCCGCGAACGGCCACAACAACACCATTTCCCGGAGCTATGGCTGGGGAAGCTCACTTTACTGAGCTTGTTCGTCGAGGGTCGGCTGGAGCCATACCGCAAGGGTACGATGGCTGATGTCTAGTGCTTTTGTTTTTGTTTGGTTATCGGAGTTTGGCAATTGAAAAACGGAACCACGGAGCTGGCAGGGCACAAGGGTGATACATGTCTGATATCCCGAGCAAATGCCCTTGGCGTAAGGAGCAAGATTATGAATTGTATGGAGTACACTCGCACGAAGTGCGGCCATAGCCGGCGGAGAAGCCTTGTCCTATTTGAGCATATGTTAGGCTGTTTGTCACGCGGATTATGAAGACCTTGATTGCTCCGCTTCAGGGGCACCATCACCACCGCCTCTAGGTTGTTAACTTGAAATTCCAAAGATTGCATCGTGCTGGCAACACCCGCCTCCTCATCGCTCACTCCGTGATCTAGTCGTTCGTCCCGACACCCCTCAATCGCTGTCGTTGATGGCCCCGTCCTTCTTCATGGTGGTGAGACGCTCAACGTTTCTGATCTCTCTGCGGCGGTGGCGGCCCGGGGGCTTGGGCGATGCGGCCTCGCCTGTGTCGTCGGGTTCGTGAGCGACGGGCGCCGGCTGAAAGGGCTGGTGGTGTTGCTGCGCAGGCTGCTGAGGCGCGGCCGGGTCGTTCTGGTCCCGAGGGGGTGCCGGATGGTCGGGGGCCTGCGGCGCGGAGGGCAGGTAGGCAGGGGGGTAGTAGACGGGAGCGAGATGGAAGGTCGGCGGGGCGGAGACGGGAGCGGCAGCGGGGGCGGCGGGGACTCCGCCGCCGGCGAGGGTGATGGGGTTCGCAATGCTGATGGCTGGGCCTACCATGGGCGGAGCGGGGACCGAGACCTGGGCTTCTGACGCCCGTTCTGCCGGCCGGAGCGGGGGCTCCAGCTTCTTGGACGCGTTGGCCGAAGCGCCGAGGGCGAGGACGAGGAGAGTGAGCCGGAGGGTGACCATGGCAGACGTTCAGTGAGACGCTTCTCGAGGAGCCGACAGACAAGGATGGTGGGCAAGGGCAAGGATGACATGTGGAATAGAGCAGCCAAGCTTTATAAAGGATATGGACTTCGGCAGGAGGCAGGAGAGAGAGGACTCGGAAGATGCAAGCTTGCTTGTGTAACTTTGCCACAGCTTCAGTCCAAAGCCAGCTCCTCGGTGCGGCATCTCTCGAACCCTCTTGTGTGCTTGCACGTCTCTGAGGCCCGAGATTCCGTGGCCCAGCGTTCGGATACAGCATCCGATTTGAAGGGCATTAAGCTTAGAGCTTGTCGGGTAAGGGGTTGCTTCAGCATACATCACGCCATGGCTAGACGCCGGCCGGATACTGAGAAGTATCTTCAGGTCTGCTGTTGCAGCATCATGTGTCGTTGTCCGTTTCTGACGTGACGAGAAGCAGTGATGAATCGCCCTTCGGACGACATGTCACTCAGGATACTTTGGAACCCTTGGCCCCCGAGTTGTGTAACGTGTGACGGGGTTACAGTCGTACCCGCATTCAGCATGGTGTGCCGTGATATAAGCCGAGCCGATCAGTCTTTTTCGGAACCTTTCTTTGCGGAGGTTCCCTAGGAAGCTGTGCTGGACGTGGAAGTCGAGCAATGCATGTATAAAGTCGAGCAACAGATGCCGTCGACCTCAACTGGTCTTTCGTCCGAGACCGTTATGCACCAGCCACAGCCACAGTCAGGTTGGCCAGCAGTGGTAACCAGCCACATATTGGTCTGCCACTGGGTCATGACGAAGGCCGGTGGTCGGGCAGGGCAACGAGGTACGTACCTGGATCCCCTCCATGTTAACTCCGTAGGCGGGATTGGATGCGTCACAGGCAGGGAGAAAAAAAAAAACTGGCGGTGACTCCAGGAAGCACGGGCCAGCGAACGGGAGAAAAAGTCCAGGGGCCCTGTGCCTGTCGCGGGACGGGATTTGGCATTTTGGTGCAAGACGATTGGCTCGCCCTCGCAGCATGGCGTCGAGCAAGGCGACGCGTGGGGTTTGGCGGGGCTCCTGGGGGGCGTATGGACCCTTGTCGCCAGGCCTAGCGCCTGCAAATGCCAATGGACCGGCAGGCCCGCCGGAGCAGAGAAGAGCCAGAGCAATGGCGGAGGGGCAAGACGAGACGAGAAACGAGGCAAAACGGCAAGAGGGCGTGAGGTAGAAAGACTGCCCTGGCCTCCCACCTTGCCTGCCGACGTGCCTACCTCACCTCAGCTCCCTTACCTTCCCTACCTACCTCGGACACCATCCCCAGATTTTCCTGTTGTGACTCAACCGACAGAGGACCTCGACCATAAAAGCACAGCCCAAGGCCAAACCTTCCTCCACACTTCTTCATCATTCTTATCCCCCGTTTCTCCAGACCCTCAGCTCGCCTCGACTCGACCGAACCACAGCCATGTGCCCTACTCCCGATGCCCCGGCCGCCAATGGCCACTCCAACGGTGCCAATGGCACTTCGAATGGTGCCAATGGCAAGAACGGAGGTTCGTATGCCTTGAGCTCCAGCTCGCTCTGTACCGCTCCTCCATCCAGCATGCTGACTTGTCCACCCAGACCACTCCGGTTACACCGGTGTTCAGGTAAGGCCCGCCCGTCTTTCTCCAGCTTCAGCTGCCATCGTGACGCCTCCCATCGCGACACACACCTCCCACACCTCCCACACACCCCGCGCCCTTGGCCATGGGTTCTGACCAGCTTCAAGACCAAGGTGCAACACTCGAGCCCATACAAGCCCGTCGGCGACTTCTTGAGCAATGTCTCGAGGTTTAAGATCAGTACGTTCGCGCGCGCGTCCCCGTTGCCCCAGACATCGGCTCGGCGCATCCCTCTGACTTAAGTCCCCCCTCAGTCGAGTCCACCCTCCGCGAGGGTGAGCAGTTCGCCAACGCCTTCTTCGACACCGAGACCAAGATCACGATCGCCAAGGCCCTCGACGACTTTGGTGTGGACTACATCGAGCTGACGAGTCCTGCCGCTTCGTGAGTTCACATCCACTGGGTGTATGGCGCCATCGATCGCGCTGCTAACGTTGGCAAGGGAACAATCGCGCAAGGACTGCGAGGCTATCTGCAAGCTCGGCCTCAAAGCCAAGATCCTGACTCACGTTCGCTGCCACATGGACGACGCCCGCCTGGCCGTTGAGACCGGTGTCGACGGTGTCGACGTCGTCATCGGCACTTCGTCCTTCCTGCGCGAGCACTCCCACGGCAAGGACATGACCTACATCATCAACGTAAGCGCTCTACGGCGTCCCTCGTCTCGGATGGCCACTGACCCAGCGTAGACCGCCGTCGAGGTGATCCAGTTCGTCAAGTCCAAGGGTCTTGAGATCCGATTCTCCAGCGAGGACTCTTTCCGCAGCGACCTTGTCGACCTGCTCTCTCTCTATAGCGCTGTTGACAAGGTCGGCGTGCACCGAGTCGGCATTGCCGATACCGTTGGATGCGCCAGCCCCCGCCAGGTCTACGACCTCGTCAGGACGCTGAGGTGAGCTATGCTGGCATGCTCCCCAGCCGAACGTTTACTGATCGGTATTGCAGAGGTGTTGTCGGCTGCGATATTGAGACGCATTTGTGAGTTTCCTCCCCCGTCTTCGCCATGGCCACACAAGCTAACATCATCTAGCCACAACGACACTGGCTGCGCCATCGCGAATGCCTATTGTGCCCTTGAGGCTGGTGCGACACATAGTGAGTCTTTGTTTGCCAAGGACACCATTGGAATAGAACGGCTAACTCTGGGTCAGTCGATACCTCCGTCATTGGCATTGGCGAGCGCAACGGCATCACCCCGCTCGGTGGCCTCATGGCGAGGATGATTGTTGCCGACCACGACTACGTCACCAGCAAGTACAAGCTCCACAAGCTCAAGGCGCTCGAGGACCTCGTCGCCGAGAGCGTCGAGATCAACATCCCCTTCAACAACCCCATCACGGGCTTCTGCGCCTTCACCCACAAGGCAGGCATCCACGCCAAGGCCATCCTCAACAACCCCTCCACCTATGGTACGTTCTCCTTTTGTGTAGGAAAGTGGTGGCCCACAACTCCATGGCTAACTTTTCTGAAGAAATCATCAACCCTGCCGACTTCGGCATGAGCCGCTACGTCCACTTCGCCTCGAGGCTCACTGGCTGGAACGCCATCAAGAGCCGAGTCGAGCAGCTCGGTCTCAGCATGACTGATGCCCAGGTCAAGGTCGTTACGCAGAAGATCAAGGCCCTGGCGGACGTCAGGCCCATCGCCGTCGACGACGCGGACTCGATCATCCGCACCTTCCACCTCAACCTCACGGCAGACAGCGAGAAGCCCCTGCTGCCTAACATGACCGAGGAGGAGCGTATCAAGTTTGAGCAGGCGGAGAAGGAGCTCGCCAAGGTGCCCGAGAAGAGGGCGCTCGATGAGGCTGCTGGCGTCGAGGCCGACGTCGCCGCCAAGAAGGTCAAAGTTTGAGAAGAGTGAGCATTCAGTGATGATGACGAGGCTGAAAATGTGACATGAGCCCTGATTTCTTATACCATACATGGGGCGTTTGGACTACAAAATTGCGACTTGGGTTCTGGGCTGGGAGAATTTGAATGGTTAGAATTACGTTCAAATACATCCCAATGATTTTTTAAGCTCTTGTCGCCGCAGAATCTGGCCGACGGTGAAGCTATGCAGTCGGTGAAGCTATGCAGTCGGACATTTGTGTCCTGAATGCTTAAGATGCGAAGAAATCCAAGGTTGACGTGGTGGCCTCCATTGTCAGTCAGTGGTGGGAGGGGACTGGCAGCGGGATCGAGGGGTTGAGCGGGCCCAGCCGCGCGATAAGATAAGAAGTCCAGAAAAAAGTCCAACCTCCATTTTCCATCCTCTCGCCGCCGCCCGTCTCTCACCCACCCAGCGCCAGCAATACCCCCAAAGCCTCCCGAAACCAAACAACCAGTCACTCCGCCATGATAATTCCCTGAAGCCGTTCTCCTTACCGATCGCTTTACCGATCTTCGAAACATTCCAATCGCCACCCGAACGCTTCCCCCCCATAAAGCCCGACACACAAAACCGCAGCGGCACCACGATGGACGCTCACGCCCTCCTCACCTCGCAGGGCTGGCGCGGCGCAGGCCACTCCCTGCACGCGACGTCGGACGCCATCGGCCTGTCGAAGCCGCTGCTGCTGAACCGGCGCGACGGCAACAAGGGCATCGGGCAGAAGGCGCACTACACGAGCGACCAGTGGTGGATGAACGCCTTCGACGAGCAGCTGCAGGGGCTGAGCACGACGACGAGCAAGGAGGGCAAGCTCGGGGTCGTGCAGGCGGTCAAGGGCGGCGGGCGGATCGGCGGCGTGGAGAAGGGGGCCGGCGGGCGGTGGAAGCTGGGGGGCTGCTTCGTGCGCGGCGGGTTCCTGGAGGGGACGATCGAGCACCTGGAGAGGGAGAAGAGGAGCGCAGACGACAAGGAGAAACAGGAGGAGGACGACGTGACAAGCGACAGCAGCGCGACGGGGACGTCGACGCCGGCCGCGGAGGCGAAAGAGACCAAGGCCGAGAGGAAAGCGAGGCGCGCGACGCGGAGGGCGGAGAGGGAGGCAAAGCGGAAGAGGAAAGAGGCGAAGAGGAGCTTGAGGGCCTCGAAGAGCTCGTCCAAGAGCTCGTCGAAGAGGGCGTCTTCGGACGAGGACTCGGACAAGCCGAAGCACGAGGAGACGAGAGAGGAGAGGCGGGCGAGGAGAGAGGCGAAGCGCATACGGCGAGCGGCGCGCAAGACGGCGTGAGCGGGGTGCGATGCTGGAGTTTTGGATTCGAAAGACACGTCGAGCGTGCGTGATACCCAGGCCGGTCCGAGAGACCGGGCCGATGGAGCATGGCGACGTTCAAATCTATGGAGCATTTACACCGGCGCGAGACGGGAATGCAAGTTTCGAAGCCATGAACAGGATCATATACGAAACGGACGGCTCCTCTCGATGGCGAGAGTAGAGCATCGTTGAACGGCCGAGGAAGTGGCCGCAAGCCTTGTCGACGTCATGACGGGATGCCCATCAACACTGAACAGCACGGGCTGCGCCGAAGCGGTAGCCTGTGAGCTTTCCACATACAATAGAAGCTCGATGCCTCCATCTTTTGGTTGCTGGGGCTGGCGAAGAGCGTTTTCAATGCAATGCTGATAGAATTTTCCAAAGAAAACATTCCCACAATCATTATCAACCTGCATAGTGAAGAATCTTTGTCAACGTCGCTATAATCGTGCCCGTCTATGTCTCCTTCGGCGCCTTGCCCGGCTTGTTCGACAGCAGCCACGGTCGCCGGTCCCAGAAGTCATCCTTGATGATGTCCAGATGCTCAATCACGATGCGCGCCTTGCTCCGCCTCTTCTTGTCCTTCTCGCTCTGGGACTTGGTCATCTGGACCGGCTCCGCGATGGCATCGGCGTCTGCCTGGACGTTGTGCGTGCCGGGCTCCACGAGTTCGTACTGCGAAGATTTAGTGACGTCGTCTTCGGATTTGAGGGAGGGGGGAGACGCACGTCTCGGAACACTACGCTGCCCTTCTTGTAGATCTCAGGCTCGTTGTTGTAGTTGATGTGGAAGCGGGAGAAAAGAATCTCGTTTTTGTCGCCCGAGACCGTTCCTGCCAGGAGTTCCTCGGCCGCGCGGTTGTCCATGCCGCCGAGCTGGATCAGCGACCAGAAGGTCGTGTTGTACAGGTTGTTGATGTGGCCTGCCATGAATCAGCACGTCTGCGGGCCAGCCAGTCAGTCTTTGAGGGGTTCGACTCACAATCCACCTGTCGCCAGCTCATGTAATCTCTCAGATTCTGCACGCTGGGGTAGCAGACGGCCCTCCCGTCAAAGCTGGGCAGCGGCAAGGTCAGAGGCGAGTCGGGGAAGTACGTTGACCAGGAGTGGATGTAGTGCGCCGTAAAGGTCGAGACGATGGTCGTGACGAGCTTGCTGGCCCGCCTCTCGAACAGCGTGCATGACTTGTGGAAGACGAAGCTGTACTCGTCGCTGATGCCGTAGGCGATGGTGATGTCAGGCATGTCGGTCATGACGGCCCTGGCGGCGGCGTTCATGAGATCGAGAGCGCGCTTGTCGTTGGGCTTCTCGAAGCCGTGCTTGGCGCAGAGCCTGTAGCATGATGAGTGGCATGTTCCAACGGCGTACGGGCATACGGGCAACCGGGATTCTCACTTGGTGAAGCCTCGCCCGTCTATCCTGACGACCACCCATGTGTTCTGGAGCAGGATGTCTGGTTGCTCGAAGGCCTTGACATATTCAAACCTGACCACTGTTAGCTGAGGCTCGTCCCATGACGGTCGGGACCCTTACTTAGAGTTTGCCATGATGCTCTTGATCTCTAGCCAGCGCCTGGTTCCGAATGAAATCGTGTGTATGTGTGTTTGTGTGTGTGTCTGTATAAGTCACGAGCGCTCGACGATCCAAATCGAAGTGAGATATGGTGGTGGGGGAGGGGTCGTTGCAGCGGGGCTGCAGGCCTGCACCACCTAGGCCCGCGCAGCGCATCAGTCTTCCGTGTCGCGTTCCAGTTTCTCCAATTGCACGTTACGCCCAACCACTTGCTTTATCAACCCGTCACCGTACCCGACTGCGGCAGCGATTCGGATCGTGCGCCCAAATCTTTGAGGAAACGATTTGACTCCTAGATCCTCCCGCAAAACATGCGCCCCTCGACACCATGAACCTGCTTCTAGCCGACCCCGAAGAGGCGGTCGAGTACATCGAGCAAATCACCAATACGAACACCATCCGCTCCGGTCACGCAACATGTCTGCGCTTCAACAGGACAGGCGACTTTCTCGCCTCCGGACGCGTCGATGGTACTCTGGTCGTCTGGGATATTGAGACCATGGGCGTCGCGAGGAAGATGCGCGGCCACAACAGGAGCATCACGTCGCTGAGCTGGTCGGGATGCGGCCGCTACCTGCTGTCTGCGTGCCAGGGGTGGAAGGTCATCTTGTGGGACCTGCAGGATGGGAAGAAGCATCGCGAGGTACGCTTTCGAGCGCCGGCGTACATTGCTGAACTGCATCCCCATAACCCGTGGGTGCCCCTCCCCGCGCTCTCTCCCTAGGCCTCTGCTAACAGCACAGTCACCTTTTCGTCGCATCGCTGTTTGAGGACCAGCCCATGCTCGTCGATACCACCGACCCCGTCGAAGTCAGACATGCCCTGACCTCAATACCGAAGCGATCGAGCGGAGACGCAGACGAGGCGCTGGCCGAGAAGCACGCGAAGGAGGACGCCAAGCAGACGACGACCGTGACGATCTTCACGGCGTCCGGCGACCACATCATAGCGGGGACGAACAAGGGTTGGATCAACATCATCGACGTCAAGAGCCGGGCCGTCATCCACTCCGGCAAGCAGTGCAACGGCGTCATCACGACATTGCGTCTGACCAGATCGGGCCGCGACCTCCTGGTCAATTCCCAAGATCGAAAGGTCAGGACATTCTACGTCCCTAACCTCACCGCACAAGACCTCGACGTCGACACGCTCTACCTCATCAAGGAACACGAATTCGAGGATCAGGTCAACAGGCTGTCGTGGAACCACGTCACGTTCACGGCGACGGGCGAATACGTGGCTGCGTCCACCTACAACAATCACGAGATCTACGTCTGGGAGCGCCGGACCGGCAGTCTCACGAGGATACTGGACGGGCCGAAGGAGGAGCAGGGTGTCATAGAGTGGCACCCGCAGCGCCACTTCCTGGCGACCTGCGGTCTCGAGACGGGCAGGATATATGTCTGGTCCATCATTCCCGAGCAGAAGTGGGCGAGGCTGGCGCCCGACTTTGCGCAGGTCGAGGAGAACCAAGAATACGTCGAACGGGAGGACGAGTTCGATATATACGGCCAGGAGGAGCTGACCAAGCGACGACTCGACGCCGAAGACGAGGACGTCGACGTGGTGATTCCGTACGAGGACGGAGCCTCGGAGCGGCAGATCGGTGGCGGAGATGGAAGCGGAGGCAAATTTCGGATGCCGATTCTATTCGACCTTGCGGACAGCGACAGCGAGGAGGAGTTCGTGGCCGTTTCGACCGGGACGATGCGTAGGAGGAGCCCCGGGGCGGACGGCGAGATACCCGAAGACACAGCGGCAGACAAGAAGGCACCGGCACGGCGGCGGGGCGCCAAGGCGAAAAAAAGGTAGGAAGGGCGTGCGAACGAGCGAGGATGAGGGGATGTAGAGCGAGGTAGATCGAGAAATGGATCCAAGGAGGTCTTTGTCCGACGCATGATGCAGTATGTCTGATGCAGTCTCAAAGTGGTCGTGCCCCCGGGCGATCCATTGGTGCAGAAAGCTGCTTTGTCCTTGGCCGTCATCCCCGCTTCGTGCGCGATGCTTGTCGAGGGTCGAAACATATCCAAAGGATGGGACGTGGAGGACTCGATGCGAAGGCTCGTCCCCTTGGGATTTGGAGGATAGGAACGCTGGCAGCCAGTGAATGTCCACGATTGAACAGCAATCGTTTCGTGGCTGACAAAGCAAGTCGAGGTCCTCTCCATTCACACCAACGGCTGGGCGTCGGTACCTCAGGCAACACAAAAGACCCACCACCCACGCCCAAATACCCAAAGCGGGCTAGCGCCATCTCCAGGCTGCGCAGCCGCCTTGGAGGCAAGATTTCTCTCTGACCTGCTGGCTCCTGCCGTCGCCTCACCACCTCCCCTTCACCATCGATATCCTCCCCATCAACCTCGCGGCGTCATCACCACGCGCGTCCCAAACAGTGCTTCGAGACTGCCGCCGACATCTCGACACGTGCAACGACTCTTAGCAACGCGATTTTCGACGTTTCGACGACTCCGTAGCGGTGGCGGCCATTGGGGTGACGAGTAGGAACGGCTACTCCTGGGCCGCTGGCCAGAGGGATCGGATTTGATTTTTCTCCACGAGCGCGCCTCATCAACCCAAACGGCTTGCGCAGTCTCTCCTTCCATCATCGACACGGTTTTCGCGGGGGAAGGAAACGGGTTTTCTTGCGACTTTGCGACTTGTTCGACTTTTTCTCACCTTCGCTTTACGACGTGTTGAATACGACCCTCGATCGATCGGATCGCCTCTCTCCATTCCCAAGGTCGCGAATTCTTCCTTTCGACGCGCTTTCCATCATCGACGGCCATCGCCCACCTAATTTCCATCAAGTCGCGCGACTTCCGACCCGCTGTCGATAGTCGCTCCGACACAAAACACCGCCCAGCATGGCGAACCTCTACTTCACGCACTCGAGTGCGCCCGTCAAGACGATTGAGGAGATTCAGTTCGGCCTCATGTCGCCCGAGCAAATCAAGACGATGAGTGTCTGCCACGTCATCTACCCGGAGACCATGGACGAGACGCGCACCAAGCCACGCGACAGCGGCCTCAACGACCCCCTCCTCGGTTCCATCGATCGCCAGTTCAAGTGCAAGACGTGCACGCAAGCCATGGGCGAATGCCCCGGTCATTTCGGTCACATCGAGCTCGCCAAGGGCGTCTACCACCCCGGTTTCATCAAGAAGGTTAAGAAGATCCTTGAGATCGTCTGCCTCGAGTGTTACAAGGTCTTGGGTGATAGAGTCAGTCTACTCGACGCGAAGTGGCTGCCTTGGTTCTTGTCATGCTAACCTGCCTGCTCAGAATGATCCTGAATTTGAACAAGCTGTGAACACGAGAGACCCCAAGCAACGCTTCCACCGCGTCTGGCTCCATTGCAAGAAGAAGAAGCGCTGCGAGAACGAGCTCAAAGAAGAAAAGGACGGCCCCGACTCTTTCCCCGAGTTGAGGAAGCAGAACCAAGTCCCCCACGACGGCTGTGGCAACGTCAAGCACGACATTCGTCAGAAGGCCCTGCAGCTGATTGAGAAGGTCACGTCGACGACCGAGGACGGCGTCAAGGATATCAAGGAAGTTCCCATCACGGCCGACCGTGCCCACGGTATCCTGCGACGCATCTCTGACGATGACCTAAGGGATATGGGCCTCAACCTTGACTACGCTCGTCCTGAGTGGATGATCGTCACGGTCCTCCCGGTTCCGCCTCCTCCTGTCCGTCCTAGTATCTCCATGGACGGCACAGGTCAAGGTCTCAGGAACGAGGACGATTTGACCTACAAGCTCGGTGATATCATTCGCGCTAACGGAAACGTCCGACAAGCCATCCGGGAAGCCTCACCTGCCCACATCGCGAGGGACTTCGAGCAGCTGCTCCAGTATCACGTCGCCACATACATGGACAACGACATTGCTGGTCAACCACGCGCTCTTCAAAAGAGTGGCCGTCCGGTCAAGGCTATCCGTGCTCGTCTTAAGGGAAAGGAGGGTCGTCTCCGAGGCAACTTGATGGGAAAGCGTGTCGACTTCTCCGCGCGTACTGTTATCACCGGTGACGCCAACCTGTCTCTGGACGAGGTCGGTGTTCCCAGGAGTATTGCGAGAACCCTGACGTACCCCGAGACCGTCACTCCGTACAACATCGGCAAGCTGCACGAGCTGGTCATGAATGGACCCAACGAGCACCCGGGTGCCAAGTACGTCATTCGCACAGACGGTACGAGAATCGACTTGCGGCACCACCGACGTGCTGGGCAGATTTCGCTCGAGTACGGCTGGAAGGTGGAGCGGCATCTCATGACGGGTGATTATATCATCTTCAACCGTCAGCCGTCACTTCACAAGGAGTCTATGATGGGTCACAGAGTCCGCGTCATGCCCTACTCGACTTTCCGACTGAACCTGTCCGTCACGTCTCCATACAACGCCGATTTCGACGGTGACGAGATGAACCTCCACGTCCCGCAAAGCGAAGAAACTCGCGCTGAAATCAAGGAGCTGTGCATGGTCCCCATCAACATTGTTTCCCCGCAGCGAAACGGTCCCCTCATGGGTATCGTACAAGACACTCTTGCTGGCGCTTACAAGCTGTGTCGTCGTGACGTCTTCCTTGCCAAGGAGGAGGTCATGAACATCATGCTTTGGGTCCCTAACTGGGACGGCACGATCCCCGTACCGGCCATCCTGAAGCCCACGCCCCGATGGACTGGAAAACAAATCATGAGCATGGCTATCCCTGAGATTGTCAGTCTCAGCAGTCTACCTGATACGAAGGAAGACAACTCGGTCAAGGACGAGGGTCTGCTGATCCAGTCCGGCCAGCTGATGTACGGCCTCCTCACCAAAAAGGTCATTGGTGCCGCCAGTGGTGGTATCGTCCACATCGTCTACAACGAGCACGGTCCAGAGGCTGCGATGAAGTTCCTTAACGGCGTTCAACAAACCGTCAACTACTGGCTGCTCCACAACGGTTTCAGTATCGGTATCGGCGATACCATCCCTGATACCCTTACCATTGAGAAGGTCCAGGGGCACATCGATGAGCAGAAGGACGAGGTCGCTCGTCTCACCAAGCAAGCGACCAACAACGAGCTTGAGCCATCTCCCGGCATGAACATCCGAGAAACGTTCGAGAGCAAGGTCTCGCGAGCACTTAACACGGCTCGTGACAAGGCTGGTACCACGACACAGAAGAGTCTGAAGGATCTCAACAACGCCGTCACCATGGCTCTGTCTGGTTCCAAGGGTTCGTCCATCAACATTTCGCAGATGACTGCCCTTGTGGGTCAGCAGATCGTCGAGGGCAAGCGTATTCCCTTCGGCTTCAAGTACCGCACCCTGCCTCACTTCACCAAGGACGACTACTCTCCCGAGGCCCGTGGCTTCGTCGAGAACTCGTACCTTCGTGGCCTCACCCCCAGCGAGTTCTTCTTCCACGCCATGGCTGGTCGTGAGGGTCTCATTGATACTGCTGTCAAGACTGCCGAGACTGGTTATATTCAGCGTCGTCTCGTGAAGGCGCTCGAAGATGTTAGCGCTAAGTACGACGGCACGGTCCGCAACTCCCTCGGCGACATCATTCAGTTCCTCTACGGTGAAGACGGCCTGGACGCTATCTACATCGAGAAGCAGCGCATGGACTTCCTCAACATGTCCAACAAGAAGTTCGATGACCGCTACAAGCTCGATGTCATGGACGCGAACAAACCTGAGGAGCTCGAGTGGCTCGAGTACGGAAACGAAATCGCTGGTGATCCTGCCGCTCAGCAGCTCCTGGATGAAGAATACGAAGCCCTGCTGGAGGATCGCAGGATCGTCCGAGACATCAACTTCCGCAGGAAGGACGACGAGTCGATGCAGCTGCCGCTCAACATTGTTCGTATCATGGAGACTGCGAAGAAGCTCTTCAACGTCGCGGACTTCCAGCGCAGCGACCTGACGCCCCAGGACGTCATTCCTGCTGTCTCCGGCATGTTGGAGAGGATGACCGTTGTTCGTGGAAACGACGGACTTTCTCGGGAGGCTGACTACAACGCTACGATCCTCTTCAAGGCTCATATGCGCTCCCGTCTGTCCTTCAAGCGTATTGCCTGCATGCAGCGTCTCAACAAGCTAGCCTTCAACCACGTTCTGGGTGAGCTTGAAGGTCGCTGGGCCAAGGCTTCCATCAGCCCTGGTGAGATGGTCGGTGTCCTGGCCGCGCAGTCCATTGGTGAGCCTGCAACGCAGATGACGCTGAACACGTTCCATTTCGCCGGTGTGTCGTCCAAGAACGTTACTCTTGGTGTGCCGCGTCTCAAGGAGATTCTCAACCTGGCACAGAACATCAAGACACCCTCCATGGTTGTCTACTTGAGCGAGGGCACCGCAACCCAGGAAGCTGCCAAGGCACTCCGTAGCACTGTCGAGCACACCACACTGCGCTCCGTCACGGCTATGACCGAGATCTACTACGATCCCGACCTCGAGAACACGGTCATTCCCTCCGATACCGACATGGTCGAATCGTACTGGGCGATTCCTGACGACTCTCATGAATCGGCGAACCTGCAGAACAGGTGGCTGCTGCGTATTACGCTCGATCGTCAGAAGATGCTCGACAAGGAGCTGACTGTCGAGGATGTCGCTCAGCGCATCAAGGCGGACTACCCTAACGACTGCAACCTCGTCTTCAGTGACAACAACGCAGACGAGCAGGTTATCCGCATCCGTACCATCAAGCCCGACAAGGGCGGTGACGACGAGAACAAGGTAGAGGACGATGTCATGCTGAAGCAGTTCGAGACCCATCTCCTGGACACTCTGACCCTTCGCGGTGTCTTGGGCATTGAGAGGGCCTTCTTGAACAAGGAGACCAAGCTTATCGAGACGAACGATGGTGCGCTGCTTGCAGCCAAGGCGGATGATCGTTGCCAGGAATGGTATCTCGACACGTCCGGTACCTCGCTCAGCTCCGTCCTGATGGTCGAGGGTGTTGACGCCACGCGCACATACACCAACCACTTGTGGCAGATCAATGAGGTGTTCGGTATCGAGGCGGCCCGAGGCGCGCTGGTCCGCGAGTTGACGCAGGTGCTGGCGTTCGACGGTTCCTACGTCAACCATCGCCATCTCGCGCTCCTGGTCGACGTCATGACCTACCGAGGTGGCATCTCTGCTGTTACCCGTCACGGTATCAACCGTGCCGATACTGGCGCTCTCATGCGTTGTTCCTTCGAGGAGACGGTCGAGATTCTGCTCGAGGCCGCCGCCGTCGGTGAGCTGGACGATTGCCGTGGTATTTCTGAGAACGTCATGCTTGGACAGATGGCGCCCATGGGAACCGGCCACTTTGAGGTTCTCCTTGACCCCAAGATGCTCGAGACCGTCATCAGCGACAACTCCAGGATGGGTCTGGTTCCTGGTATGCCTGTCAAGGGTGGCGAGATGGGTGGAGCGGCTACGCCGTACGATACGGGATCACCCATGGACTCTGGTTACCTGTCTCTCGGCTCGCCGTCATCCAACGAAGGCAACTTCTCCCCCATTGTGGGTGCCGGCTCCGACGACAACGCTGGGTTCGGTACCGAGTACGGCGGCACGTACGGCGGCTTCGGCGGCGCGAGTCCTGGCCGTGCAGGGGCTACCAGCCCGTTCACCACGTCTCCCACGTCGCCTTTCAGCAGCTTCGCTGGTGCTGGTGGCTACTCGCCGACGTCTCCCGGCGGCGGTTACTCACCAACGTCGCCGCTCATGGACGGTGGTGCCCGCTACGCGACCTCGCCGCAGTTCAGCCCGTCGTCGCCCTCCTTCTCTCCCACGTCGCCTGTTCATCGCCCGACCAGCCCGGCCAGTCCCAACTACAGCCCGACGTCACCGAGCTACTCGCCCACCTCTCCCACGTCTCCGAGACATTACTCGCCCACGTCCCCAGCGCAGTTCAACTCGCCTACGTCGCCCAGCTACTCGCCGGCCAGTCCCAGCTACAGCCCGACCTCGCCGAACCTTCACGGTGCAGGTCCAACCTCGCCGTCGTACTCGCCCGCATCGCCTTCGTGGTCTCCGACCTCGCCGGAGCACTCATACTCGCCCACGAGCCCGAGCTTCCAGCGACCGGCGATGCAGCAGTCGCCGACGAGCCCCAACTACTCCCCAACTGTGAGTTCAGCGCCGTGATCAACGAAGCGACGGACTATGTACTGACTTGTCTCGCAGTCTCCCTCTTTCTCCCCGAGAACCCCTGGTCCCTCAGGTTCCGGCAACCAATAGTAAGTACCATCATTGACTGCAGGCTAGAATCATCGCTAACCGCTACGCAGCTCTCCTAATTCTCCCACCAACGACTGAAACGGCACCGACTCGCATGGGACGCGATGATTCGACACACAGACACAGGCTGTCATAACTTGATATTTCCTCCTCCCCTCCCTCCCCGTTCCTCGTGGAGGGCGGCGGAGGGTTCGCTTGGCATTATAGAGCCGCCGCCGCCGCCGCCGCCGTCACGATTGCAGCAGCAGCACGGTGCAGCGCCGAAGAAAAAAAAGAAGAAGTCTAGAGCTGGCGGGGCGAGGAACCCCCGCGCAGCAGACCCTCCTAAACCCTGCGCAGGATTGGCGAGAAGGGGCAGGACGTGAAACAAACAAACACACAAACCATCGAGAAAAGCGCGAAAAATTGAGATTTCTGTATAAAGCCGACTTGTACACTACGCGAAGGGGACGATGGAGACCAGCACACGCAGATTGGGCGGATGGAACGGGGCGGTGGTGGAAGGCCAGGGGAAGGATGCCTTGTCTTTTTTCCTACCTCACTCACCGCTGCTGCTTCTTTTTTTCCCATTTCCAATCTCCGTCTTGTGTCTGGCGAGAAAAGGGGGTGGTGTTTGCCTGCTTTTTTTTTTCCCAGGGAGGACTGAGGACTGCGAAAGGATGATATCTCAGATTGGCCCAGATTCGAGGGGATGAGGATGGAGTGAGCCCAAGGCAGGCAGGTGGGCAGGTGGTGTCGGCATGTTTCTAGCATTAGCAAAGCGCACCCGCTGATAATGGTGCGAAATGAGATTGGCTCTACGTTGTGTCTGTCATGCTACGGCATCCAAGTGACGATGTCTGTCTGGTCAGCCGGCTGATGCTTCCCCTGGTCAGGGGCACGGGCAAGATAGGGGCCGAAACCATCTCCTTGAGTGAGCAGGCACACAGCCTACCCTTTCCTGTGTCCAACCCGTTTTCTCTCAAGTCACGACCGGGCGTTGTTGGATACAGGCACTCGTTCGTAACGTGGCCAGTGAGAAGGCTGTCCGCACCACGAGCATCACCACCCCTCGCCCTCGTCCTGGAGGCAAAGTACCCCTCGAGCCACAGGTACATCAGGAACCCCCCCCCCCCTCCTTCCCCATGGCGTGCACATCGTCACATTTCCAGTTTGCCCGAGAAAGCCCAGCTAGCTCTCTCGCCAACGCCAACGGACCCCCTCCTTCCCACCCGATCGCCGGGCCCAGTGACGCCGCGGCAGACTCAAGCGAACCCCTGGCCCTCCCCTTACTCGCCATCGTCGGGACAGCCTTACCTGTGACTCCTTCCCGTCTGCCTAGGCTTGGCCCCCTGTGCCTGATCCCTCGGAGCAGTGCCCGGAGCTCGCAAGGCAGGACAGGAGGAGTCAGGGCCGGGTCACGATGCGCCCCCTCCTGCCCCGGACGGCCGCGGGGCGCAGTTGGTGCCAACAGGAGGGGGCGCCATTCGTCCACTTGAGGCTGTAAAAGGGGTGTCAGTCACGTAAGGCATCGGTCGTTCTATCACGATGGGGCCCCGGCCGGCCTGATACTCGGCCCGCGAGGCTGCGTCTCTGCCTTCGCCCTGTGCTGCAACCGGGGCCTGGTAGGCCCCACCGTTGCCCGGAGGGTGGGGGGGTTGGATGGCTGCCTGACAGGCGTCCCGCACAAGGCGACGTGGGAAACGTCCCAGGAAGCTCAGAGCGTGCGTGGGTTCACGTCCCAAGAAGCTCTCTCGACCAGGCACAAGGGGTGTGCGGTCATCGTGACGGCGGGGGGCCAGATCGCGCGGCTGTGCCCGCAGGTCGCATTTTGGACATGCGGCCTTGGGCAGGCCCTGGAAGGATCCACCCCGCAGACCGCAAAAGGGGCGTGACGTCGACGTCGGTAGAGAGACATGAAGGCGGAGGGGAAAGGAGGGGAGGGACCTGGGCGAGCAGGAAGGATCACGGTTCGTGGAAATGCTGTCGTGGTCCCATCGTTGAGTACCAGGACGGAGAAGGGATGGATGGCTTTTGGCCCCCAACGGATGCCACGGCCCCCACCACTACCGGAGCGACGATACGATCTTGGTTTTTGCCGACGTGGGAACCGCCAACGGTTGCGGCTATCGACCATGGGGTGGGTTGGGGCGGTCCACGGGAGCACCAGGCACCGGCGATCCATGACGATAGCATCGGCCGTTCCGGCGTCAGAGGGAGGGAGGGTCACGATGATCGTGGGTCTATGCCATCAGATCATCACCTAGGCGAGAGCCGGTGCGGTGCGTTGGGCCTCATGCGCGGCCGTCGTCACACGTCCCACGCTGCCTCGCCTCGCCCCGTCTTGCCTCTGCCGTAGTGTGCTGAGCTCCATCCAACAGCAAGCCAGCTCTGCTAAGCCCCAAGCCCACCCCTCCCCCCTCCCCCCTCCTTCGAGGGAGCGTTGAAGAAGCAAGCATGCAGGTGGAAGTGGGTGCCGCGGCATCGCGGGTCCTTCGGCGGTCTTCAGGCGCACCGGCAGAGGGTAACGGCGGGCGCTGATTGGCATGCGGTGCAGTCGTTAGCCGCCGAGGGTCGGGAAAGATGGGGAGGGCTGACCGTCGCGAAAGCGATATGCAGTGCCCTGCATATGCAGCGGATCGTGGTGGTGTGGTCGATGCCTCTAACGGCCAGACAGGCGCTTGAACCGGCTGATGGTGCCAGGGGCGCTGCCGCCGCTGCCGCAGGCCAACAACAACGACCAAGGTGAAAGGTAAAAATTGCAAGGTCGCTCAGCTGGCTCATCAGGCCGCTTTTCTTCCCAGGGAGAAAAGTAGGGATGCGTGACGTGAGGTAGTGGAACAGAGCCCGCCGGGCGCCCCTCATCTCCTCCGCCCCAGCATCCATGATCTGCCGGGGGACGCCGGCATGTGGGTTGGTAGTTGGACAGCCCTGTCCCCGTCCTTCCCTGGTTGTCCAGCACGAAGTCCCAGCGTTCGCTCGGTCGCCGTCTCGGTTGCCCTCCCCCATGGCGTGGCCCGGCGTCTCATGCCCCGGAGAGCTGAGAGGAGGGGACAAGACGACGCCGCGGACTGGGCGAATCTCTCTCAGTCGCTGTCGCCTGGCGACCAAAACCGGCTCGTCACCCGCGACCAGCATGCACGTTGGCGCTTCCGCCGCTCTCCATCACATCCCGCAGTATCCGCAGCGCCGAATCGCAGTGACAAAGCAGCAGGCGACCGACAGACGCACTGGTGCGTGCGGCAATTGCGCTCATCCGCTTGCCTGGACGCGGCGTACAAGCATAAAGTACGGTTGCTACTTGCCGGGCTGTCTGGATACGAGGTTGAGGTCGTGCTGCCTGAGTACGAGGCGAGACGTGGCACGGCAGCGGGGAATTTCGCTCCCGATATGTGCCGTTCGTACGGCCGTGCCATGTCACCAACCATGTCCCACCCCGTCGTCTTCGCCTTGCCCTCCTCATCCTTCCATCTTCTGCCCTCCTGGCGAGGGGGGGCGCAGCGTCAATCGGTCGCGGATGGACAGCGCGACAGATCCAACCCGACCCAGGCGCGTTGGGCGTCCCTTCGGCCCTGAGTGCCCGTCAAACGGCCCGCCCCCATGTGTGGTGTGGTAGTTGCCGGTCGCTGGTGACAACAGCGCCGGCTAGTGCAGCTTCACAGTAGCATCGGCTCCCTGACCGTCGTGGCTAGCGAAGCTTCGTCGCGACCGGTCAACCTAGCTTCCGCCGTTAGCTCCCGGCCGTTCCCTGCCCCACGACCTGTCATGAACGATAAGGTGCGGCGATCACGAGTTGACGTGTAACTTTGTTTGGCCCGCCCTCCCCCCTTCGCAGCGCACTGCAGGAATGCAGTCGTCCGCCAGGCTCGTGCGATGGACGTCTGGCTTTACGCGTTCTGGCCGGTGGGGGAAAAACCAATCTTGCAGATGAGTCTGCCCGCCTAGAACCCCAGCACAGGTCTTGCTCGGCCCTCCCTCGCTTGTTCGGGCGGCCTGATCCATCCTCGCCTCAGCGTACCATCACATGACGGGGCTGCAATGCGAGTCAGGATCCACACTGGCCTCACGAAACCAGGCCAGACCTTGCTGCTCTCCTTCGAATGAGTTGGTTCGGCCGTGACGGCTTTCGAAATGCCATGGGTGCTGGTGAGCCGAAAAGACCTTGATCCGAGGCATAGCCCCAACAGCAAGTGGCCGGCAGCAAGGCCCGGCTGTCAGCACAGCTTCGTGGCCCTGAAGATTCCAGGGATGTGTGTTGGCTGGCCGCGGAGCAGAGACGTACACACTGCGCAGACGGAGCTTTCCCGTTGTTGGCATGCTGTGCCACCCCGGCTCTGCTCTCTTGACAGGTTTGACATGACATATGCATGGCCTGCCGTCGGTGTCCCTGTGCAACCTTGCCATGCGCGCGACCCGCTTCTAGGCATGACCACCATCGTCATCGACATCCCTGCCGTCTCTTTACTTTCTCGAGCTTGCCCAAAATCCGTCGCGTAGGTTGACTCGTCTCGACGCAGGCATTGGGCGTTGGTTCGCAAACTCGGCTACATCCTACCGTCGTCAGTCTGGCCGCGAAATGCTTGGGCTAAGCTGGTCGCGGTTTTCCTCCTGTCGGGTTTGATCGCCAAGGCGTGCGAGTGGAGTGCACACTTGCTTTGCAAAAGCACAGCACCGCTGTGTCGAACAAGATGATCTGGTCAGGGTGGGGAAAGAAAGGGGGAGTTGATTACTCCAGCGAGAGCCAGAGAAGCCTATCGACCTGGGGTGTCTACTGATTTCCCTGCCACACACACTGTAGCCCACTGGCCGTGCCAAGAATAACCAACATCGTCTTCATTGCCGCGGAGCTTTGCGTCAAGTCTTGTAGGAGAGAAATGAAAGAGGAGAAGAAAAGAAAGCTAAGGAAACGGAAATCGTCCTGTGTCATCTGCTGTCATGACGGGATCTGTGCGTTGTCGTGATCCTCCACTTGGCCTTGCGCTGCAAGCCACTGTATCCAAAGGCTCGCTTTGGATGACAAACATCGCTCGACCAGTCGAGCTTGTCCCCGTCGTAAACAACGACTTCGCAGCGATGCGAGTTGCTGGGATCGCCCCCATGCGCCGAAGGATCGGCCCCCATCTATAGCTTGCGGTTTCGGTTACGATTGTTCGGTGGTGGAGATGGTCTTGAAAGGCCCGTCGGGTGAGTCAAGTGTGATCCCGGCACCAGAAGGTTACCAACCTACGATCCACGGCCGGCAGCCTGGCACTCAGGGCAGAAGGATTCCTTCTTGTCCATGACCTCGTTGTAAGAGGGGCAAGACTCGACCTGTTGGTTTGACTGGTTTGCGCGGGCGATTGCGCTTCTGAACGGGGCACATGGCGCCTCGGCGGGAGGGTACGAAGGCGAACTGTGGTTGCACCTAAAGACGGTGAAGATCTTGGAGCACATCTTGACTGGAGACAACGGGTGCGGTTGGTGTAGTAGTCGCCGTAGACGCTGGCTTCAAGGGATAAGGGTTGTCGGTCAAGGTAGAGTCGCCCTGTTGGTGGGGCAAATTGGGCGTGATGAGGAAGTGCCAGAACTGGAGAGGATGGCGCTCTGTTCTGCGGGCACAAGTTTGATGATGTCTTCGTACTGTTGAAGCCGTGGGAAGGCCTTGGAGAAGAAGGGGAGCGCGAGGAAAGAAGTCTCTGATGAGGTAGACAGTCGATGGCTGAAGAGTTGATAAGATGCTCGGATGTCTCCCGGTCAGGTGGCGGAGAAGATGATGGAGCTGCTTGGTGTCGAGAGCTGTTGCAAAGGCGACGTCTTGGGGCCTTTATATGGTTTTGTGACACGAACCCCAGGCTTTGGCTATTGGCTTGAGAGTGAACGTATAGTAGGAGTGTGGGCTGACTTGTTTGCCATCGTCAATCTTTCCCAACCATGCAAGTACAGGAGGGCGAAAAGATTTCACCGACGGGGCCGAATGGTAGTCTGTAGTGTAGGTTGACGGTTGGTTGTTNACTTGTTTGCCATCGTCAATCTTTCCCAACCATGCAAGTACAGGAGGGCGAAAAGATTTCACCGACGGGGCCGAATGGTAGTCTGTAGTGTAGGTTGACGGTTGGTTGTTTGCCTTCCCGCAATGGTCTTGTTGGAGGTTATGGGTGGGATGTTGGTTCATCGAGGATCCAGTATCACGGCCGCAGGCAGAGGTGTGAGCCGATGGAGGGAAATATCGCAAAGCCGGGCGCAGGTCAGAAGACAGACAGCTTGTACCTCTGTAGGTCGAGGTACATGCGGAGGTAACGAGGCCTGCAGACGGGCCAGATGGGTACTTTGTAGCTTTAAACCGCGCCGGTGCGGGAGATGCCTGCCAGTGAGTGGATGGGTGGGAGGCCGTGGAGTAATCGGCCTGCTGTTGGGTCTAGCAGATTTGTCGACTACACCATCAACAAAGTGGATGATGCTGCCGGGCTCTTTTTTCCCCAGCTGGACGCCGGCCCAGTCTTCTTACAGATAGAACAGACACGCTAGCTGGGACGAAGAGAGGGCACGCGCAGGTGACAACCGGCGCAGAGGGGGTGGCGTCTGGCCGAGAGCTTCTGGAAAACGAACCGCGGTTGGTGCGTTGCGATTCGTCTCAAGGCGTGTGCGTATGGGCGTGGGTGTGTGCGGGAGAGGTGTGGGAGGATCCCTGGTGCGAGCTGCCTCACCCTGCTGCTGCTGAGGGGCCTCGTGCCTTGGGCTCGGTATTCTTGACCTTCCCCAACTGACCAGGTGCGTGCGTGCGCAGGGTTTTGGTGACTTGACGCGATGCTTGGACGGCAAATTCAATGTCCAAAGAAGCAGGAAGTCCTATGAACCAGTTCGACGGCGCGCGCGAGAGCTTGTTCAACGGCCGTGGTAAGACTCCGTACGCTTGCACTCAGAGATCAACGACCGGCAAGCGGAGCGACAGCTTCGTTTGAGAGTGACGGGAGGCGGTAAAACACGCCAAAGGGCGTCTTATGGGACGATTAGAGGAGTTTTGAAAGGTGAGAGGGTGTGTTGGTCGTGTCGCAGCATGTGCGGGAGAAGAGGCGGGCTTCAGGACGGCCCCGCTCACGCATGGTGAAGACAGATGCAGATATTCATAATCCTCCGTGATAGGTACCCGCAACTGCCCCATTCTTCTACGTACTGTCATGTCCCAATTGGGATCGTGGGAAACAGGTGAGAGAACTGCCTGGACGCCACGGCGCACCCGCGCAGGTCAGTCGAGCATGAGCATGGGAGGGGGGGGGGCCTGCTTGCAGGGCCTGCTTCCGATTTGTGGCGAGCAAGCATGCTAGCTGCAACAAGGAGACCCCATGTGCCGTCTGAATTTTGTCCAGGGAGGTAGAAGAAAGCGCAGGGTAGTCTAGGTCCGTCCACTGGTCCCTGTCGTCGTATGTACGGTGTTCCTCGATATCACCGGCCAGCGAGCGACCAGAACCCCCCGGGGCTGTTGGGCCATGCACCCTCCAGGCAAGCCGGCGGCCAGTTCTCCAGAAGTTGGTTGGCCTGACCCGTCAAGCCTCTCGTACGGAGGGATACGCTACGGACCGCTAAGATGTCGCACATGGGGGATCCGCAACGCGTTGTGGTTAACCTGTTCAGGCATGGCCAGTGCTGGGAGGTCTTTGTTCGTTCGATTGCCTTCTTCGACGCCAGGGAGCTTGGTGCTGGCAGAGAAGCTACCGGGCGAGGCCGTCGAAAGCCCAGCATGTGGCTTGCTTGGCCGGATCGGCGAACAAAGCATGCTGGATCAAGACCATGGCGCCCGAGATCACAGGGATGGCGATCAGAGACGGAGAAGAAGCTGTCGTGTCTCGTCGTGCCGTCCTCCAACATCCGGGAAGGTTACAGACGAGCAGACCCATGTACTGGGTAGGTGTGGTCAAATTGACAGGCATGACGATTGCCCCAAGCCTTTGCTTGCTCTTGGGATGAGCTCCGGAGTCTCAATGCGATGATCAGTCAATCCAGTTCCGGGGTGTCCCCGGCCAAGTCGATCTGACTTTCAATTAGGGGGTGCGTGCGTCGGAGTCGAAGTCTCCATTTTTGACACTCTGCCAACCGCGTGTCAGCGTGTGAGTGCGTCGGTCCATGTGCGTCGGCTAGCCGATGTCAAGGATGTGGTCAGTCCCCGCCAACTTTGATTACGGTTCTGTGTTGCGGCAACGGATGAGATGAGCAGCTTCGTCGAGAATTGTGGGCAGAGGATTGAAGTTGGCGGGCAGCAACAGGCTCGCTGCTCTAACCTCTCCCGTCTGTGCGATCCCAAGGGTGCTCAACGGATAGGTAGTCGGGTGTTTGACAGCAAATGGGCCGCGGACGGGGCAGAACCAGACGGCCTGGTGTCTGTCGACTCTCTTGTGGTGCATCGCATTCTTTTCGGAGCATTTTCAAGCACTGCGGTTTTCGAAGTGATCGGATGGAGAGCTTCTTCTGGTGATGAGGAAGTGGAGTTTTCGGATGCTGTCTGCTTGTTCTGTGCTATGCTGTGCTGCTTGTCGTGCGTGTTGTGTAGACAGCGCCACTTTGTGCGTGGTCCCCGCTGTCCATTATCCACGGCCCGCTGTCCGCTACCTGCTCAGCCATGCTGGATGCAGGGACGAGAAGGTAATCACATTATCACGTCGTTCCTTCCATGACATGCCTGATGGTGATGGCAGCGGGTGGCGGTGGGTGGAAGGTGGTGATGAAGATGGCCGTTCTGCATTGCATAGGCAGGCTCTCGCCATGTCCGAATCGATGCCCGAGCCAAGCCAACCCATGCTGGCCAGGCCAGCCACACCGAGAGAGAGAGAGCACAGCCGAAGCTAGTCCAAGCCCAAGCACGCCAACTAGAACTATGGCCATCCACGGTAGTTCTTCGATTGGTAAGGAGAGGATCGCTCAGTTCGGTCCGGAGCAGAAGGTGTCGAGATCCGACGGCAATTGGTGATGGGCCTTGTGCACAGGGCGACAAGACGGGGGGACGAAGGAGCGCACGAGTCGGCCTGAAGCTTGGGCGTCCGCCCCCTGTCGTGTGCTTTCCCCATCATACAAGCAAAAACTGGTCTGGCGTCGTCCTCCCTTGTGCTTGTGCTCGAGTATCTGGGGTCTCCTCCCCCCCCCCCTCACCCGACCCCTCCCCCCCGGTTCTTTTCGGCGTTGACTCGGTACGGGATGCTCATCAGGGAGGGGTGGCTTCTGATTGTGGCAGAAGATGACCGAAGAGCAAGACTGACAGACAGGATGGCCACGTCCATGCCAAGTTTGCTGGTGGATGGTGTTTGCTGGTACGGGGAAAGATGGCCACAATGTGGGGGAACTCCTCTCAGGCGCCTTACGATGGTACATCACATCCATCGTACCTGACCTGGCAGCCAAGATGGTGATGAGGGCGCAGGGGTGAACGAGGATGGACATGGTGGACTGTGCACAAGGCGGCTCTGGAGAGATATCACACAGTGCTAAGTGCAATGTGGTGTGTGACTAGTGGTTGCCGGCAAGAGCACTCGTGCCTACGTATGCCTGCCTCATTGAGAACGGTTCCCTCTGTGGATGGCGGGCACTGTATTGCACGGTTTAATAAGTACTCTCCCAGAGCACCCTTACCTATACCCTTGTACGTCTGGACTGCTCCTGCAGACAGGGAGGGCATGAAGCTGGGCAGGTCCAGTTCAGGTGCAGATGGGAATGATCAAGTGAGGCAGGGTCCACCTAGTAACGACTTCCTTACCCAATTCCCTCTCCTTTGCTCCTGGGCTCCTGGCTGCTGGCTGCGGCTACCGGCTTCTAGCTTCTGGCTCCTGGCAGCCTACAGCGAGTTAGTAGCAATAGAGGGGTTGGCTTGACTCGACGCCACGAATTCCAATCTCGCGAGTCTCGTCACGCACACGTCGGCGATCATGGTGTCTGTCAGCGGTCTGCTCGGACAACCCCGATCCTTGGCACCTTCGCCAACTCGTGCTGCGAATTCCCATCCAGTACTTCGACTTAGAAAGCTACGCTAAACGTGCCAGCAGCCACGCACGCCCGCTATACCCATGCCTTCTCCTCCTCTCAGCCATGGTCAGCAAACAGCACCAACGTCAATACAAGTGCCCGTGGGATGCATGCTCCTCTTCCTCACCTTCCTCTCTCGGACCCGTTGGGACGCGAAAGTCTCAAAAGGAACCTGATCGATGACGGACGCCTTCACTCAGGCTCTCTCTACGTGCGTGCCCAACAGCGCGATCACGGTCTACGGTATCTCGCCAGCTTCCCCCCCGCAAGTGGCCTCCCCTGCTCCTTCCATCTGGCTTTCTTCAATATCGTTCTTTGAGTACCAAGTATGCGGCCCGTCCACCAAATGACCATGTGGCTTACTTTGTCTGCGACATGAGACTTGGAGTCGAGGAAAGTAGGGTTTGTAACCGCGTCACAAACCCGCGAAGGGCGACCTGCCAACTCGTTGGCTCGGCGCTTTTCGGCCTTTATGGCACCCATCTGACAAAGTCTTCACCGATTCTTGTTGGACGACAAGACCGTGTTGGCCGGTCGCTCGGGTCAGCTACCAACGCTTGCATCCTGACTCGTCCATGGATGCATCATGGACCGCATCGCAGGCAGAGGCACGGTTGCCGACCATCGAACGATCCTCAACACCTTCATGCGGCCGACCTGCAACCCCCCCATCCTTGCCGGCATCGTTACCAACCCTTTGCGAAGAGCTTCAACCACACAACCTTGTACTTGGGACGTCTGCAAGTCGCCGAACCTCACATCGCCGAACGCTCTCCATGCCGACCTTTGCTCATCACGACCTGACTATGACGGTCAAACACCCCTATTCCGACGAGTCAAACTGCTGTTGCAGCGCTCGCTCTTCATCTGAGAACCAGGATCGCTGTCATGTCTGTTCCTCGTATAACACAGGTATCGGTAGTCCACAAGATGAGCCTCGACTTCTGTCACCAATAGAACATGCCAGTCGACCCTCGAGCACAAACGTTTTCCCGTACTTTGCTCCAAGGTGCGATCGTCCGAAACCCGAGCCAACCACATGGCCTTTTCCTCGACCCCCTCGGCAGGGTTAGCCACGACTACGAGTAAACGACGCAGAAGCAGCCAGTCGTGTGGGTTGCGGCACGCCAACACCGGAAACTGACGCATGGCACACCGCACTTGCTTGATCGACGATGGTTTCCTGTAACAGGCCAAGTCATGGATCGCCGACTGCTGTGGGTGCAGAAAGAGGGGGAAAGAGGGCTGGCAGGGCTTTTGTCGCCATACACCCGCACCTCACAGGTTCACCGGGTCTGATCATGACTGGACTGACTGCTGTCCTGGCATGTGCTACATGGGTCCCAGTCCCCCGGAGACCTCTTCAATGGCACACGGCGCGAGCTAAGCACGTAACAGGCGGATAGCGGTTGTCTCCCGCTTATTGACGCCGTTCACACGCAGCAAATACGTGCCTAGTAGAGCTCCAGCCACTCCTCCAAGCTCGACTTGCCCACTTCCTTGGCCACGTGAAGGACATCCACTGAGGGAAGACAGCAATATGAGGGGGTTGTGGCATCTTGTTTTGCGCCGGGGAAGCAACAGGCGAGCTCCAACAACTGGGCATGCGATAAGCGTGTGACAACACCGCATGCGCGCTGGCTGCCACCAATCAGCGCGAATGTTCAAGTTTAAGCGCCGAGGCCAACCCACGACTCGGCCGACGTCCACTACCACTTCTCGAGTAGCCGCACGCCCCTTTTTTGAACAACCACTATCGACGACAACTGGGGCAGTGGCGCCCCTCTGGATCACCCTCAAAAGTAAAAGACAATCGATCTAGTGTCGTCCTCATGACCTCCTGGGCTATGGCGCATTTGTGAGTTCCACTTGATGAGTGGCCACGCGTCGCGGCTCCCCTTGCCGAGCTGCATTTGCCTTTGGCCAGAGACGCCTTGAAAAGCGAATAAGGCGGTCTGGGAAGCGGCGGAGTACTGCGAGATGTCTGCTGCCTGCGGCACACGAGTCTGCTCGCATGGCTAAGATGATATCTGCAGGCTTTTCTACTTCGTCACCAACACGGTTGCAGCGTCTGAAATCGAAAACGCATACGACTAGCTGTCGACGGACCGATACTTCCGTAAGGAGTTGGGCAGGGCTGTTTGGAGAAGAACGACGTGTGACCGAGACCATCGTGCCCCTGGGTCTGTTCATTACTGGTGACCCAAAACATATTCGCCCCGACCTCGGTGGGGGCGGAATTACCGGTTGATACCAACGATGCAGTCATGGCTCTGGCGCCCTTGCCTCCCAGCACATCATCCGCCTCACCGGATGACGATTCCGGCTAGCCTGCGTAATGCCCGGAGTCCGTCAGTCGGCTTGCTGTCCATTCTCGATAGGGGTGTTACGAGTCACACCTGGTACTCTTGGTAAGAGTATACTTCCTGCTCGCCGCGAGCATCTCTGCCATGTCACCTTCGCTAATGCAGGGCGAAGTCACCGTTCCTACTCGTTTGGGCTTCGTACCTGACTCTGCCCACCCTCATGACCGGTCGTTGGCTCAAAAAACACCAAGAGATGATGGTGATAAGTTGGTTCCTTGCTCGATCGATGCGTCATGCTGGCCAGGGACGAAGTTGAAATTGACTCAGTTGGACGCCACGTTCAGGGGTGCCGCGGCCGCGGCCCGTCTGGTCGCATAGCGGGTGACCCTAGCAGAAGAGGCATCATCCGTCGTTCGGGTTCTCATCTCCTCATTATCACAAGCTCGGCCCCCAACAGTCCACTCGTCTCGGGATTGCAGATCGCCAGGGAGATCCGCCGAAGGTGCGAAGAGATGAAGCATGCCTGGATGGGACAGTCGAACCCTTGGTGCTCTAGGCTCGCAGCTGACACCCCATTGAAGGGATTTGGCAGCTCGATAGCATGGCCTTGCAACCTTCATCGAAATGAGATGTTCCCGGTGGGAGGTGACCACGGATCCTGTGAGACCCAAGTCATGCCGTCGACAAGCTCTCGGCTACAGCGCGGCTGCGAGATGAGTGCATCGTGGGGTCCATACCCCGGTGCGGCCTGCACACGGCTGGACAGTCAGCTGATTCGATAAACATGCAGTCTTCCCCGCAACGGTAGCCCCTGGCGAAGAGCGAGGCAATCCTCCAGCCCGACGGCGGCGGCAGAGATGCGAAGAGTAGGGGAATTAGGTATCGGCAGACACTCACGTGCAAGTGACGAATTCCCCACGGCCATCGCATACCTGTGTCTGCAAATGGCACCGAGAGTGAGAATCAGCCAAGGCCTGGAACATGCCAGGCAGCGTGCCCATCCGGCTAGTTTCGGACAACCATCTCGGACGCTGATGGTGGAGGTCGACTGGTTGGGAACAAATGACAGCGAGACGATGCCGTCGCGCGCCCCCCCCGCATCTGCACAGCCTTTCACCACCAACGAGTAGTCAGCAGACGCACAGGAAATTTGCGGACGAAAACGACGGCTGCCGTACGTCCGGCGCGGTGGCCAGTAGCAGGGTGGGCATCGGCAGGCAGGCGAGAGACCGGCCCCAGTCGCGGGGATTCTCGTGGTTCCGATTGTCGTTCCGAAAAATCCTCTTGCGCTGCGCCGGAGACCCAATCGAAGGCCGCCGTGGCACCGTTGAACCGGCTTCTTGGCTCGGAGGGCACATGGAAAGGCAACAGACGTCTGAGCCGCACGTCTCCACACCCGCTGGCCATGTTACGATATACAGACCGGCCGGCGCCGAAGGTTCTTTGGAGTCGTGGGAACGACGGTGATGCCCTCGCTCGCTCGCTGGCCCGCCCCCCGCGCCCCGCGCGCGACTTGACGGTCAGGTCTCCAACCCTTCCCTCCCTCCTCCTCTCAACTGGGTGTCCGGCACCAGCTGCACCCCCCCTTGCGCCACCTGCGGGTACCATTGGCACTGGGGCAATCGCGGCTTTTCTCTTACGCATTCCTCTATCATCACGGCACCTCTCCCGCTCTTTTTCACGAGGGGCCAATTGAGGGTACGGCGGCCCCACGTGTGTGCGTGTGCGCGCGCCGCCTGTCACTGGCGCGGCAGGCGGCGGAGAGGGAAGACACTGCGAAATGATGTGAGGGGCTTTCGAGACGAAGACGCGATCCAGATTCTTTTTTGGGCCTGGCTCATGGGGTCCTTTCGAGGGCCGTCCTGTTTGGGGAGCATAGGTCGGTGAAACACTGCGGCCCTCGATGCGTGTGGGGGTCCTTTTTTTGCAATATTCGGCCGAGCACTGGTCTGGGTGCTGGTTCTCAGGCCCCGGCTTGAGACGGGCAACCCACCCCTACTGCTCGAAGCGGCATTCCTGCCCCAGCCCGTCATGGTGGTGAGGTGGTCTGATACCCCCGAAATGCACTCCATGGCGGCAGGCCTGCTGCTACTGGTGCTGCTGACACTGCGCTGGCGGCTTGCCTCTGCCCGGCCCCGTTCGTGTATAAAGGTCAGATGCCGTCCGTCTCTGGACCTGTCTGCTGGCCTCTTCTCATCATCTCAAGCCAACGCAACACGCACGCACACACAGGCAAACCGACAAACCGAACACCAGACCTCCCGTCATCATCACCAAACCAACGCAACCACCCCTCCTCCCATTCATCATGTCTTCCCCTACCGGCTCTCCCCAGCTCGAGCAGACCAGCCGCTTCGCGGTCCCCGGCCGCCGCCCCTCGCACTTCCTCTCGCTGGCGCCCACCACGTCCTCCACCTACCCCCAGGCCCCTGATGCGAGCCGGCCCCTCGTCCGCCGCTCCTCCAGCCTGAGCAGCTCCAGCTCCGCCGCGGGCCTGCAGTTCCTGCGCCTGGGGCCCGTCCACTACGGCGAGCACCCCGACGACCGCGAGTGAAGCGGCATCTCGCACGTCTTTTTGTTATTCTGGGGGAACGGGAAGGGGGCGCGCCGCAGAGCAGAGCGTCTGCGGGGCATGCCGACCTGCCGCCGCCAGACTGGATCACGACAACCTTAGTTGCACGACGAGAGACAGGGGATGCAGGGCATCCGGGACGGCGGGCGGCAGCTGTGGGGATGGAATGGGAAGCGTACGCAGCGGGCATGTTTTCTGTCTTACTTGGGTTTCGGGCTTATCGGGTGGGACCTGCGATGGAGTCAGCGCTAGAATGGGATTCTCTCTCTCCATCTCTGTCAATCGTTTCTGTATGGGAGCAGCGCGGTAGCGATCGGGACACGTACAGATCGAATGACGACATGATGTCTTTTCTGGTCATTTTTTCTTCTTTTTGACTTTGCTCGTGCTTCGCCGTGCTGTCTCCGCGGCCGTCATTCACATGTGATGCGACCTGATCTGCGCACCTCGCGTCAGTCGCGGGGGGTGACGTGCCCGGCTCCGCTTGGCTGGACGGGAGGCGCAGGACGTTGTCGACGGGAGGGAGCGTCTGGGTGCCGATCGTGGCGGTGAGAATGGGGTGGGGGGTGAGACGCGGCTGTCTCACGCGTGTTAGGTGAGTCTAATCTGGCGGGCGAGGGAGGATCCAAGATCGGCGACTCGCTGGGGCTGCGACGACCTTGGTGAGTCGTGGGGGAGGGGGGAATGGCCGAGTTTCTGGTCGTCTTGTCGAATCGACTGGTCATGGAAACTCCGCCTTGACGCGGCGGCTGGCAAAGGGGGCAGAGCGGGCGCGGGGGATGGGTCACGGACGGGACGGCGGGATGGAACTCTGAGAGGCCGGGGTGGTGAGGCTCCGCGGGCGCTCTCTCTGTGTTTCTGTCTGTCTGTCTGTGGCGAGACTTGGCGTTGCCGCCGCATTTTTGTTGTTTTGTTTTGAGATTCTTTTCGTCCGATGGGCGTTGGGAAACAAGCTTAAAACGGGGTTTGAGGTGTGCTTGGCTCTATATTTAGGAAGTGTCGGTGTGGGCGTTGCCATCTGATGTTTTGTTCTCTCCAATTTTGGAGCTTTCTGGAACGTGGCTCTGCCGCGGCCGGGGCGCGATGTAAGAATAGAGTGAGCGAGGCGCGTGCGAGCCAGTGAGTGGTGTGTGAAGAGCTGGCCTGACTGAATCCGAGCGTCCGGGCGGCGGGCTGCGACTCTGGTGAGGCCTGTTTCGATGACCGCGAGCAATCCGTCACCCCCAGCCCTCCCCTCCTCAAGGCGGCATGCCGTCGCCGACTCGCGCGATCCGCAGCTCCGGGTCCTCCCCCGCGCACTCGGCCGCGAGGGCCCGCCAGTCCACCTCGGCGAGCCCGCGGCCGCCGGCCCCCACCGCGTCCCGGAAGCAGCACGGCGCCGCCCCGTCGTGGAACGCGCACCACAGCGGGCGGTGCTCGAGCGGCACGCGCAGCGCCGCCGTCTCGAGGTCCGGGTCGGCGAGCAGCCGGACCAGCGACCGGAAGGCCGGCGAGGCGCGGAAGGCGGCGTCGTCGAAGAGGTCGGCCTGCGAGGGCGGCGGGAGGGGACCGTCGTGGCGGCGGCGGCGCCGGAGGAGCACGGCCGCCGGGTTGTGCCGCGGCAGCGTGACGATGAGGTGGCGGAGGCTGCCGGCGAGGATCATGTCCGTGAGCGCCGGCAGCAGGGATTCCGTGAACGCCGTGCCGAGGCGCGCGGGCCGGAGCGTGAGGGTGCGGATGCGGCGGCGGGCCGCCGCGTTGACGAGGATGTTGCGCGCCGGGCGCACGAGGGCGCGCTCGGTGGGCGCCCGGGGGTAGGTCGTCAGGTCGAGGTAGAAGGTGTTGCAGGTGTAGTAGAGGGACGAGGCCGCCGTGCGAAGCAGCGGGTGGGCGAGGAGGAGCGCGTGTGGAAACGGGATCTCGGGCGTGAGGGGGTTGAGGGAAATGGGATCCGGCGTGATGGTGAGGTAGGAGAGGATCTCCTCGCGGATCTCGGGCGGCAGGTCGAAGAACCGGTCGAACATGGCGGCACCTATGGCGAGGTGGTGATGGGGGGCGTGCCGTCGCTGGTGTGTGGTGATGATGCCGCAGAGGTGCGAGTGTCAGTGTGAGTGAGTGATGACGATGCTGATGCTCTGGACGCTGAGAAACCGAGGCCCAAATACAGTGTCTTTTGCCCCGACATGGTGATAAAACACGGTGTAGCCGTCCGTATGCGAGCCAGGCAGGATCTGTATAGAGAAAGAAAAGACGCGACTGCTCAGAACTGGTTCAGCCATCGCGCTGTTGGGAATCCCAGTAGCATTACTATCACAGAGGAGTCTATCGCGCCTGTCCCGGTACTTTGGCATCATGATCCTGTCCTCACCCACAAAAGCAGCCGTGAGCCATGCCTAGAACACCGTCAACGTGTTGACCAGCCCGTTCTTCAGCACCTCGAACACGAGCCCCGGGAAGCCATAGAGCGTCGTCGTCGAATCGTCGCCCCCGTCCATCTTCTGCACCCCGCCCTGGCCGCTGCTGTCCTCCCATCCGCCGAGGAACTCGACGCTGCTTCCGGGACTGTCGCCCCACCCCCGGTTCAATACCATGCCCCGCTGGCGCTGCTTGCCGTCCCCGTCGGGCAGAGAGCTCTTCCACGCTTCGTGCAACCTCTCCTCAATGTCGGGAAACTTGGCCTCCGAGTTGGCCGTCGTCGCCCCGGTGTCGTCATCCCCGAGGTAGCCGATCTCCCACCGGCAGCGCCGGTGGCGGTTGAACTCGTACGATCCGGGCACGTTCCCGTGAAGCACCAGCTTGGTGGCTACGAGCCGGTCGGGAGACTCGGCCGTGGCCGTGCCGGTCGGAGGCAGCGTCGCGGTGCTGGGTCCCGGGGGCGCCTGGGACGGGGGCGCCGGTGTCGAGACGAGCACGTCAAAACCGAGGTAGAAGTAGTTGTAGAAGCACTCGCCGCCCACGCGCCCCACCGCGTCGTCTTCGACGACCTCGTCGTTCGAGTCGTCCGAGCCGGTGTGTGCCGACGACTGGTCCGTATCCGTCAGCTCGTCGGGGCGGGTCGCGTCCGTGCCGTTGTTGGTGCGCGTGCGGCTGTGGCTTGCCGTCCGGATCTTGTGAATGGTCATTCTCTGGTCGTTCTTGCGATACGTCGCGTTTGGCGGGCCGAGCTCGGCCACCAGCTCCTGCGGCGTCGTCTCGCCGAGCACGATCCAGAATGACGCCCCTGTCCACTTGCGAAAGAGCTGCATCTTTCCGCCGCCGTGGATCTTCACGAGGGATATCTCATCCGGCACCACATCCTTGCCCCTTGGAAGGACGGACACCGCCTTGACGCTCGGCAGCAGCTCGTTCCATATGTTCTCCCGCGCCTGGGACCACGAGTCGCCGGAGAAGACGGCCATGGACGTCGCTATCTGGGCCGTAGAGGAAGACAGGAGGGACACGACGTCCTTGCTGGGCGAGTAGGCCGATTGGGCCAGGCGGAACGTGAACGCGACGCCGGGGTAAGACAGCACGTAGTTGCCCACGTCGTCGGGCGAGTCGGCCGTGGGGGGGATGTACTCGCCCCCATAGGTCGGTCCAAGCAGCCGGTGGTATATGTGACGAAATGTCGGGCCCGCGTTCGAGTCTCCGGGTGTGGGGGAGGACGGAACACCTTGCGCGTTGGCAGGCTTGACGAGATCGCGATCCTTAAAGGTGATGTGGTTCTTGGTAAAGTCGATGACCTCGATCAGCCGCAACCTTTGCTCGGGGCCATCGAAGCGCAGCCTGAGTCCGTTGGCGGGGAGCGTGAGGGATACTGGCTCTTCTATCGGCCTTTCGCGCGAATAGGCCAGGTCGAGTTGGGGGAATCGTTGCGGTTCGGCCTTCAGGCGCGTCAGGATGTCGTGGAGCGAGGCTCCGAGGACTGGCGAGGGCGCGGGCGTGTCAGCGGCGGTGCGCAAGGAGCCTGATCACAACACATCACAGCGAGGTAGTGTACATACTGAGGAATCCCAAGGCCCGGCCTGGGTGAAGCTGCGCTGCGAAGAGCGACATGATCGGGCGGGCGGGTGGTTGGTGGTAGACGATGGATAGCGGGGTTCAATGAGGCCTACCAGAGGTCCTCAGGTGTCGTCAAGTAGTGTGAGGTCGAGACGGCACGCATCCAAGTACCGAAGAAGCTGCATGGAGGAGGGTCAGATTCGATGCGAAGGTCAACGAGGAAGGCACATGGTCTGCAAGCCGTTGGTGACCCTGGACGACGAGTGTCACGCGGTGGTGTCGGGGGGTTGAGGGGAGGCCCATGTGATAAGATAACGTTCGTGCCTCAAAGGGAAACAGCGCGGGGTGGTCACCATGCGTCATCCGACCCCTTGACGCCAGTATCGTACAATGCAACAAAGCACAAAAACCGACGCAACAGATATTGGAGTCATGAAGATATCCTGCAATGCAGCTATCCGTTTACTAAGGTAGGTCAACCTTCCTCCCCCATCATACAACTCCCCATCCCGTCGCCCAACTTCCACCCCACGCCATACAACTCTTCCAGGTTCTCGTCATCAAAATACCTACTCCTATTATGTTACAGACTTGGGCGACTGGTTCCCCGTACTTTCTGACTCAACGTCCCGTGTCACCATGGGCCGGACCCTTGGCTTTACCACTACTTCCCGTCGATGCTGCTCTCGTCATCTTCGAGACCCTCGTCACTGTCTTCGTCCTCGATGCCAACGCTGCTGTCGCTGTCGCTGTCGCTATGGCTGCTGCTGCTCGGGCGGCGGTTCTTCCTTGCCTCTTTGCTAACCCCGTCACCCGACTCCGATCCAGAACCGGAGACACGAGTGCCATGCTCAGCAAAAGGTGTGGCCTCTCCGGCCGCCTCCTCGCTTTTTACTCGTTCCTCTTGGAACTCAAAGCCCTCCTCCTTGAACTCGTGTTGTCCATGGAACAGATCCTTGTGTCTGTAACATTTGAAGCACAGCGCCATCTCTGCATCGCCAGTGCACGTCAGGCACCGCCACCGTTTTCCGTACATGTACTAGAAGAGAGCGTTAGCGTCGGAGTCGACATTCGTAAGTACCTTGATGTGAAGGGAGGAGGTGTCACTGACCGACAGGCAAGCGTCGCATTGGCTGGCTGCGTAGTCGCCAACGGCGCTCTGGTGGAAGTCGTCATCCCACACTCGACCAGCTTCCGACTCGACACGCTTCGAGTCTTCGTCTGGTTCCAAGCGGCTGAGAATCTCCTCAGGCTGATCTCGAAATCTGGCCAAGCGCAGCGGCGACCACCCCTTGTCCCAGCCAGCCCCCCTTGCCCAGATATCTGCGCCTCGGTCAAGCAGAAGATGGACCGTTTCATGGATCTGCCACCTGCCGGTGCAAGCCCACATGAGCGGAGTCCACCCGTCTGCATCGGCCACGTCGATCGAGACACCTGGTTGCTCAAGCAGCAGTCGAATACTGTCCAGGTTGCCGCAGGACGCAGCACGATGCAATGGCATGAGGCCCATCTTGTCTGGCGTGGTCATGGAGACGTCACGATCCACGAGAAGCCTCAAGCTGTGCTGCGTTTCCGATGCCCTACCCAGTGCCATCGGCGCCAGGTGTGCCGGTCGTCGACCCACGCCGTCTTCCACTTCAGGTTCGGCTCCGTTGCTGAGAAGGTACTCAAACGCCGGATAAAAGGACATGACTGCCCTTGAGAGGGGCCACCCGAAGGGCCCGCCAAAAGTGTTGACCGGCATCTGGAGTTCTTCCACAAGGTACTTCAAGATCTCCGTCGAATAGTCGTACACATTAGAGGCCGAGTACACCAAAGAGGCTCCGGTGACCCCGTCGACAGCATTGATGTCGGCGCCAGCTTTGATCAGTGCCTTGATGATAGGTAGGCCCCCGGTCCGAATAGCCTCGTGAAGTACACCTGCGAACTCGGGTGCGGATATATTCGGCTGAGCACCTTTCTTGAGTAGGTACAGGACTGTGTCACCTGTTCCGTAGGACTTGACGGCTTCGGCGAGAGGTGTGAGGCCCTTGTCGTTGACCGCATCGATATCCGCCCCTCCCATGACCAGTTTTCGAACGGAATCGGGCTTGTACCGCGAAGCGAGGAGATGCAATGCCGTGTTCCCTTCGCTGTCTCTCGCGTCAAGCTGGGGTCGAGATTCCAATAGGGCTTGCAAGGAATCATCGCGTGCCACACACTCGTGCAGAGGAAGGTGGTCTGTGCCGGCGCCGTGGTTCGGGTCTGCTCCTTCGTCCAGGAGAGCCCGGATCATTTCTGGAGCATCCGCCGAGTCCGACTGACACGCATGAGCAAGGGCAGTCATCTTTCGTTCATCCTCAGCCTCGAGATTCGGCTTCGGCGAGTGTTCTAGCACCGCCTTGAGGGTTCCCAGGTTATCCCATCTCACGGCGAGGAGCAAGGCCGTACTCGAGTCGGCCACCCGATCTGGATCGCCGCCGTTGGCGAGCAGCAATCGCATAGCCTCTGGATTGTCGTACGCGGCATGAACAGCGGTCCACTCTTGTCCATCCAGCTTCGCATTCGCATCCGCGCCTTTCTCGAGAAGCATCCGGACAATGTCCACGTAGCCCCGCCAGCTCGCCAGATATATCGGCGGATCAAGATCGCCCTGATAATGGTTTGGCTTTGCACCGCGCTCCAGGAGGAGTTCCACGATGTCCGTTGCACCTGATCTCGAAGCAAGGGTCAAAGCAGTTTCTGTCTGGTCGTCCTCGCCTGGGCCCTGGAACTCGGCCTCGATATCAGCCTTGTTATCCAGGAGGAGTCTGACGAGGTCCACCTTCATAGACTCGACAGCTACCGAGAGAGCGGGAGGAAACTCTGTCGTCGGCGTGTTCGCCGTCGCTCCATGATCTAGAAGCAGCTTGCAAATATCGACATAGCCCCGCTTGGCTGCGAGATACAACGCACAGCCCTTGGGACCCGTTGCGTTCGCATCGGCTCCCTTGGCGAGAAGCAAGGCCAGAACTTTGGCGTAGTTGTTCTCGGAAGCTTGAACGACCGGCTTCCACGTGGTTGATACGGCTTCCTTGTCATCGACCTGACCGTAGCTGTGGTCGGCTCCATGTTCAAGCAGGATCTCGACCGCCTTGGACCTTCCCCAGTCCGTGGCGCCTTGTAACGGAGTAGAGCCGTTCTCATCCTTGACTTCGATATCGGCGCCCTTTTCTATTAGTAGCTTGACAATGTCTGGGTCGCCATTCTGGCAAGCGTTCATTATGGGACTGGCGCCTTTCTTTGACACTGCGCGGATGTCGACTCCGGCCTCTATGAGGGCTTTGAATGCGTTCAGGTGCGGACCGGACGCCGTTACGGTCAGCGGCGACGGGTCAAGGGCTTCGAGGGTATGAGGGTCCTTCGGGTCCGGGTTCGCTCCCAGAGCGAGTAGCTTTCGCATGTATTCATCAAGCCCTAGCCACCCCAACCGTACCAGCACATTATTTGGCCACAGGATTTTCCCAGCATTCTCAGGCCGGGACACGTACCCGACGAGGAGATCGAGAACAGCTTCATATCCGCTGGAAGCAGCGAACTGAAACGCGTCCTCGAGGGCCTGTTTACTCGGCTCAAATCTGCTGATGAGAAGCTTGACGATGCTGCTGTGGTTATTGGAAGCGGCCTCGCTGAGTGCTAGATTGCAGTCGAGCAGGAATGTGGTCGACTCTTTGTCCTCGTCCAGGCGCCTCTCGAGAAGGTCGTCGATACCAGTAGAAGCGACCAGAGGAATAGGAGACAGGTAATGTCGGAATGGAAAGCCGAGATTGGCACGAATGAGACCTGCTTCTCGCCAGGATCTCGCTGCCTTCTCGTTTGCTAAGAAGGCGTATGCCTCGGCGCTGGGCGCACATGAGCCGGCGAGGCGATAATGATCCAGCCAGTACCGCGCTGCGTAGGACACCAGGTCGTTGCGAGGCTCAAATGCAACCCACAAGACCTTCACGACGTTATCGGAGTGAGCTTCAATCAGGGGATGGACCTCTGTCAAGGACAGGTACTGCAGGCACAGGCTCGCCATTGCGCTGTGGGCGTGGCGGACTTGGTCTTCTGATAGCGGCTCAAACAAGGACCATACGACGATCTCTCGGCCTCGCAGCTCGAACACGCCGGGGAAGTTGTGGAGCAAGGGATCTAGTACACCCGCAACATCGGAGTCGTTGAGCGTGGCCCTGGGTTGCCCCGTCACGCTCAGCGCAACGGCAGCCTCGTGGCTCGTCAAAGGCCGCAGGGCGTGCCGAAGCAGCGTGACCAGTCTTTGTGCCTGGGCTCGTATCTCTTCACCGACAAAGTCGATCATGCTCCTGAAGAGCTCGTCGGGATCGAGTGACTTGGGTCTGGCCACGAGCGTCTCGACCGTCGCCATGGAGGCGTTTTCGCTCTTGCGGTAGACCCAGTTAAGGACGGCGCGCGCCTGCGGTGAGTCTTCACCACCGTCTTGGGTTACAAGGGCCCTGAGGCTCTTCTCGACATTGAGCAAGATGGGCCGTTCGTCGAGCCTCCTCAAGATCAGCGTTCCCAGAGCCGGATCTGGAATGACTTTTCCGTCTTGTGAAGGGGCGGGCCCCAACTCTACAGTGGCCTTTTCGTCTGGGTCTCGAGGCTCGGAAATACTTCGTGGATGTTCATCATCGACGTCGTCGGCAGGCCTCGGTGCTTCTTCAATAGCCGAAGTCTCGGTCACCAGGGCTGAGGTGTCGATTTCCGGCTGCCCGTCTCCGACATCATTGGTCTTATAACTGTCGTCCTTTTCATCTAATCTCGTTTTGTCCTCTTCGGGCTGATTTGTGGCTTCCTCAGCGTTGTCGGCCTCGGCTCCGACAGACCCTCTTGCGCTCTCGTCATCCTCGGTTTTCGTTTCAGGTTGTGGGCTGTCTTCGTCATCGACGCTGGACGCCGACCTTGACGCCGACCTTGACGCTGGGCTGACGACGGGCCGGTACATCGGCGATTCTGCCACGTCAAGCTTCCATAAGCCAGATTCCACATCCTTGAGAAAGTTCGGATCGCTGCTATCGAAGAGCCACTTGTCTCTGCTTTCCTTCAGACTGCCGTACCTGAGCAGTTCCTTCAAGAACCAGTTGCGGGACTCATCGTCGCATTGGTCGAAGCAGCCGACACAGAACGTAATCTTCTCGGTGCTGTAATTGTCGCGCAGGTTCGTGAATCCTTGGAAAATGTCGGCCAGGGAACATGTACTCAAGTCTCTGCTCCAGTCCTCCACCAGCTTCTCGGCGACGTTGGAAACGTCGAAGCTGAAGCGGCAGAGGATCGTGGTAAGAAATGTGACGAGCATCGCCGCCGCGTCCCTGTAGCGAGCATCGTCCTTGTTGAAGCGGAAGTAGCAGACCCAGTTCTCCCCTCGGGATGGTTCATCCTTGAGGAGCGTATACACGTTGCTGAAGATGGCCTGAGAGATGCTCTCGGCTTTCTCTTTGTCATTGTGCTGAATGTGCATGATGCTCAGACCTCGATTGCTCTCCAGCCACTTAGAGGTTGCTTCTTCGCCAACGAACCACGAGAAGAGGTCATGATGGTAGTCCTTTCCTTCATACGGATACACCGGAGGTGTTCCTGCGAGGAATGCTTTGCTCTCTATCGTTATGGCCTCGTTGATGTTTGTGTCTGCCATTGTATAAGTAAACCGGGGCAGCGGGTGGGAAGGATTGTCGCTCACAGAACGGAACTTCGTTGATCACGGTTTTGATGGCAATAGGCCAATCCGAGTCTCCATTGGCCGGCCTCTGGACCATTTCCCGATGCGATCGGGTGGTCGAGCAGCAAAACTCAAATGGGGTCTCGTAAACGCAAGCGTACCTGGAGAAAGGGTTGTGACACTCGGCCTGCGAGTCTGATCAGCCCAGCGCTCAAATAGACCAGAAGTGATGACAGCTTACGGATTCGGTCGAAACATTAGGTTCGAAGCGAGGGAAGACGCTGAAGATGCTGGCGCGGACCAGCATGCTCGTGTCTTGAAATTCGGCGTTGACCTTGATGATGTTGCGCGCGAGCTGGGATGCTTTACGCACCAAGCTGGGTACTATCGGATCCATACTGATCAAGTCAAGAAGCTCATCCTCCAGCCCCTCTACGTTTGAGACGCGGTTCGGGACGGACAGGAAGATCAGCGTTGTCGTCTCCCAAGGGATGTTGCCATACTTGGCTGGATCAGACGCTGCGAGGACAAGGGCCTTCTTCACTATGATGCCCCCAATGTCGTGTCCGATAAAGACGATGGGCCGGGTGGTCTGAGTGATTCCAGATATCAGAATGAAGCCCTGTCCCCCAAAGTCAACCGCGCGGGACCACTCACCTCAGATTTGATCGACTTCCTCGCCTCTACCAAGTCATCGAGCAACTTCCGAGCTTGGCCATCGATGCCTTCGGGAAAGTAGATGTGAGTCGAGGCTGAGTTGGTATCATACCAAAAGGCCAACTCTCGAATGGACCAGTACCCAAACAGATCCTCCTTGATTAGCGATCTTTCCCATGTGGCATTTTCGTTGACCCAAGTGCTGCCTTTCTTCCCGTGAAGGCCATGCACAAGAACGACACTGCAAGGTGGTTAGGAGACTCGCAAGATAAGAGGTACGGAAAGACACACTCAAAGTCTACCCCATCAATCGTGTCACCTCGGTGATCATCCACGAGGCCATACTCGGGTTCGATGTACTGATTCCACACGGGACCTGGAGAAGGTGATCGACGCGATCCATCACTGGCTGGAGGCGGCGGTGGTGAGACGCCATCGCCGTCTTGGGGCTCGTTGCCGCCTTCGCTTTTGCTTTCCTCTTTGGAATCGTTTCTGGCTCGGCCTTTTCGACTCTGAGTCGACCCCGCGTCAGACAAGTCGTCGGCTTGACTGTCGTTCTCGTCTTCCGCTTCGCTCCTTTGAGAGACTGCGTCACCATCGGCTTCGTCTTCATCATCGTCGGCCGAGTCGTCGTCTTCCGACTCGATCACCTGGGACATCTTCCCCCTTCGCCGTTCAGAGCCGCCGCTCTCCCGGCTACTGGACCGCGCGCTCTTCGGTGAGGTCGCCCGCGCCATTTTTCTCGTCTCTCTCGATACCTCCTTCGTCGCGTGTCATACAACTGGGGCCTTCGCTGGCGGCGTTCGCTTTTAGGCACGTCGTAAGTGAGAGGAGCCAGGCGAGACGACAGTTGACTGATGAGACGGGCGGATGAGCAATCTGTGGTGAACTCGAATCGAATCCAATCAGCACGCCCGCTCTGGAAGCAGAGTAGCACTGCAGGACGAGCAGGCTGATAATTAACCCTCGGAATAAGCAGACCGGGGCTGATGGTGGGTGGGTGGTCATTCGTGGGGGCCGAAAGGATTACACCCCCTGTCCACCACTGGGGCCTCTGTTCCTACTGGTCTCGGGGTCAGGGTCTCGAATGTGACAGAACCGTCCAGTATGGGACATGAAGGGGGAAAAGATATATTCAGCTGCCTACCTGCCGTGAAAGCCGAGTAGCACCAACTTCATGTGCGTTTGTCGGAAACCAACATCTTATCCTCACAATGGCGGACGCCGAACCAACTAAGGATGCTCGTGAGCTTGGGCTCGACGAAACCAGCGAAACGTTCGATATCGATCTGTTCGAAGGCGGCGATGCAAAGAGCGGCTTTCACACCAAAAATGACCCCAGCGCACCCTTCCAACGGACAAATGTCACCAACCGCAAGGGCGCGATCGACATCAAGTGCAACGTCGTCGATGTCGTCCACGGCAAGTTCGACCCGGAAGGTGACGAGTACGCGACCCTCATCGTTCTCCTCTTTCGCTTCGACCCTCGGAAGCGCGCCCGTCGCGTGGCCGAGGCCCAGATTTCGCTCGCCTTTGACGGCCTGACGGAGGACGAGCCGCGGCCCGTTGTCGAGGCCATCTCGTTCGACGGGCGGTACTCAGTCGCGCCGACGACGCAGAACGAGTCGGTGACGAAAGGCGCCGAGGGCACGCTCGGGCTGAGCGCCATCCAAGGCGCCGAGCTGTCGGGCGGGCTCAAGGTCGAGCGGACGGTGACGCGCGACACGGAGCACTTCACGACGGTGATCGGGTCTGTGGACCTGATCGGCTACAACTACGGCGAGGCCAACTGCGCGACCTGGTCGCTCATCGAGAACGAGGCGCGCGAGACGGGCGTGCCAGCCGCCCTGAGGGCGGGCATCTTGCTGCGGCGCACTGAGGAAGACGCCAAGTTCAAGGCGACAGTCAAGATTGAGGTCAAGGCAGACTTTAAGACGTCGATGGAGAAGTTCTTCGGCGGCAAGCCGAAGGATGATCCCGTGCTCTTCGACCCGTCGAAGAAGCCGACGAACAAGCTCATGGTGTATGATACAGAGGACCTAGGGGCCTTCGACCTCGAGAAGGTATCCGATGTGACATTCCTCACGGTGAGGGACGACGCTATCAAGAAGCTAGGGTCTGGAAAGTGAGCTCTTGTAGATTTAAAACAGATTGGAGAATGCAAAGCTTCTCAAGTTGTTCAAGTTAATCACGTTTGAAAGCTATTCGTATAGTACCCTACCCAAGGACTGTTGAAAACCGACCAGACCTCTGTTCTTCCCCGCACGGAAAAGGGAAAGACTTGGACTAGGCACGGCCCGGGGTCTTCATCAGCGCCAAGGCGCTTGCTGTCTTGTCTTCTTTGTCTTGTTTGCAAGGCTCAAACGCTACACATCTCGAGGACGGCAAACTTGGCCGGATCATGCGTGTCACGTCTCACGAGTGGGCTCACAGTATTACATCCCCCGAAACCTCGCATCCTGGTGATGACTGCCCACGTTGCTGACCATTCGACCAAAGTCCCTCCTGCGTCCAATGGCCTCCACAGCGTCCACTCAAAGGGGGTGCAATATTGGCGACTTGGCTTCAAGGCTTAGCAGCCCACCACGCATCGTAACCCTGCTTAGCGCTTACGGGGCGTCCTCCTGACTCGTCAGCCTTGGAGCTGATATCCATCCTACCGCCGTGCTCCCGCCTCATCAACGATTTCGTGACCAGGGCGACAGGGTTCATGCATTCAGAGGGTTAATTGACCCTCAGCCAGGTTGGGGGCCGTCGCATGCATGGTATTGTCTTCCCCCGACCGACAGCCGTGTGTGACTGGTCATGCTGTCGCGACGGACAGACGACTTGTCCCGCTGAGCTGCCGCCACAAATTCACCTCCAGACAGACGGCTCTCGTCTGATCACATCCTTGCGACTCGTTCTTGAGTCGAGAGCAGTGACACTCAACTGGTCGTGGCAATGGACACTTTGAAGACTCCAATCGAGGGCAACGGCTACCTCCCAGCCGGCGAGGCTGATGGCGACGAGGACCGCAACATAGTGCGAAGCGAGGATGAAGAGGCCGGCAGCGACGAAGAAGAGTCTGAGGACGACGATGCCAGTCGCTCCTCCGAGGAAGAGGATGCCGAGGTCGCGAAACCCTTTCAGACCAAGATCTTCGAGGCCATCGAAAAGATCAAGACGAAGGCCTACAAACTGGGCAACCGTGAGCAGCGCAAGCAGTTCTTCGACGTCTATGGCGAGGCCATGAAGAACCGAACGGAGGACGACGATCTCACGTTTCTGCACGTTTTGCTCAACACGCGCGACATCCCGGTCAAGACGCTCGAGTCGCCCGTCAAGCATATCGTGCAGAAGTACCCTCGGCTCCTCCTCGAGGCTGACCGCGAGAAGAAGACGCCGCTATACATCGCCATCGAGTCGTCCAAGATGTCCCGGCTCGCCGAGATCATGATCGACGCCTGCAAGTACTATGACCTGGCCCTGGCCAAGCCATGTCGCGAGAAGGGTGAGAACTGCTTGCACCTTGCGATGCGGTCGCGACATCTGTCCGGCGCCGTCAAGCAAAAGTTCATCAACCTGGCGCCCGAGGAAGCCATCTACGCCCAGGACAGCAAGGGCTACACGCCGCTGCATTACGCCGTCGAGTTCAAGCGAGCGAACGAGGACCAGCTCGAGGTTGTCAAGCAGCTCATTGCGAAAAATGACTCGGCCTTTCTGAAGGTGACCAAGGCGCCAGACCCGCGCTCCGTGTACCAGTATGCTGAGTACACTCGCATCGCTTTCGCGGCGCCAAAGCCATCAACCAAGCCGTCTTCGACCGCCCGGTCAAAGGACAAAAAGACAGACACCAACGGCGCCAGAGCACCGCGGGAAACCGACGTGCCCAACGAGCAGTCTGAGCCGCAGCCGCAGACCGCGCCCAAGCGCGAGCTGGACCCCAAGGCCAGGCGTGAGGCCGAAGAGAGGGAGCGCAAGGAAAACGAGGCGCGGGCGAAGAAGGACGCTGCCCCCAGCTCTCGCCACGGCCAGTCCAGAAAGGAGAACCCAGAGACCAAGTCTCGCGAGGCAGCGGCGCCGCCGGGCGACGCATCACGAAAGGGCGATGTCCTTGACGCACCGCCGCGATCACTCACCCGCAAGCCCACGGTGTCCTTCGAAGAGACGCCCGTGGAGAACGCGACGCGCAAGTCTCGGAAGACTTCAGAAGACCCTAAAGACGCCGAGGAAGCGTTGAAGCGGCTAGAGGAGTGGGCGTCGAAAATTCGGCTGGAGCTCAAGCTACACTGTATGAGAACCAGAGCACCAGACGAGACGGCTCGGTTCCTGTACGGAAAAAACAAGGCTGGTATGTTCACTCTAAACGTTTCGGAAAAGCTCATCATGGACCACGCGGTGCATTTCAGGTCCTAGGGGCTGGCTGACAAGGGATAACCAGGCACGCAAATATGCTTTGAGTACTTTGGTGCCCCGGCTGCCATCAAGTCTCGGGACTTTAAAGCCAGCTTCGAGCACGTCCGTTTCGACGACGTCCTGCAATATGTTGCCTTCCCGCGCCTCGAGGTCGAGCCCAAACCGACTCTACACCCAAAGACGAATGCCGCCGATGAGGACTATCCAGTAGAAAGCTTGGGCCGTGGTCGTACTGACATGATCTACTTCTTCGATTGGCTGCGCAAAAAGAACGTCAAGCGCATCATCCGGGTCATTGTGCAAGAGGTTGACGGCCAGCCGTCGCACAGCGATGAAGCGATTGAGCGGGCCCTGGCCGGTTTTCAGGTCGAGGCGCTCGACTGGCAGAAGCCAGATCTCGACCCAGACACTATCTGTGCCGTCAGCGATGATCTGAGGGAACTGACACTGCATTGGCGTGGAAACAACGCTGTGCTTAAGGGCTGGAGCGATCCCGAAGGGCTTCGCAAACTCAAGTATCTCGAGAAGATTCACTTGCATATTCATCGGGTAAGCTCTCTCTCTTTCATTGGAAAGAGGAAGATCTCTATTGCAATACCAAGAACACTCCGTCGAATCTCAGCTTTGTGATTAGCACGTCGCTCATCCGCAGGGCCATGATTGAGTGCTTCAAGACCAAAAGCTTACTGAACACCCCAGGACCTTGAGACCGTTGATCGTTGCTCTTTGTATTTCCAAAAGTTCCGCAAAAGGCTCAACGAGGACCGCGATCCCGCAGCTCGAGAGACCCTCGAGGCCCCGGACGTGAAAAGGTTATTCATCTCGATCCCCAACGGCAACGGCGACGATCAAGCGTCCGAAGTAAGCAAAGATGAGCCGGGCGACAAGAAGGAAATCCCGACGATTGCCTGCCGGAAGCCCATCCAGGTCATACCTTATGACAGCGAAATCAAGACAGATACCTCAGCCGGCGCCACACCATCCGCCTCTCAAGCCGAGGCAAAGGCTCAGGCAACTTCTCACCGTTGGCTGGACACGACTGACAGCTTTGCGGACATGATTCAGAACGTTTGGATCAACGTATTACGCAAAAGTCGTGGGGGCCCTACCCGCGACCAGCCTTTGCTGAAGCCTGTTGTTGTTGCTCTAATCGACGATGGCGTTGACATGCACGATCCATCCCTCCAGGGCAAGATACTAGATGGTCAGACCTTTGACCACGGCGATGGTTTCAGGGTCCGTCCTTATTGGGTATCAGAAAAGGGCCACGGCACCGTTATGGCTAACATGATCTGCCGCGTCTGTCCCATGGTCAAGATTGTGGCGATTCGTCTGGACACCAGAGCGTCGTCCACTGCGGGGAAGACAAACATCGTCGTGCGGAGTGCCGCCGAGGTGAGCTCATCTGAAGCCTAGTTTCCATCAAATGCTAATCCGCCCAGGCCATTGAAGCTGCCGTCGAGAAGGATGCCCACATCATCTCCATGTCGTGGACCGTCACTCCGCCCACCGACACCGACGAAAAGGACAAGTTCGACGAAGCCATTCGCAGTGCCGCCAAGAAGAAGATTCTCATGTTCTGCTCGTCGAGCGACGGCGGCCACTATTCTGACACCGATTACCCGAGCGCCAGCGCCCGCGACCTCCTGTTCCGCATCGGCGCCTCCCAGGATGACGGTCTTCCCTACTCCTGGGCCGGCCCTGTCGAGAAGCTCGACTACATCTTCCCCGGCGTGGAAGTCGTGCAGCGGAGCTCGAGGCCCGCGCCAGGCGGGCTTGCGAAGTGGAAGCCCGAGACGGGGTCCAGTATCGCGACGGCGCTGGCCGCCGGGTTGGCGGCGCTGGTGATGTACTGCGTCAAGATAGCGGCACTGCACACGCAGAGCAACCCAGGCGAGAAGGCGACCGGAGTGACGGCGCTCAACGTGGAACAGATTAAGATGCATAATAACATGAAGCAGGCATTTGACGGGATTGGAGCGAGTCGCGAGACGCAGCACAAGTTCATTGAAGTCTGGCGCTTGTTTGAGTCGGCTGTGGGAGAGCTGAAATCGGGAGATCACGAGAGTCGGATGGCCGTAATTGCGAACTTGGCAAGGAACTTGGTGAGAAAATCGTGAGCAAATGACGAGGCAGTGTACATAGTGTGATACTAGATAATTAAGCCAGTGGCATACCACAAAACTTAGGATATGATTGCAAATCGTTCAGATCTGGTGGAACTTTATATTCCTGTGTAGGTAGAAACGCCAGACTTGCATGTCATCCTTGTCCTCAGTGACCGTTACTTTAAGATTCTGCATCAAAGCACTAGAGAATCAACAAGATGGGCATACTGAGGCCTTTGTATCAACTTCCACTAAGTACAGAGCGACTCCCTCATGAAGTCAACCAACTTGGGAACAGTCACTGAAGTGTCGTCATACAGGTCCATGTGCTTTTCCCCCTCAATCACCATGAGCTCCTTCGGCTCCTTGGCCCGCTCAATAACGTCCTTGCTGAGGTATCCAGTCATGGCTTCACTCCCTATGATCATCAACAACGGGCGAGGGGAGATCCATTGGATATTGGCGGAGGAATCATGTCCGATCATGAGCTCCACGCTCCTCGCGGGATACTCATTGGTGCAACGAGGATGCTCCCCTCGCTCAATCTTGTAGTATGCTTTGGCTTCGTCCCCATAGGTTTCGAGGATGTTGATGATGGTTGGCTCGGTACCCTTGGCCTCGGCGGTGTGTTCCCTCCCTACCTGATCAAGAGCCTGTTGAATCGATGCTTGATCCATGCTGTCGCGAGTCAAACGACCCCAGCAGCCGTAAGAAATCGTCGCCACGCTCCTCATGCGCAGATCAGTCTGTGCAGCGGATACCACGTAGCCCCCAGACGCGCAGATGCCTACAAGTCCAATCCGTTCGGGATCGACTTGGCCGTCGCAAGTGGAAAGGAACGTCACAGCGCTCTTAAAGTCCTCGACCCGTTGGGACGGATCTTCGAGGTTGCGTGGCTCACCGCCACTTTCGCCCTGGTAGGCGGCATCGAATGCCAGAGTAACGAAGCCGTACTCAGCGAGACGTTGGGCGTAGAGTCCAGATGCCTGCTCTTTGATGCCGTTTCCCGGGTGGCCGATGATGATTGCAGCTCGCTTGATATCTGGTATGACTGAAGAAGGCAGGTAAAGGCTTCCGACCACGTTGATGCCGCGGCTAGGAAACTCGACTCTTCGAGGGGATGACATGGTGAATGTTGACAGAGAATTTGAGTTGTAGATGTCGCATGTTGTTGCGTTAACAGAAGAGCGACCTGAATACTTCTCATGGGAATACGAGTGCCTTTTTGTACTTTGAACAACACCAGTCGAGGCACGACAGGTACGTGGTCTCCTTCCTGTCTTACCCACGATAGCAGGCAACGATCGGTGATAATCTGTTCTCCAAATTCAGTGACAGTGTATCTAGCTTCGTATGTACATACTCGGATTCGCGGAAGCATCGGCGTCGTGCCTTGCCAGCCTCTGGGTTCATGCGGGGTTGTTCGGGGTCCTCAATTTCCCAGACCTCTCAGTTCCCGCCATCAGATCGAAAGCATGGCTCGCTCGGTCTTCTTCATTTCGATCATCGCGGAAACCCTGGCCTCAACTTCCCAACGAATTTTGACAAACACCCCGCCTCGCGAAAGCCTTATCCGCCTTGGAAACGCCAAAAGCATTTTGTGACTGGTATTTTGGTGAACAAAAGATGAAGAAACGAACTCGGAAGTCGCGTGATGTCACACCGAACAGCCTCAACATGCTGCCCCATATACCGAGCAGAGCCTCTTGACACTACCTCCGTTAAAAATGATAGTTGATAGTGTGAATGCTGGGTACGGATCGATAGGGACAGAGGAGTAGTCAGCGGGCAAGTGCATGCAGCCTGACGCTGAAACCCTTCCTCAGCCACCGCCACATGCAGCTGTGCCAGCAGCTATAAGGAAGTCAGCCCCGGCAGCATCACAGCCTTGCCGCTCGCGCCCATTTTTCTCGCTTCGTTCTCTCAGCTATCAGATCGATCCATCTGCGCATGCGCAAGCTGCTCACCATGAACATCCTCGACACGGCAACGCTGGAGCTGAAGAGATTTAACAGTCTTCCAGACCAGCCTTATGCGATACTGTCACACACATGGGGGGAGGAAGAGGTCTCATTTCAGACGATGAAGTGGTACGGGGCGCGGGCCGAAGCGGACCTGGATCGATCAGAGCAACTGATTCATACATTTGCGGACACCAAAACCAAGGCAAGAGAGGCCAGACAGTTGAGCATAGAGAACATGGCGGGTTTCGTCAAGATCCGCGGCGCCTGTCACAAGGCTCGCGGAGAGGGTTTCAAATACGTCTGGATTGATACATGTTGGTGAGTTACCATCAACCACCTTTCTGAAAGCCCAGGCGCCATCAAGGTCGTCATAGGCTGCAAATATCAACTTAAAACTAATCTAAGCTGATTGCTGAAGCATAGATAAAACCAGCAGCACCGAGCTAAACGAGGCCCTGAACTCCATGTTCAAATGGTACGAGAAGGCTGCCGTCTGTTACGCGCTCCTTGACGATATTCCCTCGAGCTCGCGCGTAGGCAGTGCTACCAAAGCGGCAGGGCTCGAACGCCATGGCAGATACACCCCAAGATCACATGCCGACAATGAATGCTCAAGCTTTGATCCCGAAGGGCTATTTCAAACCAGTAAATGGTTCACCCGCGGCTGGACGCTACAAGAACTTATCGCGCCGGAGACGGTCCGGTTCTTCGCCCAGGATTGGACCGAGATTGGCTCCAAGTGTGCGTTGGCAACCTGTCTGGCCAATATTACAGGCATAGACATACACGTTCTCAAAGGTCATCTCCCTCGGCCCCTTAACTTGTCAAGATACTCGGCAGCCGAGCGTCTTTCCTGGGCGGCAACGAGGCAGACGACCAGGATAGAAGACGAAGCCTACTGCTTGCTTGGTTTGTTTGATATCCACATGACACTCCACTACGGCGCGGGACGCAAGGTGTTCATCGAGCTGCAGGAGGCGATACTCAAGAAGACGGAGGATTATTCGTTACTCCTGTGGAGGTTTCCGCGCCTCTTGTCGGCCAGCCTGGAGTCTCGAGGCATGCATCCCAGGGACGAATCAATCGATGCCGGATGGCTCCCGCGCGACCTGCGCATTGGCACCAACGGTGCTGCCCTGGCCGACAGCCCGAAAGAATTCGCGATCCCAAGTCGTTCCATCTGGCAGTATGCAGAACTTGAGCAGACCTTCGGTCCAAAGAACGAGCTGAGTCTGCCTTCCAACGCTCCGCCTCCTCTTTTCACGGGTCGCGGCTTGCAACTAAGCGCCAAGGTTCTACCCATCCCGAGCCGTAATGCTCTGTTATTTCTAAACTTCAAGACTCGCGGCCGATATGCTTGTGCCTTTCTGGACAGTGATCACCCAACAGACGATGCCAGCTCACCGCAAACCTTCACCCGACTAGGCATGTTCTGCCTGTTGACGGAGCGTCAGTTTCTCGCCTCGGCACCAGCGTTCGAGACGAGGACCATATGGCTGAAGCTGGAGTCGCTCGAGGGCATACAGCCGGACAGCGTGCTCGTCGAGACGGTTCTAGCGGATCGTTTCGTGGAACAGCTTTGCAGGAGGCTAGAGCAGTTGCACATGGCCGCGACGCCAATCTGGAGGCCGACTGCCAGCGGCTCGAATTCTATACTTCAGCGTCCACAAGTTCCACACCCGCCTGCACCGATGGTAAGAGGAACCTCCATTACGTGGCCGAGGGATTTCGAGTTCCGACCTCAGCGATCAGTAGGGACTGATCGGTTTAACGATCATGCTGATGGATACCATGGAGGCACTTTGTCAACACATGGATCGCCAAATAAAAAGTCTCTAGGAGGTCTTGAGGCAGAATACGACTCCGGACTGGGTCCAACCCTCATGCTACCAGCCAACGATGGCCCTTCGGTCGCCGAACTGGAGAAACATCGCTGCTCTCCCCAGCCCCAGATGCGCAGCCTGAAGAAATCAAAGCGCAAGCGGTATCTGCAGGCCTACCTGCAGGGCGTTGAGGAAGACCGTCAGAATCACGAAGAGCAGAAGCGAACAGATGACCGCGTGCAGTGGGAGGAACGATGGCGCATTGCTGAGAAGGGAAAGCGCTCATCTGAGAGGGTGTCGTTGCCAACACAAATGGGCCAGGATGTCGCGAGGCGTGAGCGTATGGATTGGGTTCAGGAGCAATTGGGAGGCGTGGGTTCTTGGACCACTGATACCAGATATCAATCTCGCCGAGGTGATATCGAATAAGGGCGAAGCTATATATGGCCACTCGGACTTTAGCATTCCGCGGAGCAAGATTATTTTCTATACCAGGCAGTGGAGCTATCATCATATGGTAATTCTTCTAGTCTTGCGAAGCTTACTTCACTCTGCCTCTTACTCATAACGTCAAAGCTTGATTGCCTTTTTCGAAGAGACATTGAACCGGTGGCCTCCGATTCTACAGGGCTATAGCACGATGGGTAAATCCGCAAGAGATGTCATCAAGCTGTCTCTACGTGAATCTGTAACTCGTGATGTCTTGAGTGGAGCTAATGCGGCGTGTGTAAGAGGGGGAATCGTAGCACACCTTGATGTACGTGTCACAGGAAAGTCACAAGATGATTCAGTTCTATTGAAATTCTATCAGTCTGTATGGAAGAAGTGATTCTCTCGAACAGTTATGCTTTGGCTCCCATGATGTTGCGAGATGCAGATTCTGACACCCCGAGGATGATGGGGTTGGGAATATGAAGCAGTCCGCCACAGGAGGAAGAATGTGTTCCTCGTATCATGACCCGATCAAGTACATCAGTTTATCGCGTACCTCTCGATGTGCGGTGACGAAGCGCATCGCTCTCAGCGTCACATGAGTATTAGTATTCATCAAGACAACCTCCCAACCCTAACCCCGTTCAGCTTATGTAATCCAACCTGCAGCAGGAACAGTGGGGAGTCGCCCAGCTGCAATCATCACAAGCCAAGCCGCAGATCCGGCCACCCGCCATGGTCTGGCGTTGGCGCCAGACGGCTCCCCCGTCAACACCCCTCCAGACGTGGACCTCATCACACCCTCAACCAGCCGGGGCCGCTGCCGGCTGGCGGCTGGCGGCCCCCGCGGGAGAGCAGCGCGCGTTAGGCCAAGTGCAGCTGCCTATCGGCGCTACCTTCGGCGGGCCCCATCTGTCGTTGCTGCTGCTGAGCGATGCACGCTTCTGTATGGTGTGCCTGTCCTGGTCTGAGGGGAGCGAAGGAACTACGGACTAGCTGATGCGCCGGCGCCGGTGTCGCCGGGCGGCCTCTGGTGTCTTAGCCTCGAGCGTGCGAAGAGGGAATTCGCGGCCTCCGCCGCGTTTGGCTTGGGTCGAGGGGTAGGACTACAAGTCAGGGAAAAAGAGTTTGGACGGGACGGGGTGGTTAGCATGCGTGGATTTCTTCATGATCCCACTGAAATCGTGTGGTTTCTGGTGGCGTGTCCTCGCCCACGCTGGCTTTCTCGCTGGCTTTGCTGGCGGCGGCTGGAGCGAGTCGTGTTTTGCTCAGGCTGAGTGTCAGCTTCGGACACGTCGGAGACGGCGCGATTCGATCAATGAGAGCAGAGGTTATTGCGGCACGGCTGGACTCGAGATTGAATGTGACTGGAGCGAAGGCACGGAATGGAGGGGTCCAGGCAGAGGGCGAGGCCAGCCGGGCCAGTCTTGACCGCCAGGACGCGAGCAGCTGAGGACCAAAGCTGCAGCCAGATGCTACAGCCACCAGCAATTGGTCGATGCATCGGGGACGTACACCAGGTGGTGTGGGTGGTCGTGTGGATGGGATGGCGGGGTAAAGAGACAGACTGGAATGTAGATGGCTGTCGGTGACGGGACCCTGGGCCGCTTGCTGTTTCCGGTAGGTCAACGGCGACGGCGTGAGGCTTTTCGACGCATTTCTGGTGACAACACTGACTAGCAGGTCCTCGACTTTGGACGATAACCAAGATGTCGGATCGCAGATTGAGAGGGCCATCGCTGTTTATGACGCGAAGAGTGGGTTTGGGCAAGATCCAGGTTCCAAGATTTCGTGCCGGGTGCCGGGGGGTGTCACGGCTGCGTACGAGTATGCGTCGGTCGTTTCTGAGCTGTTGCCAGGCTGTCAGTCATCCTTCATCATCAATCCCCGACTTTCAATCAAACAATCCCTCCGTCGGGTCAGATCAGTGGCCGCCTGGTCTTGGCTGGGCGACCTATTCCTGGGGCCTCCCCCCTCCAATCCCCACCTCTTGTCAACAAATACTTCCGCTGGTGCCAGCCGGATAGGGTGAGCAAGAGGCACACGGCAGCCGTGTGGCTGAGGGGGATCCGCGATAGTGCAGACGCACTGCAGAACGCCAGAGACATGGCTATCCTCCGTGGTGGTACCCTCTGCTCTGCGTTGGATGCGCGTCGCGAGGGCGGTGTGCTGCGGGATTGCATGGCGCAGAGTGCTCGACATGGTCCATTCCTGTGGGAAGAGAGACATGCATGGCCCTCCCGCAAGCAGAGTCGATAGGAAGAAGCACGCATGGAAACACAGACATGCGCCACGATGCTGAGGAATCCCTGGCGCCCGGGTGACTTGTTGCGCGTCGGAGATGGGGCGTTCGACGGACACACTCCGAGTGAAGGGGCAGCCGGCAGAGCTGAGAGAGGCAAACCAAGGGGGCAGTGAAGGGGGGCAAAAGGCGCAAATGGCGAGGCCATTCGCACTATGAACGCTTGGCCCTGGCTTGTCGCACCGCGCCGAGGCCGCGCAGTTGGTGGCATGACACGACGACTCGCCGCTTTTTGGATTGGATAGATGGCTCGGTGGTCTCGGGAAGCGAAAGATGGGTACCACGCAAAGAGTGGGAAGTGTGTTTCCCAACGGCGATCGCTCATCAATCCGGGGTTCGCTTGGTGGCCCTGGCGGCGGGCGCCCTGTTTGACGGTTGACATCACCCCAGCGGGGGCCTAGGTGATCAGGAGTGGCTCCTCCAGGATGATGATGATGGGTATGATGATGACGACGATGGTGCGGTGCCTCGGTTGTGTGGTTCTCGAATTGGGGAGGCCGTCTCGAATCTCATTGCCGTGATCGAAATTGGCATCATGGTGGTGCACGACGATGCTGCATCGCTTGTGAAACCTCTTCGCCCCCCAGGAGCAGAGCAGAGGAAGAGGCCTCTCGAATAGAGGAAATGATGGCCCAGACGAAAGCGAAATGGCGGCGGGCTGTCATTCCACTGAGACCCTCGCCTTTCCCATGCTGGGACCCTCGGCGATCTCCCCAGCAAATCTCCCCCACGTGCCACCGCTCCACCACCGGAAGCACTGATCTGCTCCTGCCTTCTGCCTCTGGCTGCTTTCCTCGTAGGTGGGTCCTTCTGCCCTCAGCAGGTGCCAAGCAGACGGATCCTCGGCGTCTGAGGTTGGCACCTTAGGTAGGTACCTCTGGTTCGCTCTTGCCTGCTGTCAGCGCCTGTGAGAGAAGAGGAGCAGGAGTAACGGACGCTGCGTGCAGCGATGGCAGCACCTACACCAGCGAAGAAAGGAAAGTCCAGCGGAGAAGGTCCCGCAGCACCGCCGCGCCCGCACTACCCGACATTGCGGTAGGTGGGTGTCCTCGTACCCTCCATCTCGTTTTGGTGGCCCGCGCCCCCCCCCCCCTCTCCCCCAGTACATCCGATTGTTGCTGTTCGGTCTGTCCTGCCTGTTCTGGCTTTGGTGTCCATTCATCCATCTCTCTTCCCGTTCTACCTCCTCCTCCTCCTCTCCCCCTCTGATCTCCTGCAACTACCAGGTCTTTGACCAGAGATCAGGCAATCCTATCTTGATCTACAACCTCAACAGAAACAACGAGCCTCTGCACCTAGAGTCGTTTCGGACCAAACACCCCCGACTGGGAGATCGACCCCAGATTCCCCCCATCTTGGATCTGACGAGCAACCCCATCAACGCCAAACACCAAACATTCGTCCCGAACTCAAACTCGAAACGCAAGACACCACGTACCTGATCTCTTTCTCTGGCTCGACCACCGCCAATGTATTCGAAAGGCCAGACGCCTGTGTCGTGCGCCAAATCATAGGACCCCTCTCACAACTCCATCTACCTGGATATCACCAGTCCAGCACCAGCAATCCACCAGGACAGCCAGGCGACCAGAGCCACGTACCCTACAGAAACACACGCAAGATGAAGGAAATGGCCATGGCCGAGTCGTACGCCGACTTGGCTGGCACCGCCCCCGCCAAGCTGACCAAGTCGCGCAACAAGGCCGTCGTCAAGCCCATCCTCAAGAAGATGGGTCCTCAATCCGCCAAGAGCTCTCTCGACATTGACCGCGCCTGGGAAGAGCAGATTCACTACGGCAGCCACGGCTGGGGCGGAGGCCTGGGTGTGAGCTCAGGTGCAAGTGCGGGCATGGGGCGGGATCGCGACGTCAGCTTCACCATGTCGACAACGGAACTCGATAACGGCGGGCACACCAGCAGCCATACGAACAGCCGGTCCAAATACTCGCACGCCCGGTCCACGAGCGGCGCCTCCCACGCCAGCATCGCCACGAGCAGCGGCAGCGGGCCTGGAGGCTATCGCACCGGCAGCTTCGTCCACCCCTTCCAGCAGACGCCGCGGACGTCAACCCCGCCTCTCTCGTACGCCAATTCGCTCGCCAGCCTCGACCAACAGGCGCAGCAGGGCAACAGCACCTCGCGCGACTACTCGCCAACCATCACCGAGGATGAGGACCTAGACTTCGACTCCAGTTACAATTACCACCATCGTACCAACAGCCTCCAGCCTCACTCGCGATCTCTCTCCCAGAGCAACCTGAACAACATCTCTACCAGCAACACCCACACCAACGGCAACATGAGCAGCAGTAGCCCACGACGCCCCTCGCTCGCCAGCCAGCGCACCTCCTCTCTCTCCGACGTCAACCAGAACCCCCTTCGTATCAACACGTCCAACCGATCGACCTCCATTTCGGGCGGCTCCCGTCTCGCGAACGTATCAAGCACCTCGGATGTCAACCTCTCCGAGTCCTATGATTCTCCCGGCTCTCTATCGCTGGCCACCTCGCCTCCCTCCGCCACTGCCCCCGTACTCTCCCCGCTCTCCGCTGCAGCCACATCCCCGATCTCGCTTTCGACCTCCGCGTCGGCCTCGGCAATGGGCCTGCGAACATCCCTCGAGGGCTTCCGGCTGCGCTCCCGCTCCGAGCTCGGATCCGATTACCACCAGGAGCGCATTCGCATCGAGCGCCAGAAGTGGCAAGACAAGGAGCGCGCCAAACAGCAGAAGCGCGACGACAAGGAGCACAAGCGCCGCGCCCGCGCTGACCACCAACGCACCACCTCGGATTCTCGTGACCTACAGGCCGAGGCTGCCGCCGAGGCTCTGATTAAGGCTCGGGCGGCTGCCCTCGACGTCGGGCTCGATGACCACACCTTCATCCGCAGCGACACGGGGGTTGAGACGAAGCATGTCGACGTCGAGTCCCAGGAGCCCAAACGTCGGGCACGGTCCTCAGAGGAGCGCCGGCGGGCGAAGAAGCAAGCAGCCGCCGCAAAGGGCGCCAGTCTCTCGCCCGTCAGGAGTCAACCCGCCATGTCGGAGAAGAGCGTGCCGACGTTCGCGAGCCGCGGGTACGCGAGCGTCGACCAGGGGCGCGAGCCGACAGCACAAGGCGTCGCCTTTGGGACGCCGCAGCGGGGACGCAACGCGAAGCGCAAGACGCAAAGCGCGTGGACGACGTTCACTCTGTGGTTCAAGTCGCTGCTGCTCAAATCTAAGAGGCAGTAACAGAGCGCCAACTCGTACGGCATCGAACAACAGCAGTCATGTCCTTCATCTGGGATAACAGGACCCCACCATCGTACATCTGGGAAAACAAACAACACTATCAGCTCACCAACACCCAAAAAGTCTTTCTTCTCCGGCATAGAGAAAAGCAGAACAACAACCATACACGACCATGCCTTTCGCTTCACCATTATACCCCTTTTCACAACGGCAGCATCACCCCTCCCAGCGAAGCAGCAAGGATCTCTAGCGTGGAAGCTGAGGATGCTGCCGACTTTTCACTCGATCTCAGGATTTTCTGATCATTCTACATTTCTGCAAGGCGTCTTGGTTTGGGCTTGGGCTCGGAACACGGAGCCCGTGGTCTCCCGGCATTGACCCCCCCTGGAGAAGGCAATTTGGCCTGCCTGGGAGTGCGGTGCGGGGGACTGGGCTGGTGGAAACTGGAAACATTTGGCCCTTACGGAAGGGCCTGGAGTTGGCGGAAATCTTGTGTGTTTTTCAGCGTTGGCTTTTGAGGATGATAGCTCCTCTTGCGGCAATGAAGTTGTTTGCCCTCGTTTCTGGACCCTGCAATACGTGACGTGACGTCTTGATCTAAGATGGAGCCCGATGAAAGTATAGAAGTCTCGACAGAATAATGTATGGGTGGCCCATCGTCGGCCGATGGCAGATGGACCAAAAAGACAAAAACATACAACACCAGGTATTCGCTGGTGGTCACCCACCCAACTACTAGTCCGGCCCTTACTGGTTTATCTAGGGGAGAGCGGACGGGATCCCGAGTTCTCCAGTAGGTATGGTCGTATGTGCTTGAGAAGGCGTTGTTTGTTATTGATATTGGTTCGGGGCGTGGGTGGGAGTGGTGTTGTTGACAAAGGGGGGCCATGCTGACGGTACGGAGTTGGCAGACCAGAGCACCAACGCACGTGGTATGCGACCGAGAAAGACCACGGGAAGTAGGTTCATAATGAAAATGGCTGAAAAGAGTGCTCGTGTCTAGTTTACATCTGCCTACCTATGGTACAACATGGGGTCGCTGGACTTGCTTTCCTCAGCGCCCGTCTATCTCTCTAGTCTTACAGACATGTACAACTTTTAATCTCTCTGTTCATTCGTGAAGCTTCGGCGAGTAAGCTCTGCCCGTCTTTTCGCAGCGCATTACGCCTCGCCGCCGACGGCCTCCTCGCACCGCCCGCAGAGGGTCTCCTCCGCCGGGGCCACGTACCGCCAGCAGCGCGGGCACTTGCACCCCCGGGGTGGCAGCACGGTCACGGCGCCGACGTCACCGGCGATCTCAAACTCGTTGACGAAGGCGCCGTCGGCGGGCGCGGGGCCGTCGCCGACGCGCACCTCGACGGACGACACGACGAACAGGGCATCGAGTTCGGAGGCGTACCGCGCCAGGGTGGCGGCCACGCGGGCGCTGGGCGTCGACACGACGACGGCGGACTGCAGGGACGAGCCGAGGGTCTTGGCGAGGCGGGCGCGCTCCAGGGCGGCCTTGACGGCCGCGTAAACGGACATGAGGGTGGGAAGGTCGGCGCGGAGGGTGGCCGGGTCGTGTGTCAGGCGACTCGGCGGGAAAAGGGGCGTGGAGGCGAGGGCGTGGAGGGGGTGGGCGAGGGAGCTTCAGACAGTTAGCGGAAACATTCCTCCGATGATGACGGCAGGAAAGGGGACAGGGGACGGGCACTCACGTGTCTTGCTGCATCCACTCGGGCCGGTGCGCCCACGCCTCCTCCACGAGGAGGGGCGTCATGGGGGCGAGCATGCGCAGGAACCCGTGGAAGACGGGTTCGATGACGCCGCCGCCGTCGCCGCAGTACAGCCTGTCCTTGGACGCCTCGAGATAGAAGGCCGACAGGTCGTTGGCGACCCAGCGGTTGATGGCGGCGAAGGCGCGGTAGAACTCGTGCGCAGCGAAGGCGGCCCGGACGTCGGCCGTCACGTCCTCGAGCTGGATGAGCGCGATGTTGTCGGCGGCCGTCAGGGGCGCGGTGCGGGCGGCGGGGTGCATGGAGCCGAGGAGCATGCGGAGGATGGTGCGGTAGCGGATGAGGACGGTGTGGATAGACTTGAGGACCGTGTCGCTGATGGCCACGTCCTTGGTGAACTCGGACGAAGCGGTCCAGAGGCGGAGGGCGTCGGGGCCGAGGGCATCGTAGGTGGGACCCTTGGCGGCCTTCTTGGCCTCGCCGCGGAGCTTGACAGGCGGCAGGAGCGTGCCGTCCATGACCTGGGCGGGCGAGATGATGTTCCCCAGGGACTTGGACATCTTCTTGCCCTTGGCGTCGAGGGTGAAGCCGTGGGTGATGAGCGTCTTGAAGGGCGAGCGCGGGGGGGAGGACGCTGAGGAGGCCCGCTGAGCGGCGACGTGTGTGAGAAGGCTCGACTGGAACCAGCCGCGGTGCTGGTCGGAGCCCTCGAGGTAGACGTCGGCCTGTCCCTCGCTCTGCGTCCAGCTGCTGCCGCTGTCGAACCAGACGTCCATGGTGTCGGTGCCGCGGCGATAGGCGCCCTTGGGCAGCGAGGGCGCGATCCAGGCCTGCTCTCCCGGAGCGTCGGCGAACCAGGCATCAATGCCGCGCTCGCGAATCACCGAGATGATGTGGTCGACCGATTCGTCCGTCACAACGGCGTTGCCCTCGGGGTCGTAGAGGGCGGGGATGGGGACGCCCCAGGTCCGCTGGCGGGAGATGCACCACTCGCTGCGGCCGACGACGAAGCTCTCGAGCCTCTTGCGGCCGGACTCCGGGACGAACTTGACGTCTCGGAGGGCAGCGAGGGCGCTGTCCTTGATGCTGTCGACGTCGGCAAACCACTGCTGGGTGGCGCGGATGACGACGGGCTGCTTGGTGCGCCAGTCGTAGGGGTACTTGTGCTTGTACTTCTCGACGTGCAGCACGTCGGCGTGCTCCTCGAGCAGCTTCAGCACGGCCTTGCTGCCGCCCTTAAGGATGTCGGAGGCCTCGGTCAGGCGCTCAGGGGCGTCGGGGAAGGCGTCCCTGGTGAAATGGCCCTCATCGTCGATGGGCGCGGCGGCGTCGATGCCCATGGCGGAGCAGACGTTGTAGTCGTCGAAGCCGTGGCCGGGGGCGCAGTGGACAAGGCCGGAGCCCGAGTCGGCGGACACGAAGTCGGCGTGGATGACAGGCTGGAGGGCGGCGGACTTGCCGCGCAGCCTGTTGGCGTACTGCAGCTGCTTCAGGGCGGCGCCCTTGGTGGACCAGAGGATCTCGCGGCGGGCGTCGGGGAAGAGGGTGTCGAGGATCTCGCTGCGGGCGTTGGCAACGATGTAGGCGTCGCCGTTGACGGCGACGATGTCGTAGTCGAGGTCATCATGGACGGCGATAACCCTGTTGGCGGGGAGGGTCCAGGGGGTGGTGGTCCAGATGACGGCGTAGAGGTTGCCGCCGTCGAAGCCGCGGGCCTCCCTGATTTCGTCCATGAGCGAGCCGGGGGCGAGGACGGGGAAGCGGACGTAGGCGGCGGTCGAGACGTGGTTCTCGTTGTACTCGAGCTCGGCCTCGGCCAGGGCGGTCCTCGAGGAGGGGGACCAGTAGACGGGCTTGTGCTTGCGGTAGATGAGGCCGTCGCGGACCATCTGCTGGAACAGGCGCAACTGCCTGATCTCGTACTCGGGGTCCATGGTGGTCCAGCGGGCGTCCCAGTCGGCCATGACGGCGAAGGAGCGGAAGCCGTCCATCTGGTCGAGGACGGTCTTGGCGGCGAGGGCGCGGGCGGAGGTGCGGATCTCGACGGCGGTCATGCCCTTGGCCTGGGAGGTGCCGAGGGCCTTGAGCTCGATGGGCAGGCCGTGGCAGTCCCAGCCGGGACGGTACTCGACGCGACGGCCCTCCTGGACCTGGACGCGCAGGATCATGTCCTTGAGTACCTTGTTCAGGCCGTGGCCGACATGGAGGCCGCCGTTGGCATAGGGGGGGCCGTCATGAAAGAGGAAGGTGTCGCCGGTCCGGTTGGCGGCCTGCCACTTGTAGAGGTCGTCGGTACATCGTCGCAAGTATTCGGCTCGGAACTGGGGTAGCGGTCTAGGTCTGGTGATGGGTCAGGTCAGCGAATGCGCCGGGGTGTCGCAGGGGAAGGTAGGAGGTGGAACAATGGAGCAGTGCAACAGAGGGGCGACTCACGGCAAGGTGGACTTGGGTAACCTCAGGGTCGACGTCCATGACTTTGACATGATCTCCTCTGGCGCATAGCTGCCGGGTGGTGTGCGACGGGGTGCTTCGTGGGGGGGTGATGTAGGCGTTTGACCTAAGGTGGTCGTCGGGGAAGCTGTCGAGGTCGGCCACTGCCAAATTTTGAGTGGGGCCATCGCAGCTCCGGCGCGTGGGCTGCGCGTTGGGGTGGTGGCTGGGGCAGGCCACCAGCCTCAACGACCAGCCACAGTCCCCGGTGGTTGACTACCTGCCTGCCCACGTTCACCTTGAGAACGACTGTGGGAAGAATGTACGGCAATATCCATCCGCATCTCTCTCTCAGTTTAGTACTGTTTTGGAGCTCTTAGTTATCAATGTTTAATCTTCACGATTTACGATTCAAGAGGCAAGAGCAAGAGCATAGAGAGACTTTCAATTTGATAGGCACTATAAGTAAGCACCTCTGTCCTCTCTGTGACACAATTCCCTTCGATCCCTTAATCTCGAATCTGCACTAATCTGCAATCTCACCTGCTGAGTATCCAATCTCATTGCGATCTACTTCCTTCGAGAGTTGAAGGGCTCGTTCTCCTTCTTGCCCCAGGAAGGCGTCCTAGTCGAGGAGCACCCGGCCGCAGACGGGCGACCGGACGATCCTTGGACGCCAGGAGGGCTGCCGGAAGGACCGCAGGACGGAGCTCCAGACGAGGGGCCTCGGCAGTGAGACGGGCGAACGGACGATCCTTGGACGTCGGGAGAACCCCCGGAAGGACCGCGGCAGACCGGACCCCCACGACCCTGAGGCTGGGAAGGCTGCTGCTTCCGGGCGCGAAGGTTACGCTCGAAGCCCACAAATTTGATTGAAGGATGACCGTGAAGGCTGTACCACATGTCCATCGTGACTTTGAAGAGTACAATGTCGGACGTTGACTGGCTGGCGCCAGACGAGATTCGAGTAGCCACCATGCCAGTCCTGACGGTCTCTGAGAGACAGCATCGGGGCCAGATAGATGGGCATCCTGTTGGCCTTGTAGCACTTGATTTGGTAAGGCATGGTATTGAGCACTGGCTGGCCGTGTTCGTCAACGATTGCCTGCATGGCCAGCTCGGCGTAGAGCTAGGGGGTGGTCAGGACGGTCTTGGTGGCCACAACGTGCTCCAGCTGCTGGATGAGAATGTTGGTGAAGCAGATGGATCCGTCATAGGCGGGCTTGTCGGGGGCAGAGGCTGCGATGAGCTCCTTGCCCTCGGCCGGGACAGGCCCAGAGGCAGCGCAGCAGTCGAGGAGGACGAGGACATCAGGATTGATAGACTCGAGATGTTCCTCGTAGATCATGTTGAAGTTGGCGTGCGAACGAGGCAGCCCGTCAATGTCCGTGTGATACAGAAGCAGCCAACGGGCCTGATTTTCGTTGGCAGAAGCCTGCATCGGAGAACGACATTGTTCACTTTGTAGTTGTACGACTTGACAAAGATGTCGCTAAGGCGGCCGATCCTGTTGCCGAGATGGAGACCTTGGTCCATGGATCCATAGGCTTCCCAGCAGAAGAGAAGCACATGAACCTTGCTGTAGTAACGAGGTGTCATTCCTGACCTGAAGTGGCTCTTGAACGCCGCCTCGACGGTTGCCTGGAACTCCGTCACTGTCATGCGGCTGGGTCTCCAGGTGCAATCATCTGCAAGCTGCAGATCATGAGAATCGGATGGCATTGTGATCTCACAGAAGGTCTATGCCAACAAAGAAATTGATGGAAGGGGCCAAGTAGCCGGGGTGAAACTGTCAGGGAAGGTTGGAATGGAATTGTCATTGAAGGCGGAGTTGGAAAAGGGAGGGGGAGGCAAGCGTGGGTTTTATAAAAACTACATGCATGCTGTCTGTCTCCGAAATCCCAACTCGTCGCTGGTGATTCACACAGAATGATGATTGTGAAGCTGCAAAAGCTGATAGAGCATATATGGCCGGACCTCTCTAAGAAGGAACTTTCATAGTATTGGGGATACGACCCGGCTTGATCAGCTGGGCTCTGAATCAGATTTTGAATAAATCTAAAGTCTATCTCGACGGACACATTGGAAATGGTGTTTTTCAGTGATCTAGCGAGCAAGGAGTCCTCCTAAATATATGACTGAACACCGCCAGCAGGCAGCGCATCGACGAAGCATGTGAGTTGCGTGCATACAGGGGGAGACATGAGAATGGGAGACGATCCTCAGCGCCAGCAACGTCCTCCCCCCTTTTTTTGTTCTCAATTTGCAAGATAGTAATAAAAAAACACAATAACAATTGCAATTAAAAATATCGAAGACGTCATCCGTTCGAGCAGGTCTGTTGGATCCGAGCAAGTGAGATAGATATGCCGTGACCCCCAGTGTCATTGATGCAGGATGCAGCCGCGCACAGACGCCGAGCTCCAGGCAGCTGCAGCTCCCGCGAGCTCCAGCGAGGAAGCTGCAGCTTCAGTGGGGCCCAGTACCGTCATCGTCATCCTCAACACCACATCCAGCCTTCACACAACACCATCAACCAGCCATTGCAGCACCAACACGACAGCACCCATGGCGCCCATCCGCCGCTACCTCCGCATCACCAAGTACTCGGTGCTCGAGTGCCGCATCTACCTCGACAACCCGGCCCTCGCGGCGTCCTGGCTCCTGCACCCGCGCGACCCCGTGCTCCCGCGCGTCATCGACGCCGTGCGGCCCCTCGTGCTGCCCAAGCTGCGCGAGGAGAAGGAGCGCGAGCGCGCCCGCAAGAAGGCCGCCAAGCGCCGCCAGATCAAGGACGTCGTCGCCGGCGACGACTTTGAGGTCTCCGTCTTCCTCACCGACACGCCCACGCGCCACTCCCTGCTCGCCAAGCACAAGCGCTTCCGCGACGACCACGCGCCCCCGCCCCTCGCCTCGTCCAACGCCGCCGGGCTCGTCGCCGAGACCAGCGCCGCGCCCCTCGACGTCGACCTGCCCCGCCAGGAGCCCGTCGTCATCCGCGAGGAGTCGGACGACGAGGACGCCGTCGCCGCCCTGGCCGCCATTCCCGCCGCAGACGAGGCGCCGCCCGCCACGAGGACGGCCAAGCGGAGGAGGCGCGCGGCGTCCCACACCGGCGTCCCCGACGACGACGAGTTTGCGTCCACCTCCGACGAGAACGAGAACGAGGACGAGGACGAAGAAGACGAGGACGGCCTCTTCGTGGACGACGCCCCCCCACCGTCCAAGCGCCGGAGGACACAGGGAGCCGCCGACGCGCTGGCCGGGGAGGCCGAGGCTGGGGACGACGACGACAAGAAGAAGATGGCCATGGACGTGTCGTTCGAGGGCTTCGCCATCTACGGGCGCGTGCTCTGCCTCGTCGTCAAGAGGAAGGAGACCCCCGCAAGGGCCGCCGCGCGGACGGCCGCCGGGGCTCGTGCTGGTGCTGCTGCTGGTGCTGCTGTGACGGCGGCAGGGGCTGCGCCCGGGGGTCAGGCCACGATGGAGAACTGGATCAGCTCGACGCAGATGCCCAACCCGGGGGCCGAGACGGAGGGCGACGAGTGAGGCGTGGAACGGTCATGATCACGATGGAACGCACAGAAACGGATGTACAGGCGCGGCTAGCCTGGATGCGAGCAGGCGCACACACGCACGACTCAGGCTCGCCAGCGGGCTCAGCAGGGTTACTTCGTGCCTTTTCTCTCTATTTTACTCTGCCTCGGCAGCAGCGGGATCCCCCCGGGCAGTGCTGCATGGGCGCACTTGGACGCGGACAGACCTACCTGCCTACCCAGCCGCCCTCGTCCGATGCCCGCGGCGCCGAATCGGCCCCGACTGACTCCTGGCGGGTTTCGAGCAGGAAAGTTTGTCTGCCTCGCAGGGGCCACCATTTGCGCCGGGGGTGCCGGAGGGCGAGAGTGAGAAGGAGAAAAAAAAAACAAGCTATGGCGCTTCTGCAGGGACCGCCTCAACTGCCGAAGCGGTTGAACGGGGGCTTGAGGAAGTGGCCAGCATCACGACTCGACTGGGCTTGACTCGACGCGACTCGACTCGACGGCGACAGCACAGGCGCGGAGGTGATCTCCTCGTCGCTTTCGCTTAGGGTTCGACTTCGGCTTCGCGATCCGATGCTCTCAGACCCCCCCCCCCCCTCTATTACCATCGAGGCGGCTTCGTCCGAAGATTCGGCCTTCGGGCTGGGCGCTGCGCCGAGGCGCGGGGGAATGAGCGTTGGGTACCTGGGCTACCTCGGGGGTGTTGAGAACGCGGCGGACGGAGGGCGCGCGGCGCCCGCGGGGCTGGGCCCGTGCTGGCGGGTAGGCGCAGAGGTAGAGGCGAGGCACAAGTAGAGGCAGACAGGTAGCGGCTAATTGTGTTGAAGCCGGTCGTTCGACGTCAGATGAAGCGAGTCCCCCCCTCCACCTCGTCTGTCACGGAGCTGGATGATGTCAGCGGGGGGGTCATGGCGGACCGGCCGATCTCGCATCACATGTGCCGATCGGGAAACGCCAGCAGCAGCAGTAGCAGAAAAAATCAAGAAGAAAAATTTCAGCTCCTGTATCGTGCGGAGCGAAAGATCCATCGTCGGAGGGGGCGTGAGAATGGGACGAGACGTAGGCGACGGTGAAGGGCCGTGAGCGCTAATGGTGGGGGAGGTGATGGTGATGGTGATGTCTGTCACCCTACAGGGCCAGTGTCGATCGCGGATGCGATGGGAATGTGTAAAGTGGGATTGTCGGCGCCATCACGGGACGTGAAACACCGCTCGGCGGCCTTCCAGCTTTCGCCGCCTCTGGGTGATGCCCCTGGCGATGCTCCTGGCGATGCCCCTAATGATGCCAAATCATTCCGCCGTAGGCATTGCCCGTGCCCTCAGGCAGGTTCTGGTTTGACCCCCCCCACCCCGCGATGCCCAGATGCCCAGAACCGCAGGAGGACAGACGTGCTCGCAGCCAAGCTGCTCAGCGGGTTAATCCCACGATGGCCCCCGCACAGCCAAACACACCACGGACGGAAACAGAAAACCTTCTGGCAGCACGTCCCCGTCCGAGAACCCCGCGGCGCCCGCTTGGCGCGACAGTCCGGCGGCGCGGCACAGCTCCTCACCGTAACCTTGCCGTGCGTGAGTGTTGTTTTGGGATGTGCTGTGCTGTGCTGTGCTTCTGTTTTGTTGCTACATGCCGCAGGTGCATGTACAGCTACTCTGCCGGCTGGGGCGGGGGGCTCAATCCTTGGTGTCCTGCCATCTGGGACGACTGGGCGGCGGGGATACCATGACCGCCGACTGACCTAAAGCCGACCCGGTCAACAAAGACAAGCCGGTGATTCCCAGCCCAGGCCCCAGTCCTCACTCTGTAGGCCCCCAGGCGGGGCGGCGCATGTTAGGCATCATCGTCGTCATCCGTCCCATCCCCTTCCACCAGTCACAACCCGAGAGTGACCTGTTTGCCGCCCGCTCACCGCACAATCCGAACCACCCCCAAACCCAGCCCAATGGGGATCATGACATGTGCCAAAACCACCCGGCGGGCAGGACACACTCATACCCCGCCCGCTGGCTCTCACTGCGCAGGTGATCTCCCCACCCTTGCGCTCCTCGCTGCGCTGCTGCACCCAGTGGCATGGCTCGCAGGGGTCCCGTCGCACCGCTGCAGCGTCGCAGCGTCGCAGCGTGGCACGCAGCACTGGGTCGGCTCAGGGCCATGCGGGAAAGAGTCATCGAGACGGTGAGCCAGAGCAGCGAGAGGTGAGGGGGTTCCGGCCGGTGGAGGGGCAGGGGTTGGTTGCCAGAATGGCGGTCTCGTGAAGAGGTCGGCGGGAGGCACGGGTTGACGGGGGGGTGAGGAAACGGCAACAGATCGCCAGGCTTCGGCCAGGGTTGAGCCGCTCAGCAAACCACAGCCTGGCCTTGGTAGCCGGTGATTGTTGCATCCCCATCCCATCTTCTCCGTCTGGCTGCCCGGCGAGATACTTCGGGGTCATGTACCTCGATCGCGACGTGTACTTCCGACCCAAGTTGCCCTCCTCCCCCTCCCCCCCCTTTTCTCTGGACGGCATGGCATGGACGGCATGGCATGATGCCATTTGCCCTCAACGACCGCCCGCCCGGCAGGCACGCAGCCAGACCCAGGCAGCCACACGGACGGACAGCCCTGGCCACGCCTGACAGCCCGGACGGGCGACCGTGAAGACGACGTCTACACACCACCTCCGGCGATTCCCTTGCCCACCCGAGACATGGCGCCGACAATCACGATAACGACGCATGCTCTGCGTGGCGAGACCAGTTGCCCTGGCCAACAGGCGGGCGACCTCCTTTCCGTCCGCGCACGCAAGATAACGCCAGCCGCACCAAATGAACCTGAACTGATTTGAACACAACCGAACGGGGGCTCAGCCGTCATGTCGTGTCGTGTCGTGTCGTGTCGTATCAATCGGCAGCCACGGCCTCGCTCGGGGCCTCTGCAGATGGATGATGACCGGGCTTATTACGCAGGACACCCAAGCCTCAAACGCGCAAACATGCTTGACCGCCCAAACACCACTTCCCCCCCCTGTCCAGTCCCGTGTAATATACTCGTACACGTACATATCAAGCGAACGGCACAATAAGGCCGCCTGTCGCTCAGCCACCTGGCTCGCGTCCTTCAAACATGACCCCCCCCCCCCCCTGGCCGAACACCCTAGGGCCGCGTGACCCAGCCGTGCCGTCCCAATCCGGCCGGTTGCGGTGACGCGACCACGGTAGGATTGGCAGCCCGCCAGCGTTGCGAGGCGCCCTCGAGCCCGCCAGCCTCGTGTTGTCGGAGGGCGCTCGGCGGTGGACTACGGCCAGGAATAGCAGTCTCGGAGCATTATTCGTTCGCTCAACCGGGCGGTCGCTGACGGCGCGGCCGGGGATGATGATCCGGCGTAGGTCGAACTCAATATCGCGCTTGGATGGTTGAACGCAAGGCGGCGCTGAGCTTCCACTGCAACAGCAGAACAAAGGCATTGTTTGTCAGCCAGAAGTGATCCCCCCCCCCGCCAAGATGAAACGTGGGCCGAGAGAGCTCTCGTCAGCGAGCGATCAACAGACACACCACCTCAATCGACCACCTTTCCCGTGTGGTGGTGGTGGGGGCGGACCAGGACAGACAGCACACATGGCCATATCGACGTCCTGATGCAGTCCTGATGCGATGCAACCCCCCTCCTCCCCCACCGAAAAAACGACACATCACCAAGACGACAATGACTTACCACGCCGCCCTACATGGCACGCCACCAGTGCCCGCCGCATTGCCGACCCTCCAGCTGACGGCCCCGTGATGCCCCGACCGACCGGATTCCAAACCTGGCCGGGCAGGCGGCTGTCCGACAAAGAAGACTGCGTGTCACGATGATGCGATCGTGCCGCATCGCGACCTGCGAACCGCCGAAAGTGACAGTCCACTACCTTGGCAGCGCTGCCCAGCTGAGGGCCCCCCGATGCATGTCGCAATCTCGAGGCCTCGGCGCCCTCTTCGCGTAGTGTAATAACGGCCGGTCTATTGGCGCTCAGCGTCGATGTATTGGACAGACCCAGTCTATGTTACCTCGCAGCTGAAGATGCGGACAAGGTTGGCTTTCCAAAAGCAAGACACCGTCTCTGTCGAACCATTAGCAAATATGACAAGAAGCAAGTTCCCCCAACGATCAGTCGAAAACACACCCAACCCCAGCCTGCCCAGCACGCACGCCCCTTGGCACCCTGGCCAGCCCCAACCCCCGATCGTCAGGGGTGATCCTCGCGCCATTCAACTCCGCCCCTGTTTCCACGTGGGAAATCCAACACAGAGAACGGACAGGGGGCAGACCCTCCCAATAAAGTGGAGACTTTCGTTTTCACCGGCCGGGGGGCGCTGGGACCATTGAACCAAATCGTCCCAAACGGCCAGCGCCAGCGGTCGTCCGCTCTTCAGCTGGGCACGCACACCGTCACTCGCACCATGTTTCAGACACAGGTCGTCCTCCTCATTGGTCATGTAACGAAGACGGAGGGCCCGAGGGCGCGGTGATGGTGGCGGTATGGCTTGCACGGGCGAGCGTACAACGTGGTCTTGGCTTTCGTCTTTCTCTGCTGGCCCGCGACAGTGGTCCACGACGGTTCGGAGGACGGCTGGGCGGCGCACGGGTTGACGAGGTCTGGACCGGTCGGCCGAAGGCTATCTTGGGCACCAGAGGCCTTGACTCGAATGCAGAGGCTGTCATGCGGAATTGACAGCGGAAAGACCAGAGCAGGCCACCTTTTCAGAGGAGAGCGAGGGCCGGATCTGGCGATGGTTTCGGTCTTCATTGACCAAAAGGGATTGTTTCAACGGCTGTACTGTCAGAGACCCATAAGTTGATGGGTCAAGGCCAAATGGTATACGAGGCAAATCGGACGTGGATCGATCCATCGTCGGCCGTGGCGTCGCCATCAGTCATGAACCCGCCGAGAGCCCAAGCGTCCGTCATGAAAACCCTCGCCAAGCCATGGCTGCAATGTCGTACGTTGTGGTGCGATGGCGTCCAAAAGCATCCCGTCTTTCTTTGTCGTGCTGCCGCCCTCACGTTGTACTGGGATCTGTTGGCGCGCTTTTGTAGGGCTGCAATGGCGCAGGCAGGGTAGTGGAGGACTCAGCACGACACCACTGGCTGGCTCGTCGATGCAAGCCACTGGGTGACATTGTGAGCTTGGCCGCCTTGTTCTGGAGGGCTGCTGACTGAGCCTGGTAGGACAGAGCGGTCGTGCTGGCAGTGGCGTTCACGTAGGTATCGATACCTTGCTTTACGGAGACGTCAATATTCGTCTCCCCGTATCGAAAGCAACTCTTGTGTAACCAGCAATGGGGCTAGGCTGTCGAAACTCGCCGGACTCGTAACATGCCGACGTCGGCGATGCTTGGCCTTGCGTACCGATGCCACTGCGACAAGTCCTGTGCCACAGTGCCGTGCCTTCCATGGTGGGGGGTGCTTGGTACTCTTGGTACCTCGACGGAGGCTGTCCCTACAGTTGACGGAGCCAGACGCCGAACTGCCAAGAGAAACAACTGACAGGCCGTCCTTGGCAATCTCTCCTGCCTGTCAGCTGACGGTTCCTGAGACCAAAGCCCACCAGGGCGATCACCCAGCTGGACAAGGATTTCAGCCACGGCGATCCTCTGTAGTTCATTGAAAAGAGACAGTGGCTCAATAGGAAGCGCCACTGTTCAGGGCAGTCTCTGAGGGTGGGTGGGAGCTAGCGCGATTCATAGAGTGAAGTACCAGTTTGTTTTGTTGACTGACAAAGCAATGACGGTACCAGCCGAACGACTCTCGTCGGCGATCGCAGCATCACCGCCAGATCGGTCGCAGGTTCTCATTCTTGTCGTCGCACGGACACGATGTTCCTCAAGCAGCGTCCGACCAAGCCCCAATTGCTCGGGAGGGGGGGCCGACACTGAAGAGGAAGGCGAGGCGATCAAGATGCGACCACTTCGACCCCTTGGACAGTCTTGGCGTGTCGCGTCGTGTCGTGTCGTGGCCCTTTCTCTTGGAAACTGGGCGGATGGGCGGACAAACAAGAATGTTGGCAGATGCGCATCAGCAAAAGTTGGCAATGTTGAGATGGGCAATCTGCATCCTGGTTCGGCTGGCACGACTGCCCGGCTTGGAGGGTGCCAATCCCTCGGGTCCAGCGCTCACGGGACATGTTGATGCGACGCTGACCAGGCTGCCCACAATTTTTGTCTTCGAGTCGAATTTCTTTTCCTTCGATATGGGGAAAAAGGGGCGGGGGGGAAGAAGAAGTGGCATACACCCGCCAAGCATCCTCGTTGGGGCTCGGTGACAGCACTTCCAGCGTCGACGAAATGACGATGCGCGGTTGTCGGCAGGGATGGGGCCTTTCGGGGTTGTCGTCTTGGCAATCATTTCTGACTTTGCTTAAGGCCGACCGCGATGTCCTTGTTGAACTGTGAGCTGGTGCGAAATGACGGAGAAGCGGCTTCACCGAACTGACGATCAGCAATGGGCTCTCAGTAGCGGTGTTTGCGGTCTCCATACTCTTCTCACGGTCCAGGTCCCTGAAAATCATGTCAAATCCCCACAATGTTGCTCCCTGCCGCCCTGGCTTTGGCCTACCCTGTGCGAAAAGGGGCACATTGTAGGGAGGCGAATTAAGGGGGCCAAATGCTCGAGCGTCAATTCGACGGGGCAAGGGGCAGGAAAGGTTGTGTGTCGGAGATTTCGCGGGCTCCATGTCCGAGTGTCATTGCTCCTTGCCTTGTCATTTTGATGAGCAGAGGGCTATTCTTGGGGCAAGTCTTGTGTTCAGATCGATCTTTTTTCGTTTCGGTGAGGGAACGAGCATTGTGGCGCTCCACCAGGAGATGAATTGCCCCTGTTGCCATGCTAGGTCCGATGGCAGGCCGCGAGGCGCTGACGAAGGATCGGGTTATCGGCTGCTCGAGCCCATATCAGACGAATGGTCACTGAGGCGTGAAACGAAACGACAAGACGACGCGGCACTGCGGTGAGTGGTGTGGTTGTTACCGCCGGCTTCACGGGATAGACGGATGGTTGAAAGCGACCGCGTCGTCGGGCGAACATGGAACCAGTCGGTAGTTGATCTAGCATGCCGAGTGTGGGTGCCGCCATGTGTCCGCGGTAGATTGCCAGTCAAGCCTAATAAACGCTAGGCTGTGGAAGTCTACTCTGCTCCTGGTTTGCCTCCGGCGACGACGGCGCGCCCGACACGAAGGGGGTTCGATGCCACGGCACTCTTCATGTCAAGACGGTGGCTCTGGAGAGGATATCCTGGCAGGTTGGGGGTCTGCAGGGAGGAGGAATCCCGCGGCGCCGGTCAGAGCCCATCCGCGGAGTTTCCAAGCCGTCCAGGAAAGCCTCCCGTGCGTGCGTCCGCTCCAAATTTTGCCGGTGCAAGGGGAGGGCTTGGGGGTGTATGAAGAGGGTGGGCAGTGACTTTCTCGCAGGGAGCGGCCTGCTACAATGGCCCAAGCCAAAAAATTAGGAGACGGAGACCAAATTTCTTGTGGGCAGAGGATGAATCAGCATGAATCTGATGGGACGGGCACGGGGGGGCAGGGACACAGGGGCAGGAGACGAGACGGGGAAGGAGAGGCTCTAGCGCACCTGCCAAGTGGCTTCGAGAAGAATTGGAAGGACCGGTGCACGCTTCGCGAAGGAAATTGTGGGCTAGAGGTACCGGTCCAACCGGCGCGTCGGTACTGGCACCGTCGCCCTAAATCCTGACTCGGCCCCGGCTGCCTGCTTGTACCCTGCTCTTCCCTGCTGGCCTGCCTGTTGGTGGATCACGATGCTGCGTTCTGCTGGATTGGGCCCCGCTTCACGCGTGCGGCAGAATTGTCACCGTGTCCCGTCCGCGAAGGTGCAGGTCGATGCCCACAGTTACTGCCTAAAAAGCCTACGATGACGAGAGACTGGGGTCATGGGCTGCAGGTTTGACACGCTCGAGGAGGCCGTGCCTTGGATGCGGAAGGGATAACGGGGAAAGAGGGCCTCCCGCCCACCTGCCACCTCCGCTGGCCGCAACGCTCGACAGGGTCGCCATTGGCTCTCGACAGGCCAGCTCACTGTGACTCACGAAGAACAGCGGAGGACCACCATCAACGCGGAAGGCGCAGGTCACGATGAGGTTGCTGACCGCCGGTTGCACCGCCGTTCCTTCGTGGCCGACTCCGCCTGTCTGCGGGGGGATACTTTCGTGTCGTGGATCATGGAACGCATGCACGTCGACGGTCTGAAACGGTGCGCCGGGTATTCTATTCAGCAGTCGGCGTCTGCTGTATTGTCCCGACGGACGGGACGTGGTGGTGTGGTGGTCAGTCAGCGACCGCCAACACTGCCACTAAAAAACACCACAACTTCAGTAAGGCTGCATGAAGGATTGGGAAGGATCGCCCTCTGCCGTCGTGCCGGTTCGCCAGCGCAGCTGTGCTGCGCTGTGCTTTGTGCGACACGCGAGCGCACCTGTAGGTCCGAACATTTGCGTGCGGCTGCTCCAGCCGCAGGTTGGCGCTCCGTGTCGTCCGAGCGCGCGCATCGAATCGATCGAGAAAATGTGTGGCGGCCATCTCGCCAGGTCCTTGGGACTCGGGATAGAGGCCGGCCGAGGAGAATGAACTCCAGGGCCGCCAACCTCAACCTCGACCTGGATCTCGACCTCGACCGAGCGCGCGACATTGTTCGGGGCGTCGGTCTGTCTGTCCCCTTTCTTTTTGCAAAGGGGGCTGGTCCATGGGCTGAGAGGCTATCGACGAGACAGCGCCGCACCCAGATTGCTGGGAGGCCAGTCGGCAATGCGTTCGTCCCATGCCCTGACACTTGCCAGGGGTTCCAGGTGGCACAGGCGGTCGACAAGGCTTTGTCGTATCCGAATATAGGGCACACCGACTGGCATTAGGTCGCCGAGTGGCTGATGACCCTTTTCTCTCTCTGGCCTCCTTTCTTTTTCTTTATTTCTTTCCGTGATGTGATCCCCGCTGGCCAGGAAGACGCCTGCACCCAGGTCTGCTGAGACAAGAGAAGGGAAAGGGGGGAAACAAAAAAGGGGACTTACATTGACAGCTTCGGAGATTCCAGTTTCGTCTTGGTGGCGTCTTCGGGGCTCCTGGGGCTCTTGGCCAGGCTCCGTCGACAAAGTCAGTGAACACACGAGGCCGAGGCATCCTGACGATAATTCCACACTGGGGCTGTCAAATGTCAACGGGAGCAGGCAGAAGCAATACCAATTACAGCTTGTGCTCAACAGCCAACAAGCAATGCACATGTCATACCCCATCAGGCCCATCCGATCAGTCTGATTCGCTTCGCCGGGCTGTTTCTGACGGACGTGGCATGGCGCCAGTGGGGGGGAATGCAACGGACGAGGACGGGGGACCGGGGCTGGGCTGGGCTGACAGGTGCTGCAGAGTTGTAATTTGAGCCTGGGAGATGCTGCAGTGCGGGAACGAGGAGGAGAGCAGGGCGGTCAGGGACAAGGAAGGCCACATGATGCTTTTCGCGACGAAACCGGCCCCAAATTTCTCGTGAGATTTGCATCAAACGTTTTTGCTGCGTCGCGAACGCAGGAATGGCCTCGCTCATTTCCGCCAGGCCCCGCCAGAGGTCCATCCAGCCAGCGAGCGAGCGCTGTCTCGTCGTGTCTTGTCTGAGGCCGACCAAAGGTACCTAGAACGTTGTCTCGTCTCGTCTCGTCTGGAGTCTGGCCTCGCTTCGTCCACCTCCGTCCTCCGCAGCCCGCGCAGAGGAACGAAGAGAGGGTGAAAGCGTGGCCCTGAATCGGCGACGCGCACACGATCCACCGGGCGAACAGAGACGAGCAGCAAGCGGCGGAGCATCGGACCCTGAATTTGACATTTCGGAGCCACATCCCTCCATCGCAAGACCTGGTGTGCCCCGGCGCATGACGGAGCGAGCAGACGGACGGAAATGCGGGCGTGGGGGCCGAGGAGGTGAGCGGTGGGATCCCTTCATTTCAAACACAGCCCGGGCGAGCGATGCAGCGAGTGCTGCTTTCATGCTTACATGCTTCCGAAGCGGTATTTTGGCGTTGATGGGAATAGTATCGTCGGCCCCTTTCCCGTAGGAGACCGGGGGCGGTAGGGGGTGGTCGGTGTCTGTCGGTGTGTTTTGGTGTGGTTATTCTTGTTCACAGCGTGCGCGTTCTCCCAGTAAACGACCCGACAATAAGACAAAGAGACAGCCACTAGGCAGATGAACACAGGGTGGCAGCCTGTGTGAGGCTCATTACAGAGGCAGGGCTGTCTGTGAGTCAGCCCCGATCAATTAAAAAAAAAAAAAAAAACGAGAGCAGCAAAAGAAGCTGCAAAAGAGGACACGGAACCGAAAGACAGGTACCAAGTACCGACACAGGCTCGACGCGACAGAGGGACGGACAGCGCAGGACAGGGGGCGTTTGGAGGGGCCCGAAGCCTGAAGCCCGATGCCTGAAGCCTAAAGCCACATGTTATGGACAGGGGGGGCGGGGCGATGGGCTGGGGCCCAATGTTTCATTTCGCTCGTTGCGGCGGTCAAGCCCCACGGCCTGCGTCACGGCCACCGTCACCGTCACCGCCCAAGGGAAAGGAGCCTTGCGCCCTGGTGGCTCCTTCCCTCCTTCCCTTACTTGGAGTACAAGCAGCGGAGCCTGCCTCACCCTACCTGCCTTCCCATCTTACGGTGTACCGCCACCGCCGTCCAGTGCCGAAGCCGACCTGCGACGGCGCCTGGTCACAGGGGACAGCAGACGGGTACCGGTACCTGAGGTCAAGGCTCACCGTTCCCACCGCCTGTCGCGACGCGAGGTGCTCCCTTTGCCGTGTTTCATTTCCCACTTCCCCAATGACCAGATTGACACGGCGAGGCCGTCTTCCCAGCGTCCGTTCCCATCTAGCGCTACTCCGGGTTGTGTAGAGAGAGGGAGAGAAAGTAAAAAAACCTTGCGCTCGGTCGGATCCCGTAAAAGGAAAGAAACTCTCAGTATGCGGATTAGCATTCGGCGCCATCGTCAGGCAATGGCCGTAATGTCCTGTGGCTTCCCCTCGAGTCGGTTGCCCAATTGCGCCAAGCGCCGGCCGAGGACGGACAGACACAGACAGACACGAAAAGGGGAGACACCGTTCTCCCAAAAGGAAGGGCCAAGGCAGCGGACACGGGGCTCTCGCTTGTGCCCAGGTCCCCTCCCGTCTCAAACGGTACATGGTACATGCTGCTCGTACCTTTTCTTCCCACTTGTCTCTCGTTCTGCCCACCCACCCCTGCCGGTCCCCCCTCACCCCTGCCCCCCTGCTTCCCGATCTGCCTGACCCTGGTCCTGGCCCCGGGCTGCGCTGCTGGGATGGGAATGAATGACATGGTCGCTGTACGTCGAAAGGTACTTGCGGGGCCAGCACGACCAGGTTTCTGTTGTCCCATCTCGCCCATCTCGCACAGGCAGCGGTCCTGGTGCTCGCTCGGGGCTGCAAACAGCAAGGCAGGCCAGACAGTCCGTGTCTAATACATAAGGACCCCTTTCCCTCCCCAGGCTCCCATGAGGCTTGCCTCTTCTGATCGTCCATCACCAAGACACAAGATATCGAGCAGCAACCCAGTCAGACTCTTCTCTCACTGCCTCTCTTCATCAACTCAACAGCTATCACTCATCCACTCAACCAGCAACCAACGAACACTCTACACTACCAGCCCCTGCCACCAGCAACTCGGCTTACACCAACAGCAACCACAACCACAACCACCACCGACCAGACATCACTCACCACAACGAAAGCCTCCCGCTTCTCCCACATCATCGCAATGGCCAACAGCACCAACTTCGACGCCATGCCCGCCCAGCGCCCCTCGCAGCTCCCTCCCTGCCCTGGGCCTCCTCCCAGCCGCCCCCTGCCTCCTACGCCCAAGCGTGGTTAGGAGCGTGGCGACGACACGGCTCTCCTGTCGACGCGACGTCCACGCCGACAAGCCAACACGACTACGACACGCAGGACCGTCTCCGAATGCCTCTGACGCAAGGAGCGGTCGGCCTCGGACCCGTACCCTCTCCGTCCCTACTGCATCCTCTCGCACGGGCAAGATGGCGTACGACGTCTTCCAGCAGCAGCCTGCAGCTGCCGGCCCCCAACGAATGACCTCGTGCATCCAACCATCCCTCCCTCGAACCACCTCATGCACGCAATCATGCTCCGCAGCAACCATCAGCTCCTTACCACCGAGCCGGTTTGGTCACGCCTTGCATCCCGCCGCCCGCTGCATCCTCGTGGCCTCGTCAGTCCAACCCCCCCTCCTTCTCGCCTGTGCCGGGGACTTGGCCGCATCGCACCACGCCTCGACAAGAACACAACATGACAAACCGCATCCGAGGCCCCCGCGTCTTCAAGAGCTGGGCTCGACCGCGGACTCGCACTCCATTGCGCGACCAGCACTCTCTCCCACCGCACGGATGCACCTCCATCCGAGCACACATCACTTCCACTGTACCATACATCGACACTCCATACACGGCTTACACGGCCTACTTTAATCAATGAACGGCACGCCTCGTCGCACGCTCGACGGGGCCCACGAGGGAACACACGAGGATCTTATGCTTGGCCTCTCCTACTGTACATGAACACCATGCATACACATCCCGGCGTTTTTCTCTTATTTCTCTCTCACTTTATTTACTTAGAAGGATTTCCTACATCGTCGCCGATACCCCCCCATCCTCCCGCTTCCCCTCTGTGACGGGAATTCGGTGAGAAGTAGAGTTATGATTGGCTTGGGTCGGAACAGGGATACGTTCAGGACAGGACGGGGGATAGGACAGGGGAGAGAATTATCCGAGGAATGAGAATCAGAAGTTGATGATTTTACCACACTCACTCTCCGCTGTCTTGCCAATTGTGACTTTTGCGACGTCCCTGCTTGTGCAATTCGCCCGGTTGGTGCACCCTCCCCCCCTCACTGTGAGGTTTGGTCCTCAACGTGTCTCGCTCGGCGGGAAATACGTCGCAGGTGAGACATGCTACGATTGGAACACCCGCCCCTCCCCATCGATCCCACCGCATCCGGCGCGCCAGAGCCTCGCGGCGCGCGACACTACGCACGACATGGCACCATCACCCGCCGCCGTTCCTGGTTCTTTTTTTTTTCCCCTTCTAAATCCCCCTCTTGTCTCGGCGAGCCCAGGGCAGCCCGTCACCTCCCGGCCGCTGGCGCCGGCGCCTATTCCCGTCGCGCAGTTTCTTTACCCCTCCTTTTTCTACGAGGCCACGGCGAGCCCGCAGGCGGCGTGAGGGAAACAGGAAATTGTCCGGAGACGCGCGACGTGCGGGAGGAGAGAGAGGGGAGGGGGGCTACAGTACGACATGACAGGGTCAAGACTGGGGCGCGATGACGGCAGGCGAGCGAACTGGGTTGAGACACGACACGACATGGCCGACGATAACAGGCGGCCTCGTCTGCGACCCCTTCTGAGGTAGGAGGTAGGGGGGGTGGGGTGAAAATCACTCACGAGGGCCGCGATATGTAGGACTTTCCCACTTCCTGCCTCGGTGGTACGTGAATCTGCACGACATGCCGGGTTAGTATCCCATGTGTTGCGATTTTTTTTTTTTTTTCATCCCGGCTGCGGGTTTTGAAAATGCGGTCCTGGATGAGGAAGGGAGGGGAGGGAGGGAGGGGCGGGCGGCCCTGCACGGCGGCCTGCGTCGTCTCCCAGACCTGACCCCGGCCGAGATGCCCACCCCAGCCGCCATGTGCGCGCTGGCATGTCATGTTCGCGTCAGGGTGCGTCGTTCTGTCTGTCATGAGAAGGGGGGGTGTGACCCGGGTTGGCGATGGGCGCTGGGGTTTTGCCGTCCCCGATCGCGCGTCGGCCGGGTTGCGCGCGGCCAGGGGTGGTGGGATGGGCGGGGGGGTCAGATGGTCAGATGACAGACGGACGGAACCTGGCGGACATGGGGGCGCGGATCGAGGAGCGAAATGGGCAGGACAATGGCCGGTTGTTGCGCGAGGCCAAGCGGGATGAGGCCATTATTGTTTATGTGCGGCTCCGGTGGGAGGTTTCAGTCTGGAGGGGGCAGGCAGGCGGGCAGGTAGGCGACCAGGCAGGCTGGTGGAGGAGGTGTCAAGATGCTTGGAGTCTTACATGCTTGCGGCAAGTGGTTTCGAGAAAACGGCCGACTTGGCTGTCTTGCCTTGGTTTGCTCTAGCTTGCCTGCGTTACCCTGTTTTGCTGTGTTGTTCGATTGGGGGGGGGGAATAGAGGGGCCCCTTTCATCTCTCTTGACTCTGGCGGGCCGCAGAGCGACGGAAAATGCAGTCCGGCAGGCCAAGCTTGCTCAATCGGCAGAGTGGTTGAAGCGGTTGAAGCGCAGGATAGGGGCGGGTATTCCTTGTCTGAGTGGTGGCGAAGGGCGCAGAGAGGAAGCGAACGCCCCCTGAGATGATCGTGGTGACATTGCTGTTTGCGGAGATGCGTCCGGTTTGACAACGGTCGGCGGTAAGCGAGTGTTTGATGGGGGATTCGAAAGTGTGCATTCCGATCTTCAGGGGGAGGCGAATCGCGGAATTCGAGGGGCCGTCAGTTTGTGTCACTTTGGGGAGATGGGGCCGAAGGGGGGGGGAGGGGAAGGGTTGACAGCGGCAGCGGTAGCGGTAGCGGGCGGCGGGAGCAGCCATCTCGAACTGGAGGCTTTACCAGCGGTGGGGCAAGTCCGGCCCTCGGTATGTCCGGTGTACTCCCGGTGAGATGACTAAGGCGGGGTCATGAAGCAGCTCGACTTGTATCACTCCAAGGTCACGTGCCTTCGCGACGTTCGTCGAGTTTGACATCGCGATATCCAATGAACGGCATCCAGATTGGCCTGCACCATCGGGATCCCATACAACGCCCAACGCATCACGCATCATCCATCACTCTGAACATACGTCAGACGATCGAACCTGCGAACTCACTGCTCCTGTACTTCTTCGACACGCCTCGGTCGACAAGAAGGCGCTCACCCGGCATCCTCATCTCACCGCGCCATGAGGTGACGCCTCCCATCTCACCACTTATCGACCCCGCCATCATACCAGCAGCCACCCATCATCAGCATGCCCTCATTTGAGCTCCACGTGTGGGGGCCAGCCTTTGGTCTCCCTTCTATCGACGCCGAATGCATTGCCGCCATCGCCTACCTTCACCACGCCCTACCCAGCTCAGAGTGGACTCTCATCCCCAGTAGCGACCCCTCCGTCACTGCAGCTCGTGCGTACCTCTCCGTCTGGACCGCCTTATTATGAAATTTTGCTGACCAAAAGAAGATCGTCTACCTGCCCTACGGTCCTCGGAGACAGACACCTGGTCCTCCGGCTATGCCGCCATCACAGCCCATCTTGCGCAGACGCCATACTCCCTCGACGCATCTCTCACTCCCACCCAGGCCGCCGACGTGGCTGCCTACTCCTCGTACCTCACCACGCGCCTGGCGCCCCTGCTCGACATATCTCTCCACGCCCTCCCGCGAAACTGGTCCCAGACGACCCGCCCCGCCTACAGCACCATCCTCCCGTTCCCCCTGACCTGGACGGTCCCCACGGCCCTCCACGCCGCGGCCCTCGACCGCTCCGCGCCCTACCTCGCCGGCCTCACCCTCCCCGACGAGGACACGGACGACAAGGAGACCAGCGCCCTCGACGCGGCCCTCAAGCACATCCCGGCCCCGCGCAAGAAGTCACCCCTCGAAGACCTCGCCCCCACCCAGGCGGCGACCATCCGCCTGCACGCCCTCGCCCTCGACGCCCTCGCCCCGCTCAATGCCCTCCGCGCCGAGGGCGAAACCACCCCGGGCACCAAGCTCCGCCTCTCCTCCTCTTCCTCATCCTCCTCCGCAGACGCAGACGCGGCCCCCACCTCCCTCGATTGCCTCGCTCTCGGCTACCTGGCCCTCATCCGTCGCGCCCCCGTCCCGCACGACTTCCTCCGCAAGGCTCTCGACGACAACTTCCCCACCCTCGCCCGCATGACCGCTGATCTCGCCGAGACGTGCCTCACGGCGCCGGGGCCCTTGCCGTGGGCGACAGCCGACGGCGCCGCCGCGCAGCCGGCTCTCACACGCACGCTCGCGCGCTTCGCGTCCGACGTCCTCAGCGTGACGCCCGTCGTGGGGCCGCACTACGCGTCCGAGCTGCGCCGGCAGGCCGAGGCGCCCGCGGGCGTCGCCGCGCTGGCGGCCCGCCTGCTGGGCGCGCTGGCGCTCGGATCGGCGCTCGTGGGCGGCGCGTGGGGCTACCGCGGGATGGCGCCGTTCGGGCTCAAGAAGCAGACGTGGGCGCGGCCGGCGGGCGGGCGTCTCGGGGAATTTGGCGCGCTGGGCGCCATGCTGGACTATTCGCTTGGGGGCGCGCCGGACCGGTGGCCGGGAGCGGACGAGTGACGTGCGCAGTCATGCTCTGCTTCAGCCACGTAGAGAGCGTGGACTGTGTTGGACAGAGCCGAGTAGGTTATATAGGTGGAAGCGGGTGCCAGACGGCTGTATTTTAGATGTACAAATCACACACGAGCCCCGAGTCCAGCATTTGCATTTTTAAGTCATGAAATTTGCCTATCCCGCGAGCGACGCCTTTTCCCGGCGCAGCCCGAAATGCTAATTGTACAACACGGCGCCCTGCTATGCATCTCTATAATCTGGCACACGTTGACATGAAAACCCGGCCCCCGCGTCGGCCCACGGAAGGGATGCATCAGCGCCGGGCTTAGATCTGGCGGATCTCCTTGCCAGCCATCTCGGGGCGGTCGACCTCCCACTCGTCCCGGATGATGGCGAAGGTGAGATCGCTGACGAGCAGGCTCTGGGCGAGGCTCCAGACGAGGGTGATGGCGTAGAAGAAGTTGGCGTTGCCGCTGCCGGCGTAGATCCACAGGTGGTAGAAGGCGGGGCCGAGGAAGGAGGCGTAGAGGACGGCGGAGGCGGTGACGAAGGGGTAGCGCATGAGGGGGAAGACGTGGCGGAAGAGGGGCACGACGGCGAGGAAGAGCGAGGTGTCGGCGAGCGAGGGGTAGGGCTTGAAGATGGCGAGGACGCCGAGGAGGAGGGCAAGTGCCGCCAGGGGCTGGGGCCGCAGGCGGACGGAGAGGCCGCCGACGTAGGAGGCGAGGTGCAGCCAGAAGACGGCGAGGAAGAAGGCACGGAACGAGTCGAACATCTCGACGAAAAAGTACCACCAGAGGCCGACGTTGGGGGTCAGGTCGGAGAGGGTCAGCTGGACGCCGTAGGTGCTGGCGAGGAACTCCCAGGAGCCGCCGGTCAGGAGGGAGGAGAGGCTGAGGAGGGCGAGGAGGCTCGAGGCGGCGACGGCGACGTGCTTGGCGGCGAAGCGGACGGGCGAGGCGATGCGGCGGGCGGCGGCCTGGCGGTCGTAGGCGAGCAGCAGGAGGGGCGGCAGCAGCAGCAGCGGCGACAGTGAGAGGTAGCCGGCGAGGCTGAGGGCGACGACGGCGCCGACGGGGGCGCCGGCGATGGCCTTGGCGATGGCGTGGAGGATGGCGCAGGTCGAGAAGACGGCGGTGGAGCGGCCGAGGCAGGTGGCGATGGTGAAGGGGTTGAAGAGGAAGGCTGCGGCGACGGCCAAGCCGTTCCAGCGCGTGTCGCGGCGGGGGGAGGCGAAGCGCTTGGAGGAACCGGCCTCGCCCGAGTCGGCGATGCTGGCGAGGGCTTGGGCGCTCAGGAGGTCGACGAGAATGTAGAGGAGGGCGGTGAAGACGGGATACGCCTTGAGGTCGGGGAGGAGGGAGAAGAGCGGCAGGAGGAGGGGCGCCTGGTGGTAGACGCCGCCGTCGTAGGGCGAGACATTGTGGTTGTAGAGAAACAGGCCTTCCTGGACTGGGAGAGGTCAGCATGACAGATACAGTGGACAAGGCAGGAGAGGGACGTACGGCGCTTGAAGCTAGTCACGGGCGTCGAAATCTCGACGCGGCCGGTCAGCAGGTCGGGCAGGCGCGGGAAGGCGACGAAGAGGACGAGGCGCAGGGCGGCGGCGGCGAAGAAGAGGCCCGCCTTCCCTCCCTTGGTCATGGTGCTGCGATGCATGGCTCGGTCATGGCTGGGGGGCATGGCCGGGGGTGGTTGTCGCGTTGGTCGAGGTGTTGCAGTAGGATGTACTCGACGGGAGGGGAGCTTTCGAGGTGAACTGGGTTGAGCTGCGCTGAGCTCCGTCGGTCGAGGCTACGAATGCGAAAGTGAATGCTGGATGCTGAATGGCCGATGCGGATGGATGCCACCTGGCGGGACATGTGGCCTACTATTGGTCGAAAACGGGCCGCTAGACCCTGGACCGGGGAGATCATTTTGTCCAATTAGGCGCTCCGGTCATCCCCTAAGCTACCTACCTAGGCACCTTACCTTGATACGAACAGAAGGGGGCTCTGGAGTAGTGCTTCCTCTTGCCTGCTTTTTTTCGCACTTGGCTGATATTTTCTTACCTACATAAGAGGTTCCTGTCCTAGGCGGCTCCAGGGACTAATGGTGATACTTGTAACTCAGTGCGGAACACCTACTGTATTCCAACATCAACATGCCATCTTCTACTAAAGCCCAGCTCCCCTAATTCGGACTGCGAATCCATAGCGAGCTTGATAGCCTCGCGGGCATTGGCTACTCAATGACTGGTGTGAGGGGGCAAACAGCTGCCGAATGTGTCCGAATACTGTCTGTAGCTCGTTTTCATGCACCGAACGTCGGTGGTCATTACCAGACGAGAGCTCTGAATATCCACGAGGACTAAGAATCCTCACCAGCGCGTAGGACTATAAGGGCGACCGTCACATTCTTTACGAGTCTCAAGAGCAGAGGTAGGTATCATGACTATATTGATAATCTCAATAACGAAAAGGCGACTCTGCACCTAAGTTGGCAGGCTGAGCCTTAAATTCCAAGAAGGCCATCGTCTTCACACCTTCGCCATTTTAAGTCCTTCAACCCGTCGTCGAGAGTGCGGACAGCAGTTCAACTTTTGGGAGTTGCGTTGAATTTGGACGCCTTCCCGCGCTTGACACGCTGATAAATCTCGTCGTCGATCGTCTCAATCCACCACATGGTTCCCGCATAGGCCGCTGAGGGACCGAGAAGAATAGCACTGACAAGTGCAGTCGCAATACCCGTCAAGGCTCTGCTAGTGCAGATAAAGCCCCTCTCGCGAACTTGATAGATACTGTACGCACAGAAAATAGCCGTGGACGCAAAGAAGATGGTGGGCTGCACTGGGCCCAGAACTGAGGTGCTCATCGCTAGAAGCGGCAGTTTGACCCACACCATTTCCGTGTCCAGGTTAGTGGAGGTCGCGGCGATAGTGATGAGGCTGAGAAGATGAAGAATGGCCAAGAAGGCTACTGATACTCCGTAAACAGTGTTAGAAGTCGCAGTGAGATCCATTCGGATTGCCGTGTCCCTTGAGGCTTCTGATTGCGCGGTAGTGGCACGCTGTCGAGTCTTTGACGTGTGTCTTTTGATAAAGAAGGCACCGCCGCTTGTCAGCAGAGGGACCGAAAGGGGCGATAGTCGCCAGAAGATCTGAGTCTCTTGCCAGAATGCGACCGAGGTGACGGGAACTATGAGGCCGAGGAAGATAGCGGGAGTGATGGCGCGCCAAACCTCTAAAGGGATCTGTTTGTCTGTCGTCGCCCTCCCTCGAGACGTCCATATCGATGTCAGATAGTAGAGAGGCACGGCAATGCCAGGATGGAACCACTGCGCTGCCGCCACGAATACACCGGGCCTACGTCTTGTTATAAATCATTTTCAATTCCGGAGGGATAGGTCCGATCATAAGATATACGTACCAACGAAGAAGGGTGAGTCTGTTTCTTGTTTGTTGGGCTTCAAGTGTCCAAATCAGGAGGATTGGAAGAAAAGTTGTCAGAAGGCGGAGAGTCGGGACAATATCGATCGGTAAAACATCCGAGTTGATGACAGCTGAGTCTTTGATGGGTCTTCCGAATAAAGGTTGAGGCTCTGCCCAAGTTTGCATTAGGGACTCCTTGTTTGGAAAGGACCAGGCGCTCAAGCCGACGCAAAGCACCAGAACAAAGGCCACCAGCCCCGCAACGACGTTGCCAATCGCTTTGACGACTGGCTTCTCCGGCAGTTCGTCAGAAAAAGGCACTCTTCTGGGCCTGTAAGGTATGGCCGTCCACTCGAGTCTTTGGGCGCTCAGGAAGTCGCTATCGAAGGAGGCGATAAAAGATTCCGCGTCGACCCATGGGAGCACCACGCGGGCGGCAAATTCATCCGCGGCTGAACTGAAGCTCTCAAACTTAGCCTGCCGGGTGGATCTATCCACGAGGAACTTGACATGGTCCCAACGCTTCTCCTGGACTGCCGAAAAGATAGATTCAATATCATAGTTAGAAAGGTGTCCTTCTTGTTCTTTTAGCCTCCGGTTCAAGGCATTAGAGATGGCGGCGGCCGTTTCGATAGCCGAATTCGCGCCTTGACCAGTCATTGGGTTGAACTAGTAGCAAACCTCTAGTCAGATAGTGCCTCCCTCAGACGCAGTTCCACACTTGACGTACGGAAGGATGGATGTCTGCAAACTTACCTTATGTGCAGCGTCTCCAAGAGTCGCGATTCTTTGAAAGTGCCATTTCCGGAAGACATGCTCATGAAGAGCTGTCATGACCGTTCGTTCGGAGCTGTTGTATAGATCCTTGAACTTGAGGCCGGGAGCAACGTCGTACTCGGAGTGCTCATCGGCGAGCTTGAGTTCATCCTCTTTCGTGCATCTGGGGATCTCGTCACCAAACAGTGTACGGTCAAAGTTGACAAACAGGAACCAGTAGATCCTAAGGTCGGTTCCCACGATAAAAGAAAAAGAGTACCCGTTGCCATAGGTGGCGATCATCTCTGACTTGGGGAACTGCGAGTTAGGTGAAGAGATGCCAAAAAGGGCCATTTGGAAGGCGGGCACACCTGTATTGGCAAGAGGCACAAAGATCAGTTCACATCTTGTTTTAACCGTGTAAGGGTATGTTTCTGCGCCCGACTTACGCAACATCTCGTCTCCCTCAAAAAGGCCAGTGGATTTCTCTCTGCCCAGGCGCCACATTTCTTTTCTGACACTGCTATGGATACCATCGCCGCCAACGATGATGTCCCCAGTGTAGATTGAGCCGTCGCTTGTCTTGATTTCGACTTTGGATGCAGCCGTTACAATGGTAATCACTTTCTTGTTCACCAGGATCTTCTCCTTGTGTCTAAGTCGACCATGTAGGATTTCCAGGCACTTTTGCCTGGACATGAAGATCATCGGATACCCATAGCTTAGAGATTTATTAGTTTAGCATGTATTCGTAAGCATGAGGCAGCAGTAGTGAGATTAGGTGGAAATAATTACTTACCGTTCGATGAAAAGCGGTCCAACTTCGTTGCAGGTGAGAAGAGTGTCGACCTCGGGGGAACGAACAGTAGCGGCTGAAAGAGGCATCTTGTCCGATTCGGTCTTGAAGTCATCGTAAACGCCAAGCTGGTCGAGAATTCGCAGGCCGTTTGGCAGGAGCGCAACAGCTGCACCAACGTGGGCTGAGACTTCGGGATACGCCTCCAGCACCAGGTAGTCAATTCCAAGTTTTTCCAGCATGAGTGCTAGGCTGAGACCAGACACACTGGCCCCGACTATGAGGACCCTGAAAACCATTATGTCGGTCTAAGAAGGCGAAAAAAGTGGAGAGAATGCAAATTCAAATAGAGATGAGATCGTCTGTAACAGGTTCAAAGGATGATGCTAGATTGTGATGAGTAGCCTTCATCGCATTCGAAAACTGTCACTTTAGCCTGCTTATAACAGAGAGCCAAGCTCGACTTGAGCGGTGATGTCTTCTATGTTTCTCGGTTTCGGTCCACGCGGCCGCCGGGGAGATGGGTTGTTGGTGTCCCACATGCAGTGCTACTTCCAGGGCCGGGTTACTCGGGTTCCGACTAGAAAGCTGTCCCGGCGGCTGCTCATCAATCGAAACAGCAGCACTCATCTTTGCCTTGGCATTGTGGGTTCGGTGCTATAACGATCGGTCCGCGGTTCCAGTTCTTAAAGACCGCGGACTTCGGTGTTCGGTAAGGGTATAGACCAAAGCCGTTCAACTTCTCCACACCAGATCCTCAACCATATCATCTGGCTTCTATAACTACGAAGACAATTTTCTTCCCTTGATAATGGACCAAAGATTACCTCGTATTTCGATAGTACAATAATTCACTGATAAATTATTGAACAAATTCTGGTAGAACACGAGTGTAGCCCAGCTAGGGAGAGGGTTGATTTATGACACCTAGGTATGTGGTGGTTTTAACCTATTTCCTTGAGGGTAGTGAGTAGTGAGTCTATCCTCCCTTTCGTAACATTACTCTCACATACCAAAAGGCAGAATAGTCGTCAAATGCATCAGTCATAGCAATGTCACCCTCACGAGAGTTTCGCAGAGCTGATTCGGAAAAAAGTATGTTATTAGGAAAAGTGTTGTCTCGCCGGTGTAGACCACCGACAACCTGCCTCCGACCCTGTATTACGGCAGAAGGTTGAAGCGAAATCGACCCACTCTCTTGATCTTCCCACAGCAGCCGTGTGAGACTGTCCTATCTTTCCCGCTCAGAGGAGCCCCGGCAGCACCCTCTCCTCGGTATAAGCCCATAGCAGAGGTGAGTAGTCCGAGGCCCACGCGTTGCCCGTGTAGAACGTGCTCCGCTTGCCCTGCAGCCCGTACAGCCGCCCGTAGAACCCGTCGCGCACCGCCTCGGCCCCGACGTGCAGCTGCAGGTCCCGGTGCTGGCCCCACGCCGCGAGCGCCGGCTTGCCAACCGCCCCGCCGCTGACCGCCGCCCCGACCGTCTCGGCCGCGCTCACGACGAGCGCCTTGGCCTTGGCGCCGCTGCGCTCTCCGACGACCTTGACCGTCTGGTACCCCGGCACGCCGACGGTCTCGAGACGCCAGACGAACGGCGTCGTTGGCAGAGCCGCCTGCGCCGCGAGGTCGACATTGTAAAAGTTGGTCAGACTCGGGAGGCTGCTCCCGCGCACGACGCCCACGTAGTAAGGCACGTCGCGGAACTGGCCGAAGACGGCCTTCTCGTCGGCATCGAGATCGAAGGGCGCGAGGTTCTTGCGCGTCGGCGGGATGGTGATGAGGAGCTTGCGCGCCTTGATCGTCTTCTTACCGCGGGGCGTCTGCACGACGGCCGTGACGCCACCGGCGGTGCGGCGGGATGAGACGACGCGGCTCGAGAAGAGGACGTCGCGGCCCAGGAAGGCGGCGGCGCGGTCGTAGAGAAGCTGGTTGCCAGCGGGCGAGTAAACATAACCGGCCTGCAGGCCCAGGACGTGCGGGAGGCCAAAGTTCTGCAGCACGTAGAGCGTCGGCGTCTCGAGGAGGTTGCCCACGCCGTGGGCGAACTGCCACACAAGCTGCAGGACATCTGTGAGGTTGTGCTGCGCGACGAACTGACCGAAGGGCTGCAGCAGCTCCTGGGGAACCGGCTGGGGGATGTCGTAGTACCCCTGCGCGAGGCCGGTGTAAGGGGCCACGGCCGTCAGGTAGTTGGTGATGGGGCCGATGAGCTGGGTGATGTCGGGGGCCGCGGCGTTGGGCACGACGAAGCCCGTCTTAAAGTCGACGACGGTGGTCGGGAAAGGCGACTGGGTCGACGCGTTGAGGGCGACGTCGTAGCGGCCGAAGAACTCCTGGGTCTGCTGGTTCAGGATGTAGGCCTGAACGCCGTAGTCGATGGGGGCGCCAGTCGCGGGGTCGTAGAAGGTGTTGACGTGACCGCCGAGCTTGTCACAGCTCTCGACGACGACGACCGACTTGCCCTGATCGCGGAGGCGAGTGGCAGCGTACGTTCCGGTGGCGCCGCCGCCGACGATGAGTACATCGACGCTGGTGTCCTGAGCTTTGCTGCCCTTCTTGGAGGGGTGCGCCTGGACCGTGGCGGCCAGGGCAAGGAGAGACGTCAAGGAGAAATGCATGATGAAGGCTAGAGCAGTGACTGAAAGAGCGGCTTCAACCAGATGGTTGAGATTGAAAGAGAGGAAAGAGAGTGCGTCAACATTCCAGTTAATTCGTCCATCGAGTGTTATGGCAACGCAGCCTGTTATACGTCTCAGCCATGTTCAGCTCATCTCAGCCGCGCGCGGCACATCGGTGAAGCACGCATCGTGGCGCACTTTGGCTGCGGCCTCTTCGGAACCTCAAGGTTTCTTGGCTCGCATCTCTCAATACAAGCTTCAATATCTTTTGATTGCGAGCTGTACCGACATGACTCTCTCGGGTGGCTGCGCATGTTCTTGACAGGTGCCGACTGGGGCCGATGTCACCCTGGGCGAACTTAAGCGCAAGTTGGGATCCCCCTACTCTATTTAAGCATTCTGTCAGGAGATTATGGGCCGCGAGCACCCATGGCGCGCACCTAAGCGGCTTTCGGTCAGCTCTGTGACGCGGCTTGCCTAACTCAGCCACGCGGGCACAAGAGTTTGCCGGGAAGCCTCCCATTTGCCGTAAACAATCAGGGGTCTGTTGCAGCGACATCGATTTCCCGAGTCCTCCGCATCTAGGGGATTCGCCCCAGGACACTGGGACTCGGCATTTGTAATCAAGTCGAATAACCTTCCTGTCGGGCGCGGTCAGGTCAACCCTATAGCGAGTCAGCAGACGCCAACCAGACACAGCGCACGAGCTCAACAGGGATAGCTGCTCAAGGTTGAGTCGTAGGCCTGACACCGGACGGGATCTCGCATTAGACTCCTTGGGTCAGGCTCTTGGGCGTGGCTGTTTCTCGGGCATGCAAAAGAGCCACTCGGGCGTCTGACGGCCTCCCTATGGGAGGACATGATTATTGCCGACGCCTTCGATGCCGATCTCGCCCATGTCGTTCGACTGCTGCGCGTACAGGGTTTCAGGACAGGTGCGGGCCTCGAACACCTTGGCCCGGTGTAGCCAAGCAGTCCCGCGTTACTCTTTGAGGTCAATAGCGGCGATGGTTCTCCCGCTTGAAGCTGCAGCGAGTTGTTCGATGGTGACCTGGTCCAGATACATTCGACCCCATATCGGGTGGTAGCAGGTCAAAGGCCGATCTTCTTGCCCTGGCGAAAGTTGAATTCGCAGTCAAGTTCAAGTTTCAAGAGGCTGTTTGGTGAACGGAATGAACATCGGATGTAGACTAAGAAGTTGATAGCCAAAGACTTCCATCGATCTTATTTACAATGGTGACCCAGAACATCAAGGCCATCTTCGTCACCGACCGGCATAGATCAGGTTACGCCACCCCCGAGCACCGGGCCAGAAGCTTTGTCTCGGGGACGAAGAGGTCGGTGTCAGTGCTGAGGCCCACTACGGTCGCACATCATGGCAAAGCCAACTGAGGAACTCGACCTCAATTCGTGTGAATCCTGAGATTTTAGTCGGCCACTCCTGTCGAGATGACGCATCGGATTCGAACATCATTCTCCGTCCATCCAATTCCGAAGCTCCCCCATTTCCTGAATTTGCCTCCGTAATTCCGCTCCTGATGTTGGCAATTCCAGGTGCCCCACTTCAGACAGGATACGATATTTTGGTGGACGTCTTAAAGCACTTCAACGCAACATCCTTCTTGACCAAGATTCCAGCATGGGAATCATTTGTCGTCCGATACTGACAAGAAGTACCGACCGTCCAGGTGAAACGCAATTTCCCGGACCCAGTTGTTGTGACCTCGCAGGACCATGAAGCAAATCCCTCGAGCATCCCATAGCCTGACGGTCTTGCCCCTAGATCCCATCGCTATAGACTCGGCGGAGCTGTTTGCGGGTGGAGACTTCTTTTGAACCCGTTGCCGGCGCAAGGTGCGGGTATGATGAAGGAGGTGCAGACGCACAACATTCGTTGAAGTTCTCATGGCCGAGTGTTGTGACCGTGATTTCCAGATTGTGTTTAGGAACGTCCCACAAAACAACAGACCTGTCAATATCTGTCCAGAAAATATCGTCCACCGGGCGAAAAGCATACGTCTCGTATCCCGTCCTAATGTCCACGTAGTGTTCGTGAGCAATGTCCTATCATCTTGTCCCACATGCGGATGGTTTGGTCTCTGCTAGCGCTGGCCATAACTTGTTCCAGATGGCGGAGCGCCGGGCTTGGCTGAAGATACGAAGCAGACGGTGCTCACGCTGTGTTCGTGACCCTGTAGTGTTTGGACATCTTTGGATTCGTTGGATGGGTTCTACAGCTTCATGGCTAAGTCCGAGCTATACGGTGCGAGAAAGAAGCCAGCCTGATGTGATTCAAGAGTATTTCCGGGCGAAAATGAATCAGCGAACCACGAGTTAGGGTTCGCTGGGATTCGACAGCGAGGTAAGCATGCGGAGCATTTTCTAGCTCTGAATGAAGTGCTTGGTTACGGTACTCGAGGTGCACCACCTGTACGCTGAAGCTAAAAATCTGCGAGGAATCATTTGTAGACAGTGGACAGGTAATGCGGACATACCTTCTTTTGTAGGCGGACAACACTTGTCCATTTCTTATCAAGTAGAGTTTCGTATTTCTTCGCAGTGGCTGGCTCAAAGCAAATCTTTCCCGAGACCGAGCTATATCCTGAGTGCAGCCGCTGCGGCCGGAAGGTTGGTGATGGACAGAGATGCGATGACTGACTTGCGTCTGTCGCAGTGATGTTAGTTCCATGCAGAAATTAGCTTGACCGACAGTAGAGACGCACAGCTTGCGAGCCTGTTTACTTGACAGCGTAGAAACCATCGTTTACCGAGTTCATAGTACTCAAGGTGTCCGTACGCCGTCAGACCCAGTCACCAGCTGCAAAGGCGACTCATGTACTTGACTGGGTAAGATGGAATCCGGTCAACTTGTCAAGAGAAAATAATCTGCCACTGAAAGCTTCTTTGAGGAACTAAGTACGCTCGATGAGATTTTGGAGATTAAAGAAGTGTTAGAGTCGTGCACTTCAAGAGACGGCGTGACAGGCAGGTCTGAGGGTACGGCCGACACTTAATCCTGATCCGATACAAACACCGGCCAATTGACACCAGACGTTCGAAATACCAGAGATGTGGCAGTACTTGGTTAGTAGGGCTCGGGAATCAAGAACATCAGTGTACGCGCCATGGTTCGATGACAACAGCCAGTTACCTTACCTGCCTTCTGCAGGTGGAAGCATGAAAACCAAGAGAGGTCTTAATCAAGACGGGCATTCATACATAATCTACAACGTCCAAGCAACCTACCTGCTCATATATCTATGTAATAGAAATAGAGAATTGGTTACACAATGTCAAGCTATAATAGAGCAATCGCAGTGTCTTGAGATTGCGAAACATGGGGGCCTCTCGTTATTCTTGACGGAGTGGTGAACGGACTACCGAAAGGGGTAAGCCAGCACGCCCATCTCCGTCCCCTGCTCGGCATACGGCAGACTTCATAACCAGACCTAATACGAATACCGATATCCGACCTACCCGCTGTTCTATGGAAGGGGGAGGGGCAATGCTTTGTTCGGATAATGTGGGCAGGAGCTGTTTGGAAGTCCAATCACGAGCATCTGCATCCATCACAGCACCACAGCGAACCTGCTCGCCGGCTTTAACCCATTGCGTGGCGCAATTTCTACCTCGTGGATTCTCTTGAAGAAGTGGTGACATAAATGGCTGTGAGGGACTTAATTCCTTCGAGAACAGGACGAGATCCATGCCGACGACGGGTCAAGGCCCCTCAAAGACGTGTGATCATTGCTCTACGGCGTTAGCTTCAGCCGGCTCTCTACTCCACGTTGATGGGGGCGGCAGGGTTGTTGAATCACGGCACTCGATGCTAGTGATTTGCGGAGACAAAGTTTATCAATCTCATCTTATCAATCGCCGGTCGGCAGTTGCTCATAAAAGAGTAAGGTTGAGCCGACTCCTCGTCTAGTCATGCCTTTTCCCCGCCCACACTCTCTCCTCTCCTGGCAATTCTTTCCCAAAAGTCGCAATGAGTCTCGTTACCCTCACCTCGGCCCTGTTGACGCTGACTGGAGCGGCCGCTGCCAGCTGCTCCAGTGTCCGCAACACAACGTACGACTACATTGTTGCTGGCGCCGGCACGGCCGGTATCGTGGCCGCCGAGCGCCTGGCCACCTCCGGTCGCAGTGTACTCCTCATCGAAGGTGGCGGACCCTCCTTTTACATGACCGGCAACAACAAGACGATGCCATGGAACGACACGGTCACCATGTACGACGTCCCCGGCATGTCCGACTACACCGGTGCCTCCCCCGACCTCCAATACTGCAGGGACCTCTCCATCGCCGCGGGATGCCTCCTCGGCGGCTCCACTATGCTCAACGCGCTCATGTTTGTCAAGCCTCGCCAGGCCGACTTTGAGTCGTGGCCCGAGGAATGGCATTGGGGAAACGGCGTTGCTGATGCTGCTGATCAATTTTATGAGCGTCACCCCGGCACAATTCTGGCATCTCAGGATGGTCAGCGGTACGATGACGGCGCCTTTGATGTGGTGTCGCGCTTCCTCTCCGCCAACGGCTGGAACGAGGAGAATGCGCTCGACAATCCCGAGGCTAAGGAGCTCATGTACACGCACCCTCCCTGGTCCATTGCCCACGGCCTGCGTGACAGTCCCGTCCGGGCCATCTTGCCTGACGCCGAGGACCTCCCGAACTTCACCCTCGAGCTCCACGCCAAGGTTCTCCGTGCCGTCCGCAAGGGCTCCCTTGTAACTGGCGTTGAGGTACAGCTTGAAACTGGCGCGCGCCAGGTCATCAAGCTAAGCGAGGGCGGCTCTCTCGTCCTCGCCGCCGGTAGCCACTCCACGCCCCGGGTCCTTTTCAACTCGGGCATCGGCCCTGCTGAGCAGATTGAGATCGTGGCCTCGGGCGAGACCAACATCACTCTTCCGCCTCGCGACCAGTGGATCGACCTCCCGGTTGGCCAATACCTCAAGGACCACGCTGTGGCGAGCGTGAGCTTCAGCACCAGCGAGCCCCTGGAAGCCCTGCCCTCCACAGCATGGACAGACCCTAGCCAGACGTCCATCGACCTCTTCGCGCACGGCAGCGGCCTCCTCGCGCAGTCTGGCCAGCGTCTCAACTTTTGGACGAGCGTCAACAGCACCGATGGAGCCACCCGCCACGTCCAGGGCACCGTCCGCGCCTCGGGCAACGGCACCGTCGACATCAAGGTCTATCTCACCCACGGCACGACATCTGTCGGCACTCTCGGCATCCAGCCCGACGGCATCACATACATGCCCAAGTCACCGCTGCTCAACACACCTGCCGACCGTGAAGCCCTTACGTCCTTTGTTGAGACCCTCCTGACCTACTCTCGCAAGCCCGACAGCATCCTGACGCCTCTCTCCAACGCCACTGCTGAAGAGCTCGTGGCTAAAGCCGGCAGCGGTAGCCACTACCTCGGCACGGCACGGATGGGCACCGCCGACGATGGCACCAGTGTCGTCGATGCCTACACTCGCGTCTGGAGGACTGACAATCTCTTCGTCGTTGACGGCAGCATGCATCCCGAAGTGCCCACTGGAAATACGGCCGCGCCCATTATGGTGGCCGCCGGTTTCGCTGCTGAGAGGATCCTACAGCTGCATGGGGTCTCCTCTTAAGGGGGGGATTCAAGAAGAAATTTCTAGGAAAAACGTCCGCCTCTAAGAGACCTATGTTCCACATGATTCTGTAGTATATCGAGAATGAAATTCTTTCAATTCAAGTCTCAGACTCTCGCCAGCCATAAAATCGTCGTTGTGTCGCGTTGAATGGGCTTTGGGAGTCCTGAAAGCAGTAATTGTTGATGATGCGGAAGTCTCCAAGGATAGGCCGTTGAAAGATGTCTTGAAGCCTACCCACGTCCAATCCTGGAATAGATCTGTACGTTAGGTGCTCCACGCCATCGAAGGTCCTGCGCCCACCATGCCTCATTGGGGAGCTATGATGCTCACCGAATACGCTATCATACCACACCTCAAACATGACCCATGGACGCTCTCGCCCCGTCGTGTTTCGCCGTATCGCCTCTGTTCCTCCAAGGCTGAGCTGCCCCTGGTCGGTGTCGATATCTACCGGCAATTGGGGAGTCTGGCTAAAGGCCAGTCTGGGCCTCGTCACAGATGTCCAAAGAAGTTCGTCTGCATTTCTGTATAGGTCGTAATCATCAGGCATCTATGGTCGGACGTGCCCGCTTGCGGCGGGCTTTCCACGAAGGAGCTACTCGCCAATCATCCCTCCAATGTCGGACTGTCGATGAGAAAGGTGGAGGAGATGTTCGATGTCAGAAATGTGATGCATCTGTCGTGGTTGATAGCAATGAAACTTAAGCAACTTCACCAGACTGGAAGAATACGTAAGGTTTCGAGAAAAGAAAGGGCTCCTCCTCAATCTTGATTGATTGTCAGCTTTGCTTTGCCCGGCCACTGAGATGGGCGCGTTGGTTGGCGATGCATCAGGCACGCCAATATCACATGCACGTGCCCGTCTGTGCAGCAAATCATAACAGGCGCGGTAGGCAAATACGACGGGTCGCATCGCAGGAGGCCTGGTATAAGAGGAGTCCCGTACCACCACACCTCAGCTCCCCCGCGTCGCGGTGATGTGTTCCCGACATCTTCGACGTCTACAAATCCCGGTACCACCTAGCCATGGCTGGTAACAGGCAGCGCCACGACGAGAGCGTTGCCTCCTCCGACCCGTTTCGTGAAGCTTGCTCGCAATTCTTCTCCCGGGTCACCTCATCTCAAGAAGGAGCACTCATGCAGAGCACGACCGGCAGCTCGTCTTCTGGCCCTACGCACGCGTCAACCAATGACTACAACAACGTCGGTGATGTCCAGGACGCCAGTCCCGGCCATGATCCCCATCAACCCATTGCGTACTACAGCCCTCTCCCCGGGAACCCTGCCTTGGCAGACTTGAGAGCACCGATGACTAGCTCCGGAAATGAAGGCCCCGTCGTGACATTCCCCTTTTTCGACGAAAGACCATCGCCGGCCGATGAGCGCACGTCGAATCAGACAAAGCACGGGCTCCGGGACTACCAGATGCAGATCATGATGTTAAACCAACAGAGATTGAAACAAATGATGATGGCCAAACAAGGACAAGAGGAACAGAACAGAAAGGCTAAGCAAAAGCCTACACCCAAGACACCAGTACCAAACGTTGGCATGGCGCGGCCCGAACTGGGCAGCCCAGCCCGCTCCACATCTACACTCAAGCGGATGCGAGAACCACCAAGCGACGCTGAACTCCTGGACGACTCTGAAGCACAAGGTGACGCTCAGCCACGAAGTCTGGATCCCCTGGGTGAAAGAGGTGGCGCCCCGATCCAGGCTGCTCTAGCTGGGCCACCGGCCGCCAAACGGTGCATGAGGAGATTGTGCTTGGATGGCGAGATGCAGAGCGGCCCCAGTCTGGCCTCATCTTCGACTACAACCGCGCCATTCTCCCCGCCAGACGTGATAACGGTACCACAAATGAGCTCCTTAGAGACTTCTTGAGGACTTGGCTAACATGTGTCCTAGTCACAGCGCCCAGGGGACCAACGAAATCCACGCAGTCCAAGTGTGCAAGCCGCCGGTCAATCCGAGATTTCTAGACACCACACGATCTCCTCATCTTCCCCAGAGTCAACCCGTGCGCCCAACAAATCGGATGGGTACCGCACATTACACCAGATACTTTGCAGCAGCAGTAACCACCCTGGAAAATCAAAGATTTTTTCTCAAAAGCCAAGATGGTCTGACCAGGACGCCGGACACGATGAGAACGTTCACTTGACGGCGGGTCGTGACTTCGCAGTCAACAACCTTTCTGACTTCATCAAAGATGCGGGAAAAGTCTTTTTCCTAGTGTTGCACTACTACAGATGCAGCGATGCCACGAACGTTGATCACATCTGCGCGTGGCCCGGTGACCTGGACCATCAGGCCGGTGCACCGGCTCGACACAATGAAGGAGTGCTGATCATCTCGCGTTCTCTACAGAGAATCATGAACAACATCAGCTCTTGTAAGTCAGATCGAGCAGCGTACATGCCTAAGTCAAGCGAGCCTCGGGAACCCCAAGACTTCTCAGCATCAAACAACCACCAGGTCCAACGCAAAGACGAGTACTCCATGCGGTTCTTCTATCATCACAGACTTCACCTGAAAAAGGCTCTCGAGACAGCTGAAACCAGTGAGGATCGCGATGAAATATCTTCTTTGATCGGTTACATTGAACAGCAGTGGGGTGATCAGTGGAGGGAGATGGACGTTCTGACGGCCCAAGGACGCGTGCAGAGTCACAACATCGAGCTCCTTTTTTGTCCCAACACCACGGTCATCACCCGCAGTGGCGGAAAGACAACGGCTTACATGTTGCGCTCTTGGCCAGAAGGCGACTCTGTCATTTCTCTGAACTGCTGGGTGCCTTCCATGTTTGATGGAAATGCCTTTATATGCAGGCCCGTCACACTATCCATCGACCGCCCAACCGCCGCCGACGTCGCGATTCAAGACCTCAGCGTGATCCCGGTCCGCTTTGTGGAAAAGCCGCTGCTGGATTACCTCGAAAGAAGGGGCAGAAGATTCTGGAACCTGCGACACCAAAGCTTTGTGGCCTATGTGGGTTGGAACTCTAGTGGCGACCAGTACTTTGTCCGTCCCCCCATCTCTGTTCTCGTCATTGTGCATCCTCCATCCCGCCTACGAAGATCAAGGATGAGCGCTGACCTAAAGGCATGTTAGAGTAACGAATCCAGGTGGATGATTGACTATAGGGCATACCAGCAAATGCATCCCACGGCCAAGGCACCCGAGTTCGAGACAAAGCCAATTGTCCCTTCGAACTCATGGCCATCGGCAATCCAGCACAACGAAACGCCTCTCCCAGAGCAGTTCATGGTGGTGCCTGCCCAGGTTCACGGGTTCTCGTTTAAGACTAAGACATGGTGTACGCCGGACAACACCCTCAGAATGTTGCCTTGTACGTACTGACATGGCTCATATAGGCTCCTTACTCGTCGACAACATCTGCTCAGTCAGCTGGAACAAGGGGGCATTTGAAAAGCTAGTGTTGCCGTCTCGAATCAAGGACACGATCGAGTCACTGGTAATGACCAGAGCTTCGCCACGGGACCCCAATGGCAAGCAGGTCCCAGCCACGCGCCGAGATGATTGGATGACCGCCAACGGCAACGGTCTCGTCATGCTCCTACATGGGAGCCCAGGGACGGGGAAGACCCTAACAGCAGGTAGGTCACGACCGGAGTCCCTGTGTGAGTTTGACTTTGCGTAGCTGACGACTTTATGCTTGATAGAAAGGTAAGAACGTTGAGAGACAGGTTGCACACAAGCACCGCTAATGCGACTCTGGTAGTGTCGCTGAGCTGGCAGAAATGCCATTGTACAGCGTCCACTGCGGTAACATTGGGACCAATCCAGAGGTGGTAGGGAAACATCTAGAGACGGTCTTGATGCTGGTGAAACGGTGGGACTGCGGTGCGTATTCATGCCACTCCCCATCTTCTGATAGGGGACGATGGAACTAACTTTGAACTAGTCCTCCTACTGGACGAAGCCGATGTCTTTCTAAAAGAGCGATCCCCAGCAGACGTGGAGGGGAACACTCTCAAATCAGGTACGGCCTGACTTTCCCTTCAACAGTCCCCTCTTTCAGTAGCGCTGACGGTCCCCATCCCAGTCTTCCTCCGCACTCTTGAGAACCACAACGGCATCCTCATCCTCACCTCTGGCCGGCTGGGAGCATTCGATGCCGCCTGCACGTCCCGCATACAGGCGAGCCTGTACTACGATACCCCGGATCGTCCCTCCCGACGTCAGATCTGGCAGAATTTCCTCGAAACGGTAAAAGCGGACGACGGAGACGCTGGCGTGGACGGCCTCGCGGGGCACGTCGATCATCTCGCGACGATCAAAATGAACGGACGGCAGATCCGGAGTGCCTTCACCACAGCGAGGCAACTGGCCCTGTACAGGAAAGAGGCGCTCTGTTGGGATCACATGGAGCAGGCCTTGGAAAGCTGCCAACTGTGATCAGTACCTGAAGAGGCTACGGACGCTCGGAGGAGCAATGGAGTAATGGACGAGCCAATGCACGTGCATGGGGAGTACAAAAGTATGATTTTCGGGTGAAGTGGGTGCAATAAAACTGGAAATCTGACTCTTGATTGTATTTGTCACCCTGTGCGGCCCTCAGTCCCTATCAGACCGAGATGTTTGTAACCAGACCTCCAGCGCGGGTTCCTTTCGACGGTTTACATCTATTCTGTTAGGTTACTGCAGGCCTATGATGGTGCTAGCCTTGAGCATTCATCTCAAGTACTGCAAGAAGAGAGAAAGAAAAGAACATTGAAGGCTGGTCGCCAACCTACAGTTCGATTTACCATCAGACTTTTACGTGATATTGAGCAAGGATGGCCGATGTGCATGTCTAGCCAAGAACCAAGCTCAAGGTGTTCAGGGCCAGCTCAGTCTAACAGCAGCGGTCCAGAAATCGAGACCATGTTGATGGGATGCGGTGAAGCTTATCCCAGGGTGTCATGCTCAACGGACGCGCTGGGCAGGCAGCTGCGGCGACAGAGAGACAATGAGCCAGCATGGCGTCACATGATCATTTCCCGCAGGCGAGTTGGGCCGGATATGCTCGGAAGGGTCGTTTGCGCTTATGTGAGCTCGAGACACTGGCGACCCCTGGGGAAGCACGGAAGCAGAGCGGCAGACGACACCGATGGAGAGAGAACGATCTTTTTGTTGAGCACTATCACACCATCACACCATCATAGAATCACTGAAATATCGGGACCTTTCTCAATATTGGTCAATTCTCAAATGCAAGTTTTAAAGTCGAGCCAAAGCCCGTGGAAAGTCCCGCCCAGACCCCCGACTCGGTCAGCGCCTCAAACGCCAAAGATGCCGTGTGTCCCTGCTGGCAATGCCTCCATCATGATTACGCCATTAGGTGAAATAAACCGCCGAGATGAGTACCGCGTACCACCTCGACGAGCCGTGGTCGACGCCGGGTTTATACCACCCGGGGCCGACCGGTAACGTATGCCGTTCCCGGTGACAACGCCTCGCCGGCCTACACAATGAAGACGGCGGCCAGCGCGGCTCCGGCCATCGGCCACCAGCCAAGGTTGTGCACCAGGGCGTGCATGCCGGCGGCGGCGCTCTCGGCGTTGGGGTCGGCGAGGGTCGTGTCGTTGGGCAGGGTGCCGTTGAGTAGGATTGTGCTTTCGCCTTCGTAATCGCCGACGTCAATGACGGACTTGTTGAGGGCGGCGTACGAGCCGTTGCCGATGAGCTCGTTGAGGAAGGTGTCGCGGTCGCCCTCGTCGCGGGGCTCGTCGCAGCCGCAAGGCAGGTCCTCGGCGCAGCCGCAGAGGACGGGCTTGGTCTGGTTCTCGCCGGCCGACTCGTTGAAGAAGGTGTGGGTGTTGTTGAACTCGTAGTGCTGGACGCGGTGGCCGTGCCAGCTGCCGGGCCAGAAGAGGAGAGCGGCGGTGCCGAAGAGGACGAAAGGCGCGAGGAAGCCGACAGGGCTGCGGTTGCCGGCGCGGTAGGGCGCGGCGGCGCCGCCACCGTAGAAGCGTCCGCCACCGAAGCGAGGCTGAGGGCCGCTGCCCTGGACAGTTCGGCCGCCTAGGGAGCCGCCGGTGTTGGGGGGCCGACTGCGAAGGATTAGTTTCCTTGTCTCGTACCTGTCAGGGAATCACTGGGATTGCTTACGCTGGTCCTCCACCATTGCCGCCGCGACCAGTGCTGCCGCTTCCTCGCGATCCTCCGCGACCGCCGCCTCCGCCCTTGCGCTTGAAGAGGTCGGAGCCCTGCTCGTTGCGGGATATGCGCTCCAAGTTGTGGTGTTCAGGGGCCGCGAGAGCAGTGGCCGACGTGACGGCGGCGAGCAGCGTGACAAGCCACAGGTCGAGTCTCATGATGTCTGATTGGGTCGCACCCTGGTTTCTAGGTGTTACGCTGGTTCGGTGTTCCGTTCCAGTCAGGCTGGTCTGGGGTTGAGTGCTGGTTTGTAGGCAGCAGGCGAAAGTGAATGCGTCGTTGTTTCGCAAGGCAAATGCGCTCTGCTGACGGAAAGGCTGATGTCGGAAGAGTGTTGTTGTAGAGTGCAGATTGGAAAATGGTGCGCGGACCGGATTCAGGCGGAAGTGTTTGGCTAAAGAAGAACCTGAGAACCCAATCGTTTCGGGGGGATGGGGGGGCTGTGATGCGCCACGGGTCGCCAAGGGGCGCGGTCACAGTGGTCACAGGTGTTGGAAAGGTTCTAGCGCGCTCTGGTGGGGCGACGTTTCCTGCGGCGCCCGGAAATGCCTGTGCTGCGCTGTACCAAGGACTGTAGAATGGCCCACTGCAGATGATGGCTGCAGGGTGGTGTGCTGTGCGGTGAACCAGTGGCGGGGTTTAATGGAGACGATTCCCTGGATGGGGTCTTGGGAGGTCGGGCAGCCGAGGGGTTCCGTGACTTGGCGGTGATGCGAAGACTGCCCCGACTATGACGTTGGGGGACGAGCAAGGGTCCCACCGGAGCAATTGGCGATGACGGCGACGAGTGGCGATCTCTAGGGCAGCCGTGGTGATGCAGCGATGCAGCGATGAGAATGGATGCTCTTCTCCGGCGAATTGCGCAGCGAATGAGGTTGCTGATGACAGGTCGGTGCGGTGTGCTGGGCTGGTCTGGGTGAATTGACGTCGGCGGTCGTGTCACCATCTCTTTGGCCAAGCAATCCGGTTTTATATTCGTTTGCTCTTTCTTTCATTCGACCTTTCTTTCAGGCAGACAGGACGATGAATCACTGGCTGGAAAAAAACGGAAACAGCCTTTGAGGCAGCCCTGCCCCGTTGGCCCCATGGCTGTCTATGGTACCTGCTGCTCTCGGCCGGACAGAACTGGCCATTTCCTCCAATTTTTTGAGGCCCTCCCTCCTCATTACCACCTTCACTCTGCTCGGGCGCGAGCGCATCCGCGTAGGTGAAATGACAAATGTTGGCCCCCGCCCCTGCTGCACCTGTACCTGCACTCACCCGCACCTACCCCTGCCCCTGCCTCGGCCTAATTCAGCCGGACCGCTGTATTAGGTTAGCGCTTAACCGAACTCTGGCTGTGCTGCACACATGAGCGAGCGCCAGGTCCTAAGCCCACCACAAAGTACCCCCCATCGTGGACGCGGCTCTCCCTGTCGGCCCCGTAGGGCGTGGCAGTGAGATTGCACAGTAAGCAGTGAGCTTGACTGGCGCGACCCGGTATCGTGGCTGGTGGGTGTCCGTGGTCACTAGGCCCAGGCTGTGCATTTTGCCCAGGACCATCCAGAGACCCCAGAAATACCAAAGGCGCCAATGACACCTCGCGATCGCAACTCATGTTCCCCTCCAGAACCCCCCTCAGATGTCTATCTGCACCTGCGCCTGCACGAGCCCCACTTCAGACCGTCCGTCAGATCTGGTTGCCTGACGCCACGACCACATACATCTGACGCCCATCACGTTGTTTGGCTTGGCCCATGGTCGCCTTGCGGAACGCCTGACGAGCCGACGCGGAGATTTACAGACATCAGGCGGCCCGTGCATCCACACCTCCCATATCCAACCGGTGGAATGGTTGCAAAGGGATGTATTTCTAGGGAGAGCTCACTGAGTTTCACTTGCTTTCACTCAATCCATCCGTTCCGTTTAGCTAGAGTGCGATGCTTGGAGGAATGGCGCGAGGAAGATGCATTCACCTGTGCTTAAGTACTTCTAATGGAAACGTCGGTCAAGCGGAAATGGATTGAGCAGATTGAGATCATTCTTTTCATCGAAGATGACTTCAGCTGTGATTCTGTGTAGCTTAACGTGGATCTGTGCTCTGCATTGCCTGGTACGTAGAATATCTTCGGTAACCAATATGTCTCCTCATGCCTCCATCGAAGGTCTTCGTCCAGGCCCCTCACACCGTCATGTCAGGTGCCTCTACTTTTTCTATTCACTCTGGAAAGTTGGCACAAACCTTTGCACATCTCCAGCATGCAATGCAAAGCTTCTCGTTTGCTTGGAACGTGTACTCAAACGTGAAGTGCCTGTAAACGCGCAGTTGTATTGAAGTATCTTCCTAGATCAATGTGTTGAATTCACATTGGACCATAAGTTCTAAAGGACACTCGCTTTGAGTCGTGCCGAAGCTGATATCCTCATAGCAGCGAACCCGACCACTGGTGTCTTCACAAGTCATTGAACCAACACTTTTTCCGTCTCCTTTGTAAGAGCAAAGGCTTTTACCGATTGCCAGTTCGGAAATGTCAGTTGGATACGGCGTATCTTCTGTCAACTTGAACCCGCCACCCAGGCCGTCGTTGCAAACGTTCCAATTGAACAGGTCTGAATTTGGCAGGAATACGCTCCAATATTTTGTGCCGCGGTAGTTGTATTTCCCAATGCGAGCTAGCCTGTTGCGCCGAGGCGGACCGTGAGAAGTGCACCCGTTGAGCCATGCTGCCAAAGCCCCCGTTTGGCGGTTCACGACGACGTAGCTGGCACGGCGAGTTGGCTGCAGCTTCGCGAAGCGTACATTGGCCCCAGACGTGCCGACACCACGGGCAATCATCTCAGGGCCGTGCCATGTCTTCTCGCTGCGGCCGTAGCGGTTGTACCAAACGAAGACTTGGCCATCAAGCGGTCGCGTCCAGACGTAGTCCGCCTTGCCATCACTGGAATTTGCTTGTCAGCCCTGAACCGAACTAAATACGGAGCAGCAAGCGAAGCCGCAGGGGAAGGGATGTGTTGGACGCACCCGTTGATGTCGTAAAACTCAATCTCTTCCGGTCGCTGGCCGATACTTCTTGGGTCGGCCAAAGGAATCCGGTTCCAGCTGATGGTGGAATCGTCCTCGTTCCACACATTACGCCAAACAGAACCGGCGCCGCCCGTATCGAGAAGGATATAGTCGTCAAACTATGCAGCGTTCGTGGTCAGTTGAAGTGACACATCTTTTCTCCCTCACGCTCACAAGCCGAAAGCACTTACACCATCACCGTCAATGTCCGCCAACCGAACATTGCGTCCTACTCCAACTCCTGATGCCACCTGGCCGAGGGACTTAAACCTCCAGCCAGACTTTGGAGTGATTGCGCCCTGGTTGAGGTATCCAGTGAGGGCTCCAGACTTAGGATCGATGACGATGTAATCTGATTTGCCGTCACTAAAGACACGGTGGGGGTTGGTTAGCCTAAAGCATTTCATTGGAAACCCCCAGAATTTCAACAGAGCGAAGAGGCGGCCGACATACCCGTTGATGTCAGCAAACCTAACTTGAGAAGGAGGTCCAGCACCAGAGGCCATTGGTTCTCCGCCATTGATAGCTTCCCACTTCCATCCAAATCGGGATCCTGTCGAGTCGATGCCTCTATTGATGCTTCGAAACTGTCAGTAAAGTGGTACCAAAGCTACAAAATGCCGAGTGTTGATTCACTCACTATCCAAATGGCCTTCCGGTTCCAGGCTCAAGCCAGACGTAATCGTCAACCTGTCAAGTGTGTGAGCCGTTTTTGCGTCCATGGCAGATCTTCATGATGAGCTTCCCGGGATGAGATCTCTCGAGGCGGACCTCAACCTGGCATAGACAAAGGGTAGAGCTTAGGGGGACTCACACCGTCGCCATTCAGATCTGCAAACCGGATACCGTCGATAGCCATGTGTGTATCGGAGCTTCCCTTGTTGTACCACACCAACACAGAGCCGTCAGCTTCCACGTGGGCATAGTCAGGCAACCCGTCACCGTCCATGTCGACTAGGAACGTGCTGTTCGGGTTCTTCTTTGGGCCCGTGGCCAGTGTCTTGGCTGGACCTTGATTGACCCAGTTGGGAGAACCCTCTTTGTTGCCGGGCTGGTTGAGGTATCCTGTGAGCCCTCCGTCGTCATCCCAGATCAAGTAGTCTGCCATCTGGTTAGCCACACAATATTTTCAATCTGGGCAGAGATCTTGGGGGTTGACCCACCGGCAAGTCCATCCCCGTTGATCTGTTTGTCGTGGATGTTCCTCGTCAGTCTTGTCCCGGAAAGTCATAGGAGCTAACGAAGAGTACTCACGTCGGCCAGCAGCAACTTGCTGATGTCTTCAATCTCGCCAGTTGCAATGCCACCCCGGCCCTGCCACTGGATCTCAGTACCGCCTTGCTTTCCGATGTTCAGCCAAGCCTGGAGAGCACCGCCTTGTCCCACGATCACGTAGTCCGCCCGGCCGTCGCCGTTGATGTCGGCCAATCGCAAAGTCTCCAGATTCGAATGGGGAACTCCGCTGGCTACTTGGCCACCTGTTTCCCAAAACCATCCGTTGTTGGCAGAGGCCTGCGCACCTCTGTTCCACCAAACATTTATCGCTCCGTTGTCGGGGTTCAAAACAAGGTAGTCGGCCATCTATTTTCGTCAGTTGACCAGCCTTGCTGGATTATCGTTGTCTTTTCTGAGAGTGTGACTTACTCCATCACCGTTCAGGTCCTTTTATCAAAGTCAGCAGAGGTTCAGACATCAGCAATCTCGGATCAGACTTACTGCGAGGTACACTTGCTTCGAGGAACTGCCGACACCTGCGCCAATGAGACCACCGTTACCCGCAGGTGTCCAATTGACACGACCATTAGCAAAAGACTGCAGCCAACACATGATCTTGCCATTGTCGGGGTCCAACCAGACCCAGTCTGGACAAAACCGATCATTAGCTGCGGAACGGAGACAAGACTGGGCAGGCCACAACTTACCTGCTTGACCATCACCATCCATATCGATCAGTCTGGAGAGATAGGTTAGCTCCAAAAGGTACAGGAAACACTTTGGAAAAGACAAGTCAGCTTACCGTACGTGCTTCCCAGGCAGCCGCACTCCATCCTTGGTAACACCAGAGGCAACCTTGACGGACTCGGCCCAATGATATTTGAACTTCCAGTCACCCATTGTTCCGGCCCCTGCCGCAATTTGACCTACGGTGTTCCAATTGGGTAGGGTGTCGCATGTCAAGGCCGGATGCTCTCCAGCCTTTTCGTCGGCAGCCCTCATAGCCGCGAAAGAGCTCGGGCTGATCGGATACTGTCCACCAGTCGGTCCAGGTATGTCCGTAGCAACACCACCGTTTCTCATTACTTCGCCTGCAAAATCTTCACCAACGGGGTCTTGGATCCAGCCCTTTGGGATCTGCGTTATGAAGTCGTACCAGTAGTCCCCCATGAGTTGATAGCCTTCGTTGTTCGGATGCAGGCAGTCATACAAGATGGACACTGGTATGGGGCTGAAATCGACCGCTAGCACATGTTTACCCTCATCCCGGCGGGCCTTCACCACTCCCGGGATCAGGCTTTGGTACTCTGGCGTCCGCGGGGCTCGATTAGAGTCGCAATTGCTGAGGATCATGGCCACGAGTATGACAGCGTCAGGACACGCTTCGAGCATCTGGTCGATCAGCTGACCCAGCCTCTGAGCTACACCCTTCGGGTCGTGGCCCTCCGTCGAGCGACTAGGTCTTCGATCCATGTCGTTGGTCCCGGCATGGAGGAGAATAACGTTTGGCCGCTGGGTCAAGGATCTTCCGACGTGGTCGCTCATATACTTGACCGTCTTTCCAGGCCAGGCTGCCTATGAACCGAACCAAGTCATGTCAGCCTATGCATCAGCCGTCACATGAAATTGAGTGCTTCTTACCATTAGGTTGTTGTCCATATTCCCCGCAGACTGCGTGCCAGCAAAGAACACCTTGTCTTCTGGTACGATGCGTGAGTGGGTTGTGTTTGTGCGCCTCGTGGGCGGAACCCGTGAGATAAATTCTTACTTGAAAGGTTTTGTCGAAGCTTTAGTCGATAACCATTGCCATCTCCACCGTTCATGTCGCTACCAGTGCCGTACGTGATGGAGTCACCGACACAGAGGATACGCAGCTTGGAACCTGGCATGATTGTTTTGCCGGGATCTGTCCCCTTGTATGAGAGATACGGCGATGTTGGGCTAAAAGCACAAGTGTCTGTTGATCCGCCGAACTCGGGAGTCTTGCTTTCTCCGTTCTTTACCTTCTGATTGTTGGCCATGTGAAAGATGACTAAGTTGGCAATAATGGCATGCAGAGAGATTTGGGGATGGAAGACTCGTCCATAGCTGTGTATGATTGTTAGCAATGTGGTGTGGCCATGGTCGGTTTTCTCGGGCCATGACTTGCCCATCCGGAAGTATCTTGGGCACCTCAATGGTCGCTGCTTTCATGATATCTGTGGTCGCATTTGCATGTAATGCTGCGATCCTTGACGCCGCTGTCTCATCCTTAGCTTGATATTGAGTGTCTGGGTCGAGCTCGAATGTCAATCGAGCAAAGAAGTCTTGGTCTCCAACAAATGTACCAGACAGTTCACTCTCCGTACTTCTTTTGCGTGGGTCCATCCCCAGAGGATCCATGGTATTGAGTGAATAGAAGAGCAGGCCCAGACTTTCGACAAGAAAAGTCAGCTAGACGGTACTCGGCATCGAAGCTGGGGGGAGATATTTCGAACCGTGTTGTAGCTTCGGCACTGGATTCGTCAACCCCAGGCTCGCAGTATCGGCCTTCATAGAGACCGACGTATCGATCATAGTCGACGAACTCGACATTTGACCCTGCTCTTCTGACAGCTTCTTTCTGTATACACTTCATGTCAGGTGGTGCTCCCAAGTATGGTCAACAGGAGACGAACCAGCTTTTGATTGACCAAGTCGACAAGGCTATTCATTCGACGCCTATTCGATGTAGTCAAGCGCTCTGGTTTGTGATTGATATCGTGAAGTTTCTGACCATTAGCGGCCACGGTTAGTTTGTGTGACTTCGAGGCTGCCAAGTTCCTGATCTCTGACTCACGTATATGAACGTTGCCCATGACACGGAGTCACACTCGTCTGTCAATTCTTCATCGAAGAACTTTGCATACCTTCGCCCTGTCAGTGGCTGTTCTAGACCCAGCTTGTCTCGGGTGCTATGGAATCATACCCAGTGTAGTAAATCTTGCCGCTATTGGAGAGATTGGTCAGTCTGGTGGCCTGATGCTGTGAGAAGGACGATCTTCTTACTCCGAAGACAATTTCTTCTTCGCAGCCTCAAGGACTTGATCCAACTTGCGACTGAACGCAGGGCTTCTTACGATTTCATCAGCTCGTGCCAGCTGTCCGTCACAACCACGGGTAAGTGCGTCAACGTTGAGGTCCTCGGCCCAGAATTCCTTTTTCAGCTGTGCCAGCTTTGTGATAACCTTCTCGAGGGGGTTAAAAGTAGCCCACTGAAAGATGCATTGGTTCAGGATATCAACAAGCTCCGCGTCATTGCCACCTGTAAATAATTTAGCCCAACAAAACACGAAGTGACTGTATCTGGTGGTAAGAACTCACCAGCAGACAACAGAATGACCTGCTGATTCGAGTCGATATCCGGAATCTGCTTCTCGATGACATCTGATAAAACAGCTCCAGAGCAGGCATTGAACTGAAATTTCCTATTCGAAGGGTCGCCCAGCCTTGGGTCCTCGTTAATCATGTTGGGATAGGCCAGGTTGTATCGGCTACAGGCCCAGTCTTGGGGAGCGAGCGCGTTAGTGTTTTCTCGGTTATATTAGGAAACAAAAGGTCACATACCGCTCTTGGGGTTCAGACCGTCAAAGATCGAACCAAGTCTTTCCCCCGCACCAATACCAGCCGCATATGAATCTCCTATGGAGGCCATGCGGGTGATGAAAGATAGATCCTCGGGGTTGAAGTCAATGTCATTCTGCCTCGCAAAGATCTCGTCGAAGGACATGGAGTCATTGGCAGAATTTGAGAAATGCTGAGAGGTTGGAACTCCAAATGCCGTACTGACAAGCAGAGCTAGAGTGAAACTGAACCATTTCGAGTGTCTCATAGCGAAGTTGTGGCAGAACATCTGCAAAATGATGAGAAACAAGTGAGGGACAAATAGAAACGAGAAGTGCTTGGATGAAATGAGCTCAAAAGACACAGTCGGGGGGGGTCCACGGTCCATGGACTTGTTCGATGTCGAGCTCAAATGAATTCAATTCGGGAATCAATCGCTGATGCCACGGCCCTGCATGCCAGGGGCGCAGCTTTTCTTAGAGCCAACATGATATTGGAAACTGCCACCAGAGCTACCCAAGGTAGGCAGGTGCGCCAAGCGGTTCGATGCACTTGAGGGTTTTTTTATTCACTAACGTCTGAGGCTGAGGACTCGTGATAGTCGGAAACCCATTTGTAGCCTGCCGTGGTTGCATTTCCTTCCGGAGAACCTCCATTCATAGTCTATTTCGGCCGTCCGGACAGGGCGTCACCAACAGGCCCGACGCTAAGAGATCAAAAACTACCAACCGACCTATCACGCGTGGGGTTCAACTCCAACACGCCTTCGGCGCGTATGTACGACTCGCGCCCTTGCAGAATGACCCATGGTAGAGGCCAGTACAGCCCCCACGACTCCTTCACACAAGCTTTGCGAGCTTCCATATTCCTGTCACCTGCGTGCATGAAGCAAATGAAAGACCAATTGCCCCTGGTCTTGCCTCCAGCTTCTGGCAGGGGATCAGCTGACCTTCCGTCCCGGATGCGCGTTTTACTGTCAACCTACCGAACCAACATGCAGGTGCAAATCCTCGGCAAGACTTCGCGTGTGCCGTGATGCATCGTAGACCCCAAAGCCGCCATCGGTTGGTGTTGATAGAGAATCACGGACTCGTATGGCGGGCGATCGAGGTCTAGGCCTCCTTTTTTCACCCCTGCTGTCATTTGCATTTCGCATTTTGGAGATCCCGGTGACTCGAAGAATACGACATTGCTCGGTTGCACTCGATTCAGCACCAGCTCTGGTCGCCGGACACCGCTCATGTTTGCGAGGCAGCTTGCTTCTGCACATTTATGTGTTTGCTGGTCTCGCGCCTTTTTTTCCTTTCATTTTTGGGGGAGCTCGACAATCTCTTCCCCTTCATCCGCAACTTTCCCTTATTCATATATGCCAACATGTACTTCCGATGCCAACCCCCCAGCTTGGCCCTCCTTTTCCTCTGGCTAGTCTTAAATGGCTTGGTGGCAGCAGTCGCAAACCTCAAAACCCAACACAGCCCGAAGGGGAAACTTCAAGTTCGACTTGATTATCCAATGGCCAAGCACACCACCAGCAATGATGAAAGCCTCCATCGATGGTGCTTTACATCGTACCTCCTCTTCAAGAAGGACGTGTCAAGCATCACTGACGAACAACTAGTGCAGATTGCCTTCGATGCCTGGGATGAGATGCTTGAAGACTTCAACCAGTACAAACCATCACTGAACTCCAAAGGCCAACCCAACCTCTTGCCTGGAGTCATGACCATCATGGCCTTCGACAACAAAATCATTTTGGCTTCTTCTCAGAAAGGACAATCGAGTTTCCTTTACCAGTTTCCTAAGAATCCTGTCATGATGGCGTTGGCTACTTGTCGAACAAAGTGGCTCGACGAAACGAAAACGAGTCAAGACCACCTAAAACAAGGAAGATGTGGCGAGGTAATGGCTTTCTACCAATACTATCAGCAACACACCTTGGACATATCGAAATTGAGTCCTGGACCGAGGGTCACGAGTGTCTTCCGTAAAAGCAAGACCAGAATTGAAATCCTTTTGCCTTGTGGCGAATCTTACGTCGACGGCGAGGTTGTCACCTCGAAGGTATGTTGAAACAGCTTCTGGGTCGGAGTACTTGATGGCCGAGCAAAAGTCCATTGACACAATTGCAGACCGGCTGGGGGTGTAACCGACTGGTGGCAACAATCGGGGATGGTAATATCAATTACCTACGTAACACAGGGCCACCAGAAGCTTACGACTTGGCCAAGATAGCGGGAGGGGTTGATAAGAAGGGTCAGATTCAGTCCTGCTCCAGAGAAGTTATCTGGAGTAATTGATCTTGAACCTTGTTTTTTTTCCAATCATGGGATTAGAAGACTTATCGTTGTCGAAGATTCGGACTGTAACAATCTAGTTTAAGGCTAATCCAACCAATGCGGCTCCATTGGTAAGTTCCTCAACTCTAAATTGAATCTTTCGCAGAGACGCGCGATCTCGTCCTGACAATGTCGCGGGAGGTCATCCCCGTGACGACCTTGTGGTATCAAAATGACTTTGAGCCCCTCTGCCAAAGATAATAAACCACCCTCAAGCTCTGTTTTGATAGCCGAAATGACTTCCTCGTCGTCCAAAAACACCGTTTGAGACCAATCAAGATCTCCCGTTATTGTGAGATGCTCGATCCCGCGAGGCAACATCGTACTGAGACGTCTGGGTGGTTCAGGGACGTTGTCTATGACAAAAACCCAAGGAACTTGAAGGTTTTTGATCTCATGAAGGTGCGACAGTTCCGTCAATGCGCCCTTGATGCTGATCTCGGTTTCTTCAATGCTACCCAACCCAGGGCAAAACAGCGACAGCGCCGTGATTTTCAAGTCGGACAGAGAATGCCCATGTTTCGCAAGCACCCCCCCTAGTTGGTTTAAGTCAATGGCTGGCTTGCTCACATGTTTGTCAATGGCTTCATGGTAGAGCCAGTTGTAGTGGAGGCGTGCTAACTTGTTGGCGACTGACAAGACTGGTTCCAGATGACTTTCTCGAAGTCGGAAGAGCTCTAGGGCTGTCAGAGCAGAGGGAGCTGGAGGCTTTATATAGGGCCAGGTGAACTGCTCGAAGTTTGGTACCGAAATTGACAGATCCTGAATGTTGGGTAGGTAAAACAACGATAGAATCTCGCGATCTGCATCCTCTGGTGGATCCAACAGACACAAATCGTTCAGCCATGGCGTGATTGACACATGTGTCAGCGACTCGAACTTGCAAACCGTGTGTGAAGTGACGGCACTGGCAGAGCCCTCAACTGAATCACATAGGGCTACTCTGAACATGCGCCCAAGCAGTCGGGCCTCAAAAGCCCAATTGGGCGAAAGCGAAAGGCTCGCCAGGTTCGGGGCCATGGAGACCAGAACTGCCACGACGGCATCGGCGGAGCCCGACTGAACTCTCGACACCCAGTCGTCGGTCTCACTGGGCGACAGACCGATAGATGCCACAGCGTTTAACAAGTTGTGAGGTTGCGCGACAATTTTCGAGAGAGGCGTTGTGTACATTTTCCATCTAGTTACGAGAAGATCATCTTGGCCGACGAGTGTAAGGCTTTTTAAGTAGCGTGTAAGCTGAGGTCGTTCGAGAAAGCTCCGTAGAAGGAGCATGATAGAGGGTTGCTTATCCTCTGTCCATGTAAAATGGATGGCAGAGTACAGAAATGGCTCAGTGAGTAGGCGCATGGCCTTGCTAGTGACGGAGAGCGATGCTAGGTCGGACAACTCCAAGTGTTCGAAAATGGCGAGTCGAATCTCCGCGGGGCAGTCTTGTATAGCCATGGCGCGCGATGTAGAAGCGGTAGCTTCTTGTGCAGGATGTTGGTGGTAACGATGGTGGGATGTGGTAAGAAAGACAAGAAAGACAAGACACCAGGGCATTGCGAGGGTGCTGAAGTCAGGACTAAGTAAGGTACCTACCTCGGGATGAAGCACGGTCAGTGTGGGCACAGCGTGTGTGGGGTTACATCCCAAGCGGCATTTTGACCCTCTTGCATATTGTAGTGGAGTACAGAGTAAGGTCCCTGTAATTCACATACCCCACCTGCTTTCTATGGCCTGAGCTGAGGCGTCCGTCTCCTCAGATGTATTGTTAGCAATCATACTTGATTGATAACGCGTAAGTAGGAGTCGGTGCGGACCGACGCCTGTTACTAAGTAGTACCGCTAGTTCTATTCGATGTACCAAATAATAATACCTTCCTACAACTATTGTAGAGACACGTAGTACTGGGCAACTAGAAGGGCTGCTGAGACCGTCGGGTGGCCTTGGTGGCCTGTGCGCTCTCCTACAGCCATAGTAGATACGTCAACGCCTTACACTTCTATTCTCGCACCCATCTACACCAGACAGAGAGAGACGGAGGGGTAGGAGCCACTGAAGCTCCACTAACCGACGTACAGCCCAGCCAAACACGACTAACGACCACATCACAACTCGCCTCTCTTCACCATCCATCCAGCCTCACCTGGCCAGCCCCAACCTAACCTTGTTGAAGTGCATTCTCCGCCCCCGTCACAGCAACCTAACCTGGTCGATCGCCCCGTCTAGCCTCGAGTTTCCGAACGCCGACCACATCGTCTTGCCACCCACCATGTCCGGCGGCGACAAGAGCCTCCTCGACCGTCTCAACGCTCTCAAGGGCGGCGCCGGCTCCGGCTCTGGCTCCGGCCCCGGGGCCAACGACTCGCCCATCTCTCTCGACCGCTCAACAAAGTAACTTCAGCCCATCACCGAGCATCCGTGACAACCCGCCAGGCTAAGCTGTGTCTCAAGTGCCCTCAACGTCTCCATCGGCATCGAGCCCGCGAAGCCCCCCTCGAAGGAGGACGCCCTCGCCGCTCGCCTACGCTCCCTGAGGAACACCCCCGAGCGTGACGAGCCGCCACCCAGCCGGGCTGCTCCACCCGCGTCTTCGCTGGCCTCGCCGTCGACAGCCGCCGCGCCAGAGACGCCGAGGCAGAAGCAAGCTTCCCCGCCGCCGCACCAGCCCCAGCCCCATGATGTAGATCCCCTCCTCCAGACGGACGATCAAACCCTCGAGGAACTCCTCCGGGATGAGGATCCCGGCGCTGATCCCCGATGGACCTACGACCCCAAGGCTGAGTCCGCCCGCGTCGAAGCCCTCCTTGACGAGCTCTCCAAAGGCATCCCGGAAGGCGTCAACGCCCCCACAGACTCCAAAGATGACCCTGACCCCGAGAAGCGCCCAGACGCTGACGAGGACTCGGACGGGGACGACATGAACCGCGACGTCCAGACGCTGCTCGCCCAGGCTCTCGACGAGGCGGAACTCGACGCGAAGCTCAACCCCGACCCCAGCCCGGACGGCGGCTCAAGGGATCACAAAGTAGCCGACGAAGACCCGCCTCACGACGCCCCCTCAAACCCAGGCGGGCCTCACTCGAGCCAAGGCCCGAAAGGAACTAGCACCCCCGAGGCCACCGAGGCCGCGTCCCCCTTCTCCCTCCCCTCGGTCCCCTCAGCCCTCACCCCGCACAAGGACCCCGGCGACAGCGGCAACGACGGCGACGAGCCCTCGCTCTCCCTCCCGTCCGTCCCGTCCGGCCCGGCAGCGGCGTCCCCTTCCTCCGCGCCCACAGACGAGGACTCCCTCGCCGCCCGCATGGCCGCCCTCCGCCTCCCCTCCAACGCGGACATCGGCCTCCCCTCCGTCCCAACCGACCAGCCCGCCAACCGCCTTCGCTCCCGCACAGGCTACACCGACGACGACGCCCGCAACTGGTGCACCGTCTGCCTCGAGGACGCCACGCTGCGCTGCCTCGGTTGCGACGAGGACGGCTACTGCTCGCGCTGCTGGCGCGAGATGCACGTCGGCCCCGCCGCCGCCTTCGACGACCGCACCCACAAGGCCGTCCTGCTGGGGCGCGACCCCAAGCCCAGGCGCGTCGCCCTGGGGGCGTGAGCGCTGGAAGGGCGGCAGACTTGCAGAGCACCGCTGGTCAACAATGGGTGAGCCCCAGACGCGAGGTCGACAATGAGTGGGCTCCAGAACTAAGGTCAACAACGAGTGAGCCCGAAACGTCAAGGTCAATGTCATAGCAGGCGAGCCGTGTAATTCAAATTGCTATTCATCGCGCTGTGTCCTAATGATTCCCCACCCCGGACGCCCAGCTAGCCGTGTACCACCTATGCCGTAGCCCGCCCGTGCCGTTCGTATGCTGTGCCGTTTCCTCACACAGACCGAGCCAAATCCCATTTCCTCGAAAATCGTGTACACCGGGGATCGCTAAAGATATTTTTCCAAACTAACAAAAATAAAAAATAAAAAGGGCAAAACGCACGCTCACGAAAGCATCCTGTCAGGCTGTGGGCAATCTGTGAATTGTGAGCAGGTCGGTCCGTCTCCTAACCCTGCGACGGCTCGGCCGGCTCCTGCGTGCCGTAGTCGCCGTTCCGCCGCGTGCGGCCGGTAATGTCCTGCCACGTGGCGCCGAAACGGCGGCCCGTGCTGGCGAGCAGGCCCTCCTCCTCGTCGGCCTCGGCGTCTTCGTCGAGCTCGGAGAGGTTCAGCTTGGGGGTGCGGAAGAGGCCAGTGACGAAGACGATGAGGAAGACGGCGAGGAAGGCGAACTGGGCCCAGAAGTCGACGGCGCCGAAGAAGGGCCAGGTGATGGTGACGCGGTTGAGGAACTCGGACATGACCGACGGTGTGCACACGCCGCGGGCCTCCTTGACGAGGGCCTCGGAGCAGGGCACGACGTAGTCCGGGCGGTCGCGGCAGTCGGGGGTCTCGCCCTTGCCGTGCGGGGCCGAGCACCAGGTCTGGGTGCCGTAGATGGCGTACTGGGGCGCGATCAGCATGGCGATCGAGTAGTTGATGGCGAGGATGACGAGGGCCAGCATGACGGTGGCGATGAGCAGGGCCTGCGGGGCGGTGCGGCCCTTGCGGATCTGGAAGATGCGGACCCAGAGGAAGCGGATGCCGATGGTGGCGATGCCGGTGATGGAGCTGCTGAAGAGGAAGAGCACGAGGAGGGTCATGAGGATGTAGTCGACGGGGAAGGCGCGCGCCGACTTGAGGAAGATCCAGTTGATGGGCTGGAAGATGTTGAGGTGGCCCAGGATGTAGCCGCAGCGCTGCTTGCAGATGGAGTTCTTGGCCTTGTCGATGCCCGTGATGAGCATGGACACCCAGATGAAGAGGGCGATCAGGAGCAGGAGGATCCCGCCGAGCAGCTTGATGGGGCGGAAGACAGCGCAGACCTTGAGCCAGAACTGGTAGACCTTGCTGCGGCCCTCGCCGGACGCCTCGGCGGCGATCCTCTCGCGGCGGCGGAGGGTGCGCTCCTCGCGCATGAGGGCCTCGAGCTCGCGGCGGTCCTTGGACGGCATGCCGTCCTGGCGGCCGGCGTTGCGCATCTCGAGCTGGCGCTGGCGCTCCTGGTTCTGCTCCAGCGCGCTGGCGGTCGACTCGGTGAGCTGGGGCGCCGAGACGGCGGGCGCCGACTTGATGAAGGACATGGGGAGCAGGGCCAGTCCGGCGGCGGTGTAGACGACGTAGAGGAGGGTGCCGAGGGTGACGAGGAGACCCAGGGTGAAGGCCAGCGCCTTCTGCCCGTTGTTCTCGGCGAGGAGCCGCTGGAAGTAGTCGAGGTCCCAGCCGGCCTTGGAGTCGTTGCCGGCGGCCGGGACGAAGAAGCCGACGAGGAAGAGGATCAGGACGAGGGCCACAAAGACGGCCGTGTATTTGAGAGCGCTGACGAGGCGGCTGGCGAAGGGTCGGGTGCCCTCTTCGTCTTCAATCTCATCGTACTCCTCGTAGAAGAAGTACGTGAAGGGGATGACCAGGAGACACAGCAGGGCGTCGAAGCTGTAGAGGGAGTAGTAGACGATGCGCAGCGTCTGCAGGATGTTGTGCATGCGGGCTTCGGTGGCCCAGTCCTTCTTGATACCGAGCGTCGCTGACGTTGTGGACGACACGAGAGCGATGTCGACAGGGAGCAGGAGGACGGTTGCGAGGAGCGCGGTCAAGCTGACAATGGCGACAGTGCTGACGAGGGCGGATCGTTCTCGAGGAGCTTGCCAGGTGAATGTCGTGATCGAAGCGATGAGGAGGCAGAGGGCGACGACGGCGGCGTAGGCAACCCAGATCAAGCTCGTCTGGAGGAGGCCGGCGCTGGCCATGGCGGTTATGTCTCCCATGATGGAGTGTGCTCGGATGAAAGCTGTCGTGGTCGTAATACGGTTGCTATCGAGCAGGGATGGTTGTGTCGAAGGTATGTTCTGTCCAGGAGAGGAAGGAAGCAGGACAGAACGAAAGGTGGAGGTGGCAAGCGTCTGGGGGAAGCTCCCGTAGCTCAGGTCCGGGCTCAGGTCTGGGCTTCCAGGTTCCTGGTCAAGCTGGGCAAATCGGTGACGCAACAACACGATGCTGGTGTGGAACGCAACTGGCCCGTGCTCTCATCTCGGCAGATCCTCGGAGTCGGGACTTGCGCTAGCGGGCAAGCATGGATTCCGTCTTAGGTAAGCAGGCCGAGCTGCGATTCGCGATGGCAGGAGCAAGGAGCTGGAGCTGGAGCTCTGCCACTTTTGCGTCTTCGTGCCTCCTTCGACCACGACGATCCATTGGATCTACAAGCTGCCCCGAAGCACTCTCACGACGCCCCCTAGGGCACAGGGAAAAGCAGCCGATACTTTCTGTTCCAGCTCTCACACGAAACGCCCATCTCCATCTCGACACCCGATGCGCCCTGCGACAGCTGCCCGATGAACTGCCCACCATGCAGTGCTACACCGAGCTCGTTCCGCCCACGGCGGTGACCTGCTCCGTGTCGCTTCCCTTTACCTCGGCGAAAAGTGAAAATCTCGTCGTGTCCAAGGGATCTCAGCTTCAGATCTTCGCCGTCAAGACCATCTCGACCGATATCGACACCTCGCAGATCCAGGCCAAGCCCTCGAGCAAGACCGGCGAAACCTACGACAGGCGCATCAACGACGACGATGGCCTCGAGTCCTCTTTTCTCGGCGGCGACGGCATGCTCATGCGCGCCGACCGCACCACCAACACCAAGCTCGTCCTGGTGGCCGAATACCCCATCCACGGCGTCATCTCGGGGCTGGCCCGTGTCAAGATCCAGGGCTCCCGATCGGGAGGCGAGGGCCTGCTCGTCCACAGCCGCACCGCGCGCCTGACGCTGCTGCAGTGGGATCCCGAGAAGAACGGAGTCGAAGACGTCTCCATTCACTTCTACGAAAAGGAGGAGTGGCAGGGCTCCCCGATGGACGGCCCCCTGCGACAGCACGCCACCATCCTCCAGGCCGACCCGCAGTCGCGATGCGCCGCCCTCAAGTTCGGCCTGCGCAAGATCGCCTTCCTCCCCTTCCGACAGAACGACGAAGACATAGACATGGATGACTGGGATGAGGAGGTGGACGGCCCGCGGCCGGAAGAGGAGCCGCCAGCCGCTGCGGCCGTCAATGGATCTAGCAGCAGCTTAGCACCTGTACCATACACACCGTCCTTCGTCCTCGCGCTTCCTCAGCTTGACCCTGAGATCCTCCACCCTGTGCACTTCGCCTTCCTGCATGAGTACCGAGAGCCCACCCTCGGCATCATCTCCGCCAGCAGCCGCCGCCTCAAGATGGAACCCCAAAAGGACCACTTCACGTTCAAGGTCTTTACCGTCGACCTTCAACAGAAGGCTTCCACGGCCATCCTCACCGTCTCGAACCTGCCGCAGTCCCTGAACAGGGTCGTCGCGCTGCCGAAACCCATGGGCGGCGCCCTGCTCATCGGCGAGAACGAGTTGATACACATCGACCAGGCCGGCAAGGCCCACGGTGTGGCCGTCAACCCATTCACCACGAGGATGACCAAGTTTCCCCTGGCAGACCAGTCGGAGCTGAAGCTGCGGCTGGAGAACTGCGACATCGAGCTCATGTCCGCCGAGAGCGGAGAGATGCTGCTCGTGACGCGACACGGCGAGATGGTCATCGTCACCTTCAAGATGGATGGACGGAGCGTCTCGGGCGTCAGTGTCAAGGTCGTTGCCGCGGAGAACGGAGGCGACATCCTGCCCTTCCGAGCAGCTTGCCTGACCAAGGTGGGCAAGAATTGTATCTTCTACGGAACCATTGGGGGCGACTCGAAAATCATTGGATGGAACAGGAAACAGGTCCAGGCGGCACGGAAGAAGGCGCGCCTGCTGGACGACTCGTTCGACTATGACCTTGACGAAGACGAACTGGACGACGATGACGATGACGACCTCTATGGTGAAGGCACGGTAGTCCCTCAAGCCTCGAACGCCGCTGGCTCGGCCAAGGGCGGAGACCTGGTGTTCCGCGTCCACGACTCGCTCCTCAGTCTGTCGCCGATCATGGACATGACCTACGGCAAGACGGCATTCTTCCCCGGTAGCGAGGACGTGAAGAACTCAGAGGGCGTGCGATCCGAACTGGATCTCGTCTGCGCAGTCGGCCGCCACCGCGGCGGCTCCCTGGCCCTGATCAACCAGCACATCCAACCCAAGGTCATCGGGCGCTTCGACTTCCCGGAGGCGCGCGGCTTCTGGACCACGCGCGTGCAGAAGACTATCGCCAAGTCTCTGCAAGGGGAGAAGGGGGCCAACCTGGCTGTTGGCAATGACTACGGATCTGTGACTCAATATGATAAGTTCATGATTGTGGCCAAAGTCGACCTAGATGGGTATGAGACGTCCGACGTCTACGCCCTGACCGGCGCTGGCTTCGAGGCGCTGTCCGGCACCGAGTTTGATCCGGCCGCCGGACTGACGATCGAGGCCGGCACTATGGGGAATGACATGAGGATCATCCAAGTGCTGCGATCTGAAGTTCGCTGCTATGACGGAGGTGAGTTGCTCACTCCCCCCCCCCCCCCCCTGGGCGCGTCGGCCTCAGCTAACCAGTAAAAAGATCTTGGTCTCAGCCAAATTCTACCCATGCTAGACGAGGAGACCGGTGCTGAGCCGCGCGTCATCAGCGCGAGCATTGTCGACCCGTACCTTTTGCTTTTGCGCGAAGACTCGAGCATCCTTGTTGCCCAGATTACAAATCACAACGAGCTGGAGGAGCTCGAAAAGGAGGACGATACCATTCTCTCTACCAAGTGGCTCAGTGGCTGCCTCTACAAAGACGTGCGCGGTCTGTTTGCCCCCGTACAGACGGACAAGGGATCCTCCACTAGCGAAAGCGTCTTCATGTTCCTGCTTAATGCTGCAGGGGCTCTCTATGTAGGCCCTCCTCCACGCCGCCTGACCTCCTGAGAATGACCTAACGAGTCCAGATCTACGCCCTTCCCAACCTCTCCAAACCTGTCTATGTCGCGACTGGTCTCTCGTACATCCCCTCCCTGCTGTCCGCCGACTACAGCGTCCGCCGAGGCACCAGCCCCGAAACCCTCACAGAGATCCTGGTCGCTGATCTTGGTGACTCAACTGCGGCGTCTGCGCATCTTATTGTACGTCGGATATTCTACGCCCTGCAAGTGTACGCCATGTTCTAACATTCACATTCACAGCTGCGGCATGCCAATGATGATGTGACGATATACGAGCCGTTCCGCCAGGGTGCCCAGGAAGCAGCCGATGACCTGGCAAAATCCCTCCTGTTCAAAAAGGTCACCAACTCTCACCTGGCCAAAAGCCCAATCGAGGCTGCCGATGACGACGCGGTCCAAGAGAGTCGGGTGGTCCCCCTTCGAGCATGTGCCGACATTGGGGGCTACAGCACCGTCTTCCTCCCCGGAGCGTCACCATCGTTCATCCTCAAATCCAGCAAAAGCACGCCGAGGGTAATCGGACTCCAGGGGCTCGGTGTAAGCGGCTTGAGCTCGTTCCACACCGAAGGCTGCGAGCGCGGCTTCATCTACGCCGACTCGAAAGGCTGTGCCCGCGTCACTCAATTCCCCGACGCGGCCAACATCGCTGAGCTCGGCGTGTCTGTTCGAAAGGTCCCCATCGACACAGCAGTCAGCCATGTAGCGTGGCACCCGACCATGGAGGTGTACGCCGTGGCAACCAGCAAGCTCGAGCCGTTTGAGCTACCCAAGGATGACGATTATCACAAGGAGTGGGCCAAGGAGGATTGCCCCATGCCTCCCATGAAGGAGCATGGCAGCATCAAGCTCCTGTCCCCCGTCACCTGGAACGTTATTGACGAGTTTGAGCTGGAGCAGTACGAGGTTGCCATGTGCATGAAAACGCTACTCCTCGAAGTGTCCGAGGAGACGAAAGAGCGTCGCATGCTCTTCGCGGTGGGCACGGCGATCCTCCGCGGCGAGGACTTGCCCGTCCGCGGCCGTATTCTCGTCTTTGACGTTGTACATGTCATCCCCCAGCCTGACCGGCCGGAGACGGACCGCAAACTCAAGCTCATCGCCAAGGAGGAGATCCCGCGCGGTGCCGTCACCTCGCTCTGCGAGGTCGGCACTCAGGGGCTGATGCTCGTAGCGCAGGGCCAGAAGTGCATGGTGCGAGGTCTCAAGGAGGACGGCACGCTGCTGCCCGTGGCCTTCCTGGACATGAGCACCTACGTCGTCGCCGTGCACGAGCTCCGCAACACGGGATACTGCATCATGGCAGACGCCAACATGGGCGTGTGGTTCGTGGGCTACTCAGAGGAGCCCTATCGCATGACGCTGTTCGGCAAGAGCGGCACGCAGCTCAAGTGCCTGACGGCCGACTTCCTCGTGGCCGGCAATGACATGAGCATTGTCGTGTCGGACGAAGACGGCGTGCTGCACATTCTGCAGTTTGACCCAGAGCGTGAGCGCCGGACCAAGCCCCTCCCTCGCGGAACGAGACTGACATTTCGCAGACCCCCGATCCCTCCAGGGCCACCTCCTCCTGAACCGCGCCTCCTTCTCCGTCGCTCCGAACCACGCCTGGGTGACGCTCTCCCTGCCGCGGACATCAACGCGTCCCTACCTCCCCCAGCCCGATGCCGCCACCGACCCCGCCAACCGCACCCAGACACTCCTCCTCGCGTCGGCGTCCGGCGCCATCGCCTCGCTCAACCCCATCACCGAGCACGCCTACCGGCGGCTGACGTCGCTGACGACGTCCCTCGCCAACGCCCTGCCCCACGCGGCGGGCATGAACCCCAAGGGCCACCGCCTCCCGCCCCAGGACGGCGCCGCGCGGCCCCCGGCCGTGGACGTCTCCGCCGGGCGGACGGTCGTCGACGGCACCCTGCTCGCGCGGTGGAACGAGCTCGGCGCGCGGCAGAGGGCCGAGGCGGCGGGCAAGGGCGGGTTTGCCGAGGCGGCGGAGGTGCGCGGCGAGTTGGAGGATGTGCTCGGGTGGCGGGGGGTGGACTACTTCTGAGGGTGGATCGATTGCAGGCTGGGGTTTTGGAAAGGTGGTGGCGTCTGTTGTCATGGACTAGATTAAAACTGTATGATTTACCTAAGAAGACTTGCATGCATCTGTTGATCTGCGGTCGTGAAGCAGTAGTGCTCCCACGAGCCTATCCTCGATGAAGAAAACGGCCATGTCGAAGATTCCTTCCGATATGAAAGCTTCTCCGAGTTTACATGGTTTGTTTACAACTGACTACAAATGAGACCAGGATGTCTGCGATTCAACCCAATAATGAGGGGCATATCGTGAAGAACGGAATCCGCGCCGAGGCTCGGACTCGGGTATTCGCACTCGGCGGCTGTAAGACGAATCTGCATGGGAGCGGCGTGGGCGAAGGATTGCAGCGCAAGGATCTGCTCTGCGGCCATCTGCTTCCCGGCCTGGACGCCTCCGGATGATCGCGTCCGTGGCCACCGTGTATGGTGTTGTTCATTCCATGATCTGTTCTGTAAGCATCTCGGCCATGGCTACTTTCACAGGTCATATCTCTCGGTACAGCACATTTTAAGTACAGCAGTAGGTCTCGCACTGCCGTGAACCAGGTTTAAGTAGGAAGAGAAAATTACGCGATCGAGCTGTAGGTTCAGCAGCCTCTCATACCCTGTCATCCGCCCCCCGGTAACCATGTCCTGATTTAGCCACCGCGGCCCGAACCCAACACACGCAGCTACGAGCATGCAGGTCCGATTACCGCACCGCCCAGATGAGCTTGTCTAAGTGGCGAGATCTGGCGGCGCAGCACGGGATCCTGGCTCGTCAGTCGGGAGATGAGCAGTGCTATAAAGCGGCCTGCCGACCCGGTACTCGACCTGCCCGCTCTGAGCTCAGTTCGAGCTCGACTTTACATGCGTCGTAATGCAGCACTTCTCCTTCCGATCCGCTGCTTTCGCGGCATCTGTCCTCCACCCCCTCGGGCTGCGCGCCTCCCCGTCGGGCACCCTCGAGAGCTGCCTCGCCGCCGCGGACGTGCCGTACCTCGACGCCGGCGCCCCGGAGTGGGCGGCGCTCACCGCGCCGTTCAACACGCGCGTGCCCGTGGAGCCGCGCGTCGTGGTCCCCGCCACGCGCGTCGCGGAGGTCCAGGGCGCGGTGCGCTGCGCGGCGCGGCACGGGCTCAAAGTCGCCCCCAAGAGCGGCGGCCACAGCTACGCGAACAACGGGCTCGGCGGCGAGGACGGCCACGTCGTCGTCCTGCTGGACCGCATGTTCGGCGTGCGCGCGCGGGAGGACGGCACGGCGGTCGTCGAGGCCGGAGCGAGGCTGGGTCACGTAGCCGCGGAGCTGTTCGCCCAGGGCGGCAGGGCCCTCTCGCATGGCCTGTGTCCGAGGTGAGTAACTGCCGCGATGCAGAGAGAAAAAAGAAAGAAGAAAAGACGAGCTGGCTGACGAGCGGCAGCGTCGGGATGGGCGGGCATGCCACGCACGGGGGCTTCGGTACCAGCTCGCGCACCTACGGTCTGACGCTGGACTCGGTCGTCGGGGCGACGGTCGTCCTCGCAGACGGGTCTGTCGTGCGTGCTTCCGAGCAAGAGAACGCCGATCTCTTCTGGGCACTTCGCGGCGCGGGCTCGTCGTTTGGCATCGTGGTCGAGTTCGAGGTCGAGACGTTTGCTGCGCCGGAAGAGCTGTCCTGGTTCAGGATCGCGGCAGACTTGGGCGCCGGCAGGGAGACGGCTCTCAAGGGGTTGAGAGGCTTGCAGGATTTTATCGAGAGCGGCATGCCCGCGGAGATCAACATGCGGCTCCAGATGGTCAACCTTCGGGGAGACTGGGAGAACAGCCTCCAGGTTCTGTACCACGGTAGCGAGGCCGACGCGCGGGCGGCGATAGAACCCATGACGGAGGTGCTCAGGCTCGACTGGGAATCCGAGAGGACGGTCGTCGGATCCGGCAACTGGATGGCGCAGGTTGAGCACTGGTCGGAGCTGCCACCGGGCGGCGTCGTCAACATAACGTGGCCGTATGAGCTGCCGGGCCAGCAGTTCTTCGCTTCGAGCGTGACGGCGAAGAAAATACCGGATGCTTCGTTGGAGGCTTTCGTGGAGTACTGGCAGGAGCAGGGGCGAGAGTCGCGGATCTGGTTCATCCAGATGGATGTCCACGCGGATGCCAACTCAGCGGTGGCCGCGGTGCGCAGGGAAAACACGGCATACGCGCACCGGGACAAGCTGTGGTTGATCCAGTACGCTTACGCCATCGCCACGCAGGCCGATTCGGATGGGTACAGCTTCATCGACGGGTGGATCAGGGCGATCACGGATCACATGGCGGATGGTGACTGGGGTCGATACGCCAACTACATCGACACTGAGCTCAGTCGGGAGGATGCCCTGAAGCAGTACTATGGGGAGAACCTCCCGAGACTCGAGGCGATCAAGGCCGCGGTCGACCCGAGCGACGTGTTCCACTACCCGCAAGGGATATCGCCGTTGGGGAGGTTTGCCAGCGTCGATCTGTAGCCTGGACAGGCTGGTGAGTGAGGAAGATATACCAATCAACATCAGGTGCTGTTGTTCACCGGCCGGAGAGTGATCGGTTTAAAGGCAGGCCCATGTTTATCGTACCGTCGCGCTTGCGTGTGAGCCGTAGAGCAGCTTTCTGGCGAGATGTGCAGTTCGTCAAAGGTGTTCATGGGAGAGTGGTCGTCACGGAGAGTCTGCAAAAGGCAGATGTCGTCGGTCCTCCTGCCGGCAACGACGTGCTCCCAGTGCGACCACAGGTGCAGGTTGTCGTCGTGCTTCCACATGCCGACCATGACGGGTTTGCGGCGCATGCTCACCATCTGGACGGCGGCCCGGAGGTGCTGGTCCGCGGCCGTCTTGTTGCTGGAGAAGAACTGCGGTCGTCAGTTGGCCCCCTCCCGATCGCCAAAACGCCAGGGGAAGCACTCACCTCTTCCGAAGCCATGGCCAGGGTCTTGGTGATGGTCATGTCGCTGACGTTGTCTCCCTCGCTGCTGATGGTGGCGTTCAGGTAGCGCAGGCACTGCGCCTTATAACGCAGGGCCACCGGCTCGTAGATGGTCGAGTGCTGTAGCTTGGCCAGGCTGCGGCAGGCCACGAGGAAGATGAGAGACAGCATGCCCATGTCGACGGCGGCCGCCTGGGTCCAAATGACGGCGGAGCCGAGCTTGAAGGCGTCGTGGCTCATCTGTCGCAAGCAAGGCTCAGAGGAGAGATCGTTCAAGACGACGTGATGGATAACTGCTGGTAGTCAGAAACCGGCCGTCGATCGGAGCGGACCAGCACTCACAGTGGGTGAGAAGATAGCTCTCAAATGGGGCCACGGGGCGGATGAAGCTGTCAAAGGGGTCATGCCGAGCCGGGCTCAGTAGGGTGATAGGGTTCGGGGATGGTTTCCCGGCGGGACGGATGGGCATGTAGGCAAAGGGGCGAGGGGTCTCAAAGTCGCTGTCATCGAGGCGGGCGACAGTATTAGGCGGAGAGTCATCCTGTAAGGGTTTCTCAGATGCTGGAGACGCCTCCTGGCGTTGAGCTTGGTACTTGGCAACCTTGTCCCGCCGGACTTTGGAGTTACGAGCCGCATGGGCGCGTACCTGCTTACGGTGCTTGGCCGCATCGTCCGGCTTGGCGATGTGGACGAACTGAAAGCCCCCAGGAGCCATGTTTTGTTCGTGACAGGTGCGACGATGGGAGGTCGTGGTGGTGATGCAGGAGGGAGATTGGGTGGTGCGGCGAGCATTATCCTTTTCTGGCAAATGCTCAAGCCAACAGCTCAGGTGGACCACCGGACATTATTGTCAGCAGTTGCTCCGTTGGACAAGATCCGGATACGGATGGCTGGGCAGTGAGGTGGTCGAATGGGCTTGGGTGGGAGGGCTATGGATGAACAACAAGGCATGGGTAAGCAGCCTGCCCACCCAGATGGAAGCCCACCCAATGAAAGGATGAGCAAGGAATAACGGGCCGCAGATGCCAAGAAGAGCATTGCCTTATTATGGCAGGCGGTCAGTAATGGCGGTTCTGCCGTACGGCCAGACCTTAGGCCGGGGATGTCTCCGGGTCACGAGCCCCGCCGAACTCCGGGGGTTGCCGCGTCAAGGATATCCACAGACGGCCCCGAGAGTGTTCCACCTCGGCTGCTTGGTCTCAAAGGTAGATGCCACTTGTCGTGATTGAGGTACCCCGACGTAGCTGTGAGGAAGAAGTGAGTCAGACGTCCAATCAATATTGTTACCTCAAAACGGCAAATGCTCTTGGCCCCCGGCTGGTTCCCGTTGGGATTTAATTTCCCCCAGAACGTTGAGGGAGCTTTGTAGTGGCGATACGGGAGGTCGCACCTCGGGATTCTCGGTGACAGATGTCATGGCTCCAGGCTGCACCCGAGACGTTTTCCACACGATATATGTGGTCAAGATGTTGGACCGGACTCGAGGCACTATAGTGCCAACCTTCCATGGTAGACGGGCCATTTCCATATGGGGGTTTGGCATATAAGTCGAGCCTGTCAGCGCTTTTCACACAAACAAAGACACTGGCGTATGTCTTGATTCTTCGTTCGACGCGATCAGAGGTCACCGGCTTGCAGGTGTTGCGACCGAATACCCCGTCCCATCTCACCATAATCAGAGCCCTTCATCTACTCGAAACCATGCCCGGTTCGTGGGACTTCCTCACTAACGCTCCCGACCTCCACGGCAAGGTCGCCCTCGTCACAGGAGGAAAGTAAGTCGGCCCTCACCTGGATCCCCAGGCGAGCTCTTGGCTGACCACCCCTCCAGCTCTGGCGTGGGATATGAGACGGTCAAGTTCCTCGCCCTCCGCGGTGCAAAGGTGTACATGGCCACCCGTACCGAGTCGAAGGGCCGTGAAGCCATCGCCGACATCTGTCGACAAAATCCGACCATCCAGAAGGATCAGGTAGCGTGGGTGAACGTGGACCTGAGCGAGCTGAAGACCGTCGTCGCCGCCGCCAACTACGTCAAGGCCAGTGAGACGAGGCTTGACATCATCAGTATGCCCGGCCATGGACTACCCTGGATCCCTACTAACATCCCCAGTCAACAACGCCTGCGGCACCACTGGCATGGAGCGCACTGCCTCGGGATGGGAACCCAACCTGGCCATCAAGTACGTCCCCCGGCGGTTCGTTTCCTGTCGGACTGGTCGCTAACCGCCCAGCCACATTGGCCACTTCACCCTGAACAACCTCCTCCTGCCCCTCCTCAAGTCGACCGCCCGCCTCCCCAATACCGACGTCCGCATCGTCGTCGTCTCTTCCAACGTCCAGATCGACATGCTCCCGGCAAGCTACGTCCCCAACTTCACGGGCCCGGACGCCCTCGAGAACCCCATCCCCTACTACCCCTGGGCCCACCGCTGGGTCGCCCCCGCGGTCCTCCGCATCGACATGATCGCGTACGCCGTTGCCAAGCTCGCCACCGCCCTCTACGCCCGAGACCTCCAGCGCCGCCTCGATGCCGAGGGCGTCCCCATCCTCGTCACCTCCATCAACCCGGGCATGGTCCGCACGGCCGGCATGGCCCAGGTCTTCGTGCCGTGGCTCTCGGCGCTGCTGCAGCGCTTCGCGCTGACGCCCGCGCAGGGCGCACAGAACTCGCTGTTCGCGGCCACAGCCGCGGAGGTGAGGCGGCGGGCATCGGAGTTCGGGGGGCAGTACATGGAGCCCGTGGGGAAGATTTCGCCGCTGCACCGGGTCGCCGGGGACCCGGCCGTTGGGGCCGGGCTGTGGGAGAGCACCGAGAGGGGGGTCAATGCCTACCTGGAGAAGAATGGCCTCGGGGAGCTGTTAGCCTGGTGAAGCTTGGTCCAGAACGTTCGAGAGCTTGTCGACGTGGAGGTGTGGGCGGTGTCCTCTTTTTCGTTCCTCGTGGCCAGCGGCTTGTTCTGGGCAGTGTAGCTGGCTTGTCAATAGAGTTTCTGCAGCGAGCTCGAGATGCGGGGACGATGATGGTGCGACACACGCGACAGCTACAGGGAACAGCTTCGTAGTGTAAACTCTATCGTCGGTCATTCTCCAAGCAGCTCGCGTCGGGAGTCGGTCTCATGATGTTTGCTGTGAGCTGCTCCGTGTACAGGAATACATGAAGTTCGATGACGAGGGAAGTAGTTAGCAGGAACTGAGTATCTCACCAGGCATGAGGAGTAGGTGATGGGAGCAATCGAGTCAAGAGGGTTCTGCTGCTAGTAGTCTTGACGAGATCGTAAGACTGTGCTGGAGCAGGAACAAGATCGGATCGAGGAAAGTTCACCAGTCGTTAATATGAGCGTGACCTTCAGAACCATCGATCGCGGGCCATCCATCTGCGGCTGAACGGACATGAGGCCAAAGACAAGACAATCTCGTCACCAGCTCAAGGACTTGGAACCAACATCGTCATAGGGATTGGGCAAGACGCTTGACAACATCGACGTCACGGCAATCGGTACAGGTCTGCTCAGCTCAACTCAGCACGACTCCCGACCGAGAGCCGGGCCCCTGGGCCAGCAACTCTCAAACGCGACCCGAATAGGACCACCGGCTGGTATGTGCAACACAGTTCGCTTCCCATTTCGGACGAAACGACAAATTCAGTCAGCGCCGTCGCGCCACAACATGTCGGCACTCGACGAGATCGCCATCAGCCTGGCTGCTCAACTGCCCAAACAGCAAACTGCCGGGTTGCCGGGTCGATTAGGTTCACGTCGTCGGCTGCGGTCTCCAGGACGGAAGGACAGACTCGGAGGACGACTCCCCTCGATGTGAGACGTAGTGGTGACCTAGCGCAAACTCAGCACGTCGGGAGAGCTTGGACCCTTTGCTGGTCAAGCCTTTTGTGTCTGGCCTGGTCTCGGGCGTGTTCGTGACGGGCTGTCTGGGCACGGAGCTGGAGAGACGGCCTTGACTGCATGTGGTCATGGTTCCTGGAGGGAGGGGGGAAAGGTGGACGGGAATATCTCCGCCTGTCCCCCCCTGCCCCTGAGGAGTGCGCAGCGATGTGCTCGGCAAAGCGTTTGAAGAGCGTCGCCTATCGTCGATCATTGGCGAGTTCTGCCCACGGACCTTAGCAAGGGCGCGAACTTCCCTGGGCCACGGACGCTGCCCGTAGTAATCACTCGCCACGACCTCGGTAGATGGGGTTACTGGTAGAGGACTACTGCTTGGATGGTAAGACAAGGCCAGTCATGAGTAGTGGGCGTGGCCGACGAGACTGCAAAAGAACGTCAGGCCGAGTCAAGAAGCGGGGCCGGTCAGACCTTTTAGCATGCCACCATCACCACGCTATTCCCAACTTCAGATGGCCCTGGTACCTCCATGGGCCACCGACCACTGACGGGGTCTCGTGGCTGATTGATGGCTTGCGCTTGCTCGCCACGGCCCTGGCCGGCGGGACATCGAAGGAGTTGCCCTGCCCCCCTTTTCTGGCCCTGGTGCCAGAAGCACCTCGCACCGCAGCCTCTACCCGATGCCGCTTTGACGCGGCGCTAGGGGTTGTCGGCGAGGCTTGCATCTTACCCGGCCGCGCCATGTGGCTCGTCTTGAGAGCAGCGGGGATTACATGCGGTTCGTCTTGAGAAACTGCGGGTGCTGTGTGACGCTACGACGCTGGTAGGCTAGTGGTAGCGTGGTTCATTCAGGGTCTGGCTGATGGGCTGTGAGTGAGAGAGACCATGTTCCGGAGAGGTCAAGGCGCGGCGTGGCAACCCGGAGAATCAAATAAGGAGCATGAGGCCCCGGGCACATTCCCGTTTCATGCCTGCCTGTTCGTTTCGTTGCTTTTGTCGATTGCTTCGCCTCCAGACAAAACAACCTCACATCATGTGGCGATACAACCTGGCCTGGCTGCCATTGTGGCTGGCCATCTCCACGACGACGACGACGATGGCTCTCGATCTTCCTGATACGGTACCGGGGTTGTTGGGCGTGATCCCGACGTGTGCGGTACGTGATGGCTGTGGCGGACATGATGCCCCTGATCGAGGTGACTGACGACTCGACGGTAGATGTCCTGCGTGATGGACACGATACAACAAGGCAACTGCAGCCTGGCCTCGATTCAAGGCTTGGAAGATTGCCTCTGCCCGAACATTCCTCTTCAGTCCAGTCTATCAGACTGCGTGCAGGTCAGCTGCCACTTTGAGGACCAAGTCCGCGCCGTCGGGCTCGAGTCCGCTCTCTGCGCGGCTTATCCCAAGCCGTCGCGGTCCAGGGAGGTCAAGACCATCGCCATGGTCTTCTCCATTGTTACCTTCCCCATGGTCGGACTCCGGTTTCTGTCTCGATGGACGGCGACCTCCAAGTTTTGGTGGGATGACTGGACGGTGCTCGTTGCGACTGTGAGTCTCGACGTTGAGTCCACATGCATGCGCACTTGTGTTGACAAGTGACAACTCAGATCCTCCTTGCCGCCCTCGCAGGCATCGAAATTGCCAGTGCAGAGCTCGGCTTCGGCATGCACTACTGGCACGTCGCGCCCGAGAACGCCACGACCCTCCTGCAACTTTTCTACGCGGTGCAGATGCTGTACATCCTGATCCAGGTGTTCGCCAAGATCTCCATCTTGCTCTTCTTCTCGCGCATCTTCCAGGTGCGATGGTTCCTGATCACGGTCCGCGCCTTCATCGCCTTCCTGATCCTGCACGGCCTGCTGTTCGTGCTGCTCGTAGCTTTCCAGTGCACGCCTGTGTCGTCCGTGTGGGACCGGAGCAACACCGACCGGACGTGCATCAACATGACGGCGGTGGGCTATACGGGAGCCGTCTTCAGCATCATCGAAGACCTGATCATCATGGCGATGCCGGTGCCCGAGCTCCTGAAGCTGCAGTTGACGACGAGGAAGAAGGTCGCCCTGGCCACCATCTTCGCCCTGGGATCCTTGTAAGTTTCCGTGCCCGGCTGCCAGGTGCGCGAATGCTAACGCGAGACAGCGCCTGCGTCACCAGTATGGTCCGGCTCAAGTACTTGGTCATGTTCATGGGAACGCTGGACACGACGTGGGACAACGTGGACATTGTCATCTGGTCGATCATCGAGATGTTCTGCTGCATCCTGTGCGCGAGTCTGTTGGCCCTGCCGCCGCTGATCCTCCGTCTGAGCAAGTTTGTGCGAACTCAGTGGTCGCAAATGTCGACGAGAGCATCGTCGAGCAACAACAAGTCGCGGCAGTCGACGCTGAGCATCCCCGGAAGTAAGGGCTTCGAAAAGATGCCGCGGTCGCCGGAGGAGGGAGGGTATCCCATGTCGCCCTTGTCGCCGCAACGGAACGGCAAGCAGTCGAACCCCGTCAGCAGCGCCGCGTCAGTGGACCAGAGGGGGGATCTGGAATCGTTGGGCGTGGACAGGCGGGTGTGATGTGGCGGCTCGGCTGTTCAGTCTCGTTCTCTAGCGTTGACTTTGTTTCTTCGATGCATCTGCGTGGACTTGAGCGTTTGCTTGATGATGGGATTAGGATTCGGGGCACACGGTTGGGGAATCCTGGCGCAAGCGGCCCCTTCGTGGGTTTGGGACGGAATTGGCGTTCGGCAGGCTTTGTGTCACTTCCAGTGAAGTACAGTCTAATATTGAGTGTATCGAATCATCGAGACGAAGCTCGCCTGTCTGCAGTCGAAGTGATGATGACCATGATCGGACCCAGCTGGTGAGGTGGAGCAGGAGACGTCGGACGAACCCACCCCTCTCTCACAGAAGACGAGTATGGTCTGACGTCCCACCGTTCCGGAGCAGCGGGAAGGGAATCAGTGCTCCAGACTCGTCTGTTCGAGGGTGCCCAAAAGAAGCTCGGTATCATGTTGGCGATACTGGGGATGATGATAGAAGTTGTTGTGAAGGTCAGATGCAGGTAGTGTCGATGCTTCCGGGGACGTTTTCCCCTGACGCAGCCCACCAATGGAATGTGAGCCATGGCACCTGGACCTCCAGGGATCAAGCTCCACTAAAAGTGCGGAGGGCAGCCCTGAAGAACTCAGCCCACAGGGCAGGCAGCACTGGAAAGGGCACCTCAGTTCCCCGCAATGAACCGCTTGTGGCTAGTGGCCACGCCTCAAGCGCCAATCACTACCAGCCCCTGCCCAGCCCTGCCAGCCTTCCTCCAGGGTTCTTCTCTTCTGTCAGCTCCAGGCTCCAGCTTCCAGCCAAGGGGGGGTCGCCGAGGCCAGCATCATGAGAGCGCGCCAGCTTTCCTCGCTTCTCCTCCCTGCCTCTAGCTTCAGAGCACCATTACCATCACCCCCTCATCCTGTCCTTTCTTGATTTACGTGTTCCCTCGTCCCCCAAAAGATGCTTACGTTGCCTCTCAGTCCTGCGATGTGATGCCCTTCTTCGGACTTCCGCAAACGATTGGCACCACCCGATCTTCTCCCCTCGCGAAAGACTTGCCTACGGCCGGACAGACGACGTCCATGTCGCATCGCCCGTCGCCCTCGACCTGAAGACACCATCCAATGCAGGGTTCAATGCCTGCCAGCTTCCAGCGAAGTCGTGCCATCTTCGACAACGATGACTCCCCTTGGAGACCCCGGCCGTTCTACGCCCACCGCCGACAGATCCAACGCGCCCTCCCCGTTGCCGCCGCCGCCTTCTGCACTCTCCTGCTCCTCATCCTCTTTCGCCTCGGGCTCTTCAGCTCGGACCAGCCGCCGCCCTTGATCGTCGATCCCACGCCGCCCAACGAAGACGGCAGCTCGCGGCCCGAGTTCTACCCTTGGGAGACGGCCAGCTCTTTCAAGCCCGTCCGCCTCGACCCCAAGGGCAAGTCGATCGCCGACCTCTGCGCGACCTTCCCCCGCCACATTCTCGACACCATCCAGCCCGTCCTGAAGCTGGGGCATGCCGACCTCGGCAAGCCGGCGCTCGATGCCCAGATGGGCACCATCTCCGCCTGCCTCGACAACCTCCTCATCTTCTCCGACCTCGACGACGAGCTCCCCGACGGCCACGTCGCCCACGACGTCCTCTCCGACCTCCCCGCCTCCTACCGCGAACACGCCGACTTTGGCAACTATACCTACATGAGGCAGCTGCGCGAGAGCGGCGCCCTGGACGTCGACAAGGAGGCCACGGCCAAGATCAAGGGCTGGAACCTCGACAAGTACAAGTTCCTCCCCATGATCGAGCGCGCCTGGACCGCACGCCCCAATCAGCCTTGGTACGTCTTCTACGAGACCGACACGTACATATTCTGGGACAACATGTTCCGCTTCCTCGACAACTTCGACCCGGACTCCCCCCTCTACATGGGCAGCCCGAGCCCCGGCCGGGAGGTGGCCGACACCAAGTACCAGGTCTGGTTCGCCAACGGCGGACCCGGGTTCGTGCTGAGTCGTGAGGCTGTCCGGAGGCTGCTCCAGCGCAAGGTGGGCGTCGACGGGGACTTCCTCGACTCGCCGGCCAGCCACCGGTGGAGGGACCTGCTCGAGCACGACTGCTGCGGCGACAGCGTGCTCGGCTGGGCGCTCTACAACGCCGGCGTCACCCTGAGCGGCTTCTGGCCGCTGTTCAACCCGCACTCCCTCCAAGCCGTGCCCTTCTCGGACAAGTACTGGTGTCAGCCTGTCGTCGCGCTGCACAAGACGCGGCCTGAAGACATGGACGCGCTGTGGCGGTGGGAGCACGCCAACAGGAAGCACGAGGTACGTCCGCCGACGAGACGTCCCGCGGGCCCGCATGCTGACCGATCTAGAAACCCATCCTCTACCGCGATCTGTACGACTTTCATCACCCCGGACAGCCGAGCAGCCGCGCAGACTGGGACAACATGTGGAAGCCCATCACCGTCGAGGGCCCGCCCAAGACGGCGTCCTTCGAAGAGTGCGGCGTCGCCTGCCAGGAGGACACCAAATGCTTCCAGTACAACTGGCACGGCGACAAGTGCTACCTGGTCCAGTCGATCCGGTTGGGCCAGGCGCGGGACGCCGAGAAGGAGACGGAAGAGACGAAGGGCGGCAGCTTCACGAGCGGCTGGTTGCCCGAGAGGATAGACGAATGGCGGCAAGAGCGCACGTGCGACGTTGTGGAATGGGTGCGTCCGAGCCTGACTAGGATATATTGAAGTGGCGTGTACTATTTGTTACTATTTTGGATATTGGCTCTGCTTGAGTAGCGGCTTTGGGTGTTTGGCTGGAGAGCATGGTTCTGGGTATAGGTATGATGGGACGATGCGGGAAAACTCCCATTCAATGAAAAGATGTGATCACTGTCATGGGGCAACCCAGTGTTGGTGAACCGTCACGTCATGATATGACTGCTGATACTAAGACCCATCTGACTGGGCTGCCACTCGCTATCGGCAACGGGCTGGCAGTCCATATCAGCCAGGAAGCGTGCGTCCGGCAAAACTTTGGTCGGTTTAGATACGAGCTCGAAAAGCCCTCTTGGATATCCGCCTTTTGGACCCCCTGGCGCTGACGGCATTCCACCCCCTTGGCCTTTTCCATATTTCTCCCTCTCCGATTTTCAGAATTTCAGAGGACTACATTGATCATCATCGCTGCTCGGCTCAAGCACACCGCCGACTACTCTCCAACACCAAGGCCAACGCGCTGCGGCCTGCTCAGAGCCACCCCCCGTCGACAGAGTAGATCGCGCCGCTGACGAACGTGCTGTCGGGCCCGAGGAGGAACATGACCACGTTGGCGACCTCCTCGGCGGTGCCGAGCCTCTGGAACGCCGACGGCTCGCTGAAGGGCGCGTCCGCCGGCCGGTCCGTCATGTCCCAGTAGTTCTGCATCATGGGGGTGTATATCGACCCCGGCGCCACGGCGTTGACCCTGACCTCCCGCTTGCCGTTCTCCTTGGCCGCGGCCCGCGTGAGGCCCAGCACGCCGTGCTTGCTCGCCGCGTAGGCACCGTGGTTCGCCATGCCTGCGCCGCGTAAGCTGGGGGTCTTGGTGCTCGGGTTTGTGGTCTCGATGGAGGATAAGAAGGGAAAGGGGGGGGGGGGGGGGGGGGGGGGAAACCTACCGGTCGTGCTGTGTATGGAGGCCATGTTCACGATGGAGCCCCCGTCCGCCACGACGTTCAGCTCCGCGCGCAGGCAGTACATCAGGCCCGTCAGGTTGACGCCGATGATCTTGTTCCACTCGGCGTCGTCCAGGTCCGCGACCGCCTTGATGCCGTGGTCCTTGCCGATGACGCCCGCGATGTTCGCCGCGCCGTCGAGCCGGCCGAACTGAGCCACGATGCCGCTAATCCAGCCCTCCACCTGATCCTTCTTCGAGACGTCGACGCTGGCGACGGCGTACGGCGCGGCGGGCGTCCTGGCGGCGAAGAAGGACTCGGCGTCTCGGAGAGCTGTGGGGTCGACGTCGGCGATGCAGACCGTGCCGCCGCGCTCGGCAATCTTCTTCGCCGTGGCGAGGCCGATGCCGCTGGCGCCGCCGGTCACGGCGTAGACCTTGCCGGCGAGGGACATGGCGTGGGTGAGAAAGGGGGGGAGGGAGGAGGGGGGGCGGCTCGTAGGTGGTGGTTCCGGGTGGGCGGCGATGTGTGAATGAGATCTGGCGGGTGTTTCAGGCGTCGAGAACTTTCTTGCCGATGCGATTGACTGGTTTGCGCGACTTCCTATGTGGTGGGGAGCTGTAGGTCATGGCCGTCGATATATCACCAGAGCTCCCCGGGAGAGGTCCCGAGACGGGGCGCCCGGGGGTTGTGCGGGGTACCTCAAGTCGGTGGAGCAGCGGGGAAGCCGGAGGAGGGGCATTTCGGATCGGAATTCGCCCTCGGCCAGCTTCCGTCGGAAAAGCATGCGCAGCATCCCTGTCGGTTTTCCCCCAAAATTCACGCCTGGGACTGCAGTTCGTATTCCCGTCGTTGTGGTTCGCATTTTTGTCATGTTGACCTTTTGCGCCACGAAATGAACGACAAACAGTCGTCGGTCGGCTCACATGCCTTGTGGCGCAGAGAACCTGTCGTTGCCGAGTAATGACTCCAAGCCCGAAAAGCCGGGAATCACCTGCATCTTACTGTCAGTCTCACGCTCCGTGTGTTGCGGGTCGTCTTGAACATACCATGGAGTCGAAATGCCCCCAGCTCGTCATCTCGGCCAGGGAATCACTGGGGCTGACGTTAAAGTCGAAGCCGCCAAAGGCGTTGACATCAGCAACACCGAGGTCCGATCCGAGGAGCGCGTTCTGGCCGGCGGCGAAAGCCTCGCCGTTCATGGGTGCGTCGGACACGCCGTTGGCCTGCTCAGTGGTGTTCTCAATCTGCCGGATCGCTTCCATGCGCAGTTCCTGCAGGATCAGGCAGTACCGCGCCATGAGCGAGCCCGACTCGGCAATGTCGGCGAGCTGGTTCTGGCAGCGCGTGGCGGCCGTGAAGTACGAGCTATACGTGTGCTCGGCCTCGTCGTGCTTCTGGATCGTGTAGACGTAGAGAATGACCGAGGCAGAGAAGGCAAAGTAGGGTGTGAACTGCGGAGGAGGCCTGTCAGTCGATGAACCTTTCCGGTCAGAAAAGAAAACGTACCCAGAAAGCACGGTATAGCTGCCCCGCCTGGATGATGTCGTCAACCGTGCCGACGATGTTCACAGCCGCCTCCAAACACTCGCGAACGCTCTCGTCAGTCTTCGCCGCGGTATGGACCTGTTTCTTCTTGCTGTTGGTTCGCAGCCTGGCAAAGTTGCTCAGCAGGAGGGGCCGGTGCGTCAGAATCATCGTGTGCCAGTAGGCGAGGTTCAAGACGTTTCTCTGCCGCTGAAAGATGGGGATGAGTGGTGCCGCGTTTGCGTCCGGGTCCAGGAAGCGAGACATGTCCGCCCGCCAGCTCTTGAGGTCTTCGGTATACTTGGCCGTCAGCCTGTGCTTCTCTGTCGAGGACGTCGGCCGGATGGAGTAGATGTCCCGGAGAATGCCACTCAGTATTCGTGACAACCTGTGTAGATGCATGATCAGTGCGTCGTTCTTGTTCAAGTTCATCTTCCCATTCATACTTGAAATAAGCCACAGGCCCGTGCATGATCGACTGGCCCCGGCCGAGATTCGAGACCACCCCTTCAACTCGGATGTCCCGGTCGTCTACGCAGGAGGGTAAGACCTGATCAATGTCGTCGTCGTGGAACGTCCTGGGCCGTCCTAGGGCGGTGCTGATGTAATTGTCCAGCGTGTAGGCACACCAGAAGGTCCGCCGCCGGCATTCTACCTCGACGAGGTCCAGGGACTCGGCGTGGCGTTGCCGATGGAGACCGATGGCAAAGGCGAGGCGGGCAACCGTCCCGAAGAGGTTCCAGCACTGGTTGATGCGCGACTCGGACAGCAGCCAGAGGCACTGGCACAGCCGTGCTTGGACACTAGCCAGGCAGACGGCTCCCTGCTCCCGCGAGAGCTGCTGATTCGCCGCCTGGAAGTACCGGACGCTGGATATGGGTCAGCGGTTGGTGGGACAGGAGCAAAAGGCTCCTCATTTCACGCTCACCTCATCTCGGCCTCTAGAGCAGTCGGCTTGGGGCTTATGTGCTGCTGCGCCAGGGCAAACACCATGAAGAGCAGGGCGGTCCGGGTAGGTGCCTCGCTCTTATTCCGCATCATGCCCATGGTCTCGTAGAACTCAGCATACCATGCTTCGATGGTCGGACGGTGCAGGAACCTGTCGACGGGAACCACGAAATCAAAGTACCTCTGCAACAAGCGCGTGGTGTCATCCTTCGACAGCATCAGACCAAAGGTGGGATCAGAGTAGGTCTGAACGGCTTCATTCGTAGACGTCGCCTGAACGTGAGGCAGGGGAGCATCGCCAAAGGTGAAGATGGAAGACCCGTGGGGGAACGACATGGACTGGTCTAGGCGCTTCTGAACACGGAGCAGGAAGGACACACCAGACGAGGGACCGACGTAATGTCCCTCCAGGTCGGTCTGGGTGGGTTCCGGGGAGGCGCGAGAGACGGGCTCGGTCGATCCGAGTGACGGCTGCGCGGGATCCAGGACGCTGGCGGCCGTCAGGTCTGCGGAGCCGTTGTCAAGTCTCCGGGGACCAGTCGTTACGGCTGCGTCTGGTTCATGGTGAGCGGGCGTGAACGAGACCTGGTACTGATCGGACTCGTGGCCTCGGGCCCGAGAGGCTTCGGAGAGTGAGGCACGATCACGGCTAAAGGGGACGACGGGCTGCCTGCCTCTGTAGTACGCAGCCGTGTAGGCGCATGTGGACGCTGTCTCGACGCAGAGACGACACGGCTGTAGACCTGTGCAGCGGGTCTTCCTCCTGCCAATTGATTCAAGTCAGCCTCCATCAGGGGTGCGGATGTGCAGCTACGTGAGACATCGGGGCAGGCTCAGTGATTACTTCTTGCACCTGTCGCACGCACGGGTAACGCGCACCCGGCCGAGCTTCCTGTGCTGCTTGTCTGGTGATCTGGGCGTGTCAGGTACGTGGGTCGCAGGGCTGTCTGCGGCGGATATCGAGTCGCGCTCCATTGTGGCGACGAGCAGAATGAGTGGTTGTCGGACGGAATGTGGATGGCATCACGTTCGGGAGTGTGCGATGCATAGGGGGACCGAAGAGGGAGGGATGGAAATATATCCGACTCGTGCCCACCCACATCCGTCTCACGCTTCTTCCGGCGTCGGCTTAGGCCGGGCGGCGTTTCGGCAGGCCATGGATTCTTGTGGGAAGATTCCCCAACATGACGACCCCGCTACCCCTCACCTGCTCGGCGGGTATTGCTACGGAGCGGTGGGCAGGCAGGGGAGAGAGGAGGGGGTCTCGTCATACCTTAGGATATTTAGTGAGGTTTGGTCTCTGCCTGAGCTAGCTCCGAGCGTACGGCAGCGTTCCAATTATGTTGTGCCGGACCATCTTGGACACCTGGCTGGAATCTCCCAGCTGGCCGTGGCGCTTGGCCGGAAAGGTTAGTAATAATGGTCACGGCACTGAGGATTCGAATCACTGAGCCGAAGCAGAGTGATGCCTGTAGAGGTAGATGTAGGGTCATGAGCCGCATTTTTCAAGCAGCGACAGAGTGCCATCAGGAGACCATACCCTTCAGTCTGGCGATGACACGGCCTTTAAAGCACCGCATCTGGCTGCCCTCGTGGAGCACTTTCGCAGAAAGCTGACGGGCGCGGCCCACCGACAGGTGATCCGAGAACAAGCAAGCGGGCTTTTGAGCTAGCGCCCCAAAGTGCTGAACCCTCCAATTTCAGTACAAAAGCTACATGTTGTGCCGTAATTGCGACCGCTCTGGTTGCAAGGACCAGGAAACCACAAGTTCTCATCAAGTGAATTGGGACTCTGCGTAGGCGAGGACCGCCGCGGCGATCGACAACGGGTAGGTCGATGTTGACCCCAGCTGAAGATAGCGCGGTGCGAGGTATGATCTAGCACGGACAATCACATCGCCAAATTGCGAAAGCCAGAGATCATCGCTTGGGTCCCCTGAGCTTTCGATCACGATGCCAGCGAGTGGGTGCTTCAGACGCACAACGCTCGAATAAACGACAGCCTACCTTTCACCTGCATTCTGCCGTTGGAGATGTCAAAACCACTCGATCCAGGCAGGCGGTCAGCAGATACTGCCGTGGAACATTGAGTCTTCACGGGCGTCGCCGGCGCTGCCGAAGCCATCGCAGGTAGCCAGGCGCCACGCCGTTTCCTTTGGCAGCCTGAGCCCATTCGCTACCATGAAGGGCCTGACCGTGCGAGCTGTTGCGAAGATCATTCTCAGGGGTCCTATATGACAAGCTCACCTGCCGTGCCACGGATTACCTTACGGGGAACGATTCAGGCGGAACCTTGTCCGCACTATCCCCATGACCCTGGATTTGTGCCGTCCTGTCGGGCTCCGTCATCTAAGTGCCTTGTCCGTTGACCACTAAGCGCGTCCAACCAACTATTTCGTCAAAGACATCCGTGCCGATCGGGTTCCTGAGGTTCGTCCCAATTGGATGATGGTCAACCAACGCTGGCATCCCGCAACCGTCTCAGAACAGCCCAATCCATCTGCCGGCCTTGTTGCTTCTTCTTCCGTGTCTCTGCCAGCACGCTATCCGTTTTGCTTAAATGAGAAGAAAGAAACAACACAACGAAGTTGCTGCTTCAGCTGATTCGATCAGCGATGATTCTGCGACTTATGACGCCGAGTTCCACCTTTTTCTTGATCCGTCACGACGGCTCTGAAGCCTCCGAGGCGGACAGACACTGGCGCAACTTCGAGTCGGTTGTTTGAGACTTGTCCACCCCATGAGCTTCTCTCTCGTGGCTATTGCCCAAGGCTGGTCTCAGTGTCTTCGCTCAGACATCAGTCCGTGTCACTCCAAGCGTCGAGCCTCAACAAATCAATGGGAGGTACGATCATCAATTCTTGTGCTGTGACATGAGATATCCCTGAACGGACAATGGCATATATAGAGGTCAGCGCATCCGTTCAAGTTTAAGCACTCTCTCTTCATCCCACCACACTCAGAGTCTTCTACTTCGCCATACACTCTTTTTGATCCCAACTTTAATCCTCACGGCAATTCTTAACACAAAAATGAAGTCATCTATCACGCTTGCGACCCTCCTTATTGGTCTGACTGCCGCGAGACCGACCGGAAACACCTTCAAAGAACGACAACTTGGGGTTCCCGTGGTCGGTGGTACGACCGAGGGCGCTGCCGATGGGTTGGAGGGAGGCCTACCCAAACTAATTCCCGGAATCCTCGTCAAGGAGCGACAAGCCGAGACCCCAGCGGCTGGCGATGCTGGTAACGCTGCTACTGGTGCTACAGAGGCTGCTGGTGCTACTGGTGCTACTGGTGCTACTGGTGCCACCAGTGGAGTACTGGGGAAAGTACCAGGAATTGTGTCCGGGATTCTTGTCAAGGAGCGACAGCTTCCCGTCCCCGCCGTCCCTGACGTCCCTCTAGCCGATGGTGCTGCCAACGGCGCTGGCGGGCTCCTAGGCGGCGGACTCGTTCCGGGAATCGTCAAAGAGCGCCAGCTTCCCGTCCCTCTAGTCGGTGGTACGGACGACATCGCCGCTCCAGTCCCGGTAAACGTTGGCCGGCTTTTTTCTGGAATCCTGAAAGAGCGCCAGCTTCCCGTTCCCGCCGTCCCTGACGTCCCTCTAGCCGATGGTGCTGCCAATGGCGCTGGTGGGCTCCTAGGCGGCGGGCTCATTCCGGGAATCGTCAAAGAGCGCCAGCTTTCCGACGTCGGCTCTGCCACCGAGGGTGCTACTGGCACCACTGATAATTTCCCGGGAGACGTCGGCGGACCTTTTCCCGNAAAGAGCGCCAGCTTCCCGTTCCCGCCGTCCCTGACGTCCCTCTAGCCGATGGTGCTGCCAATGGCGCTGGTGGGCTCCTAGGCGGCGGGCTCATTCCGGGAATCGTCAAAGAGCGCCAGCTTTCCGACGTCGGCTCTGCCACCAAGGGTGTTACTGGCACCACTGATAATCTCCTGGGAGACGTCGGCGGACCTATTCCCGGAATCGTCAAGGAGCGCCAGCTTCCCGTTCCCGCCGTCCCTGACGTCCCTCTAGCCGATGGTGCTGCCAACGGCGCTGGCGGGCTCCTAGGCGGCGGACTCATTCCGGGAATCGTCAAGGAGCGCCAGCTTCCCGTCCCCGCCGTCCCTAACGTCCCTGCGGTCGGTGGTACGGACGACGCCGCCGCTCCAGTCCCGGTAAACGTTGGCCAGCTTATTCCTGGGATCCTCAAGGAGCGACAGCTTCCCGTCCCGGCCATCCCTAAGATCTCTGGCGCCTAAGCAATGGTTTTCTGGGAGCCGGTATCCGACTGAACTGATCGACAAGAACGATCCCGGTGTCACCAGTTCTCCGAGATCTCGGGTCAGCGAAGGCAATGAGCTCGGCTCGTAGTAAGTATGCCCTTCCCTCTGAATGAAGTACTGAGAAAATGTTTATTGACATAGTTCAGATGGTGGTCAACAGCAAAGGCCGAATAAGGTTGCCCAAAAAATGTATCCGTCGGTTTGATGTGGTTCGGACACCAAGTGTTAGACAAGTGAATAATAGACATGTTTTTTGGGTCCCGGGATAGGTTATCTTCGGTTGTGTAGACAACATGCATGTCAACCTACAAATCACAATGGATTGCTCCACAATAAATGTGAAGACCAGGCGATGCGGCAAGAAAACCAGCCATGGACATTTTGCTGCAGCTTGTTCAGCTCTCTCATAACCAGCGCGAGGAACACCAACGATATGTATCTGCAACAACGCTGGAGGCGGCTGTCCTCTGTAGGTCCTGCTACCTCGGTCGTTTTGAAACACCTTACGGGAGCCTCGGGGCCTCTGGGTGCTCTCGAGCGAGATGGGGCCTTGCGCAGTTACTGATCGCAGATGCGTAGAGGCACGAGTGGAACCTCACTTTCGCCTAGCTCTGAGCCTCCCTCCGAGTCTCCCTCCGACAGGGACTTCTACTCTGGCTGCGCTCGCTGTATCTACCCCAGTGTCTCCCGTAGGCCGTTCACGGTATTTCTTTGTGATGATTGGGTGGAGTAGGCCCTCCGTCCGACAATGGCCGTAGTGAGACGGTATGAGGGCTTCGGCGCGGGAGACCTCGACGATGCCCAGCGCAAAGCGTAAGCTTTCGGCGCCGAACCGCGGGTTCCGCTTCTTCGGGCGACTGGCTCGATGAACTACTTCCTGTGCCTAGTGATCCGCGGCATTTGCGGCTAGGCCGAGTCGCACAAGACGGCAGCGCTCTGCGGCCATGTTTCCCCCGGGGCAGCCGGGGCGGCATGGTCCGTTGATAATCGAGCACAGGCGCGGGCGCGAAAACTGGGGAGGGCGGCTTCGACGGCAATGGCCCGGTGGGAAACGAGGTCCCACCAGGTGATCGGTGCGCCAGGCGCCTCGATATACCCGGCGCGAGGAAGGTACCGCGTCGACGGGTCGCGAGTTGTGCAGATGCTGTACCGGCATTTCCAGGTCCCTTACCTGCCGTGCTAGGTGTGGTTTCCCGGCCGAGTCTCGCGGTTGGAGCGGGCGTGTCGTTCCACACAACTAGAAACGGAGTCTGGCGCGGCGAATCGATCGTCCATGACACGCATGTCCGTGTCAAACGACCGGTGCGCCCGCACCCTGTTGACGGCCCTGGGCATGCTCCGAAGAGGCCCGCGAGGTCGAGAATGCTGAGAATGACTTACACGGGCCGAATTGGGCAAAAGGAAACGTATGAATGACGACTTTCCGGTTCCGGTGAACGACGAGACTAAATTCGAGCTTGCCTAGTGTGCCCAGTGCGGTTGACATCCTGGCTCAACCGGACTTAGCGGGATGGAATTCTTGCCTCGTTCTGGAGATACCCCACCAAACTCCGCTTGCAGGGATGTCAGCTGCCCACATAAGTGTAATCCAACCCGCCACCTGAACCCGTGGTTCCTTTCGTTGACGAAGAATAATTGTGCTCCTTACGGACCGCGCCATCAAACATGACATCCACGGAGGTAGAGATTTGGGACCAGCAGGATGACTGGTCGGGTGTGGCGAACGCCGCAGAGAGGAGGAGACGCCAGAACCGTTTGAATCAACGGGCACATCGTCAGTCATGCCTTGGACAGAACGAGGAACAAGGAACTCAAATCAGTCCAGGCAAGAAGAAATTTCGCCAACGCTTGGCCCCGAAAGAAGATCCCGAAGCCGATGTCAAGGCCATGAGTTCGAATTCGCTAATGCTTGTCGTCCTCAAATGCCCCAAGCTGCGTCAGGACGTCGCGGAATTCATCTTCAAGGCCTCTATGCACTGGAGGCTCGGCAACCCGACGCCAGAAGATCTGCCCATGCTCACGCGAGTCAATGTCGTGAACGCGCTGTTCAAGAACTCTCAGGCGCTGTATATTTCTTCGAAATCACTGGCGGGAAATAACTACTCGTCTCCCTTCAACATGCATGGTCCCGGGCTTTCAGATGTATCGGCCTCCATCCCTCCTGCCCTTCGTCCGACTACTTTACAGAAGAAAGTACCGCATAAAATGTGGGTGGATCTCCTCCCGATCCCCAAGTTTAGAGATAATATCCTGCGAGCTATTCAGGCAGGCGAGGTTGAGCCGCGTAAGCTCTGCAATGAGCTCCTCTGTGGCGACCTTGTGGACATGGGCCAAGCATCGGTTTCGAGTCTCGTCATCTGGGGCGAGTCTTGGGATGCGAACAACTGGGAATTCGGCCCGACTTTCTTCACGAAGTGGAGATTTCTAGTGCGAGGATGTCCCGAGGTTTTGGAGGCGACGAACTACTGGCGAGAGAAGCGAGGGGAGATGGCACTTGATTTCGTCTTGAATTGATGGAAATATTTATGATAAAGGGTCACCGCTCAGCTCCGATGTCCTGAGAACACAGTGGGACCAACGTTTTCCCTGGATCATGACAGAAGAGGGAAAGTAATGGATGAAAGCATCCGCTATAAAGGCTCCCAAGGCATCTGCACTACCAGCTCGCATTTACATACCGCTTCATTGCAGCTTACCGACACCCCTGTACGTTTGTAGCACGATCTCCAGCGTAGAAGCCTAGATCGCTACAGGCTTGAAGAAGTCGGAAATCTCCTTCACCGCGGGGTTCACGAACTCCGCCCGGTCGTACAAGTCGATGTGCCCAGCGCCAGGCATGATGATCTTCTTAAGGCCTTTGTTTTTTCCATCTAAGATCTTGAAGAGCTTCTCCGAGCACCACCGAGTGCCCGCCCTCTCGCCAGCGATAATCAAGATAGGTTGGGTGAGATAGATATCGGTGAATTGCCAAGGATCGAAAGCCATCATGCGAGGCACGGATCGAAGGAGCAGCTTGTTTTGGGAGTTTGGGTGCTGTCCTCGTGCCGTGAAATAGTATTCGTAAGTATCTCGGCTATCCTTTGTTCCTGCGTTGGCCTCTGCGGTTGGTGGCACAATTGGAACGGTGACGGGTTCGAGTCCTTGAGCCTCAGCTTGCAGAGTTTGGGCGACTTGTTTGAGGACGGCAACCTTGTCCGCTGCGTCTTCTTCTCCAGTGAAGCCGAGCCGGGTGCCGTCACCCCCGTTGAAGGCATTGACAATGGCGACGGCCTTGAAGCGGTGGTCGCTCTTGGCAGCGGCAACGGCATAGGCACCACCTGCACAGATGCCGAGGATAGAAATCCGGCTAGCGTCGACGTAATCGAGCCGTTCGAGGTAGTCCGCGACAGCAAATGCGTCTGATGTTCTCGCAGCAGGGTCCTCGAGAAACCGCGGCAGCCCTTCTGAATCGCCTTGGTGGGATGCATCGTAGCAAAGAGTGACATAGCCCTGTTGGGAGAGCTTTTGGGCATACACGCTGGCAGTCTGCTCCTTCACGCCCCCACCGGGATGGATGATAACTATGCCTGGAGCCTTGCCGGAAATAGTGGCCGGCTTGAAGACCAGACCGGCGAGCTTGATGGAGCCTTTGGGAATCGAGATCGCTGACATGTTGTAGATCGTTACGACGACGAGTTGATGAGTTGGAAGCAAGTTAAACCGGGAGGTGAGTGATAAGACAAAAGTGAAGAATGGAGACGAGACCCAAAATTGGTCTGTCTGAAGCCGGTATTAATACTTGCTGCCGCCGTACTTGGCTTGAGAGATGGCGGAGTTAAGGCCCGGTGGTAGGAGGTAAATGTGGCAAAAGCTGTTCTGTCGTTGTTCAACCAGGAAAAGTCACTTCGCGAGGCCAGTCCGAATGTCATAGGCTCGACTTTGGAATGAGACACGGAGTTGCAGGGGTGTCAGCAAGCTAAAAATCGATGTGGTTCGGATGCAATGTTGTAGGGGTGTCAGCAAGTTGCAAGGATTTACTAGTGTGGAGCTGTCAGGGCCAACTGCGGACCGCCTGCGAGACCAACGCGGTTGACTAGCTGCCGCAGCCCGCAGGCACTGCGGGGCTAAGAGGCCGCTATATAAGAGCCGCGGGGAGCCCCTTTTCCTGCGGAAGAAGGCAGATTTCAGATGTTCTACACCAATATACCTACGAGTTGACTGCGGAACGCACTATTGGGAGACCTCCTCACTCTGCCTACAACTACGCTTGACAGGAGCACCGATTTAGCTGGTGAAAGCGCAGCGACCTAGTTGAAACTGTCTCCCTGTCATTTTCACTAAGAACGCTTAAGAGTAGGTTTCAGTATACTTGAGGCAATGTCATTCATTCTCACTGACACTGCAATCCGCTTTCGTCCAGATCGCAGCTTCGTTTTGTGCCCCATTCGTGCCGGAGCCACTGGTCTTGTCGGCTCCGCCGTCCTACTCCAGCTTCAACAAAAATCTTGATAGCTTTTGAAAGGATGGATTTCCCTGTCGTGGGTCTAACAAGAGGCAGGGCTGAATGGAATTTGGCTTTCCTGCTAGGACGGGAAGATGGGGGTGCAGTATTGGTTGCTAGTATGCGTAACTCAAAATCCATCACTCCTCAAGTCTGCTGCATACGAGTTGCCATCTTGGACTCTTGGTTTCTCATACGAAACCCTCATATCAAGCCCAGCCTTCTACAACCCCGTATCTTGCACTCTGACAGCTCCGCTACAGTTCCATGATTTGGTGGAACTTCAGTTCTCAACAATCCCTAACTCGCCATAAAACAGAATGACCCCAGCTTCGCCCTCATGGAGTTGCAAAGGCCTCCGCAGCGGCGAGGGTGTAGTTGAGTTCTTGTGAGGTATTCCCTGGGTTAGGTTAGATAAATAGTAATCAAGGGGCTCGTGATGTGCAATGCAGCCTTTGCAAAACCTTTGATCTGGCTGATGCTGAGGGCCCAGACGACGTCGCCAGCGCCTTGGAATTCGCCGAGGAGGTCCGGCATGTAGTTCTTGAAGGCTCCCCTGGCTTCCGTAGTCATGATGCCAAAGCATTATCTCATTACGCCTCCATTTAACCCTACAGGCCGATCCACCAATACGTCTCCTCGACCTTGAACGTCCCCTTGACAGACTTATCCGAGACGACGCTGCTATCGGACACAATTACCTCGTACTCGCCGGCCTCAACGCACCAATGGTGGCGGGTCTCATCCCAGTAGGCGGCGGCGTACTTCGTCTGCGCCTCGACGGTGACGCGCTCGCTCTGGCCTGGCTCGAGGGCGACCTTCGCGAAGCCCTTAAGCTCCTTGACGGGGCGATTGACGCGCGCCTTCTGGCTGGGGGCGACGTATACCTGGACGACCTCTGCGCCGCGCACGGCGCCCGTGTTCTTAACCGTCACCTCGACGATGAGCTTGCCATCGGCATCTGCGATCACTGAAACATCAGAGAAGGAGAACGACATATAAGACATCCCGTGGCCGAAAGGGAAGAGCACGGCGCGATCGACGAATTCGTAGTAGCGGTAGCCGATATAGATGTCCTCGCCGTAGAGGGTGCGGGAGCACTCGGCGCGGAAGTTGAGGTAGGCCGGGTTATCCTGTAGGCGGCGAGGGAAGGTGAGTGAGAGCTTGCCTGAGGGGTTGACGTCGCCGAAGAGTACGTCGGCGATAACGTTACCCGTCTCGTTACCGCCGTACCATGCCTGCACAACGCCAGGTATATCGTCGAGCCATGGCATAGTTACGGGCGTACCAGACTGGTTAACGACGACGGTCGTGGGATTCGCTTTAGCTACGGTCGAGATAAGCTCATCCAGGAGGCCGGGAAGGTCCATATGTTCGCGGTCGTAGCCCTCAGACTCCCAGTCAGCGTTGAGACCTGCGCAGACGATGACCTGGTCGGCGTCCTTTGCGAGCACGGCCGCCCGCGCAATCTCATCCTTTGCGTCGATAACCTTACAGCCACCGATACGAAGGGCGCCGCTACCGACGGCAGTGTTATTGCTCTTCAGCTTAGACGAGGGCGACGATGTAAATTCGACGCGGAAGTTGTACGTCTTGCCCTTCTTGAGGGAGATGGTATTCTTCTCTTCGACCGTCGCTGTACCGAGAAATGCGTCGCCCTGGCGCTGCTCGGTGGCGTTGTCGATAACGAGCTTGTCGTTGACAAAGAGCATAGCCGAGCCGCATACAATCAGACCCAGCTCAAACTCGCAATCCTCCTCAGCGACAAAAGAGCCCTCGAAGTCAGCGTACCATAGCGGGTCCTTGATATGGTCGTTATAGTAGTCTGACAGGAGCATCTCCGACTTGGAAAGGATGCGGTCGTCGACGATGACGCGGTTCTCGGTACCTGGGGGCTGCGTATAGGCCTTCATGGTCATGCCCTGCTCGCCTGAGGCCGTCTTTGTCGCGTTGCCGAGAAGCGGAAGCAGCTTGTGTGTGTAGGCGCCTAGGGCGTAGGAGGGGGGCGACTCAAGCTTCTGACTGATGCCGTCGAACGGGGTGACGGCGTAGTAGGCGGGAACGGCCGCCGAACCGCCGCCTTGATATGTGGCAATCTTTGCGTTGGGGCCGATGATGACCGTCTTCTTGTTCTTCTTGAGGGGGAGCACGTTGTTGTCGTTCTTGAGGAGTACAAGGGTCTCGCCGCCGACACGGCGCAGTAGCTCCGCCGTCTCAGGCGTATCGTCGGTCGTCTCAGGTGCGTTCTCAGGGATACCCAGCGCTGCCGCCTTCTTAATAAAGTTAAGTATAGGGCGTACGCGTTCGTCGATTGTATGCTCGTTAACCTTGTCGGTAGCGACGTTGAATTTGAGCAGGTCGCCGCGGAATCGTGAAGGGCCAGGCATCTCGAGGTCGAGGCCAGCGTTAATAGCATCGTTTGTCGAGTAGGTGCCGTACTAAACACCCGCCGAGTTAGCAATTATTTTACACATGAGGGGAGGATCCATGGCTCCAGAGAAACGTACCCAGTCAGCCATGATCATGCCTTTCCATCCCCACTCCTTACGTAGCAGAGTGTCGAGGATGTCCCGGTTTTCGCTGCAGTAGGCACCGTTGACGCCGTTGTAACCTGTCATGATGGCGCCGGGGTCCGAGTCGCGCATCGTTAGCTGGAAAGGGAGGGCGTAGATTTCGCGTAGGGCGCGCTCGGTGACGATAGATAGGACTGCGTTACGGCGGTGTTCCTGGTCGTTACAGATCCAATGCTTAGGCGTCGATAGAACGCCGGTGCTCTCGATACCGCGGCACAGTGCAGCCGCGCCTAAACCGGCGAGGACAGGGTCCTCGCCGATAGACTCAAAGCCACGGCCGCCCACGGGGGCGCGCTGCATATTAATCGCCGGTGCCAGGAGGCAGTGGGCGCCTTTAAGCTTGGTCTCCTCACCCATCTTGCGGCCGGTCTCTTCGAGGAGCGGCGTATTGAATGTAGCGCCTAGAGCTGTGCCGCAGGGGAAGCAGGCCGCCTTTACACCGTCGAAGAACTTTGTGCCGCGAACGCCATTGGGGCCGTCCGACAGGCGGATCGATGGTATGCCATGCTCGGGAAGAGGTCGGGTGTGCCAGTAGTCGAGACCTAAGAGACGTTAATGTCTGCCGTGGCCGAATCGTTTGGCGTGAGAGGTCGTCATACCCGTCAGAAGATCGATCTTTTCACCCACGTTGAGCTTCTTAATCAGAGCCTCGACGTCGATGGTGCCTGCCATGATGGGAGTCCTTGAGAAGAGAATGCCGGGAAAACAAAAAGGTGACGGGCTTTTAGCAATCAAGCGTGTCAGATGTCCCGACGTATTCAAGAAAAAGGTCTGGGAGGGATGTGATGTTTCGATGCCGGGTGCCTAGATGGAGAGAGTTGAAGCTGCCCCCTTTCCCCTTCTCCGCTCATCGATGGGTTCGCCCGTCTTTTATACACGGTGATGGCTCCGTTTCGAGGGAGGACAAAAGTATGACCTTCTCACCAGAGGTCGACCTTGTCTTCATCGACGACCATAAGAGGCACAGCCAAGGGCCATGGCAGCTAGTCAAACCACCAGCCAGTCAACAAACGAAGCGGGGGGCTTCGGCAGACCGCTTGCAGACACTAGTCGCAGCATATCTGTCCTTCTCTTACTCTGTGACTGCCATCCGCCTTAAACATGATCCGACGCCACTGTCCCGACACATCGATGGCGGAAATCCCGTTTAGGAAGATTCCGATGCTCACCGACGCCCGTCACCATACCCTTTTGGGCACAACCCGCATGTTTCCTGCTTAATAACCCCCCCCCCCCCCCCTTTCACTCTTTAGTCTCTTTGGGCTAGACCCGCATCTCTGCCATCTCAATCGTCATACCGTTTAACTGCTCCAGTCGTAGTAGGCCAGAGCCATCTCCGGGGGCACCGTGTTCTCAGCCAAGCGCACTCTCACAGGCCCTAGACAATAGCACAGTGTCCAGCTTCCTGCACCGCGACAGCTGTACATAGAGGGTATGTGGGTCGCATGTAATCGGACACGCCTGGCTGCCGATTTATGTCCTTCTCGACCCCCTTGGTTGCACGGCTACTCGATCTAGCGTCCTTGTCTGCGCCTTGTAATCCGTACGCCCAAAACAGGTTCGCGCGGCAGGCCTTATGCGAGACGGTGCTGCTGCCGGGACCTCTTCTCTGGTAGCATGTCTTGGTGCTCAACGGGATAGGATCACGATGCGGGGTGGTTAACACACGAAGCGAAACTCCCTCTTCGTCTCTGACGCGAGCAAGAAACCCGCTAGCAGGTCGAAGTGCAGCACAACATCGGCGTCGACTCTGTGGCCCGGGTATGCCCTGTCGGGAACGACAAATACCGTCGTGTAGGCAACCTTTTTAACCAGCTTCAGACCTTAGCAGGTATTCTGGCTTACGACGAAGGGCATGCCGGGAACAAACATGGATATTGCAGGCGTCGGGATGGCACTATTCTCTCCTTGACCCAACGTTCTGCACCCTCCCCCCTTCACGATTCACGACAGCCAAATGCAGTGCTTGTGGACGTACTGTTGGGGCCTCCCATCCCTCCATGATTGGGTCGGAGTCTTGGGAGTCTCCGACACCCCTAGTAACGCAAACGCTGGCAAAGGCCAGAACTGGTTCGGTTGTTTTATCGGCCTATCTCTCCGTCAACAATGCCCTACAATAGAATGGTGTCATATGATTTGGAAGAAAGCCTGATTCTTGACGAAGTCACAGGCCTGAGGTGAGGCCATCGCTTGACAGAGGCTCTGAGGCGACTTAGCCGTTCAAGAAGAAAAGGTTTACTGCTGTGTGACGGTGACGTTCTCCTTCTGGAGCCTACCTTGGTTTCCCTGGCCGTGTCCACTCTGCACAACCCGAGTGGAGTAAGGTGGGGCAGCAAGAGAAACAGATTTCCTGTTTGTCCTCATGGTGTTTGGGCGATTAGGGCGAGATAATTGTGCTCCATCCTCTAGAAGAGAGTTTGACTGGGCATTGGGGTGTCAGAAACTGTCACGAGACGTTTTACAAGGCGCAACGCCAAGCTATGCCACTTTCCGCTTCTCGGTTGATTCGACTCTGTCGAGTCGGAAAGCAACCCCCTTCAGAGACTGGACCTCGTTCTGAGAGAAGTTAGCAAGTACTACAACACCTCGAGTACAAGTTGCACAGGACTGATAGCGTCAGCCCTGCAGAATAAGTTAAGCTATGATTCATATTGTAGGACTTCTATTTGGCTCTGCCTGGTCCATATCAGACGAATACGAACACGTATCCCAAGCTGAACAGACTCATGCTAATCCTTCGTACACACGCCTCTGCTTCTTTCTCGACCATCTTACAGTTCGCCTTTGCCATAAAGGTGGAGAGGCTCGACCAGATAGTCGCAGATGGCGGGTGTTCCTACCTCCATTTTCTAGACACACTTCTCTGGCTCCGGAAAATTTCATAGCTGCTTTGTCTCACTGCAGGTGGGCCAGACGTTGGTGTGCCTCTGGGGGCCATTCCAGGTTTGGAACTCTGACTATGATGTTGGCGGCTGATTTTGGCGGCAAAAAGATCAGTTCTATGTCAAGTTGGTGGAATTTATTGTGAAATTTTCAGACTCGGGACGTAATGTCTTTTGACTTGCTCCCACCTAGTCTCGGGTTCCGAGACACGACGCCGCCTCAGAACAGGCACGGGATCAACAATCAGGCGCCGGTTCAACCTCCACGTATCCCAGATTGACCCCATCCGACCAAAACGTTGCTCACGATGACCCAATCCATCTTAAGTAAACTTTTCAGGGGAGCGTGGAAGAATCACTGGCATCGAAATCATTGCCAAACAACACTGCAGGGCTGGGCGCGTGATATCAGGAGTCAAACCGTTGCAGCGTGTTTAAACCCGAGAATAAGCAATATGAGGTTGGCATGCCACTATATCTGTTCTGCGAAGGTCCCTCGGTTACCGGGATTCGGCATTCGGGAACACCCAGCCTGACGCATGTTGGAAACATTGAGTCCAGAAATGAGCATTGTTGTTATACCAATTATACCCAAGCGCTATGGACTTCTAGTACATATATCACTATTCCTCCAGTTGATGACTTTTCGTTTTACGAGAAGTGCGGTTATTATCGACAAAAGGTTGGGTTCATCTATCGATAGCTTATGATTACACGTGCAACTACGGGGAGACAGCCCACATGCGACATGCACGATCTCAAGAGAGATCGCCGCATTCCCAGCTAGATGCCAACGACGATTTTGATTTTCCGTCCCACTTACTGACTTTTGGGTACTGGCAATTTCCTAAAGAGATATTAGTCGCTGGACCATGCAGGCCAATATTTTCCTTACTTCTCTGGCTATGAACTTGTCCATTGATAATGTCATCTTTGAACTTCGTTCCGATGATAAATCTGGGATCTTTGCCGTTCTCAGTCCAGTCTACAAGGGCCAGTAGAATATTGTGGGCGCTCGAGTTGAAACGCTTGTCAACCTGGACTGGGGGCGTAGGAGCCTGGCCAATGTACCACGAACCCGGCCCCCCCATGCAATGTTGCAGTCCTGGCACGAAGAAGATGCTATAAAAGGATTGCATCTCTCCTGTGGTCAGGCCGAGAAATGGCTGCACCCAGTTGTAGTATTCCACAGACAAGAGCGAGGTGACAGACTAGGACAACACGGTCAGTTTCTTCTCTTCCTAGGCTGGTAGAATGATGTGGCCAATTTACGTTATCTGCCAATCCATGGTATGATAAGATCTTCCCCCCGCGTCGGTAAAAGCTGGCCAGATTGGGGTCCCACGTGTTAACCCGGCCGGGATCGATACTTGTGGCCAAATCCATAATGGCCAGGTCGAACTGTGTCGCATTCCACTGACTATCATTCACCACAGCACCTCTCCAAAAGTCCTGACCACATTGTCAGTAGACCGATGCTATCGAACATGGGGCGCACAAGGTGGATGTGTTACCTGGAGAATCGTCTCACGAAGAGCTGCCGTTCCGTTTAAAATGTTTGAGGACCAAGATGAGGCGGAGGCCCCAATCTCCCAAGGCGGATACACGACACTGCCAGTGCTGTTGATGACGGGATCGTATGCGGCCCGGGCGCCCGCTATCTGGTCATTCGACAGGCAGACAGAGGCGTTCAGCACTCCAGTGCCGCAGCGCAAGGCTTCTGGGTTGAAGCGGAACTGACGAGGGTTGTCAATGACGCCATCCAAGACACCGTCTTCGCCGTCAAACATGGCGATCTGAGCCTCGACGATCGCCTGCCACTGAGCATCTGAAATGTAGCGCGTAGAGCTCACATCCGGCCAACCAATGCGCCGAGCAATGACGCCGCGTTGTGCCACAATGCGCAGCCAATTGATGCCAGGCGACCCGGCGAGCACCCCGTCAAAGTCCTCCGGGTACCACAGGGCTGCGGCGATGGCTTGACGACCTCCGGTGCTGCAACCCGAGAAATAGCTGTACGAAGGCGAATGACCGTAGTACTGTCGGGTGAGACTCTTGCCGGACAAGGCCTCGATATGGACTGCCCGATGTCCAAAATCCTCGAGGACTTCTGGCTGGTTGAGGAAAAATTCGAAGCCTGAAGAGCCGTTGTGACCGCCGTTGGTGCCGAAGGAGGCGAAGCCGAGTTGAGCACCAGACTGCAGGACGGCGTAGTCCACGCAGCCCGATATACCACCACCGCCAGAGGCCAGCAGTCGTCGGTTCCAGTTGTCGGGGAACCATCCCTCCACGAGTGTCTGGCTCGTCTTGCTAGTGCGGACGTTGATGACGATGCGACAGAGGTTCGTCGTGGCGTTGGCAAACATGTAGCCGCGTCTGCAGGATGGAACCAGGCCATCGAGGGGAATCCGGTCCCCTTGGGTAAAGTACGAGGCTGCGACGAGGCTTGCGTTCGCGACCTGGAAAGACTCCCCGAGTGTCGAGCACGCACCTTCGCCCGGGCTCCCGGCGTCGCAGGTCTGCCGTGAAAGGGACAGGCCAGGGAGCATGCCAGCTGGCACAAGCAAGCTACAACAGTACTGATTCAGCTTCATTTTTCACATCAGCATGCCGGGGCTAGATCAGATGGTACTGACGCAGATTTGGGGCATCACAAGCATATGTCTAGTCCTGTCAATTCCTGAAGCCCGACTAGTTCTTGGAGGGCCCTGCAATCCGAATCCAACTAAGATATGTTCACATCTTCCGATGATCTTGACTCCAAATTCGGCGGTTTTGCGGGGGTCATAGCGGTGTCGGTGGTGATGGGTCCACCCGATTCTGGCACGGCACAAGGCACCAAATCACCGGCGGTGGACGGTATACCACCGGCGGTGGAGAGTATACCACCGGCGATGGTGCAGCACTCTTCCATAGGAACCCGGCGCAGCCATATGGTAACTAGAGCGGATCATGTCTAGCACCCTGACCCCCCTAGCGTTTAAAGTTTGTAGGACACGAAAATGTACGGCACGCGCCTATTCTTACTTTTGTTGGTAGCAGTTGACTTGGCCCAACATGGCTCACTGGTGGCGCGAGTCAAGTGGTGTCTGTCAGCGAGGGGTTCAAAGCTCAACACAGTTACATGAATGGTCCATATCGTTAGTCAGCCCTCATATCCCGGCCCCCTTTGCCATCCACAGACGACCTCAGGCGAATCAAACTTTATCCTGAAGAATATGCGCTGGTATAGTCTGACCAGGGAAATGGCAATGGGCCGACGGTGTCAAAGTCCGCATTATCAACCAGTGCAGGGGCGGGGTATCCCAGGTCCTGCGTGAGTGTCCACCCATCCCATGACATGACTCCGGCATATGAGGCCGGCAATACGACATCGTTGTCTTCGCCGGATGTGGTACTGGGTTGAGTGGCACCCCAGGGCGAATCTTGCGGTTGCGATCTGAGGTCGGGGCGTTGCGCAGCCGGACCGTGGAGATACTGCGGGGTAGCCATGTGGGCCGACTCGCTCGCGTGAATCCCGGCTAGCGCCGTCACCGAAGGCGAAGTTTGGGCAGTCGGGTTCTTGGACTGTCGTTGTTCCTGTTCTTGGTCGAAGGCATCATTGAACAACTGGCGTATCCATTTGGAAATGACGTGAGAATCCTGGAACTCTTTGAGGGCAAGGAGCTTGTACTTGACAGATTGCAGAAGCGACTGTCGTTGGGTATCCGTCAGGCTTGAAGAGCAGGACTGAGTATACTGCGCAGTCATCGAGGAAAATATGGCGGATAAGCTAGAAATTGAACGTCAGCTTTGATCCCTACTCGGGATGCTGGAAAGGTTGGGCAGTGTAGTCGCACATACCAGATCATTGGAAAAAAGCGAGCCTCAGAATGCGTGACGGATGCTTCTGTAAGGACCGTCATGGCGTCGGCTGCCTCCATGATGATGCGATTGCTGATTTGAAGTTGATCCATGGGGGGGTTAGACATTAGTCTCTGGGCTGACTGGTAGAGAATGATGCGGTAGAAGCTGGCGCCGACAGTTCATGTTAGCAAGGACAATGTCAGGCTCATCCCGCTCCGACCTGAAGGAGGAAAACTGACTGATAGACCATGCTGAGAAGAATGCCGAGCTGCGTCCGCGCGCCGCGTGTGCCTTGAAAGATTGGAGGCAGGCTCCGATACCACTCTTTCATCATTGTACCAATGGTGAGAAGGACCTGGGGATAATCAGAGGCGCAAAAACGATTGGCAGGTACTAAATATGCTCGCTGGATGGACGATACTGTGGAAGGGCCATGATCAGCTTGAGCAACATATCTTATTCAGAGCCGGCGCGGGGGTACCGACCAACGACCGAGAGCCGGGCCTGCGCGATTGCGTATGCTATAGTTTCTGGAGACTCGTCAGGCATGTCGTGGGCTGTCAAAGGCTCGATGTCACAGTCTTGATCGTTGATGAGCATGGGTTTCCCAAGGGACATGGAGAGCTGTCGATCTCGGACCTGTTGGACATGACGTGTCAGAACGCGTGGGCCTCATTTCTGGGAGTTTTGTGCCGCGTTGGCTCTTTAACCACACTGACATAAAGGAGCCACCAGATGCGCCTCCACATACGGCCCATGACGGAAGGTAATTGAGTATTCTTCGTGGTGCGGTGCATACCCATGCTCTGGGCCAGGCGCACAGTACCAGCCATCCACCACAGTGAGTCCCTACTCTTGTTAGGAGACCCGGACCAGTAGTGAAGCAAGTAAGAGCTCAGGAGAGCAGAGAGCCTGTCATTTTCATCGTCCGAGTCAAAGGCAACTCTGGCCTTGGTGAAAAGGTCGTCCTCGGCCTCGATACGGCTGTTGTAGCCAATACGATGCAATACCCTTATGTCGCAGTGGATGGAGGCCACGAACAACATGGCACGAAGCAGCACCTGGGATACGGTGCCGTTTTCCATAGACTCGAGAAGCTGACGTCTGTCTACGATGGGACAGAAGGGATGAAAGATGTCGAAATATTGTTCGACAAGCTCCTTTGCCAGGGCTGGTGGCGGTAGATTAGGACTTGTCGGTGTAATCGAGGGACGGGCCCTGTGAGAGGAGACAGAGCTCGAAGCATCACCCAGTCCGCCGCCGCCGCCAGCCAAAATCGCGGCCCTAGGTGTGTTTATGCTGTCAGGTAGGGGGCGGTAGAGATGAAGGTGCTCATTGTTCGTGGTCTGGAGCACCCAAGACAGGTACCAGCTCTGGCCCCAAAGAGGAAGCGCCGGAGGAGACGATTCGGTCGCTTCCATGGAGACGTGATCCAGAGCACCATGGCCAGTGCCAGTGTCGGTTCGCTTTCCTACATGGCATAGCGAGGCAAGGTCTACCGATATATCGGGAGAGTGTAATGTCCTATCTGGTCTTGGCTGGGTGACGATACTCTGAGGGGTGGCCGGACTATCGGCGGGTTCATCGTGGGATCTGGGCGTATGGGCGGCTTGAGGACTAGTCGCGGCGATGAAGCGGCCAGTTTCTGCCCTGGATGAGGTCACCAGTCAGATGTGTGCAGGTTTGTCAGTATGTCCACCTTACCTGGCTCGCTTCGTTTCTACGATCTGGCACGCCCTCACACCAGCTCGCTCGCAGTTAGAGCACGGGCTCCCTTTGGTCTCAGCGTCGCACCGGATGTGCTGGCGTTTGCAGCGCGAGCACACAGCTGACGTACGTCTTTCTGTGCGGGTTCTGGAAGTTCGACGGGATTCCATTGTCTGCTGGTGGTGGTGCCTCGAGACATGCATGTTTGTGATGAAGAGATGGATATTTGGGCGGCGCTCGATGTTGAAGGACGTCTGAAGAGACAGGGGTTAGGTGCTATAGCACCTGGGTAGAACCCCCAGGGGCCCTAGCCCCCAGAAACATGCCTTCTCTCCGCCTTTGGCCCCCAGCTACATCACCCCTGTACATGTACCCAATGTACATTTCGTCAGCTGGTTTCCGGCCGTTGTGATTGGGTTGCTAGCCACGTTTTCTTATTGGCTATGCAAACAACACTGAAAACCTAGACCCAGTTACGCTCGTCCTACCTGAGTCCTTGCATTTGATTCACATCATCACTGCGACAAATACATATGATACCAAACTACTGGCTTGAAGATAGAGCCGTTTAATAGTGGGACTCCAAAGGAGCACGAGACAGTGGGTACCCAAGGCTGGCAGATTGAAAATCAATGTTCCCCAATGACCAGCGCCACCACTGCATCCACCCACCTCAGAGCTTGTAGCGGAAACCAAGCGCTTTGTCCCCCTTGGTCGCCATCTCCTCCTGGGTCATGATCTGGGTATCGGGCCCCAGCGAATCCCGATGCTTATTGATGCGCCGGCAGATGATGTAGTATGCAGTCGTCATGATGAGTCCCAACGACACGAAGGCCAAGACCAGGCCGTGCCCCAGGCGATACCGCGGCGCGTCCGTCTTGCGATAGAAGTTTGACGCCGCCGCTCCGCCCATGGTGCCAAACCCGATCTGGATGGCCATGCCAATAGCGCGCTTCGTGTTCGGGGCGTAGTTGTTGGACGCCAGAGCCAGGAGACCGGGCAGGCCTGCGTTTAACCGTCCGGTCAGCCATGTGCGGAAGGATGGGAGGATGGGTGGAAAGCGGAGCACGGGGCAGAGTCTTACTTGGATAGATGCCGCACGCGGCGATGAAGCAACCGGCGTAGGTCAAGCCGGGGATGAACTGAGATGGGGCCACGGCGATGAGGAAGCCAGTGAAAACCGCCACGTAGCCACCCAGGACGTACATATTGCGCTCACCCGTTTTGTCTGCGAAATAACCGACGATAACAGTCGTGATAGTGGCTGTGGCATAGACGGGAATGGTCAGCAGCTGCGCCGTTTGGGCCGTGTAGCCAAGTCCCTTGATGATCTGTGGGAGGAAGAGCGAGAGGGCATAGACAGCTACAGCCTTGAGACAAAAGACATGTTAGTGAACTGGCGGAATGTATAAAGTGTATCACAAACGCACCATGCCCCAGTAGTTAATGCAGTGGAAAATAGTCTGCCAGTCCGTCAGGGCAGCCCATACATGCGTTCGGCGCTTGACATTGCCCTCGTTGCCCAGCGTGGGAGTCGACGTGCTTTCCACAGTGGCACTATGCTCGAAACCAGTGTTGTGCAGCATCTGGAGCAAGACACGTTTATCATCGTCTGAGAGAAACTTGCAAGTCGAAGGCTCATCCTGCACCAGGGCATAGGCGGCAAAAGCAACCAGAACGGTGAGAATACCCTCCAAGATGAAGCTACCACGAGTTAAAAAAGATCAATCCGTTTCTGTTTCTGTACGAAGCAGAACGAGAAAATGTTAAGGAACTTACATCCATCTCCAGCCTTCCAGCCCGCCCACGCCGTCCATCTTGTCAATCAGGTACGCAAGCAGGCCGGAAAAGGCTCCAGCCATCGATGCCGCAGCAAAAACGATTGACAGACGGAGTTGCGCGTTTTCCCTGGGATACCACAGAGACATATAGAACGCGATGCCCGGGACTACTCTGCCGTTAGTCTTGACGCGCTCTCCAAACCGGTGAGGCTGGTGAGACTGTATATTTCACTCACACAGCCCGGCTTCCGTCACTCCAAGGAAGAACCTCGCTGCGAGGAGTCCCGAATATCCTTGTACGATGCCCGTTAAAGTTGTTGCGATGCCTGTGATTATGCTCGTCAGCCTTATTTGTTACCAACCCTATCACTAGAAGTCATTCCATCAGCGCAAGCATGAACTTACCCCATAACACCATAATCGTAGGCAGCCATCGACTAGGTTTAAATCGGACGAGCAGCAAATTGCAAAATGGCTCGAAGAAGCAGTATGGAAAGAAGAAGATAGTCAGACACCTGGGAGAGGAGGAGAGTCTATGTTAGCTGAGAAGAATCAGAACAGATAGATTCGGGATGCGGATCACCAGTTGTATTGTTGGGGTTCAAGTCCAAGATCTTCAGAAAGGCCCAGGATGTTTGCATTGCCAATGCTTCCTGCTTGTTGTAAGCAGAGTCCGGAGACAGGTGAATACATGGGATTCGGGGCTGCGCACCTCGGTCAAGGAAGCTGAGGAGGTACAAGACGGTCAGAATGGGGATAACTCGCAGATCGACTCTTCGTAGAATCCTGCTGCGCTGTGTCTCAGTCACAAAATCTTCTGAGACCGCCTCGGGGCCCAGGCCGCTGTGAAGCTTTTCTTCGACATGCATCGAATCTGCTACGTTGTTGGCCTTGATTGGCATTTCGCACGATTGGAGTTGAGAGCAGACGGAGTGATGTATGTGTAATGAGTAGCGGTGGATTTGTCCAAGAATGAAAAGCGTTAACTGGAGGTTTTGTCGAATTTCTACGTCTCGCGTGCTCTTCTTGAGTTGATAGACTTCTGGGCAGGCTCCAGGCCCCATACTTCGATCCCCATACCCCGGACCCCATATTCCAGCCTTCATCATCTGCCTCTTTCCCCCAGGTGCGCAAACAGGAAGGATGAGTAGTCGCAGGGAAATGACCAATGTCTCTTGACAAAGTGGCGCGTCAATGGCGCCGATGGAGTAGGCTTGACACTAGGTAGGAGTAGGCCAAGGGCTGCAGGCGATTCATGACCCCTGCCACCGGCTGTGGTCAGCATCTGACCCTAGATGGCATCCACACCATCGCCTGTGGTCTCCATTCCCGGTTGTCGGCGCCCAGCCTATGAACGCACATCCTTTCTGCTCTTGGGAATAAGTCCTTACTGAAGATCGGATCTCCCTTGCCGCGCTCACATGTCCGGTTTCAGCTGCTCACTGCACGAACACGGAAGGATCGATCGGAGTTGAATTGTGGATAAGTGGAAGTCATTGCGGGTTGGGACTGTGGGTTTCATTCAGGCTGTAAATCATAAAAAACAATGGTTTTCTGACTATATGATAAAGGGAGTAACAGAGCGCCCAGAACGCGTCCATCGGTACTCATTCTTCTCCAGCTCCCCTATTAATCTCTCCCACGATGGCCCAAAATGAAGATCAGAATGGAGCGGCGCCTGCTGGCTTGGTGAGAGAGCCCGGGAGGTATATCGGTTTTCCAGCAGTGGACCACGGTGCCGTTAACGATCAAGGAGATCTCATGCTAAACCGATGGTCGCACTTTGTTACCAAACAACATGTTCATCCAGCTGCCCAGGTCAGTCCAGGCTGGAATACGACATCTGGCTGATCAACCGCTAATATCGCTTGTCCCTTCTAGTCCATGCTGTACGCCGCTGGCGTGCCAGATAAAGAGGCCATGGCTTCAAGCCCCCACGTTGGCGTTGCTTCCGTATGGTGGGAAGGAAACCCATGCAAGTGAGTAAAGTCCTCCGAGCCACGGTATCCCACTGGTAGTGATAGGAAAATAACTAACCATGATTTGACATATAGCATGCATTGTAAGAAACCCACGAGCCCTTGAAGCTTTGAGGAAGCTTCTACTCTGGCCAGCAAGTCTCAATTCCTTGGCTTGAACTAATTCGGCTGTACGAAATTAGTGCTCGATCTCGGCCGGACGACCAAGCGGGCAGTCGAGAAGCAGGGATTCATCGGGTGGCAGTACAATACAGTCGGAGTCTCGGACGCGATTACCATGGGCACCGAGGGCATGCGCTTCTCTCTACAGACGCGAGAAATCATCGCTGACAGCATCGAGACGGTCACATGCGCACAACACCACGATGCCAACATCTCTATTGCCGGGTGCGACAAGAACATGCCCGGCGTGGTCATGGGCATGGCGCGGCATAACAGGCCGTCCATCATGATCTACGGAGGCGCCATCAGCCCCGGGTACTCCAAGCTGCTCAAGAAAAGAATCAATGTGGCCAATGCGTTTGAGGCCCTCGGAGCGTATCAGTACGGTACGCTCCCGAAGCCTGTCGACCCGGCCTACAGTGCCGGTACCGAGGAGGTACTAGAAGATATCATTCGCGGTGCATGTCCAGGAGCCGGCGCCTGCGGCGGAATGTACACGGCAAACACGCTGTCCTCCTCAATCGAAGTCATGGGTCTCTCCCTACCAGGTTCGTCCTCCAATCCGGCCACGTCACCTGCCAAGTCGAGGGAATGCGAGCGAGCGGGCGAGGCCATCCGCGTGTGCATGGAGAGAAACATCCGTCCGAGGGACCTGATAACCTCAAAGTCTTTGGAGAATGCTCTGGTCCTCACCATGGTTCTCGGGGGCTCGACCAATGCTGTTCTGCACCTTCTCGCCATTGCCGATACGGCGGAGGTACCCCTAGGCTTGGCGGATGTTCAGCGTGTCAGCGACAAAGTTCCCTACCTCGCTGATCTGGCCCCGAGCGGGCGGTTCCTCATGGCCGACCTGTACGATATCGGAGGTATCCCGGCTGTGTGTAAGCTGCTCATCGCCGTTGGCCTCCTCGACGGCAGTGTCATGACGGTGACAGGAAAGACCCTGGCACAAAACGTTGAGCCGTTCCCTTCATTGCCGCCGGACCAGAAGATTCTCCGACCCCTATGGAAGCCCATCAAGCCATGCGGCCACATTCAGGTTCTCCGGGGGAACCTTGCGCCCGGGGGAGCTGTCGCCAAAATAACGGGCAAGGAGGGTAATGAGTTCAAGGGCAGGGCCATGGTGTTTGACAAGGAAAAAGCGCTGAACGCGGCACTCGATGCGGGCAAGATCCCGCGTGGCGACAACCTGGTCCTCGTAGTCAGATATGAGGGACCCAAAGGAGGCCCCGGTATGCCGGAGCAGCTGAAGGCATCAGCGTCCATCATCGGTGCCAAGCTTACCAACGTGGCGCTTATCACTGACGGGCGGTATTCGGGGGCCTCTCACGGTTTTATTGTTGGGCACATTGTTCCCGAGGCCGCATTAGGAGGACCCATTGCGCTCGTGAGGGATGGTGACAAGATCACCATCTCCGCAAGCACCAATGAGCTCAGCATGGACATCAGCGATGAGGAGATGGCAAGGAGAGCTGCGGAGTGGAAGCCACCCAGGAGCGATGTTACACGAGGCGTCCTGGCAAAGTATCGCCACCTTGTTGGATCAGCCGACAGAGGTGCTGTAACAGACCTGTTTTAGTATATATGACATGATGGGAGAGCTGGGTGGGAAACCCTCCCCATCAACGTCAGTTCTTGAGATGTTACACCGATTGGAAACTGTCAGTTTCGGGATAATTATATGCACTACGTTAGATCACTATGCGCCACGTAGCCATTGTCTTCCTGCACCACATCGCCTGTAGCTTGGCATTCTCGGCGAGCAGGGTTATGTGTACGTCGCCTGCGAGCATGTCGGTAATCAGCACCCGGGAACCATCCTTACCCGTCGAGGTGCCCTAGCAGTGAATCAAGACAAGCGGGCGGTAGTGTCCTGAAGGCCGTCTTTGGGCACCTGCAAGAAGAACATGGGCACATGCTGTATCCCTTACCAGTTACCACGTCGATAATACTACTCTCAAGTGAATATACGAGGTAACTCCGGATTTCGAGCTTTATAGACATGGTAGGACAATGCGTGAAGAACCGATAAGTGCCTGGTAGCTTCTGCAAGATGAGTGCATGCCCATCCATCCTTCGACGATGCAGGCACTTGGATGTAAGGTATAACGATCAGTTGACATCTACGGCGGCTCTAGCAGCACTTATTAATCAGTAAACAGAGCCGTGGCAAAGGGCAAGTCACATTCGATTCCGGCAATTTGAGTATCAAACGTAATGGAGCCGAGTCTTAACGCGGAATAATAATGAAGGAAGCTAGACTAAAGGGAATTAAATGAGAAGACTTAACTTTAGGTACTTTAGGCTTAGGTAGTAGAGACGCTATATCACCTTAAGCGCCTACGTACTCAGAAGGATTCTGTTTATCAGCGCAAAATTAAGATAGTAAACTGAGGTAGGGTATATAGTCTCTCGATGAGTTAAATACCGCGGATCGGTAGGAGTCTGAGGCAGTAGTCACGGGCTGGTCAGCGGGTGGATTCGAGGTTATTAGCTGGAATGCCTTGGACTACTTCAACGATCCGGAGGTACTAGACTTCCTTACAGTTGGTAATGACGTCTTTTGAAGTAAATTATGAAATGTAGAGAATCTACCGCCCGTATACTTATTCTATAAGATCTATTTAAGCTTTTCTCCACTGACTTTAACGCCATTGGAGCATGATTTTAGATGCGCCCCTTCATTCCGTCCTCAGCCATCTTCAGGACAGGCCGGAGAGTATTCACCCTGTCCCAGAGGCTCCCAAGACCCGCCTCACGCCCCTTAGCATCCTCCCGCCTGAAGAAGTCCTCGGCAGACTTAACCCGTCTGGGATGGATCTCGTCGAGGAGCTTAAAGTCCCGCCGGATGACCCCCTGATTGCCGCCCGAGTGCTTCCACATTGTCCAGAAGCCGCTAAAGTTCTGGCGCATGCTCATCGCTGCAGGATCCTCGAGGGTCGAGTTATAGGCCGCCACGCTCTCGCCGTTACCGAGTGGTCCCTTCGCCCAGTAGTCTTCGACGGAGGTGTCGATATACCGCGCCGGGTGGCCCGTCACCTTTGTGAAGGCCTCAGCGAGGTCGGAATAAGGAATAAGGTCGATAGCGACCTCAAGGTCCATGCCGCTGGCCCGCTCAGGGTTGTCGAAGAGCCAACGGGCGTAGTGCTCACAATCGTCGAGGTCGACGTGGGCGACTGCGCCCTCGCCGAGGGGTACGCGCCAGGTAACGACGCCGTCCTCAATAGTAGGCGACATAGGCGTATAGGCGCCAATGGCCATAGAGATATACGGCCCCGTTGTGAAGATGGCAGCCTTCATTCTGTCGGCGTTCCGGGAATTCTGCTGCTGAATCCAATCGCCGATTCTCCCCTTGCCGTCGTAATGGCCCGTCCTAAACTTGGGATCATACCCGCTCTTCTTATACACGAAATCCAGATTTCCATAGACGAAGAACTTAATGCCCTCTTCAATCGCGAGCTCGTACGCCCGCATAGCCCAGAACATCTCTGTCTTCTCGCCGGCGTTAAAGCCATCAATGTTGACAAAGGCTCGCTCGGCGCCGCGGAAGCCGGCGCGCAGGTCGGCCTCGCTGGCGAAGGTGCCCTCCTGTAGCTCAACGTTGCCGAGGGCGAGGAGCTGCTTGGCGCGGGCAGATGTCAGATCGCGAGTGAGGGCGCGGACGCGGTAGGCGCCGTCCTTGACAAGACCGCGGATGACAGGAATGCCCTGGGCGCCGGTGCCGCCGATGACGAAGACGAGGGGGGCCATTTTGTCTGATGCGTATTTTATGAGAATGTGTGTGAGTAGTTGCAGTGAAGAAGTTGTTGGTGTGTTGAGATAAAGTTTGAATGTGCTTCGAATTATTGAAGGTTTATGACTGCGTCTTTATTTATATGTATAAGGTAGGCAGGCTATGGAACCTTTCAGCTGCGATTTAAAGCTTCCGGACGACCATGATAAGTTCCTGCGAGAAATGGATAAAGCCTCCGGGACATCGGTTTTGACTCTGGGATAGATTGGACGAATCGCTGGCTGGGAAATCATTCGCTGAATACCTTACTGATGATACGCTGTTCATCGGTATGATTACAAAGGTATCGTCGTCGTTAGGTACCATAGTCATATGGAGTGTTGTAGTGATATTAGGGAAATGCCTGAGGAGGGTTTCTGGAATATTTCGATCTTGCATGTCCAACGGAGGGTGCATCCTGTCAGCGAGTAGCAACCCCCACCCCCTTTAGTATGTCCTGGAAAATGGTCCGTCTCGTTGGATGACTAAAACAGAATGACAAGTAATCTGCAGCCTGTAGCCACATCAGGATTGAAACTTTATTTTCTTTCGGTAAAATTCATTTATGTGTCCAATCATATGAACTCGATGGTTTAGGTCAGCCGTCAAGTGGATCTCTAATAAACTCTAAATTCAAACATGCCGTTAAAGGAGCGGATGCTTTTAGCAGAAAACCTCCCGGCACGTCTAATTAGATCTTTAGGAGGAGCCGGTGCATCACGTTATCTAGAAACCTCCGGCTGTCTCCAGTGAGCCCGAAAGACTTGGGTTGACGCTACAGCAGCATGGAGTGTCTTACCAAGTGGCTCCGGTATCACTGACTGCTAAATGGCTAACAGATAAGCCGCCGCCTTTGAATGTCAGATTACAAATGAGATTTCCTAGCCAGGCAGTGTCATAATACCATCTTGGCCTGGTCTTACGTGAGGAATATATCAAAAAGTATAAAGGACACAAAGGACCGCGAACCTTGGAACATGAAGTATTGATACAATACATATATTCATACACGCCAGAACTTTGACTCGAACACTCTATCATTCCTCAATTGTCACTTCTCGCAATGGCTTACCAGGAGCTCACGGATACTTCAGCGGTCGAGAAAGCCATCGCATCAATTGATCCGGACAAGCCAGTCTATATGCTCAATCTTCTGAAATTCCGGCCCATTGCAGTCTATGACCCCTCGAGCCCACCTGAGATTCTATCTCTTCCCCGCTGCAGCGGCCGCGAAGCCTGGCAAGAACGTTATGTGCCGGCCTTCTTTGCCCTTCCGACTATGACCGGCACCCAAGTTCCATTTTGGGGCAAAATGGTGGGAAAAGTACTTGGGCTACAGGATGATGAATGGGATGAGATGGTTCTTGTGAAGTACGAGAATGTCGGTGTCTTCAAAAATACTATCATGGGCGAAGAGTATGCGCGAACTTCTGTGCCCCATCGGGTCGCTGCGTTAGCAGATGCGAGATTATTTGCTTTTGAGCTATTGGGTACTATATAAGTCCCTTGGGTACAAAGGTGTTCTACAACACGGTCCTGCCTGATCACCTCTCTTTAGAAAGTACGCTGGAACCTTAGGAGATCTAGCTTCCTATTTGAGAAATACACGTTCTTGCGAGAAAACCTCGCTCTCGTTCGATGTACTCCTTCATACCGCGCAGCAGGGATAACCGACGCAGGGCCCACCACTCCCATCTGAAGCTGTAATGCTAGGACTTCATCTAATAAGTATGCTGCTGCTGGGAAGAAGGGGAAGAAGACGGAGTAAGTGCTTTTTGAGGTGACAGATAGTTGGATACGCTCACAGACAATCTGAGCTCCATAATCTCGACATAACTTTAGAGCTATATGGCTACAGCTCAGGGAATATCCCCGACGGAATCGTATTCAGTAGCTGAAGCAAGTCGATGAGGCTCCGACCAACACATACAACCACAACCAACCCAGCCGAGACCCATCCGCTCATGTTTGTACCACGATTTTGATTCACGTTGGGAACATGACAGGGGTCAACAACTAATAGCTTCGCATATATAGGCCAGCATCAGTCTGGTCATGTTACCGCGTAGATAATTAACGTATCTTAAGATGTAAATACTAACCTCATTCCCTTTCAATAATTTCTTAATTTCCTGGCGAATCCGATGTCCTATACAGACTTCCAGACTTGAATGTGCGTAGGGAAACAGTATACATCCCTTGCCATAGAACAAAGTACACAAATAACTAACGCGAGAAACCTCGTATTCTGGTCTGATTTCGTCGCTATGTTAGGCGAGGGCTGGCAGTAGATTGAAGAGAGTTACAAAACCACAGCCTCCAACACGGAGAAGCTGTCTTGATCCGAGTCTAGCAAAGCCAGTGCGTCGAATGGGATGGTTACCATGGGAGTCGTATGCCCAAAGTCGACGTTGAACAGGATTGGAAACTTGTTTTGCGCCAGACGTCCTTCGGTAAACAACTCCTTAATGACACCAGCATACCCATCCCTCGCCTGAACCGTGTCGTACCCAAATGGCCTCCCCACGACCAGCCCAGCCGCTTCGTCAAACACGCCATGAGCAATCAGATCCGCAAAACCCGCGCGAACTCGACCGAGTGGGAGCCCCTCAGTCTCATTATCCCCCATGGCAGTCTCGAGAAAGACGATCCGGCCCCGCCAGTCTGGCGCGATAGCCTTGACTCCATTCAACCGAGCAACCACCGTGAGACATCCTCCGAACAGCCTCCCCTGCGCCTTGCCAGGTCTAAGCCACGTCCAAGCGGGTGTAGGGCTCAACTCCGGCGCCTCGTCGCTCACCGAATCGAGGAAGCATGGTGCCAGGTTCGGCGCATACGTCTGCGAACGGGCGATCTCGCCAAGGGGCTCCGAACTGGCGATGGCGCGGAAGAGATGTCTGACGCAGAATGCAAGCGATGAGGCCTCATCCCTGACTGAACTATTTTCTCCAAGCTCCGGGATCGCGCCGGGCCCGTAGAAGCTGCGGAGCCCGGCCAATGCATGAAGGAACCAGTGAAGACCAGTAATGTCTGAGAAGCCTACGACAATCTTTGGATTGGCCCGGATGACTTGGTGCAGATCTGTGTCGGCGATCAGAGATGGAAGAAGCTCTGTGAAGGACGGCCCTCCAATGGTACAGATAATGGCCGAAATATCGGGGTCGGAGAAGGCGGCTCGGATTTCTGACAGTCGATTGTTGATGGACGACTGAATGCCAGTGTCCGGTGTGAAGAATGTTTTTACTTCATATCCCCGATCTTGGAGAACATTCGTTGCCCTTTGCATGACAGATGGCAGCTGGTCATTCAGGCGCGCAGAGGGGCTGATAAAGCCGATCGTGGCCCCGGCTTCAAGCGCTTTGGGAATGATCTTTGACGACATGGTTTTGGTGGTTGATTTGGTCTTAAGCGATGCGCAATCTGAACTTGCGAAGGTGTAGGAGGGAAGCGTGAAGCTGACGCGCGGAGTCACACTGGACTCTGGCGTCATCAAGTTACATGGGGCTACTTCGTGTTGCATAATGGCGTGATATTTTAGCTCCTACTATTATCCATGCTGCCGTTCTTCCGGCCGGTACACATCCGTCTCTAAGCCTGGGAAAGACAATATCCCCTCAGCCGGCTGACATCCCAAGCAGAATATCTCAATTATCCCCACCATAATAGTTGGTCTCAAAGGCCTGGAGCTCAATGGGTACGTCTGTAAGGACAGTCTCGTTCAGAAATAGGCGGTAGAGCTCGTCCTTCTGTGACTTCGACTTCGTCTCGTTCAGACTGAAAAAGCGGCCATCAATTTCAACCAGGTCGGGCTCAACAGAGCCTGTACAAGAGGCGATGGGCTCTTCATTAATGTCGCGCTTGCCGATGCCATGTTGCCAGGTCTGCCCATACAAAGCAGAGATGAGCTTCCCGGATTGGGCGATGCAATTGTTACTGCCCCCTTGACGAGCCAACAGCGGTTTACTGCAGGACATATCGCCCTGCCGAACCCAACTACACATAGAAGAGACAGGTAAGCGTAGCCCCAGAGATGGAAGTGATCGCCATGCAACTTACGCGACGTGCAGCATTCTGCTATTGCAGTGCAAACAGCTCGCTGCATAGTAGAATTCCACAGTCGGCCGGCAGCACGTGCGTTGGGCGATATTTGAGCATATGAGCCTGTTTCCATTGCAAGAATAATCTCGGTGGTATAGACGATCCACGGCAGACGCTATGGTCAGGAAATGGCCGAATATAGCCCCGACGAGGAGCCACTGAGAGGCCACAATCATGATGGCACAAATGGTTGGCTTTGTTAGAGAAGTGAATCGTTTGGTGCTACAAAGAATGAGGGGCCGGAAGCTGAGGAAACACGCACCTCATATAGAAGACAGGTTTGTATCCCTCGAACGGATATCGGCGGCCCTCCGCTCACCTGGCGACCAACAGAAGGGGACCAACAGAAAAGTACCTCGGCGAGCTGCATTCATCGACTCATTGGCGCAAGTCGGAAGTCTGTCGACCAACAGCACCAAAACCTGGCCAACCACAAGGTCACACCGAGCAAGGGTCGTTCAGGCTAATATTGATACCTGCCACGAAGTCAAGTTGCGTCCAAATCTGTGCTTCTGCGTCTTTTGTGGCAATGGTGCGTGTTGCATGAACTGTCATGGATCTCAGCATAAGCGTCAAAAGTTTGCACAAAAAGACTATTATATGTTTGCACAGTTGGACATGCGAACCAATAGAGTCCGAGCAGAGTTGGGCATTCTCCTTTGCCTATTCCTTTGGCCTCTTCTGACTGAAGGCTCAGTTCCTCTGTTCGACAAATACCTCGCCACGCAGATTAGCTCACAGCTATAGGCCATGACGTCTCCAACGGTTAACTGAGAATCTAATTTGAGTAGTAAAGCCAGCATCTCGGTCTATAACATGAGGTACAAAATCTGCTTGTACCTTGGAAAAGACGGCAAGGGATTGGCGTGGAGATATTCGCAACATTACGGATGCTTGCGATCGCCAATACAATAACTTTCCTGGACAGTGGTATCAGCTGACCATTGTTGTACACTTCCGGAGGAAACTCCCTCAACGACGAAGTCATTTCACATCATTGCGTAATAAGATATAACACAGCTCTGGGCCCCGCGAGCTTTCCCAAGTTGCGGCGGTATTCAACACGTCTTGCCAAAGAAACTGTCCTTAAAATCCCACAAGTTCCATTTTAGTCACAGTAGAGCAGCTTGTGAAAGAAGAGGGTCTAATTCCTCAATACATCGCCTTTCCAATTCGTCATGCAAACGCCAGAGCTCATAAGCCAGACTGGGCTGCAGAACACGAACTACTTGTGAACGAGTCAAAGTCCAGTGCTCAAGCTCACCTAGTACTGATTCTTCTTGATGTTATCCGTCACCTCCAACATCCGATGCTCCCTCGTGGTACCAACATACACGTTGTAGTGCCAGTTGTGCGACTTCTCCTCTCGGCAAAACAAACACTCGACATCTCTCTTCTCTCCTCCGAGCCCCAGCAGACCCTTGATGTCACCCAGAAATCCTTTGCTAGCTGCGCCTCTCTCTGTGTAACTGTCAGCGCTTATCCAGATCAAAAGGAGGCGTGTACGTTACCTTCGATCTTCTTGGCAGCTTCTTCCATCAACTGGAGTGATTCGTTGATGAACACCCTCTCCACATCGCCCACCGGGCTGCCGAGCACACTTCGCGCCCTGTCCATTGGCGTTTCCTTTCCAGTGCAGTCTCTCAGTCGGGGATCGGCGCCGCGGTCCAGGAGAAACTTGACCAGGTCCAGGCTCTCGTTGCGCCCGCGGTCCTTGCCAGTCTCGTCATCCATACGGCCGGGGTGCTCGAGGGCGGCATGCAGCGGGCGGCCCTTGTTCCTGCGCCAATCTGTATTCAGGTCGAGCTCGTTGACGTCGTGGCCTGCATCGAGGGCTTGTTTGGCCCATCCGAGGCGGGTTGCAATGGCGTCAAGACTCTGGCCGATCTCTGCGAATGGAGACGGCCCAAGGTGGGCAATCGCCGAACTCTCCGCTTGGGTTTCTTGCTGCGACATGATGCTTGTAATTACGATTGCTATTCTGTAGAGAGAATGTAGGCCGTTGATCGAGAATGCAATGAAGATCAATTTGTCGGGATTGGAGATTTACATGTGACGTTGAGTTCAGGTGTGATCAAGCGGAAGCACTCCGGGATCAGGGCGCTGTTGGTTTATTTATTCAGGCTTCCGTCCGTTGTAAGCACGGAGATAATGCGCCTGGAGTCATGGGTGCTCCGCCCCGATCGACAGGCCACGTTCCACGTGTCTGGCTCCTCCTAGGCGCCAATCAGGACCGTTATAGCACACGCAGCCATGATGTAACAGCGCACAAGCGCTGGTGACACAACTGATGATAAAGGTAGGTAAGGTAGGTAGCTTAGTTTCAAACAAGACGTCGACCGCGATGATGTTTCGCCCACGACAGGTTTCGCGCCCAGAAATGCGAAGGACATAGAAGGGAAACTATTGGATGAGGCAAGGTATGACACGGTGAATAATTTTTTTTTTCGACGACAATTAATGGCAAGAAATCAAGAAGCTTATCAAATTTGCCCAGAACGCCAGATGCCAACATAATTCCGTGGTAGGAGCCCAGTCGTCCACCACAAACCGCCACATAGCTTCCTAGCGCTCCGTTCACCTCTGCCTCTCAGTTGGGTCCCAAGACGCCTCGCCATAGGGAGCGTTGACGGTTGCATGGTCGATCTTGCCGCCTGCGTTGTACACTGAGCCAGCCCAAACTTGGTAGCCCGCCTTGCCTCCGCCGGCCTTAGGATCGTAATTAACGATGAGCTTGCCGTTGGCCGTATCGTGGTTTTCGGAGATCGACTGGCTCGTGTAGTACATCAAGTCCTTAATGTCGTTCTTCGACAGGCCTGGGATCTTCTCCACGACCTTAGCCTTGATCTGGTCAATTTGCGGGGCGTACTTGATCGTCCTGGTGGTCGTGTCGACCTTGGTGAAGATGAAGACTTGGACGTCCTTGTCCTCGTTCTTGTTAAAGGCGAGGCAGGTCAACGCATCGTGGAGCTCCTGGATCACGTCCAGCTGGAACGTCTCCTCGCCATCAGGCGACCCGCCGTGCTTTTCGAAGGCTCCCTTGAGGGTGGGAATTTCCCAGTGGTGGGACTGCAGACGTCAGAAAGATGGCACGCGATAGGCAGACAGGATGGGACATACCATGTAAGCACCCTTCTTCGAAGCGACGACAACAGATGTGCAGCCACACATGCCCTTGACGCCAATCTTGAAGGGCTTGTTGAGGAACTCGCGATAGCGGGCCGTGTACTCGTCGTCATCCGTGTGAGGGATGTTGACGACCGCGCCGCTGTTCCAAGCGTCCTTGAACCAGCCGTCGAGCTGGCCTGGGTTAGGCCGGTCGATGTCTCTCTTCAACAGAGAGAGCTCATCCTCGTCTGTCTCGTTGGCCGAATAATAGTCGTCCCGTGTGATCAAGGGCGAGACGATGTCCCGTGTCGCTAAGCACTCGGCCTCATCACCACAGGTCTCGATGGTGCAAAACTCTTCAGGCTCTTGGCGGATAGCAAGGCCTTCACGGGTGAGGAGATCTTCGCCGAGGCTGACTTTGGGCCAGGGGTTGGCAGCAGCCAGGCCAAGGAGACTTATGCTCCAAGCCAACTTTGTAAAATGCATGATGTGCTGACGTCTGTGTAAAGAATGAGGTAAGGAAGCAGGCAGTATGGTATCGTGAAGACCGATGATCAAGCGGAAAATGTGTGGATGGGAAAGACTTCGATAAGCAAATTCGCAGCCGACGGGTTGTCTAAACACGCGAAACCGCAAAGTCTAGTAGAGAACAGGACAGACCGCGGTGCCAGTGCTGTGCAGGTAGGGATGTAGAAATGAACAATGGCAGCTGCCGGTGATTGTCGGTTCACGGGTAACAAGAGTCGCTGGCTCTGCAATTTCTAGGTGTTGTCCCAAGCCTTGATAATATGACGAGAGAGGGCTGTGTTGCGGCCGCCTGCCGGCGCAATACCCGAGTTATTCTTGGGATCGAGGCAAAGGCGCGGAAGTAGGGGGTTGGCCAAGGCTCTCAGGGGTGAGCCATCGTCGCTTGCTTATCCTTGCTTCCCTGTCGTTGTGGCCCTTCCAGGTCGTAAGGCTAGCTAAGCGCGAAATCCTTCAGCCATCAGCGTCTGCATGAAACATTTCACCCTTGTCTGTCATCTCAAAGGCCGCACGTCGGCGGATACCTACCTCCCTGTCAGCACCATAAGCGCTGAAGGATGCGTCGGTACTGCAGGCTTGATTGGTAGTTTGGCTCTCGGTCATCGAGGACAGGGGTGGTGAAGTTGTATTCGAGCGGGGGAGCACTTTAAGCATCGACTAAGCCTCGTTGTGGGATGCATTGGGGACTTTTGTCTAGTGCCTGGACCCCCTGACTATCTCTTGGAAGGGTCCCTGGACGCTTGGGGTCCAAAAATGGACGGTGAGATGCCAGGAGATGAACTGGTCGCGGCTACCACTCCGTGTTGTCCTCGTTCTCGGCTAGCCTTGTCGATGTGCAGGCATGTAGCGCGCTGGAGCCATGGGCTGAGCACTTTGCTTGCGAGCCGATGATCGCACTTTTGTCTCTTGGGTCAGATATAAGCCTCTCAGCCATCCCATGTCTCTTTTTGCCCCTGGCTCTGTGTACATGCCAGGCCATAGATCTCACTCTCTCATCTGCCCACCTACTGCACGCCTCCAAAACACTTACCATCTTACACTTTCGAGTTTGACGCTTCCCAACATGTTCGCATTCAACGTCATGATGCGCTTCTTCGTCTGCCTCGCCGTTGCCGTTGGCCTCGCCGATGCCTACAAGCTCACCTTCTACGGCGGCCTGCAGTGCCGCGGCGCGAGGCTAGGTGAAATCATCGGCGGTCCCGGACTGGGCTGCCGAACAGACTACAACGGTGTTGCGTCGGCTGTCATCGTGGAGAGTACGGGTTCTGTCGATGACCCTTTCACGGTGGTCCTCTACAGCTCCAACGACTGCAACCCCGATACAATCATTACCCACGGCGACGAGGATGACTCCTGCTTGACTGCCAACTTCAACTCGTACGAGGTCTGGAATCTGTTCGACTAGGTATGTAGGTCTCGGTCGCTAAAAGCGTTGGGTGCGCCACTGACTGGGTGTCCCTAGAAGATTCAAAGTCTGGAAACACTAAAAGGAAACACATACACTTCTTCATGGTACGGGCGCTGGGGGATGGTTCTGGGTTTGGGCTTGGTTAGGGTTCGAACCAAGGCGTGATTTGGGTCTGTCTGGTGTAGCATAGAGATCGGACGTCGACCGTTGCCTAGGTAGACAATGGTACAGGATGCATAATACAAATGCTGATGTTGCCAATTGAGATCTTCATTACACAAGCTATTTGTCTGTCCCCGTTTGTGACTTGGGCGCCAACCTGCCCCGACGCACTCTGCTCTCCAGACATCTGCTCGGTTTGGCTGCTTCGATTCCTGCACAAATCCGAGCAAGTCTTCACGAACAGTTGTCTTACGAGACGCGCCAGCACAGCATCTCCTCGCGCCACCAAAGCAGAGCCTGGGTCATCGCAGCCCATGCAGGCGGACCCTAGCGGGAATCCACTGAGAATAGATTTAGCGGCCGAGAACCCGCCTGCTTGCAGCTCACAGCCGCCTTGGAGCCCGGGAGATGCTAGCGGGATGCCCGCTAGAGTGACCCAGAAATCCCCCCAATTATAGGGCTGTGGGGACGTAAACGGAAGTGCGTAGAGGAGCCGGCTCTGGCCTCGCTTTTCGTCTCACTCTCGAGCGCCCAAAGGATTCCCGAAGCATTGATGGCGCCCACCATCTGTCTTACTGCGCGTGAGATGCTGCAGGGGTTAACGAACCAAGCGCTTACACTCGACTCCAGATCGCCATTCCAACCCCCTGAAATTACCGAGCACCAAACGAAGGATCCTACCCCTGTTGGACCTGTAATTTAAGCTTACTGCCGAGTCAAGGCACTGACCCAAGGCTGCCATCAGCCCTGTTTGTCCATCCTCACAGCAAGATTGGAGGCATTTGGGGGCCAGCGAAGCGCGGCGTGTCATGCAGCAAGGGTAGAGATGAGCTGCTGAATATATCTTGAGGCCTTGCTGGGGACCTGCAGGCTGGCATCAGCTCAGCCCCCCGGAACCTGATCTGACAAAAGTCCTTCTGTGCCTAAACTTGGAAAGCCGAGGGCGGCGCTTTGATGACCACTATACCCCAGAACTCAGAGCATATTCTTACAAAAGTCTTTCTGCACCCTTTGGTACACATCTCAGCGACTCCACAGGCTTGCCGCCTACGTTTGTTTCTTTCTTCAGTGCCGAGTTGAACAGCCAAAGTGCTCTGTGTTGGTTCCCCGTAGAGGCTACCATCATGCATTTCTCTAAGGCTGCGAAAGCGGTATTCTTCATCATCAACCATGTCGCCGCCACGCATTTCCCTGCCAGCGTGGTGCTCGCGGGTCGTCTTCAGAGCGACGAGAGCGAACATGACTCCAGCAGCGAGATCATGAACCGCGACCTTGGCGCCATGTCGACCCCTACCGTCGGAGTCCACCTCTTCACGCGCCAGGACTCCTGCCAGAACTGCCGTAGTCGATGCCCCAGCGGCAAGATTATCGACAAGAACAACTGCAAGAAGTGCAAGCGCTGCCCCAGGGGCAGAACTGCCAACTCCCGCTTCGACAAGTGCATCAAGAATGAAGACGGCAAGCGGCAGAAGAAGGAGGCCTTCGACAAGAAAAAAGAGACCAAGACCGCCGAGTACAAGGACAAAGGACGCCGTTTCGACAAGAAGAAGGAGGAGAAGAAGCGCGCCTACGTCGACAAGCAGGACGAAGACAAGCGCAAGAAGGTCCGTCGCATGGGCCGCTGCCTGCCCCTCGTGCCCCTCGGCATGGGCGCTATCGCCGCCGAGGAATTCGCCGATGAGTTCTTCGACGAGGAGTACCTCGAGGACATGGACCTGCTACAGTTCTGGCCGGATCACCTCCCCATCGACCCATGGGGCCAGGAGGCTGACGACTCCATCTATGAATCGGACGACTACATCAACAAGTGGGTGACGATTGGTGAGGGGGTCGAGTCTCGCTCCATCGGCCTTCGTGCGGCGCCGCGGGACAGAGCCACACGCTACAGCCCTGTCACAGACATCGCTGTCCGATCTGAAGAACACATGAATCATCTGGAAGAGCGCTGTCCTTTCTGCTTCCTGATTCCCATCTTCGCCGCCGTCGCTCGAACGGCAGCTGCAGTAGGCCAGGCCGCCGCGAGAGCCGGCATTGCGCTGTCCCGGGGTGCGATCCGCGTTGCGAAGGGCCGTGGCTCGCGGAGGACGAAGAAAGAGCAGACTGACGGAGCTCGGAAGGTGTCCGAGAACAGAAACTGGTTGAACTGCCTCCGCAAGGTCGATCCTCTTCCTTAGGTGTTTTATGGGACCAATCCAGGGGGCTAGTGTCATGGTAGGAGGTGGTTGAGCGTTAACCTTGGTGTCAAGGGGTACAAGATCTTTGGGTTTCAGCAGTTTGTATCTTCAGTAATAGATCTTACCATTTTCAACGAGGAGGGCCGCGTGTCGTTTGTTGTGTCGATACCAGCTAATACTATGATCGACCGATGAAGGAGAACATGAATGCAACCGGGAAATTGGTCTTTGCAGACGTAGATCAGTAGTCACAGCCAGTGCCAGTAAATTTTCCCTCCTGTATAAGCCCGAGCCTTTTAGTTCATTGGAGGCTTGTACCCAACAGCCTTTCTTACGGAGCGCATTCTGCATCTATGAGGTCAGAGTAGTTGCTCGTCTTCATAACGCTGCAACCATCGACCTTCAGTCTATAGCCACAGAGCCTCGTCTGAACCTAGAGGTTTGGGCATGATGCTCCAGCCAACCTCGCATCCTTCAACAGTTGCGCTATGCCGTACAGCCTGCATGGGTCCAAAGCCAGTGTCCCTTGTCTCAAACAGATTCTGGGGAACGTCGCCAGGCCGTTCATAGTCGCTGCATTCGAAACCAGTCGCTCCGGGATACTGTCCAAGGCTACGAAGATACTTCATGACTCCTGCTAGCGAAACTTCGACTCGCCACGAGTCAGAAATAGCCGTCGTCGCACGACGATACACTGCAGCCAATATACCTGTTGCGAGGAAATACCCGCCCGCGTGGTCGAGGACCTGGCATGGTGTAGGTCGGGCTGCTTCTCCCTTGCCAGCGTGCTCGGCCTCTGATACGTTCATGCCAGAGCAAGTCTGCACAAGGGAATCATAGCCCCTGCGTCCGGACCAGTGGCCGCGAGGTCCAAAAGCGGACATATTTGCGACAATGATGGAGGGGTTGATCTTTACCAGCTCCTCCTGTGAGAGGCCGTAGGACGCAAGAGAGTGCGGGCGATAACCTTGAACGAAGACATCGCAAGTCCTGAGGAGCTCAATAAGACGGGCCTTATCGTCCGGGTTGTGTATGTCAATGTGAACAGTTCGTTTGCCGCGACCAAGGTCTCGATCCAAGGTTGGTAAATCTGGAAGATTCGGCGACGTAACCCAAATCACATCTGCGCCATGCGCCGCGAGTGTCTTCCCGCAGAGTGGCGCGGCAATGACGCGGCTCATCTCAACAACCTTCAACCCTTTTAGGCACTGCGAATTGCCTCCAGGCATCCAAGCTGGCAGCCCCTTCTCTGAAGTGGCTCGAACAGCGGAGCTTGCTCCTGCGGGGTAGGGATTGACGTCAATAGGGAAGTTGCTGATGGCTTGCGACTGTGGGAGAGTATCCCATTGATCGTACGAACGTAGCGCAAAGGCCGCGAGTTTCCCTTCTACGGTGGCCAGGTTCTCGAGATCAATTGCTGCCCAGTGGGCGATCTTCCCGGATAACTCCTCCCTCGTAGAGGCCTTGGTGAGACCGACAAGCTCAAGAATGCCGTGGGCGTGATTTGGGAACGAATCGTGAATCCGCACATGACCGTCGCTTGCCTTATGTAGGCCACCAATGGGGCCCCATGACGACAGGGTTGGTTTGCCATCGAGGGTATAGAGACGCTCTGACTTGTACTCGACAGCCGCATGAGTGAGCGGGACTTCGATCCGTGGCGTAGCGCTGAGGTTGTTTCGTAGGCCATGTACCAGGGCGGCAGCAAGAGCTGAGAGAGCAATGGTGCTCTGTGCTAGGATACCGATCTTGTAAGAAGAGGGCAGTACTGGGTTATTGTGTTGACCTGACAATACAGCTGACCGAAGAGCCTCGGAGGGAAGTTCAAGTCCGAGCCAAATCTCGCGAAGAACGTCTGCCGCACCGAAGTGCTCCCTGGCAATAAATGAAGGATAGCTCTTCAGAAAAGAAGGTGCTAAATTGGCCACGGCAGGGACTTGGGGTGATCCCTCCGAGATGAAGGCGCCGGGAGCGATGTTGGGCATGTTTGAGTCAATAGAGCTTCTTAGTCAAGTAATTTGGTGGTGCATCTAGAGTTTTGCGCCAGATGATGATGTTTTGTTGCACGGAGACTGCTGGTTCTCGGCCGTTTAGAAAAAGCAACCGCGGAAAGGTGGAAGGATGTAGCCGACTCACTGGGATGGCTCCGCACCTCATGACCTCTAGTCGGCTACATTGGTCTTGATGTATGAGGGAGCGGCCCAACTCGGCATTCATCGGCATTCATAGTTTAGGAGACATAGCAAGAAGATTGCTAGCTTTCTTTGAGAAGATGTTCGAAGGTGTGAATCAATAGTCCCCTATTCGGGTACAGAAGTGAAGGAGGCCCTGGCGTTCCCAGCACTCATGACAGCAGAATTGATTTGACCCTGATATCGCCAACGCCAATTGCGCCATCGTGACTGGCTACCATCAATACCAGCGATGAACATATCGGCTTACAAGCTATACCGGTGCGGTGTCGATGCCTGTACATCAATTTTCCGGCCAAGAGAGGCTGTCAAGACCACCATCGACCTCCCAAAGTACTCGGGAACACCTCTGAGATTGGCATTGTAGCTCAACGAGCGCATCACGTCATGCTCTACGGAGACTTAGCGCTCGACCTTGAGCCAGGTTCCAAACAAATGTGAAGGAAGGAAAGGAGGTTTTGCGTGCTTGGTCCAGTCACGCTCGTTGCCTCCTGTTTCGCACGGCATGGGAGCATTGGGGGCGGTAGTTTTCGTCATGGTGAAGACGACGAGGGGCTGCCACAATGTTCCACCAACGGCCTATGCTCGAGAGACTTCCTGATGACCATCGTCAGCGACCACAATCTGGCACGAATAGCAAGAATGAGGGTGAAGGGGCTCAATAGCTGGTCAAGGCGATTGGAATTTGGTAGCGTCATTAGCTGCAATCCTGGACAGCAAACTATCGTTCTAGGTGGTGGTTATGTGTGGGATGGTTCTCGTTCACCTGATCAATAGCATTTTGCTAAACACTTCGAATGTGAAATTTGGTCTTTTGTGAAACCCACCCTATCTTGGCTGGTCAAGGAAGAATCCTACGAGAAACTGATGCGAAGAAAAGAGTTACAGTAGAAAAGCTTTGATTCAAGGTAATGGTGTGGAATATTTTTCCGATGTCGTATGGGGAGCGCATTGATGCGTACCCGATCTTGCGGGTGTCAGTGAGGTAAGTGATCGAGGGATCCGCCGCCGTCTCGTCTAGTAGAAATCAGCAAAAAAGAACTTGAGCCAACTATAGAGATATTCGTAGATCATTTCCAGAGTCGTGACTGGATTATCTCAAAGTCCCCGGTGAACATCCATTTGCCTTTGATCACCCAGTGTTTGAGCGAAGTGACTTGCATGGTTTTGTCATTGCTGGGTTCATGAGAGACTCCGCTGGTAGTTCGCAAAAGATTTGCCTCGAATATCGCCTTGCAATGGTCAAGAAGGCTTCAAAACAAATAACGAAATTAAATTTGCTTCTTTAGTCGAACCAATATTGAATCTCAGGAGTTCATCTTTGTCAAAATCGTACTGGAACCTGTCTAGTTATCGCTGTATCGCAGTACACGAATATTTGCATAGTCACTTTAGATAGATATCACAGTGGACGATCTTGCCATATTCGACGCGGGGTACAAGCTCGCGCCGCAAGCTCCAGTCAAGGCCTAACAGTAAATAGTGAGGAACCGAATGAGCCGACGTCACCTCCATCAATCCACATCACCATCTTGGCACTCTCCCGCTTGACGCGTTTCGGCCCTCACGAACCCTTCCTATGCCGACTTAAAGCTAGGACGAGCTGCAGAAAGCAGCAATATGCACGATGCCGACCGAATCGCGCGCCCCCCGACTTCTCCCCCAGAACCGCAAGCTCCGACATCTGCAGGGCATCTACTTGCGCAACCTCAGCTTCCAACGACCGCGAGGCCGTACCACCGACGATGTCGCTATTCACGCATCACCTAAGAAGTCCGATACGCTGCGAGAGACGCCTAAGCTGCACCATGCGCTGTCCTCAGAGGATCTTCGGCCTAAGATGCGTCGCAGGAGCACTACGTTGACGCAGGACAGTCCTGTCTCTGAGCAAAAGAAGCTGGAGGCGTTGTACAACAGCCGCATGGGCGACGCGTTCTTCTCACTACATGCAGAGGGCGAAGAAGAACCAATGTATATCAGCGAGACTTTGGAGAGGAAGACTGTGAGTTGACGTGCGCACACCCTTTTGCTTGCAACCGAGCTGATACTGTTGTGACAGAACTTCAACTTTCTTTTCTTCGACCTCTCACGTCACGGAAGCTCAGTCACACGCTCACCATTCGTCACAATAAAGATATGGGCAAAGCGACCAGTCGGTATGAAAGAATGGTTTCTTCATCAGGAGGACGTTGTGGATCTGCGGTCTCTCAACTTCCTAGGCACTCTGCTGAACCAGCATTTCCCTCTCAACGGCCTGATCTTTCACCTAGAGGACGGCGTTTACTCCCTCGACCTTCCCGCGAGAAAATCAAAACCCAAAGCAACATCGACACTGGCAACATCCTCATACAACGCGTTGATGAAGCTGGCAACGTTGGACAGCTCTATTCAGGATGCCCTGTCAACTCAAGAGCACATCACGAGCCAGATTAACCACCTGCTCTCCAAACAACCAAAAAATGAAGCCCCGCTGGCAGAAGAGAGGGTCAAGCTGGTTCAGAGATATGTTTCTCAGCAGGGCAAAAGCGTCAAGGCAGCAGAGAAGAGGCGAGATGAACTCAAAGCCTCCATTAAAGCCCGACGTGAGGCCATTGCAGCTGGCCGCGAAGCACAGGCAAAGGCAGAGAAGGACATCATCGCTGCACGTGACCAGTTGGACAGTTCCAAGATGATGCTCAGCCAGACTCAAGAGCAAATCAGAGGTCAGCGGCGGCGCATCTGCTCTGACCTGTCCAACATTTTCCCCATCACTCCGTGTCCTTCGGGCGAGGCATTGTCCTTCCAGATTTGCGGCCTTCCGCTTCAGAATACCTCTTACGATACCTCGTCCTCCCAAAGTCCGAACGAAGATGTCATTTCCGCTGCCCTCGGCCACGTCGCCACGCTCACTCATCATCTGCAGTTCTATCTTCGTCTACCACTCCCCTACAGCATCAACCCCTTCGGCTCACGTTCCACGATTCGCGACGACATTTCTGCTTTCCAAGATGCACCAACATCCAGGACCACAAATCATATCTCGTCCTCGTCCGGAAAGCTCAACCCAGCTCGCGAGTTTCCTCTCCATCTTCCACGCGGCGGCTCAACTGCAGCACATTTTCGTTTCGATTATGCCTGGTTCCTGCTTAACAAGGACATTGAGGCCCTCTGCGCCCACCAATCGCTTCGCGTTGTCGACATCCGCCACTCCCTCCCGAACCTGAAATATCTCCTATACGTCTGCAGCGCCGGCTCCGAGGAAGTTCCCGAGCGGAAACGAGGCGGTGTCAGAGGCCTCTGGGCTGGTCGTTTGAAAGGCCGCATCCCGGCCGATGAGGCGGATGGAGATGGGAGTGCGGCAGGGAGCAGACCAGGCAGCGCGGACGGTCAGGCCGTAGAGGATCTGAGGAGGGTGACTGAGGAACTAGGCGTGGGTTTTGACGAAGGCCATATGAAGGTCTCGCTGCGGACGAAAGGCTTCAGGGAGAACGTGGGACAGTGACCCTTGGCCCTCTTTAAACGGTCGCGCCCTGCATGCGGCGACCACTTGCCAGATGATAGTAGGAAAGCGAGTCATAGCCTCTGCGATTGTAAGCGTATGTTTCATGCTATTAACACATTCCTTTCCGTGACGCACAACGCCGTGGAGCTCGCAGTTCCAGACAAGAAAATGCCAGAATCGAGAAGCAACTCTAAGACCAGACGCCGATACCATCTTGCGAAGAGACACATGCCACCGGCCCATTCCTACACCCTGCCTAATCTCGCGTCTAACGTTGCATCCCCTGACACTCTCGCACGTCTTCCCTGTCGTCGTAGTATTCGGTCGAATGTTGCCTCTACCGATCCGTAGGCACAAACTTGACGCTCTTCCTCCTCTCGCGGTCCCGCTCTCCCGACCGCCCGGGGCTCGAACTGAGGATGCTCGCTCCCGGACCTGCGCTCATGGAAGCGCTCCCCCCGCTGGCCAGTGCCTCGCGCACGCTCTCCACGGCTCGACTCTGCGGGACCTCGACCCCGTCGCCGCGGATCGCCACCCCGGGCGATGGCGGCCCACGTCCCCGGCCGGCACTGAGGCTCGCTTTGCGAGGCACCTGCCCCTGCGCCCGTGCCTTATCGAGCGCCGCGCGGCCCACCTCTTCAGCGCGCTGCGTCGCCTTCTCATCGCGCCACTTGCCGGGCAGGCAGGCGTGGCCGCACCCGTCGAGCGGACAGCACCCGTCACTGCCGTCCGAGGGCGGTGTGTCATCGTCGAAGCCGTTGGGCGCGTGCCATCCCTGAAGACATGTGGCGTGGCCGCCGTGTGCGCACCCGGGACAGTACCACCAAAGGGCCATGATTTCCTCTTCGCTGTTCTGAGCGCGTTGCTTGTGATCCATGCCTTCGGCCAGGGGCAGGACGACGGGGCTGGCCTCGCGGTGCCCGCAGATTGCACAGGGGGCCATGTGCGTTTTGCAGCGCTCACATTGCCATATGGCGCCGGAGCCTTTCCGAGGATCGATTTCACGTGGCTTGCGGCACGTAGGGCAGAGGAAACCGCCTTTGACGCCTTGTTGAGCTGGGCCAAAGATGGCTGTGTAAGACTCGCCCCAGTCGGGAATACCTTCGGGCCAGCCTCTAACGCAGAGGTTACGAAGAAGGGCAGCTTCAACAAAATGGCGCATTGAAGCCAGCCGAGCGTGGTGTGATCGGAGAATAGAAGCTGCGCGATGAGCATCTATGAGCGACTCGGGAACAAGCGGTCTGAGGAGGAGGATCATTGCGGCGGCGTTGACGTTGGATGTGCGGAGCTCAAAATCAAGCGTGCTCGTGATGAGTCCATAGGGATCAAGTGGTGGCGATGAGCTGTGACCTTGATCGTCGGACTCTGACGCGAGTGGGTATGGGTAAGGAGGGTCATCGGTCCAGGGTAGGTAATCGCTTTCAACGATGATTGGAGAAACGTCCAAGACTTGTTGTTCTGTTGTCGGTTTCGTCGGACTGGCGGATGCGACACCGACGTGAAGAGGAGCGTCGTCATCGAAAGTAGGTGCATCAGACACAATCGATTGAGATCGCCGAGCCGAGGCCTCGGATGGGTCCTCATCGTCCCCCATTGTCGTTTGTGAAATCATGAATACCTCTTCAGGGGAGTTACTCATAGGCAGCAAGCCTCGCCTCATCTGCATCGACGACAAGTTGTGAAGCTCGGGAGACTCTTCAATCTCCTTTCCACGGATGCGGCTCTCGTATTCGCCGTGCTCGTCATCATGCTCCTGTACAGGCTCGAATTCGGAGCGTTGAAACTCGGCCGCGGCGCCTGTCTTGGGCACAGACAGATTGGCAGATTTTCGACTGCCATCGGAAATGGAGAACATCTGCGAGAAGCTATCGTCGGAGTCGTGCCTGACCACTTTCGGCGGCTTTTTCGAACGGGGGCCGTAGTCCAGTGGTTGCGATTCCTCCTTCTTCTCCGGGTCTGGGACATCTACGGCGTGGGAGAGTGCGTCAGTATCATAGAAGTCGTAGCCCTCGGTGTACGAGGCTTCCGTATGGTCGCTTTCGTGGCTCATGAGTGACAAAGGAGCTGAGTCCAGTCGTTTGCGCGGACTGTAGTTGAACGTACTATGTACTGCTGGAGGCAAGGCAAAGCTGTCCAATTCGAAGACAGGCGTGAGTTTCTTGCCAGGTCTGTAATTGTCTTGATCGGTTTCGGGATCATCTTCTCGCACCGGTCTTGCTACTGGTGTGGGCACGTTCGAGGTGCTCTCAATCTCCTCAGACAGGAGCGACCTGACTGAAAGGGACCTGCTCTCCATATGGAGAGATACTGCACTGGCGCGGCGAAGCGGATTTGGCGCTTTGATGTTGTCTTGGGCCAACACGTGGAGGCTCTTATTATCACCCCCTTTTCCTAGATCCTTTGACTTGTTGATCGACGGTCGTTTCTGAAAATGACCCAATCTTCTCTCAAGATGATACTGGGCTCTTCTTCGGAGAAGCAGGTTCATAGCATATCCCAATATCCGCCACGTCTGTGCTAGACGGAATTGACCGACGCCTTCAGCAGCGTGCGCAAAGTCGTTCAGTATTGTGACAATGCGGTCGACGAGTGGTTTTCCACTATCGCTTTGGGGTAGTCTTCTGTCCATCGTCTCGAGGTAGCATTGAGAAAGGTAGTGATAGTGATTGACCTTGGTAGCGGCAGGGACACGGCCAACCGCCATGGCTTGCTGCGCCTTGTACACGCCGGTTACTCTCATGGCGTGCTCCAGAGTCAGGATAGGCTCCTCGCCTGTGCCAGAAGGAGGCGTGGTGCTGAGTGCTGGTATGGAGCGCACACTGGGTCTCCTTTTCCGGCTCGGCTTCCGTCGCGGTCCGAGGAAGCTGCCGACAGCATCGTCTTCGGAGTCACTCCGGCTGATGCTAAGCAGGGGCGTGTTAGGGCTTGAGCCGTAGGCAGATCGAGGCGTCGCAGTGCCTTCCTTGTGGTGTACGACAGCTGGCCGCGGCCGCTGATGGGGTCTTTCGTCTAGGAACATGGCCACATCGCCGCATGAGGAGAAGGCCATGCTGGACGAGGTCATGCGGTCCATCACCTTGGGCGCAAAAGCGACGTCGCATTGATGGAATTTTCCATCTTCCCCGGCAGCCCAAAGAATATCTTGGTCAAGCCACATGAGGCTCGACGGCGGCGAGTTGAACCAGTTCAGCTCCTTGAAAGGCATGGTAGGCCTAGCGAGATCCCAAACGTGGGCCGCCCGAACACCAAACCGCTTGAGGCTCGCATCGTCATAGGAGACGGCGATCTGAGCAGCACGTTTCCCTTGCGCACTGGCGGACCACAGGGCGGGCCGCCAGCTCACAACGGACACTGGCGCAGGAGTTTGTATCGTCCACTTCGGCTTTTGTCGCTTATCGGCATCCTTGGAAAAGTCCCAGACAGCACATTTCTGGTCCATGCCTCCACTGACTAGGTGGTTTCCGTCCGGATGCCACGAAATGGACGTGCAAGCCTTCTCGTGAGCCGTGAGTCGTAGGAGGGGTGTAGTGGCCTTTCGCACGTCCCACTTCAGCACGACGCCGGCGTCCGTTCCGCATGCCAAATACATGCCTTCCTTCGGTGACCATCGGACCTGCCGAACGCCGTCGGCGTTGCACTTGAACGCCGCCTTTGCTTGGTATGTCATGCCGCCGGCACGGCTCTGCACGGGCGCCCGGATGTCGAAGTAGCGAACGAAACCGTCTTGGCTGCCGGAGAGGAGGAGGCTTGGGCGGTGTGGATTGATATCAAGCGTGTTGACCTGTCGTGAGTCCTCCCTCATCTGCACACAGTCCATGGGGGAGCCGCCGGCCGCTATCCTCGCAAGATCGTAGGAGAAGATCTTGCCGTTGGTGCAGGCGGTGAAGATGGTCGCGTCCTTGTGCCATTTGACCTCCTTCACGGAGAGCTGGTCGGCTGTCGCGGATGACGCGCCCTTGTTCGGGTTCGAAGCCGAGACGATGGCAGCCCGTACATCGACCCCGTCGACGATATTGAGGCCGTCGAAGACGACAGTCTTGAGCACATGTCGGCTGGCGAGGACGACAGAGCGGCGGTCCGCCGGGGCATCGATGCTGTATATGGGGTAGGTCGCATCGTAGACGGCGTACTGGGAGGAGCTCGGGCGGTAGGACGGTTGGAGGTGAGGCGCGCTCGTGATCCCAATGCCGGGGCTCGTCGTGTCGGTCGAGTTGTCGGCAGAGGCCTTGCCCAAGAGCTTGCGCATGATCTTGTTGTCGCGGCTATACATGGTGGCCGTGTCGCGGGAACGCGCCCATTGGCGTCCCGGTCATGTCGTATCGTGCTGGCGGGGCTCTGCTTCTGCTTGCAGCTTGGAGCTTGCTTGCATGCATGAGGAATGACGAGGTGAGGGATTGATTGTTGGTTAAGGCACAGCCGAGGGACGAGGGAGCTGCAGGGAGCTCTGGCCGGAGGTTTGGTGGGGTACGGTAGGCTGCCTTGAGTTGGAGTTGGGTGGTACCTATGCGACGTGACTCGCAGCTCCCGATAGATAAAGCTCACCTTGATCCGGTCCGCAAGTTCACCGAGGAACTGCCGGCCCACCGGGCTGACCGAGGCCCACCGAACCACGGGACCACTTGGTCTCGTTTCCTTTGGCTGTGACTTTCCAAGTACTTGATGAAACCTTCATAAAATTGATTAAAGGGTTTCAGTGACAGGCTTTGCTGACTTCTGCTTCATTTTAAAGTTGAGTCTTGCGTGCTTGTACGATATTTGGCGCCACAGATACGCCCTGACGAGCAAGCAGACAGCAGGCATCATGCAGCTTGCCCCATGCCCCAAAAGACCAACCCGAAGCCAATGATTCTCATGGAATCAGCAAGGTAACATAGTTGAGGCCGTTGGATTTGATCAGGTCATGTTGGAGTGAGGTGAAGCCAGGCAGCGACCAGCCTTATCAGGCAGGCCTGGCCTGCCCACTACGTGAGGAAAACTTGCTCAAACCCTCGCATGTATCACGAGATGCCACACGGCGTTGGGCAGCCCACACCACCCTCAGCCCACGCGAGAAACTTTTCGTAGAGAGGGGGCTTGATCCATGACAAGATCTACAGCCATCCATGTCCCGAAAGCTTGTGCTGTGCAAGTTAGATCCACCCGTCCTGCGCCATATATGGTATGATGTTCCCGAGATAGCGTTCAGGCTGAACCCTTGGACGACTGTAGATAGACTTTGGCACTCTGCGGGCAACATTACCTCCGCCTTTTTCCCATTTTTCTTTTGTATATAAAGAGCTCCTTCGGGCGTCTCTTGGCTCCTGCCCACCGTTTCGCTCTTCTTGCATCTGACCTGCACCAAACCAGCATCTGCCACAATGGACCACGGCACTATGGATCATGGCGATGGTATGACCATGGCCTCAACTGTTGCCTCATCGCTTCTGGCCTCTGCCACGGGTATGGACATGCCTGCTGCAACCGATCCGGCGGCCGCCGGCGGCCATGATGACATGGCCGACATGATGGGGGGTTGCAAGATTTCTGTACGTAGCAGACAGCCGTCGGCATGTTCATATCGATAGCGCCCTCATGACTGACTTTCATTTCTACTTCCAGATGCTCTGGAACTGGAACACGATCGACTCCTGCTTCATCTCCGAGACCTGGCACATTACCTCGACAGGCATGTTCGCAGGCTCCTGCATCGGCGTCATACTGCTCGTCCTCGCTCTTGAGGCCCTCCGTCGTGCTGGAAAGGAGTACGACCGCTACCTCATCCGCTCTCATGCCGCTTCATCCGTTTCCGGCGGGTCATCAGTCCCCGCGCAGGCGAGCAACGATTCAGCTTCAGGCAGCAAGAACAGCGGCAATCCTGTGGCGCACAGCGTGCCCCTCGGTGCGAGTGGTGCTGTGGTTGTTGCTCCTTTCCGTCCGACAATCATCCAACAAGCTGTTCGAGCGCTGCTTCACATGTTGCAATTTGCTGTGGCGTACTTTGTCATGCTGTAAGCCTTGCCCTCCCGTGACCATTGCAAGTTGTTTCTAACCCCTTATGCCAAGGCTTGCCATGTACTACAATGGCTATCTCATCATCTGTATCTTTATCGGCGCCTACCTCGGATCCTTCATCTTTCACTGGGAGAAGATTGGTGGCTCGACCGGGCCGACCTCTGCGGGCGAGAACCCGACGGTGTGCTGTGGCTGAAAGGAGATGCCGGCGACTCAGATTCCTCACGTCGCTCCTTCACATTGCTGCCTCAACTCGCGCCTAATGTAGCGGCAAGTTGTGGGTACCAGTACAGAATGGAGATTATTCTGCCGATTTAGCTCTGATGACAGCAATCAGAGCACCGAAACATATACGGACAGTTCTTTTTCTGCGAAGCAAGAGGATGCTTGGCCATCAAGCAACATGCTGCACAGGCTGTTATAATAATGAAAGGGTGGGACAGCAACAGTCTTGATTCTTTGCTTGCCGTTGTGATAGTGAATTCAGTCGGTTGGGAGGACGACAATGTCGCACACCAGAAGCTGGCGATGTATCACAAGGAGCCGTCAACAGGCCGGGATATCTGATCACCGGCTCCTAGTACGTGGGAATTTTGCCCCAGCGAGACCGAGAAATGAGCGAATGGATTTGCCGCCAACTAGATGCCCATGATGACCAGTAATCGTACTTGGAGTATAGGCCAGTCACATCCCTCAACCCCGGCCGAGATCTGGTTCCGGGCTAGGATGACCTGGACCAGCGGTCCACGGCCGGTTCGAACCCACGTGGATCGCCCAGTGGCACGTGGCAAAGTCTTCATTGCAAGTTCGGACGAACAAGAAATGTGACCTGCAGTGTATGATGTTTAGTGCATGACTGGTAGCCTTCTGATGAGACCGGCGCATCGTGTTGTGCCTCGGCCCGGTCGTAGGAGCTCACGTGCCATAACTTCGGTAATCATATGCATTCATAGCTTCATTAGGCATCGATGGGGAAGCCCCCTTCTTCAGAGATGTATTGGAAACATGCTGTTGTACACACTGGTATCAGATAACCGTTCAAATGCAAAAACACCTCCAGCCAGCCTGCCAGGCTCCCGTCATTACTGTCCGTATCAAGTTCCATCGCACGACAGTCCGTTCAATGCGTCAGCTCCGGAAAGCGCAGGGCGTAAAGCTCTCGCGGCTTTCCGTTCGCGTCGCAGCTGGTAAATTTCCACCGTCCAGAGTACCACGACCCGGCAATGTTGACCAGTCCCCACTTGATCGGCGCCGGGATGGGCGGCCAGTTCGCCCACATGCCGCCCTCGGCCCCGCGGTCGAGGTTCATCAGGAAGAATGGCACCACATCCGTCGTGCCCGCCTTGGTCACGGTGTTCTTGCCCCAGCTCTTGAACGCCGCGCTTGCGACTGCGGCCTCGGGTGTGCCCTCGCGCGGCGCCTTGGGGTGGTTTGCCAGGGCAGCAATGGTATCAATCTCGGAGTGGAAGTGGTTTTCGAAGGAGGTCTGGAAGGTGGACATGATACGGCGAAGTTCGGCGGCGGAGAAGTGGGAGGGTTCTTCAAGGGTGGAGAGGTAGGCATTGAATTCGGCAAGGCCCTTAAGGAAGGCCTCTATAGAGTCGTCAGTCTGATGCAAATAGGCAAATGTGGAGGAGTGGTCGGCGGATCGTACCATGTTCTTTGTGCGTCTTCTCGAAGACGGTCTTGTCACCCAGGAGTCCCTCGACCTTGGTGAAGAGCACCTCTTCTTCGTCATCGTGGTGCGACTTGACGAACTTGTACCAGGTCAAGGAGTAGCCGATGAAATCCTCCTTGTCGGTTTCTTGCACGTGGGGCGCCTGATGATAGATGGAATTGTAGCCTCGGAGGATTGAGTTGTGCAGCAGCGCCATGTGGGTTGCGCCGGTCGTGAAGAGATCGGTCTGTCGGGTGCATCACGCGTCAGTACTGCAGCGTGCTGCAATTGCCGGGCGACCCGGAAAAGGGTGGCATAACATACCTTGTTGGTCTCGAACTGCGGCGTCACTATCAAGGCCATGGGCCCATCCGCCCACGGCTTGCTGGCCGTCACTGGTGTGTATGGCATCATGAATGGGGACCTGGCCAGCAGCAGGCTGGAGATGGTACCCGTGATGATGAGAATGAGGACGCCGCCGAACATGTTTGCGTTCAAGGCTGGGGCCGAGAGGGAGTGGAGGAAGATGCAGATGGCCAACAGCCGAATGGTGCTGTCTCTCAGCTGTGTACGGGCAGAAAGGGCAGGGCCTAGAAGACGGAATCGTACGACTGGGCTTGAACTATTGTCCTTGGAAGGGTTGTAGCTTGGGGCAGCTTGCAGCTCGGATCAGCTTGGCTGGTCCTGGGCGGTCCCTGCCGGTTGGTAAATTGGGGGCTGTCATTGGTCATGTCGACGTTAGCGGGTTTCGTGGGGCGTTTCAGTGAACAGGCCCGCCCGCCACGTGGCGACGTTTTCTGTCCACGGGCTAATTAGCAACATTGTCTATGCCATTACCGGAAAGGTCCGTCTTGTTGAGGGTATCGCACTAACCGGAGCTTTTGCGATCACTGCCTGCCGGGGCCTTCAGACATCAGCAAGTCATCGTGCCGCTTCCACACGCGCGAACCACCCGACCGACGCGATCATCCCATCACCCAAAGCCAATTTGACGCCCACATCTCCATTCCACATGGCCTCACCCAGATCTCACAAGCAGCGGATCGTGCACCATCCGGCCCGACCCGCTCTCTTTTTACGTAGCTTATCGACAGACCTCGACATTGGTCTCCTCCACTGTCCGTAAGCGAGCTCGTCAATTCCCCTCGTCGATAGAGCGGAGTTGCTTGACGGCACAGAACACAAGACGTCTCGTCGCGTTGTTGTATGCCAGTGTCTGTCCGTGCTACAAAGCCGGTTCATCTAGCGTCAGCTGGTCCACCTGGTAAGTACACTGGCCCACTCGGCAGACACGAACCTACAGCTCTGCTTGCGCACGACGATCGGGTTTGCGACTGCATGTGTATGCTTTTTTTTATCCTCGTCTACCGATATCTATCCTCCTAGTTTTCTTCTTTGGGTTGCTTGGACCAGTAATCGCAATCAATTGCCTTGCAATTCTTTCCATCTTGCTGTTGTTTGAATCACTGAGCAAGCTTGGCCTGTCATCGCTTATCGATCGAACGTGGATCGCAGTTTGATGCCACGCGGCGACCTGACCGTGGCACAATGTCCCCGTGGTCAGAAGATCGACCGAGTAGTAACCTCGCTCGGCATGCACAATCGCTGCTGGGTGCCGGGGCGGGTCATTTTCCCTCGAAGTCGGGGCCGAAATCGTCAAAGGCCCGGGAGCAACTATCTTTTTTCTCCACTTCACGTTGGATCCATTGACTCTAGTCCAGCCATCGTCTGTCTATACCTTGGCCCATGGCTTCTTATTGATGCGCAGTCGCATCAGCAGAATGAGACTTGTCGCGACCAAGGACACGGAACCGGCGTAGAACATGGCAGGTCGGTATGCTTTCAGTCCCTCGTCCGCTCCACCATAAGCGTCTAGGAGGTAACCTGCGATGGGAGAACCCTGCGCACACGTTAGCATCGTACTAGGTTTGTTTCCGGGACATCGACCTACGAAAAGATATCCTCCAACCCAGCCCGTGACGATCATACCCATTGCAGTCGACACGCGCGCTGACCCAAAGATATTGCCGATGCACGTCGGCATCGACGCAAAGAAGCCACCGTTGGTAAGTCCGTTCATCACCGCGAACACGGCAAGCGGCGCCAGCGTCGTCGAAGCTGGCCAGAGCGCAATCATGGTGAGTGAGTTGATTGCGAGGAAGACGAAAAGTGTGTTGAGGGGGCCCAGGATGTCACACAAGTGTCCGCTCATGATTCGGCCTACTGCGGAGGAGAAGTTGTATCCGGCAAGCAGAGCTGCACCGGTACCTGTGCTCAAACCCATCGAGCGCGCATACAGAGGAATGAAGAAAGGAGGCACAAGCAGCGGGAAGACGCCGATGGCGCCAGCCACGAAAATGATGACGAAGCTGCTTTGGCGAAACAGCTTCCTGTTTGATGTCAGCTCCTTGTCCTCCGCCCCGATGATCATATCTAACCACCACTCACCAGTCAATGAAGCCGGACGTCTGGATCGGAAGACGCTCCTTGATCATGTACGCCGCGGGAAAACCAGTGGCAAAGCACACAATGCCAATAATTCGGAACGCCCACTCGACGCCATATCGCTCGATCATGGCGTTGGTTGCGATACTGAGCACCGCCGCGCCGAAGCCGCCGCCTGCATACACGATCCCGTTGGCTAGCCCTCGCTTTCTTGAAAAATACTGCGCAGGTGTGACCGTCACAGCCATGAAACAGAAGCTCATGCCCAATCCGAGAAGGGCACCAGGGAGGAAAAAGAGGCCCACGGTACTGTGCGTTACGAAGCTTGCACCGATCTGCGACATTCCAACGAAAAAGATACCCATGAGCGCCAACTTGCGGGTTCCGAGCGAACGAACCACGCGCGCGTTGACTATGGCCAGCGCTGCCATGAGAGCCGGCGACAGGGCACCGCAGAAGGCGAGCACGGATGCCGAGCCGACGCCGCGCTCAACAAGGGCGCCCTGCATGACGCCCCAGCTGTAGTTGACGCCGGAGAACCACCAGCCCACGATGGCGCAAGCTGAGATGACGATCCAGCCGTAGCCCCCATCCGGGACGGTACTATCGGCGATGCGGGACGCTTCAAGAACAGGGTCGAGGTCCGAGTCGGTGGGGTCGATCTCATGGTGCGCCGAGCGTGCTTGTCGCAGAGTAGCACCGCCAGCGCGATCTGCCGGTGTCTTGGGGATGTCCCCCAGCTGGTAAGCCGTGGTAGTGGAGGTTTGTGTCGCCATGCCGGGATGGTGTTGGGGAGTTCTGTGGCCTTCCTCAACCGCGGAGGGGCAGAACGAGGGGCAGGAATGCCGGAGTTGATATATTTTTCACAGACTTCATGGCGCCATCCCCACAAGCCCGCCGGTGTGTTCGGATAGCCACGGCGATTCTTCGCAACAGAGGCTTCGAACGTCGAATTTTGCTTGTCGAAATGGATTCCATTAGTCAAAAAGGCGTGGATTTGTTGCCCTTGGTTTAGCTTGATTCGGGCCCCCCGGGTGGGCCCCGATTCCGGAGTGACGCCTTTCGCTCTAGTAGTCCTAATCCGCCGCGGCGCTCGTGCCAGGCCGGAGGGAAGGCCGGCCTCTGCCTAAAGGGCGTAGAAATTCGTTTTGACATGGGAAAGTGACCTCGGTCAGCTTCGGGCCCGCGATGCGAAGCTCGGTCACCGAAGTTGGCAATCAATCCATACATTTGCGATCGACCAGCGGCCTGAGAACACGGCTCGTTGTTTCTCGTTTGAGCACCGGATCTTTGGCTTTGCAACTCACACCGGCAGACTCCCGGGTCTCGATTTTGTTCAGCAAATCCACCTCGTGTGCCGACCTCAGAATGGGATTTCAACTCGAACAGCATCCGACAGCTTCGTAGCTAGACAATTCTCTGCTGTCTCGGATGATTTCGCGTCAGTCCGGTTTGACTACATCTCGGGCATTCATCTCCAATGCAACAGCTGTCAATGGGTTTCAAGCCTGCCTAGGAGGCGTCGGGTGGCATATGCTCCCATGCGGCTCCATAGCGCAGTACCGCCGGTCGAGAATACTAGTTGATCATCAAACCCTAGCCTTGAAGCGACAAAGCACCATGTTCTCCGCTCAAGTATGAGGCGCCTCGCTGTGGGGTATCTTCCGGGGCACTTGTAGCTTCTCCATGCAAGAAATTTCGGGCCGAACCGCTGTCCAGCCTCAGCCCTAGCTATAGGCATTTAAACAGAGCGCCATGCTTGACGTTTTCAAGCATGTGAAGTGTTTATCTGGAAGAAGAGTCCTGGAAGCAGAGGCGCCTCTTGTAGGAACCAGAGCGGGAGTTTCACTTTGACAGCTCTTTTCTCCTGCTAACTGGGCAGCCCGTTGGTTCGCGTAATTTTATCAATGAGCTTCAGCTTGAGTCGCTATTACAGTGTTCGGCGCACGCGCGAAATCGTCAATCCCTACATCTAAAGATGTAAGAACATGGTTGACTTTTTTTGATGAGATGCTAAGGGAACTTCGATGCGCCCTGCGATCACCCATGTCAGGCCACGTATGCAGGAATCACCAACTGACTACTTGGCGTTCCATCAGCTTCCGAAAGCATCATTCCACCTGCAGGTGTAAACGACTTCAATGCTATTGGCTGTCATGCGCCGTTTCCCACTGGTTTCAAGCCCTTCCTTAATCACCAGGTGCTTGGCCAGGTCTACCCCTCATTTTCACAAGCCCGAACGTGTCTTGAGATGTCTCCCCAGAACGAACAGATCCGTTTTCTGGCATCCTAGTCCTCACCTCACATTACAATGACTGCCGAGCACACCGACACCATGGCGCATATTGTATGTAGATTTGGTTCTCTCGAATCATCCAATTCCATTTGCTAACACTCTGCTTCCATTATTAGGCCCCGGATGACTTTGACGAGCGGGATTCGGTCATCTCTGCCGTGAGATACATATTTTCCATTCTATCTTGCTTCTTGCGCTAGGTGGATAGTTCCTTTGTGCGACGAGACTGACCAAAGATAGCCCCTGACCTCTGGCCTAACATCGCTTCGCTCTAGTGTGATGCAATGGCAAGAAGAGAATGGTCGTACTTATCACGGTATGAGCTCGGGAAGTACGTCAATATTAGGACTGCTCCTCATCATAGGTGGGCTAAATATGTGAACAGAATATGCCTTCCCTAATGACAACGGCGAACAAGAGCGTCTTGGTGAGTGCCAACACCTAATTGAAAAATGCTCATTGGATTCAAATTCAAACATGTGAACCAAATTCATTAATGCTTGTCAAATCCAACAGACCTACAGCACAACATGTGGCTTTTAACTCTTCACGGCAAACTTTGCCTGTCTCCCAAAGAGAAGACGGCAAAGCGAATCCTTGACGTAGGAACAGGCACGGGAATCTGGGCCATTGAATACGGTATGTTCATCGACACCGTTTGCATCTCAGCATCGGTTAGATAGCTTGAGGCTGACCACATTACAAAGCCGACCTTCATCCTGAAGCGGAAGTCATCGGCGTTGACCTGAGCCCGATTCAGCCCTCGCTGTAGGTTTGCATGACTATTACAGCTGAAAGACGAACCACACAAGAACTGACCTAGGCCAAGAGTTCCTCCTAACTGCTCCTTTGAAGTCGACGACCTGGAAAAGGAGTGGACTTGGTCTGCGCCATTTGATTTCATTTTCGCACGCGTGTTGTCGGGCAGCTTCCAGAACTACGAGGAATTCATCAAGAAATCTTTCGCGTAAGACTGATTCCCAGGCTGAGTTTACTCAGCAGTGTCATGAGCTGACCTGAACATAGAAACCTTGAACCAGGGGGGCATCTTGAGCTGCAGGAGATCCATGTCCCCTACGAGTCCGACGATGGGTCGCTTCCCCTAGACGGCGAGCTTGCCAGAATGGGCACATATTTCAGAGATGCCGCCAACATGGCCGGCCGCCCGATGGACATGAGTCCCAAGCTCGAGGGATGGATGAAAGATGCTGGCTTCGAGAAGGTGCGGGTCCACATGTTCAGGTGGCCCCTGAACAACTGGCCACGGGACCCGCACTACAAGGAGCTCGGAAGCTGGTGCTTCACCAACATTGACGACAACCTCGAGGGGCTGACCATGGCCATGTTCACCAGGGTTCTTGGCTGGACAAAGGACGAAACTGTGATGTTTTGCAGCAAGATCAGGAAGCAGCTTCGCGATCGCCGGATCCACGCGTACTGCCCGATGTATGCGATACTTCTTTCCGACTGCCAAGAAGATGTGGCCAGCTAGCTAACTTTTGTCCCAGCTACATTTTGTACGGCGAAAAGCCCGAGTTAGCTCCCAAGTGAGAATTTCAAGGTGACCGCAGAGACGGAGGCGGAAAGGTTGAGGGTCGGCCCATCTGGTTCATCAGGACGCTCGACCTACTCGAAACCACCCTGTTTCCCGAGTCCGAATATGGCATCAAGATATTGCTCACATATCAACATCTGTGACACTCAGTTCGCGACATCACCAGCCATGCTATTCAATTCCAAATTTTGAACAACACAGCCTATTGACATGAGGCTGGTTTAAAATTGAATACTATGAATGCAGTCACGGCCTCTGCCGGCCTTACGCAAGATCCACCTGGATGGTGTAATCCTCGCCGTTCTTCTCTAGGATGCTTACGGTCACGCCCCAGTCCGCAGCTGTAAAGGATCTCGTGCGTTCCAACGTCAGGGGCGCATCATCCAACTCATCCGCTTCACACAGATCCTGCCAGTTAGACCCTGGATTTGTATCAAGCACTCGAATGGGACCCTTGCCCGTCTCAACATTTGTCGCCACGGTGTAGAGCAGTACACCCTGCGAGCAGGCGTTCTCGTTATTTCCCAGCTTGGAGCGCACCTCAGCTACGAGCGCGGACGTGCTGTTGTGCTTCACGACCACGGCCTTGGCCCGGGCGCCGCCGGAGAGGACCTCGACGGGCGAGAGGGTGTGTGTTGTCGAGCCGGACTCGGTGACGCAGTCAATCTCCGAATCGAAAAGCCAGCCAAGCTTCCACTTGTGCCAAGCGAAGTGGTCGCTGCTGTGGGCGCCCGTGTTGGCCATGAGGTCCCAATTTCCTATGTACTCCTGGGTGTAACCTTCAGGCAGGGGGTACAGGTCGGGCAGACACATCGTGTGGCCTGTTTCATGGGCAAGGATCTTGAAGCCCCAAAGGTCCAGGTCGTCATGGCCGATGGTGACGCCCTTGCGGGCGATGAAGTTGACGCCAGGCGTGTAGACGGAGGAGGACGCTGCGGAGAAGGTGATGGCGCTGGCCTTCGTGGTCGGGACAATGTCTGTGGTGGTTAGTGACGGTAGGAGCGGTGTCGCGCGACTATCATCCTGTGGGGTGGAAATTATCGGTGCAGGTTAATACGTACATCTTTTTTGTGTTAGCATTCCCAAAAGCTCAGAATTTAGTGCCCAATATCAATGAGGGCGACTTACAAGACATCGGTCAGAGGCCCTTCGGTAGAGTTGACCTTAGGCACAGAGATATTCGTCGCCTTCAACCAAGCATCCAGCGCATCCTGGATGTACGCCACATGGTCCTGAGTCGAGAAACCCCGCACATATCCGTATGACCCAGCAGGCTTCGGCATTCGATAGTATCGTGACCCATCAAAATCAATGTCCAGATTGAGACTCCCGAAAGACGACTTCTTGTACCATTCTACCACAGCGGGTATGTAGGTTTCGTTGAGACGCGGGGGGATGCCGTCGTCACTCTGGTCCGGGAAGTCAATGAAGATCATCTTGGCGTTGATGGTGCCCGTGCTCGGGGCGCAGCCAAACACATCGCCGTGACCCTCGCTGTAGTAGGCGGTTTGATCGGCGGGCAGTTTGCAGTCTGCGCTGTCGGCTCGTTTGCCGATCGAGGTTGCATGAACGGCGGAGAGAGCGAGGGAGAGCCACATTAGTGGTCGCAGCGGCTTCGAGAACAATGCCGTGATCGCCATTGCGTTGACTTGCGAAAAAATGGACACGGGACAATCGAGTAACACAGGTATGCCACGAAGGATCAGACTAACTCTGATGCGGAGGGTTATTGAACATGAGTTTATTAGACTTGTCGAGCTTTTAAAGGGTGTGAAAAGGCTGCCATCGTATTCTCTTAGGTCTATCCGCAATACGATGATTGCTCGTGTCGGTTTTGTTAGCACAGCTGGGCAGACCAGCCCAACGCCCGGGATATATGCCAATCCATGCTGCCATATCATGATAAAATAGTGGGCGTGGATCGTCATTTAAAGCTTGGGCGCCATGAGGCCGTCGAGACTCGAGGTGCGAGACTTCACCTCGAACTGTCGTGTCGTCAGACGCGAGACCTAACCAAGTCCCAGGAAAAGGGGGCAACGTCAGCTATCAGTCGTGAGCAGATTTGGTGAGATGAGATTGCTGAGTGCACAATACGGCTATGAACTTGCTCATGTTCGAGAAGGCACGAGGCAGGGGTGACAGACAATGACACAGAAAGACGGAGATGCCACGGGCGCTGGCTGACTCGGGTAGATCTGGGCATGGTCCAGGGGCCCAGGACGCCAGCCCACGGAGCGGAGGAACGGAGGACATCGGCCGATATGAATACGAGTCTGGGTCGGAGGCCCCCGAATGAGTCCCCACGGCGACTTCCACATTAAAATCCCACCTTGGATGGCACACTGAATACCCATCCTCGAACCCACTCTCGAGGGGCCCCATCGACTCGGCGGCCCCGCAACAACACCCACGATGTTCGCAGGGCTGTTAATAAGCTTGATCGCGTTTCCTTCTCTTTGGTGTGTTTCAGGAAGAACCAGGGAGTGCCAAGAAGAATGGGGTGCGGTATCCGCCCCCTGTATCAACATGGCCAGCACAGCCTCAATTCTGGGTCTTTTTCTCAGGGTAATCAATGCCAAGACCCGCCATTGTCCACTTGGAGTCAATCTACTCAGGGCTGCTTGGCTTCTTCTGTCTTCTCTCGTCCTCGGCCAGGCAGTCAGGCAACCGGGCCCCCTGGTTCTCTGATTCCCGAAAGCCGCCGATGAGCCGTCGATGAGCAGATTCTCCGGCCGAAAGACCAGTCAACAAATCTTTTCCGGTTGTCTCATGCACCGGGGCACCAGCATGAGACTCATGACCTCAGCAATATCGATCGAAGGCGCCACGATGGTGGCGCCAGGTCAGGGGGTGGGAAGATGACTGAAGGGGGCCTTGTGCTCGAGGCTAGGGGGAGGCTCAACGCAGAGAGGTGTGGCTGGAAATATCAGACTCTGACCATGGCCAGAGGGGGGAAATCCCCAGACGGCCGAGGCCCAGGCCCAATAAGCTTAATCAATGCCCAGCACTCGCCACGAAGCTTGGTTCTTTGCGCCACAACCTTCACGAAACCCCCAAAGGCCAAAGCCCAAGACCAAGACCAACACCGCCCCCTACCCCAAATTGGTCGCCTGATCGAGCCTGGTAATGAAAACACTGGGAGGGGCTGGGGCGTAAAGGGCTCGACCGTCACTTTTCAGCGACTTTCAAGCTGAAAAGTTCTAGAGAGCCGTCACGGTTACAGTCAAAATCTGACGGCAATTACCGACGATGCCGCCCTCTCCTCGCTCACCGTGGCGTTCTCTCGGCGGAGCTTTCGCCCGAGATCCAGGCCCCCAAGCCAAGAGCTATGCCTGCAGAACGAGGAAAGCTTGGAGATGAGGAGTCTGGTGTTCCCCAGGCCGGGACGAGGTATGGAGCTGGTTCTGGCAGGCAATCGCTGGTCCCATTCTCCGTTCCAGGCCGCTCCGTATCTTGAGCTGCTGCGAAAATGCAGGCTGCACTTGATGTGGGCCTTGGCGTGTTTCGACGTCCAGCTAGGACTAGATACTCCAATCATCCCCCCAACGTACCTGGCGTGGCGCCCACCTAGCGTCCTTCATCCATCTTGATCCGTCCAGCTCCTTGTTTGGAGTTGAGAAGGGCTTGCCTCTCATTTCCTGGTCCCAACGGCACTGTGATGCCGAGTGCGTCCGTGTCTGCCACAGACCGCAGCCCAACACAAGCAGTCGTCAAGAGGCCAATTAACCTGCTACTCATCCAGTGGCTCCATGCGCGCATGACCAGGTGCTTCACGTCCTCCGTGGCCAAGGGCCTGACCGAGAGAAAGCCTAGTCCGATCAAGCAACATGCTAGGCAAGGATCTCGGATAGTGCCCCTCCCTCTGGGCCAAGTGTCACCCTGTCATCCCAGGTCCGCCGCTTTGGTGACTTGTCTAATGTTAGGCCAGACACCCTGCCACTTTCCCGAGCCTCTTTTCGGCTGCGACCGAACCACATCGCGACCAACTCGGCAAAGGCGCCGACTCGCCCCACCCGCTCGATCGCTTTAGATGACCTGGCGAGGTCATCGCGAGCCTGGTCGAGCCGGGGGCCCTGGGCCGAAGCTTGACCCGATGCTTGATGTTACTGGCTGGTGGGCCTGCCGTCAACCGACATACCAGCCTGGCCTGGCCGGGCTGGGCGGCATGGGCTTAGGGCGATGGGGGCAGCTGCGATTATCTCGAGCTCCCGTCTGTCTCCTTTTCGTGAGACGAAGTAGATGTATAAGAGGCGGTCGAGGAACGCCGATGGCATCATGTTTTCTCCTCCATCTCATCACACATTCACTTGACTTTCACTCTTTCGCTACTATCCAACTCACATTCATTCTTTAACCCCGGTGGTTATTCATTCGCTTTACTTGTCCATCATTCCAAGTCCATTCCCAACCACCAACTACATTCGCTACCCAAGCCAACCCCAAACCCAACCGACAAAATGAAGTTCTCTGCTGTCCTCGCTGTCTTCGGCGCCGCCGCCGCCATCGCCACCCCGGCCTCGGGCATCACCCCCAACACCATGGGCGCCCTCGAGAAGCGCGCCACCTTCCCCATCCCCTCCTCCAAGGGCTCCGTCACCTACAAGAAGCCCCAGGTCATCTCCGGCACCTTCGACGGTGGCCTCAAGACCTACGGCCGCGGCGTCAAGTGCACCGGCCAGAAGGAGGGCGGTGACAAGGACGCCGTGTTCCTGCTGAAGAACGGCGCCACCCTCAAGAACGCCATCATCGGCGCCGACCAGATCGAGGGTGTCCACTGCGAGGGCTCCTGCACCATCGAGAACGTCTGGTGGAAGGACGTCTGCGAGGACGCCCTCTCGCTCAAGGGTGACGGCAACGCCCTCGTCAAGGGCGGCGGTGCCCAGAGCGCCTCCGACAAGATCATCCAGCACAACGGTCTCGGCACCGTCACCATCGACGGCTTCACCGCCGTTGACTTTGGCAAGCTCTACCGCTCGTGCGGCAACTGCAAGAAGATGGGCCGCCGCAACGTCGTTGTCAAGAACGTCAAGGCCTACAACGGCAAGATGCTCACCGGCATCAACTCCAACAAGGGCGACGTCTCCACCATCACCAACACCTGCGCCACCTCGGTCAAGAAGATCTGCACCGAGTTCAACGGCACCGTCCCCGGCAAGGAGCCCAAGGAGGTCCGCTCCGGCCCCTCCAACGCCTGCAAGTACACCACCGTCAAGTCTTGCTAAGCGTCTTTTCGCCTCGGTGCCCGTCTCGGCCGCGGCGGCGCTCGTGCTCTTCGGGCGCGGCTGCTTTCGAGTTGGATAACAACAAAAGTTGGGAGTCACCAGTCTCGTGGTGGATAATGGTCCGGACAACCTACCAGTCGTCTTTTTTCACTGGTTGTGTCTGTGACACACATGGCCTATTGGCCGCTTCTTGTAAATAATCTTAGATACCAGCATGGTTCAAGCCAACACGTATTTAAGTCAAACCTTACCCAAAAAGAACGTGACTGCATCCGGCGAAACTCAACTGAGGCGGGTGAGTGATGTGACTGTGCATGCGATGAGGAATTGCCCAAAACGGGGCGCGGGGCGGCGGCTTGATGCTGACAGGCTGACGACGCCTGGATGCTAAAGGGTTCCTCAAGTGCCAAAGGATTCCTTCGATGCCGTCATTCCGATCTCGTCCTAGCAGGGCTGATGTCCTCGATATCTCTTAATCCAGACGACAGACCGTGATCGTGTCGCATTCATTACCTCGATTGCCAGTTCGCGCGCATCTACAAAATGGCCCCTGGAAAGCTTGAGCCCGCCGACAGTGCGCCCGCCGAAAAGGAAAAGGCTCCCCCGACCTACGAGTCAGAAGACCCCAACCAGGGCGCCGCAGCTGCTGCTACCTCCCAAAGGGATCCCCCGCAGACAAGCCAGGGTCCGACGGCCGAGACACCCTTCGACTTCCCCGCGGATGCCCTCCCGCCATACACGCCAAGCCCGGCGCAGAAGCAACTCATTGTCATCCCGCAGAAGAGCCCCGAGCCGAACTCACCGTTCCTCCAGGCCTACCCGCCTTCCCTCCTCGGCCATGGTATCCCGGCCGGGTCGTGGATCTCGTTCCTCGACACGCTGTCTGCCTTCCTCGCCGCCAAGGTCTCGGACCGCGCCCTGAGCCACGCCGCCGACGTGGCCAAGCAGGTCGGCCAGGGCCCCACGAACCTCCTCAAGGGCGTCTACACGCACACCAAGGACGTCGGCAAGGGCATCGGCAAGCAGGCCCGGCGCGGCAACATCATCGGCGCCGCCATGGGGGTCGTCGGCGGCGTCATCTCCGTCCCGGTGTCCGCCGCCATGGGCCTGGTCGGCACCGCCGTCTCGCTGCCAGGGTCCGCCGTCGCCGCCGCGGTCAAGAAACCGCAGACGCAGAGGGACCGCGCCGCCGCCTACCTGGCCGTCGCGAACAAGGACTGGTTCCACGCGCGGGGGCTGGGCGCCGCCCTGCTGACCTCGGAGGAGCTGTCTGAGCTGACGGGCACGTCGGTGCTCGCGCTGATCGCTGCAGTGCCGGGCAAGGAGGGGATGAAGTCGGCGCAGGATCAGCTGGCGGCGCTGGAGGGACACTTTGCGAAGCTGGATATTTCGGCGGCGGGGCCTGCGACGCTGAAGGTCGGGGACAAGACGCTCTGGGTGGTGCTGTCGCCTTTTGAGTCGGCCACCGAATAGATTTCCTGCTTTGTCGCCCAGCTGACTTGGGCCTCGCTGTAATGACGCCAGGTAGCATGCCAATCCAATCTTGCATTTCAGAAGTCTTAAATTCTGACACTATGCCAGACATAATCATACCCAATTGATGCTGGTCCTTTCACCTATCAGCTACAGCGTTCCATGTCCATGGGTTCACCCCCAGCCAAGCCATCAGTTTGCCTGAAGTCTGGGGAAATAAACGAAACAGCGATGTCGGTACCCCGCTGCCGGGACATTGTCCTCGTGGTGAGTCTAGTGTCTCCGTGCCATGAGTCGTTGGGCGCTGGAACCATGGTCCCCTGTCGATCCCGAGAACAAGACACCGGGTAAACCGGGTTGCCGCAAAAAGCAGGACCGGCAAACCGGCAAACCCGGGCATGGCATCTGCGCCGGCAAACGTCAAGAGTTTCCGATGGAAAATGGTAACGTCACTTACACTATCAAGCTGAATGGCCATACCGGGACATATAGATAGAGACAAGCGGCACAAGGGACATCCGTTCCGAGTCGTGGTTTGGAGTTTTGCAAAGGCTGGAAAGAAATCAAAGCAAATACTGAAGATCCGCGACATCACTCAAAGCTCACGAACACAATCGTCAGTTACAATGAGACTTATTGTGAGACCAGATGACAAGTCCTCGTCGGCATACATCGCAGGCTACATCCTGGGTATGAAGGCGGTCTTTTCTTTGTCTGCGTCTACTGTCAACCCAGCCAGGTCTGTCGCAGTGGCGCCGTTGGTCTGACCATGCATGCCTAGATCGTATCCGGACATTCGAGCCTACCCCAGAGAAGCCCTTCGTTCTGGGCCTACCAACGGGCAGCAGTCCTACAGTAGTCTATGAGATACTTGTGTCGGAGTATAAGGCCGGCCGCATCTCTTTCGAGAATGTCATCACGTTCAACATGGTAGGTTGAAATGTCAGAGAGCACCATCAGTCTTGATCGCTAATCAGGCTCTTGTCCAGGACGAGTACATCGGTATCCCCGAAGATCATCCCGAGTCCTACCACAGCTACATGTTCAAGAACTTCTTCTCCCACGTGAACATCAAGCCCGAGAACGTACACATCCTGAACGGCAACGCGCCCAACTTGGACGAAGAATGCACACAGTATGAGGCCAAGATCAAAGAAGTGGGCGGCATCGAGCTCTTTTTCGGCGGCGTCGGCCCCGATGGCCACATTGCCTTCAACGAGCCAGGATCCAGCATGGCGTCCCGTACAAGAGTTAAGACGCTGGCCATGGACACCATCCGTGCCAACGCACGCTTCTTCGGCGGCGATCTCTCGCAGGTGCCGCAGATGGCGCTGACGGTGGGAGTCCAGACCATCATGGAAGTAAGTCGACAGCGCAGGCGAGACATGACTTCTTCCCATTTGCTAATTGCATTGCTTAGGCCAAAGAGGTCGTCATCATCGCGAATGGCGCATCGAAGGCCGTTGCGTTGCAAAAGGCTGTCGAAGGCGGTGTCAACCACATGTGGACTCTGTCCTGCCTTCAGCTTCATCCGTATTCCATGATTGTCGCGGACGAAGATGCGTCGCTGGAGCTGCAGGTTAAGACAGTCAAAGTAAGAAATGGTGCTCAAGGAGGATGGCCTGGGAGCTAACAGTTATTCTTACAGTATTTCAAGAGTATTGAGAAGGTTGGTCTTGGGCGGGGCTTCGAACAAAAGCTTCCTCTAAGGTTGAGGACGTGGTCCCTTGCCAGCCCGCCTCAAACCCCGGACCTCAAGTCTCCGGGCCCAGCTTGGGCTGATGACCATCTCGTTGAGCTCACCCCGGACAGCATGTCATCGCGGATCGGGGCCTGGCCTAAGGTGTAAGTATTTGGGATGGAGAACAAGGGCAATCGAAATCGGAACGGGCGATTTTATGATTTTAGGAGTTGGCGCATCAGGGGTTCCAATGATGTATCTCGGAGTATGACATTATCAGTTTCATTTCCCTTTATTGGGCGCCGAGGCTCAGTATGGACTAGGAAGAATGAACAGCAAGCTGTTCTCCCATCGTGAGTGTGTTCTGGCCGTTACATCTCGTTACTGCATGGTCCCGTCCAGAAAGGACATGTCGAAGCCCGCATCCAGACTAGACTGGTTGAATATGTACCAAGAAGTGTCGAAAGTACCGTCTGGCTCAAAGCTCAAGGCGTCGCCCATCACAGGCGTACTTAAGCCCTGAAGCTTGGCTTCTAGGCGGCTCGCTAGAAGCCCGTGGAGATTTGAGTTTTGCTCATGGGCTTCTTGAAGCCTTCCCAAGTGAATTCTCACGTTCTCCAAATCTATCACGCCATGTCAGCTCCGCCGAGAACTTTCAAATCAAGGGGAATTTTACCGTCAGGCTCGCCGACTCCGCCGTCCACCCCTTGAATAACAATCAGAGCCGCCCATGTTATGACCACAAGGTCAAAGTTGGACCATATCGATGAGTCAGCGACGTGTAGCTTTACCGCTGCACGAGCGGAAACAAGGAGCTCGTGTTGCTCCTTAGGTGTCGTATTGGAGAACAAGTCGCTACCACGGGCTGGTAGATATATCGAGAGAACCAGCACGCGGTGTAAGACATATTGCCGAAACGTCAGTTTGCTCTGATTGTCGGCCTCCTCGTTCCGAGCGCCAAACTCTACCAGCCAGTCATCAAGCTGTCGAGCCCAGTCCCTGATGACAGCCGCATCGACACCACTGAACGAGGTGGAGTCTGATGTGACTGGGCTGTCACTCGTGAAGCATGCCCATATAGTCGGCAGTCCTCGGCCGGTAAAGTGAGTCAATCCCGTGTGCATCATTCGCGACAGTCGGTAGAGCTGATCCTGCTGAGAGATGCGTAGGCGCTGGAATGGTGCGACCACCGGGATCACGGGACAGGACAGGTGAATCGAGGCATGTTCCAAGTCCACAATCTGCATTCGACGTCAGTCACTCCGGCATGACAAGATACGAAAGCTCTGTAGAGTAGGCTGCCATACCTGTAGACCAGTAAAGAGCCTTTGCCACTCCAATGATTTCTCGTCCATGTGGGGAGGGCAATGCTCGAGAATTAGCCGGTAGGCGACAGAGATCCAAATGCCAGTCTCTTTGCTAACACCTTCGCGAAGAAGACCAGCTAGTATTATTCCAAGGATCGTTTGGAATGCCCATTCCTCAGCTGCGGTCGGGTCCTTCGGCACTTGCCCAATCTCGCTGGATGGCATGCAGAGTTGGGAGATCGCGTTACACAAAACGACGAAATACTCGGCGGCATGCACAACAACCTCGGCTGATCCTCTCATACTCGAGCAGTACAGCATTGCAGCCAGCATCAAGGGGGTCGGGGAGGAGAAAGTCTGCTTGCTGGGAAGGAAGTGTAGGCCGAGCATTGTGTCATGAAAGCTGAAGAACATTTGGTCAGTATCGCGGAGTTGATCTTCCCTCGAGGCGGGACTCATGGCGAGTCGTACCTAAGCCACAACTGCTTTATGAGTGGTTCTTCCCATAGGGTTGAGCCCGTGCCTGCAGAGCAGCTGCTCTTCAACACCTGTATCGCGGGACGAAGTGGTCGGAGGGAAGCATCTTCGGGCTCTGGACTCTCAAGCATCGTGCCATCATGTTGCTCAATCGAAGAGCCATTATCATCGAGGGCCGTCAAGCCAACATGGTCTTCGAGCCTTTGTAACCTTCGAAGTATGCCGTCGCTGAGACGTAGGATTCGTTCACCTCGATTTGATCCATCGTTAGGGGTGTGCCCTTCGGTGTATGCAGCCGCCTACAATTGAGCACTCGTCATGAGCCATACTTTGTAATGACAAGCGGCACAAAGCAGGCCGCAGCAAGACAAGTTTTCGGAGGGGGCTCATACATTGGCTCGAGGCACGAAAACACATGACACGCCAGTTCGAAGGCACCTTCGACATGATGGGCCTTGGTCAATCCTACATTTCATCTAAGGAAGCAATGCTGGTTAGGCCGGTTGGGCATGATGGGAATCCCGACACCCCAAAACAGACCTTTTGTCGTCTGCAATTGACTGATCAGCCAGCCCTCTGTCAGCATTCATGCACGACCCCAGAGTAGGACTGTGGTCAGCGCTCACCACAGGCTTTCCGGGACTTTGTCGGGGCCTGGCCCTCAGCACCGACTACAAGCGAAGGCTCATCCTGATTGCCGGGAAGGCCCAACGGGAGAGGTACCATCGCTTGGAAGAATGTGGATTGCGCGGGGAAGGTGAACGTGCGAGCTTGGTCGCGTGCTGCGAGAGTCGGGAGAGCAGCCGGTGTTGAGGTAGGAGGCACCTTTCTCGTCACCGGTTCGGCCGGGTCGTCCGGGGTTTTAGGGGGGCACTGGGCGGTGGACCCTGATAAGACTGACTCGAGAACCCGATTGTCGAGCGCCTTGGTTCATCATTGGATGGCAGCCGTTCATGGGTAATCTCCCACCCGGACCGGGTTTGCCGGACCAGGCCGCTTCATGGACAGTATCCCCTTTCCTACGAGGCGGACTGGCAAACGCCTATCAAGACCGCAATCGACGCGACATGGATTGAGGTTGATTACTCGACGCACTGCATGCCGTAGAGACGCTGCTACACTTTTTGATAAGCCATCTGTGGGAGGGTCTCTTTGCGACGTGAATTCTGCAACATTGTTTTCGTTGGTTTGCTGTCATGCCCACCGCCAAGCCTCGGCCGGGTGCCGAAAACCAGCAACCCCTGAACCCCGTGGGTAGGGCAAAAGGGATTGCCGCTCAGTTCGACGTATCCTCCGATATCATCGAAAGTGGTACTGATCACTTTGTCAAGCAACTCAGTAGGTCCACTCAAGTTGAGATCTGATTCACTATGAAAATCAAAGAAGCCACCAAGAGCTATTGACTGACTGCGACCACAGGGGAAGGACTATTGGAAGACGGGACGACCTTACTGCAAGTTCCGTCGTATGTCACCAAGCTCCCCAATGGCACAGAGAGGGGTGTTTGCTTGGCAATTGATCTTGGTGGAACCAATCTACGGGTTTGTTCCGTCGAGTTGCATGGCGACTCTACTCATACTCTTACTCAGTCCAAGGCCGCAATCCCGGTGGCTTTGATGACATCAAAGACGTACAGAGACTTGTTCGGCTTCATCGCCAGACACACGGAAGCCTTTATGCGGCAAAACATGCCGCATAGCCTAGACTCGTGGAGACAAATCGTCAAGGATGGAAAGGTTACCGAAGAGCTCCGGTCGCAACATTTGCACTCATTGGGTTTCACATTCAGCTTCACCTTCGACCAACATGCTATTGACAAGGGCACGCTCATGTACTGGACCAAAGCTTTCAGTATTGAGGATGCCGTCGGCCGCGATCCATGTGCAATGCTTCAGGAGGCCCTCGACGACTTGCAACTGCCTCTTCTCGTTGCTGCGCTTGTCAACGACACAGTAGGGACATTGGCTGCCAGAGCATATGCTTCGCCTGGACAATCCGAGACTTTGCTCGGCGCCATTTTTGGCACAGGTACGAATGGCGCCTATATCGAAAAGATCAGACACATCACGAAACTGCAGTCCCAACCAGAGTTCTCGAATCCCGGGCCAGACGAGTTCATGGCACTCAACACTGAATGGGGTGGGTTCGACAACGAATTATCCATATTGCCAATCACCGTGTACGACAAAGCACTCGACCAAGCATCCGTCAATCCAAATGACCAACATTACGAGAAACGCATATCTGGGCTCTACCTCGGCGAGCTCCTTCGCCGGGTGGTACTCATTGAGATGCAGTCTCTGACGCCGATCTTCAGCATGGATGTACCAAGCGATTCTCGATTGTACGCACCATACTCCATCGACAGCTCGTTCCTCTCATGCATCGTTCGGGACTCCAGCCAGGGTCTTGATCGTGCAAGGGAAGAGACCATGAAAGTTCTCGGCGCCAGTCAAGTCTCTGTGGCTGATGCTGCTGCTTTACAAATTCTCGCTGGAGCCATTGGTCGTAGGGCTGCAAGACTCTCAGCAATAGCCATAGCAGGCATCGTCATCCAGTCAGGGCGTTTGAACAGCCAGTCTACGAAGGCGAGTCAGATTAAACAACGCCCTGCTACGACCTTATTTCTGGCACGCTTCTTCCCAAGTCTCAGGAGGGCTTTTGGTGTTTTCGTAAGCCAGATTCGCCAGTGGTTTGTCAAAGGCAGCGGCAGTTCCAAATTGGCTATCAAGGAAACTTTGGACTCGAATTCTTCTGGCGGGGATGCGCCAAAGGGGCCCGCATCGCTGGAAGATGTTATCGACGTTGGCGTTGATGGGTCGCTGTTCGAGTTCTTCCCGGGTTTCGAGAGCCACATCCGAAATGCATTGCGTGAAATTCCAGCCATTGGAATTCAGGGGGAGAAGCGAATACGAATGGGCACCGCAGCAGATGGAAGTGGGGTGGGAGCAGCGTTGATCGCGTGGGCATCCCGGAAACCATGACATCCACGACCGAGCAATATAGTTCAGAAAGGTAAGGTAGCATGAATAAGGAATTAGAAAAGACCAATAGACCAACAGATCAACGTAGAATGTCGCAAAGTCCCAGCGTCCCAATCTAAATAGCTCCCCCGTCAAGGTAAGCAGCTTTACTCGAAATTCTCAAAAGAGCAATTATTCGGTGGCGCTCGTGAGATGAATGCAGTCAGGACAACATTATTCTTCACATTACATAAAGTTCAGAGAAGGGTTTGTGTGTTATCATCACAATTAGTCACTGAAGCATGAACGTTGGGCTGCATTAGCAACATAGCAAAGGCTGAAACTACAGGACCTTCACATCGAGTACAATGTTCGGCACACCGACGAAGCCTGGAGGCATCGAGTAGGTGAAGTTCCAGAACTCGAAGTCCCGGAGCAGCGAATCGCTGCCACCGAAGGCTCCAGCGAAGGAAAGGCCGTAAGTCTCGTTCACATTGCCCGACACCTGAACCTCGAGCCCCTGAACATCCTCCCAGCCGGCCACGTTGGGCTTGTTGATGAAGGTGCCGACGACGAGACTGAATATGGAGCTGGCAGTGCCGTAAGGGTAAGTCAGACTGAGCTTACCAGGGCTAACCTCAACATCAAGAGCCTTCTCAGTAGGGTAGAGCTAGCGCCAGTTAGCCACATGTCAAGACCCGGGAATATTGAGTTGAAACCCACCGAAATGAACGAGATCTCGCTACCAGTGTCCCATTGAATCACAGCCGGATTGAAGGCCTCCTGGTTCCTGGCAGGGCCGCCAATAACAATCTCATCAAAAGACTCGGCGCCGATTGTGAGCTTCTCGGAGAGCCAGGTGGTGATGTTGCGAGGAACGTTGTCGAAAGGCGGGTAGGTAGCCGTGGCGGTAAATGTGTGCTCACCCTGGAAAGTCGAAAGGCTAGAGACAATCTCCTTGGGAATCAGGCTCTTGTGTGCATCGGCAAGCACAGCGAAGAGAGGCGCCCACGCATAGTCACCCGCGTGAGACATGACTTGGGGCTGATTGTGTTAGCACTGCGTTGCAACACCAGGGACAATACACAACTTACCTTAGAAATAAGAGACGAGTTCTCCTTTCCGACCAGTGTCCAGAACCACAAGGCCATCAGACTCAGGTAACGGTTCATGTCGTAGCCGTATGACCGATCCCACGGGCCGGCCATGTTCTTCATGCCGGGGTGCCAGAGGTCAGATACGGCTTTCCAAGTGTGCTCGATCATGCGAGGACCGTTCTTGGTCATGACAGAGTCTTCCGGCAGGTACTTGCTCCACAAAACGAGGCCAAAGAGCGAGACTCCCGTGTACGTGCCCGAGTTGAACTCGGACAGGGTGTTGTCGAGATCGAACAGGTCGATGATGTCCTGCGCGTACTTCTCACCCCCCCTTGTCATGTTGCACTCCTTCAGCCGGCGGCCGGTCCAACCAGAGACAAAAGCACGCATGATGGACTAGGAAATCATCGTCAGCAAGGAATTTAGCAAATCTTCACCGTCGAACTCACAGGGTTGCTGTAAGCAGGGTACAGATTGTCCTTCTCTACATCCAGATTTCCGAAGCGGTACTCGTCACCTTTGGTGGCATTGTACAGAGACTCCAAGATAAGACCCTGGGTGCTGTTGCTCAGCAGGTGAGGAAACTCTTCCATCACCATCACGAGGGTCGTGCCGACAAAACCTCTCCAGTTTGGATCCCACGAGTTGTAGATTGAGGGCGGGTACTGGGGAATCCCGACGTAAGGCTCTTCTGGCTCCTTCTGATAGTTGCCGAACCTGAATCCGTGTCAGTTGAACGGATGTACTTGCGTGCTGTTCTGGCGACAGAACCACGGGCCCAATCTCACCATTCTTCCGACTCAACCTTGTACTGGCCATGGATGGTGTTTGTGATGATTTTGTCGGCCTCGTCGGCATCACTGCCTTCATTTCTGGCCAACAGGCCCAAGGCATACCAGACCGAGCTGCGAGTCTCGTGACGGAGAGCAGTAGAAGCGCTGAAGTCGTACAGGTATCCAGCTCTAGGGTCGTAGTAGTCGTCCATCCACTTCATGGAGTCAAGGAGGAGCTCACGAGCCTCAGGTGACAAGGAATCAACGTATGAGGCGCCCATGGCAGTGCCCGTTAGGGCAACGAAAGCCCATGGGACCAAGACAGAGAGTGACGAACGCATTTTCGACGACTGGCAGCAAGTAGACGAGCAAAGGAGGGGAATGCAGTGAAGCCATCTCGTGAGCTGCGTCAAGGAGGGGCATGAGTCTTCATATACGTGCCGATCACAACAACAAAGGTTACATCCCCGTCGCCGTCGCCTGGTAGCATCGCGAAAACCCCACAACTACCGGCTGCCAAGAGGATGCCCCTGTCTAATCTTGTGGGCCTCCTCCAATCTTCCCCGCGTGACCGCCGTGATCGGTCTTTCCGGGGAAAAAAGACTCAAGCGATTGTGGTGTGGGCTGGGAAATATGCCTCGGCTTTGTCCCAATTCGCGATGTTACCCGACAGCGGAGACCCGGGAATTGCCAGCAGTAGTAGTTATCAGCCCGGTCCGGGTTTGCCGGGTCACCTTCTGGCCGCTAAACGCATCTGATGGCGGGCATCGACGAGTCAGCTTAGATAACCCGAGATAGGGGTCTGGGGTTAAGTGGATATTCAGTCGCATTGGTTTACACCATCCTCTTCATTATCTCTGTAGGCGTATCACACGATGATAAGCTAAGGGTGCCGACCATCCGGCACGCGACAGTTGGTCTGGGGTCGGCGAACCGGCACAACATCGAACGGTGCGATGGTCGTCTGGACTGGATGACTCGACTATAACTCGTCCCAAACGCCCGGTTTCTCATCGCCGGAAGATGCCAAAAGTCGAACCCCGGATTCATACCCCTGTCTTTGCCAAAGAACGCCACGTGCTGAAGATCGAACAATATGAGTTCCCCTGATAGCAACATCATAGCGGCGGCTAGCCCACAGAGAAGTCTGGAGGTCGCCGACATGAAGGAGATGGTCGATGCCGACGAGCTTCGTCTCGCACAGATGGGTAAGTTGACTCGAACGGCAAAAGTGTTCTCGCTTCACAACAGTATACAATTGATTCTAATCTGGCCAAAGGTCACACGCAAGAGCTCAAGCGTCATTTCAGCACGCTGAGCTTGATTGGTCTCGCTTCTACCACGACCATTTCCTGGACTGGCCTAGGACTTGGTCTCATCACTGAGATTGGAGCCGGCGGGCCTGGAGCCGTCATCTACGGTTTTATTCTCGTCACGACTTTGCAGTGTTTCCTCGGTGCCTCGCTGGCCGAGTTCGTTTCATCATATCCGACAGAGGGAGGCATGTACCATTGGATCGCTGCCGTCGCACCCAGGAGAGCCACTGGCCCCTTGAGCTTTTTCACTGGCTGGTTCAGCGTTCTAGGCTGTAAGTTCATGCCGAGAAATGCTGCCGATTTGACTACGATCAAGTACTGACAGGCCTTCAGGGATTTTCACCACTGCGTCTACCAACATTATTTATGCCCAAATCTTGATGGCCCTGATTGCTCTGTACAACGAAACCCTCGAGATCAAAGCTTGGCAGACCTTCATCGTGTACCAGGGGTTGAACTTGATCACTGCAAGTATCGTCATGTTTGGAAACAGAATCATCCCTGGACTGAACAAATTCTCCTTGTTCTACCTCCAGATCGGATGGCTCGCGGTCCTGGTCACGGTTGCTGCGTGTGCTCCTTCGCACCGCAGCGCTGATTTCGTCTTCAAGACCTGGATCAACAACACGGGCTGGGAGAACCAGGTCATCTGCTTCATCACTGGCCTTGTAAACCCTCTGTACAGTCTTGGTGGGCTTGATGGAGTAACCCACATCACTGAGGAGATGCCCAACGTAAGTCACCATGCAGAAATACGCTGTAAGAGGGGAAGACTAACGAAGCTATGACGCAGCCATCTCGGAACGCTCCCCTGGCGATCGCCATCACTCTGTCGATCGCTTTCTGCACTGGTCTCACGTACCTTATCACTCTCATGTTCTCGATCCAAGACTTCGACGCGCTCACCACCAACAACACTGGCCTTCCCCTGGCCGAGCTCTTCCGCCAGGTCACGCAGCATGCAGGAGGCGCATTCGGTTTGACTTTCATCTTGTTCGTCGCTCTGGGCCCCTGTGTTGTCAGCTCTCAGCTGAGCACGGGTCGTATCTTCTGGGCGTTCTCCCGCGACGGCGCCATGCCTTTCTCGAGGATGTGAGTCAAGTCTTTTCCGTGACACACCCGATGATTCTCAGCTGACACGTGGGACAGCTGGTCCAAAGTCCACCCTCGCCTTCAGATCCCCCTGAACTCGCAGATCGCAGTGACTTCTATTGTTGCGCTGCTCGGATGCCTCTACCTCGGCTCGTCCACTGCCTTCAACTCGCTTCTTGGAACTGCTGTCACGATCAACAACATGTCGTACATGGTTCCGATTCTGACGAATCTCCTCACCGGTCGTAGGAACATGCACCGCGGTGTCTTCCACATGGGCAACAAGATCGGGCCGATCGTCAACACGATCACTGTCTGCTGGCTCACATTCGCCATCATCTTCTTCTCCTTCCCCTACGTCATGCCGGTTACAGTGCAGAATATGAACTATACTTGCGTGGTTGTTGGAGGCTTGACCATCTTGATTGGAGGCTGGTGGCTCAAGGTAGGATCAGAGTATACACAAACTATGCTGAAGGCGAAGGAAGAGTAGGTTCGGCAGGTCGCAAGAGATAAACGTACCATTGTGCTGATCGAAGTGGCTGGGCGAGGCCTCTGGGGTCTGGATACAGACAGAAATGCCGCGACCAGAATCCACACCTTTTGCATACATTATTCATACTCCTAATATATCATGATAAGATAATACTTCATTGTAAAGCAATCCCTACGAGACAATGTGGCAGAGTTGGCAAAAACAAAAGAATTCCGAACCAGGGAATCGAACCCTGAGCCTGACGGTGAGAGCGTCAAATGTTAGCCATTACACCAGTTCGGATTGTTGAAGTTGTTACAAAATGACGCATACAAGTTACTTGCAACAGATCCTCTGTCGCAAGCAAGCTCGCTTGTCTGCTTCGCAACTGCTTCATGTCAGATGCCCCAGAACTCACTTGACAACTTGGCGAAAGCTTCCCATCCTCCGAAATGTCACGGCGTGACTCCGACCGGTTTGTGTGGGGTTGACAGTACGTCAGGGGTGGGAGCCGCTCGGCAAACCTCGTGAGTGTACGCTCGGATCGGTCTGATGTCGGCAGCCGGTCGGATATCAAAGCTTAGTCTAGTTGACATTAGCTATCGCTCGCTCGATGACCTGTGCTGAATTGTAGCCAATGTCGATGTCGCGGACGGGTGTTACGGACGGCTAAGGTTTGCTGTATGATACAGACACGAAGCGGTGCACGATGCGAAGAGATCAGACGGGAGGTTCCGCGCACGATGCGATTGGAACACGACGAGGCTGCAGATACCGGCAATGAAGTCGGTTGGATGGGTTAGCTACGACCGTTTGCCGGAGGTTTGACTGCCGAGCGCTCGGAGGTGAGGGTCTGATCGGCTCGACCACCAGAAGCTCCCATCTTCTCAACAAAGACAAAGACCCGAGACAACTGCACGCCTGTGGACATGTCACCTGGGCGCCCATCGGAGCGCCGTTCAATAGTGACAGCAAGCGGGAGCGCACGTCCGCACCGCTGAGCCCAGCACGAGTCAGATGGCCAGAGTCGAGCCCCGGAGCTGAGACGGAATGCGAGAGCTTCCGGCACAGACGTTTCTTCATTTCCACTCAGAAATCTCCACGGCGATCGTCTTCGCGAACCGGATCGCGTTCCTTCAGCGCCCGTATGGAGCATTCTCTCCATTGCTGGTCTTCTCGACTCTCGTGGCATGGTGCCGCATCCACATCGCCACCACCTCATCCAGCCACTCGACAGTAGTCAGCTCGTGGTCGGGTGGGATCCCCTGTTTAGGCATGACATCTTTGTCGAATGGGGCCACTTTGCGTGATCGGACATGATGTTCTCGCTTACCCCTGAGAACAGGTCGATCCCCCTCAACCATCTCGCTCATCGTGGTTCCGGCCGCCCGGGAGAGGGTCATGGCCGGAGAAATCTATGGCGTGACGTGTGCTGTACCATGCACCGCATTGCTGACTCGGCCCTTTCGGGAGCCGTCGAGGCGATCCCATGTGCCCATGCCCACCCCTCTTCCCAGCTGCCACGCGAGAATCTTCGCTTTGCAGCTGCCGAAGGCCGTCGCCCTGAGAGAAACCCCGCCAACGACGAGCTAGACGCGTCGCTTGCAGATCAGGACTAAGCTACAGCCAGGCTGTTGTTGACTGTCAGCCAACGAACGCTATCTACACTAGGCTGCGCGCCGGCTTGTGCCTCGATGGGTCCTACAGCCTTCGTCCATGGTGTCAGACTTTGTTAGTCGGTTTGATCTACCCAACTTGGGACAAGACGACCCGGCAGCGGACTTGACCCCTAAAAGATGCCCGATGCCCTCCCTCATGGGCAGGGTGCGAGGACGACGTCCACCCCTTCTCCACCCCGAAGATGATTCTAGCTGTCCACGATTAAACCCTTTGCCGACCAGGAGTCGATTTCTGGTAAAGAAGCCGATCAACGTAGGGTAGACGACCTGGCTTCGAGCCAAAGTAAGCTCAAGATGAAGCTCTCGTTTACCACGATTTGGCTGGCCCTTGGATGCACTCTAGCTGCTTCTCTTGATCCCACCGATCTGCCCCCCTGTGTGGTAAGACCCCCCTTCGACCCTCACTCCTTAGTATCATGAGGTAGCTGACGTCCGCGCAGACCTCGTGCATCGGCCCCGCCATCGCAAGTTCGACATGTACGGTCACGGATTTCCCGTGCATCTGCGCCGACGCAACGTTGCTGGCCAGCGTTCAAGGATGCGTGCTGCAGGGCTGCACCGTTAGGGACGCTCTAGGTACGGTTTCTACCATGAGAACCTCGATGTCTGCTTCCGGAAGCTAATTGTCGCAACTAGTCACGCAGAACTTCACGTCTGTCGCATGTCATGTGCCGGTACGAGATCGTTCTGTTCAGTTTAACGCCGTCTCCATCTCCCTCGGCGCGATATCATGCTCCGTCGTCGCCCTTCGGCTGGCCTACCAGCGCTTTGCAGCCCCTACGGAGCTGGGCCTTGACGACTGGTTCATCCTGGGTACTCTCTCCGTAGGAATCCCCGGGACATTCATCAACTCGCTTGGCTTCGTCGCCAATGGAATTGGCCGAGACGTCTGGACTGTGCCGCTCGACAACATAACGCGATTTATCCAGTGGTTTTACATCCAGGAGGTCCTCTACTTCGCCCAGATCGCCCTGCTGAAGACCTCTATTCTGTTCTTCTACCTGCGCATCTTCGGTCACACGGGCATCAAGAACTTCATCTGGGGCACGCTGATCTTCAACGCCGTCTTCGGTGTCCTCTTCATCCTGATCGCCATCTTCCAGTGCAACCCCATCAGCTACTTCTGGACGTCATGGGACGGCGAGCATGAGGGCCGCTGCCTCGACATCAATGCCATCGCATGGGCCAACGCCGCCATCAGCATCGCCCTCGACTTCTGGATGCTGACCCTGCCCCTCTCCCAGATCAGGACCCTGAAACTGCACTGGAAGAAGAAGATCGGCGTCACCCTCATGTTCTGCGTCGGCACCTTGTGAGTTTCGCCTTCTTCTATGTTCCGCGTCCTTGGCTAACAAGTTGCCCGTGTCAGCGTCACCGTCGTCAGCATCCTCCGCCTCCAAACCCTCGTCGCCTTTGCCAAGACGCAAAACCCGACTTGGGACCAGTACGGCGTCGCAAACTGGTCGACCATCGAGATCAACGTTGGTATCATTTGCGCCTGCATGCCGGCTCTGCGCCTCATCTTGGTCCGCTTCTTTCCCCGCATCCTCGGCAGCACCCGACGGGGCACCTCGGACATGGCGAGATACTACGTCAAGTCCAACGGCAACACGGGCGGCAACAGGAATTTCGGTACCGAGTCGCATGCCAGGGGAGCCACCCGGGACCGGGATGGGGATGCCGCGTCGACGTCGACAGATATGCCAGACGGCATCTCGACCGGCATCATGTGCACGAAGGGCTTCAACGTGGACTTCCACGACGAGACGCGTCTTGTTCCGATGAGGTCCATGGAGAGCCCAACGACTCCTCCAGTGCCGACAAAACCCAAGGCGGAGAGGCCAGTCGACGGATGGGTATGATTTATTAGGCTTTTTTAAGACGAGCGTGCGAATGATTTTAATAATCGTATCAGTGGTGCGATCACTCAGTCGGGCCATGGCCAGGCAGGAACTTGGTGAATTGCTCAGCAGTGTGAAATCGCGGATCACGGTGGTTGTCTTTCTCCGTGAAAGCTCCGGCTACAGACCGCTTCCGCCGTCGACGCATGAACTTTCGTGGTTGGCCGGAGATGATGCCCGACTTCGGGCATCGCCGCACGATCTCAAACCATTGTTTCGAGTCCACCATGTTGACCTCGAACCACAGCCGTAGGCCTCTATGACTCCATGACTCCCCACCTTGTGAATTCTGCGTTGACTGCTTCGAATGCCCTGATGTCAGCATAAACTTGAGTGTCCACCATCTCGAACATGCTGTCAGCGACCAGATCGATATTATTTGGGTATATGCACGTCTACCGCCGGCTGAATGCCCGGCTGCGTTTCATATACTATCACCAACCCGTCCTTCAAGGTGGTATATATTGGTTGGCACACCCCGATCACGGCTATAAGCTGGTAACCTGGTGATGTACGGCCAGCTAACGTCGAGAGACAAAATACGCCAACCTCGGCAACGTCAGCCGTCATAGTGTTTGATTTCGTGCTTCACTTGGAAGCAGAATCCGCGGTCCTTTTCGTACGAAGTACACATAGGCACGGGCGAAGATTGCGATGCCTGACGTCGTGTATCCACCTTCGATGATTGGGGATAATAGTTCATCTATTTTATCGCTTGATATCATCGTGAATCAAGTACCTTGCGTTCGAAGAACAAAGGACGGGTAGTTAGTGGTAGATTTTGGCATGGTGCGAATTCGTCACGAAGGGCAATGGGCGACCACCTCAACTTCAATCATGGACAATCCCACCACGCACGAATCGAGTCAAGTCCGTGAGTCAACTCTCCTCCAGCACCAGCCGTCTGTAAGCGCTGCAGACCCATAGCGACGCTGTTATAGCCTGTCGAGACGCCCAAAACGACGTTGCTTTTACCCGGACTCTTACCCGGCCGGCTGGCTCGCTCAAGTCTGGGTCGTGCAATATGTGTAATCATCACGAGAAGCACTGTAAAGTGGCCTACAACTAATAGGGCCACGGACTGGCCCTCCGAAGCGAGCCCAATGTGCCACTGCCCGTGGCCACTGCAACCACCGTGCTGTCCAGCTCTTGGCAGCTGGGGTACAGCGTCACATCATGCCTCGGGCATTTAGATTTCTCAGCCTCGACGCCACCATTCATGTCCTGTCTCGACTGCCGTTGATATAGCCGGTAGACCAAGTGTGTGTTGTCAGGCCAGGTGGCTGAGGCTCTGGACTCACGCCAGGAGCTCACTCGGGACCTCCTCCCACCTACACAACATTTGATGCGGGGTTTTAGGCTGTATACAGATGTCTGGTTGTGTAACTCGGTACTGTAGACGGTTCTTGGTGTCTTGGGTCCAAAGCAAAATGCACTCCCAGAGGGACGCCACGAGCTCGGCTTTGCCGCGGATGCAAACTCGCTAGCGGTGGCTTGTACCACAGTCACGAAGGCGTCTGGTGTTTCCTTGGAGGTCTGGATCACGGAGCGGTTGCAAAACTCCTCAATCGAGACAGGGAGTCCGAAGCTGGACGTTCCGGGGCATCACAGGGGCCCCGCATGGGAAGCTGTCCGGCCACCACTTGTACGGTCTTCAGCTTCTCGGCAAGGGCAGAGCAAGAGTATAAAGACAACAGCCACTGTTGATCCTCGTACTTTGGACTTCTTACTGGTATCGATCGTCACTTCGGAAATCAGCTGCTGACACTTGAGAAACACAATGGTCACCCTTTCGTCCCTTCTCGTCGCCTGCTCGGCCATCGCTGGCGTCTTTGCCAGCCCCGTCGACACTGAGCTCGTGAAGCGTCAGAGCACGCCGAGCAGCCAGGGTACACACGATGGGTACTTCTACTCGTGGTGGACGGATGGCGGTGCTGCTGCTACCTACACGAACCTTGCGGGGGGCGAGTACAGCGTGAGCTGGAGCAACGGCGGCAACCTCGTCGGCGGCAAGGGCTGGAACCCCGGTGGTCCTCGGTATGTTGGGCACAGCCATGAGACGGGCATCTGATCATTGAAACTGACGGTATGCCAGCACCATTACATACAGCGGCACCTACAACCCCCAGTAAGCTTCATGTGACGTGACGGTCAGAAGCGAGAACACAAAGCATACTGACGCTTGAAAAGGGGCAACTCATACCTTGCTGTGTACGGATGGACTCGCAACCCCTGTAAGTGTCACACAGAAATTATGCTTCGTCGTTCGCAACTAACATCGTGTAGTGGTCGAGGTATGTCATTCAATGCTACTCGCACTCGCGGATACCCTCCCTTTGTAGCGTCTTGCTAATCGCTGATACTCTGCAACAGTACTACGTTATTGAAAACTTCGGTGAGCAATGTGCCCCTTTCTCACGCATCAAGGAGAAGGGCTTACCAGACCAGGCACCTACAACCCCTCGTCGGGCGCCAGCGCCCGCGGCCAGGTCACCCACGACGGCGCCGTCTACCGCCTGTTCGAGAGCACCCGCACCAACCAGCCGTCCATCGACGGCACCGCCACCTTCCAGCAGTACTGGGCCGTTCGCGACACCAAGCGCACGGGCGGCACCGTGAACATGGCGACCTTCTTCAACGCCTGGACCTCGGCCGGCATGCGCCTCGGCACCCACAACTACATGGTCGTCGCCACCGAGGGCTACTTCAGCAGCGGCTCCGCGCGCATCAACGTCGCCGGCGGCGGCGGCGGTTCTCCAACCCCGCCCTCGACGCCCAACCCTCCCACAACCCCGCCTACCACCCCCCCTCCTTCCGGCGGTGGCAGCGTAAGTCAGTCCCTATCCGGGCTGGGGATCGCATGGCTGACGATCATTGCAGTGCTCTGCCCGCTGGGGCCAGTGCGGTGGCTCTGGCTGGTCCGGTCCTACCTGCTGCTCTGCCGGTTCTTGCCAGGCTCAGAACCAATGGTACTCTCAGTGCCTCTAAGTTCCTGCCGCAAGGCCTTGGCCGCAGGTCTGTGAGGGCAAAAGGCGATCTCCTGATGTCTCTGCGGGGCACGATTGCATACATCCAACCCTTCGCCACTGCACCAGGCTTGAAAACAACAAGGGTAGAGACTGTTGACACGCTTCGATTCGCTGTACGTATGAAACACATGGTACCGACACTTGTCGGCGCCGTGCTGCACATAAGAATGACAAACACTTGGCTGGCCGTGAGGTTGCCGCTTCCTCCGTGACGGGTGAACTTGCCTGTGTCATATGTTAGTCCCCTGGTTTCGTTGAATATACGGCGCGTATACTAGGGTTCTATGAGCCATGGTGTGCTACCTTGAGGACATGTTATGGGACGAAAATGGAATGAGCCAGAGGCGAGCAAGCGACGCAGTGGAAACTCTGCCATCCAAGACACAGATATTTAGGACGCACAAGCAGACCTGAGTGGATAAGATTCTGCACAAATTGTAGGAAAGTGAACGACCAGTGTGATAACAGCCTACTGATCAAAGACAGGGTCGTCGTGCATTAGTCCTCCCCGGATGGGATACTCGAAAATTAAATACAATGTGTATCGTCAGCAGCCCTGGGAGGAGCAGAAATAGCAATGGGAGGCAGGGCATCCAATCCAATACACCTAGATCGATACCAAATCGCATCGTGAGATATATTTCCAATACAAATCCCACATGTCACTTATTACGCAGCGGCACCGTGGATCTCCTGACCCTGTGAAGGCATGTAGGCGGGCACCAGGCAGCTCATGACGCCGCATTCTTCTCTCAGGCTGTCAAATGCTAGCATTCTCCACATTCATCTTGAGGGAGATGATGATATCAGGATCAGCATCATGTATGGAGCTTGATCGACATCCAATGTCTCGCTTCAGCTGCCAACACTCTCGAGCCAATCCACAGCTTAACTCCGAGCCCGGCACATAACATGGCTTGAGACAAATACCATCAGCGTCCCCTCATCAACACGCAGACCTCCCCGAAACCGCCGTCAACCCTACAGACACTGCGAGTACCACTGGTTCGAAACCTGGCACGCCCAAGGCGACGCGCAGACGGTGCACCCCGTCCATCCCTGCCCGCCACACTGGCCCCACCTCGCCGCCGTGCACCCGGTAGGCGGCGGAGCGGTAGTCGCCGGCGGCGGTACGGCGACACTCGTGGTCGTGGGCCTGACGGTTCCCGTCGAGGTCGTCAGCGTCGTCCCCGGCGGAGGAGGTGTGGTCCCCTGCCCTAGGCCGAACCACCGCATGTCCTCCGCCCCCTGGATGGGCACGCTGTGACTGACGGACGCGCCCCACATGCCCTGCAGCCGGTCGCCGTAGATCTCGCGCACGAACTGCGAGCTCGGCCCGGGCCCCGTGGACAGCGGCGTGCCGGAGTAGCCGAAGACGGCGCTCCACTGCTTGATCGTCTCGTTGTAGTTGCGCGGGTAGAGGGTGGTGTCCTGGGCGCCGTGGTAGATCTGCATCTTGGGCCGGGGGCCGGTGTAGCCGGGGCGCATGTTGCGGGCCGTCTGCGCCCAGATCTCCGGGGAGAAGATGGCATTGCCCTGAGAGCAGGTCGAGTTCCACCCGTTGACGGTGCCGGTGTAGAAGCAACCGGCCGGGACGCCGGCGTAGGCAATGCCGGCGGCGAACATGTCGGGATAGGTGGCGGCGAGGACGTTCTGTACGAGTTAGACAACATTCACTAAACACTATGGGCGAAGAACGTACGGTCATCATGGCACCGGACGAGGTGCCAGTCACAAACACCTTGCCGGCGTCGCCCTTGTATTGGCTAAGTGTCCAGCGCACCATGTTGGCGATCGCATTGCTGTTACCGCCACCCTCGTACGTCAGCGAGGCGGGCGAGGAGACGTCCCAGCAGGTTCCGCTGTAGGGGCTCTCGGGATAGATGACGATGAAGCCGTGCTGGTCGGCGAGCTGGCGGTAGGGCGTGCTGCTGAAGTAGGCCTGGGCGGTTCCAGAGCACCAGTGGATGGCGACGATGATGGGGGGCGCAGCGACGACATTGTCAGGGACGTAGAGGTACATCTTGGCGTTCGACGGGTTCGCGCCAAAGTTGTTAATCTGCTGGAGGGATGCGGCCTGCGCCGTGGTGCACAGGGCCAGGAGGCCAGAAACCAAGCTGCTGAGGAAACGCATGATGGCGGAGGTCGGGCGAACGGGTTTGAGTGAGCATCGATGAAAAACATTAGATTATTGACTCTTGGTCTATTGCATTATATACATGGCCCACGATCATGCGCCAGGCCGGAGTTGTGGAGAAACGGCGGACTGTGGGATTCCGGGTTCCTGTTATGTTTGAGTGGGCATAGCCGGAAAAGGGGATGCCCCTCAGGGCTTGCGCACATAATATGTTGAGGCTGATGGGGATAGCAGAATCCCAGGCAAGGGCCATTTTGGGTCTACACCATGAATGCTGCAGCCGGCGGGTGTGCAAGCTTTGATGCAACTGCCGTTCGCTGCTCGAATCAGCGGGGAGAGGTGTTCCGTCCGGCTCCAGCCCTCGATTGAACTGGCAGGTCGCAAAGTTGCAATCCTTGCGTCAAGCCGTGGCCAGCCAGGTGTTCATGAGCGACTGCAGGCTGGAGAGTTCTCTCAGTTCGTTCAAGTGTGCTGAAGCAAGAAACAATCTGGGGGGCTGCAGACTTCTCGGAAGCTAGGCCATATTGGTGCCATCGCGGAGCCGAAAGCCGGAGATGCCGTATTCTGTCAGGCAGAGGGCAAGGTGGTGCCCAGGAGGTCCTTCCCATTGCGATCAAGTCCATCGGGCGAAAGGAAAGCCCAGGCTGCGATCCAGTTGCACGCGTTGTCGGCCGATGTTTGATGGCTTTCGATCTTGGCCTATCGAGTCGTTGCCGTCGCTTCCGCCGCAGGGCCCGTTTTGAGTGTCTCGACTGCATGTCGTCTACTTCATTCAGGCTGAATGAGTGATAGGTGAGGGGAGTAATGGAAAAGAAAACGATGTGGTGAAAACCATCAAAATGTGCGGAATATTGTAAGCAACAATAGATCAACGCCGTAAACTCCTCATATGTGCATAGATGGCTTGAGATCCAGAAGAAAACGCTGTGCCCCGATCGGTTCCAATCTACTCATTGGTGTTGCTCGGCCGGTCGGTGCGACTTCGCAATGTCTTGAGGCCGGTGCGGTGCTCCTTGTGGTCCTTGCTCAGTTTCTTCTGGCGGACGAAGAAGCTCGTGGCAAGTCCGAAGCCAGCAAATGCAACATAGACAATAAACATGGTCCGCATGCTGGTGAGAAACGCCCCACGGGCAATGCGTCCTTCATCGCCCTCCAGGTCAGCCACCAGGCCGACGTTCGAAGCGGCATTGTGACCCGACAGCTGGTCAGCCAGGCTCGGGCCAAGCTCGTCGATGAGACGCGGACGCTGCGAGTCCATCTCGTTCGCAAACACGACGCCACCAATGACGACGGAAATGGAAGTGGCGATTTGGCGGACAAAGCTGAAGGTAGCGGTCGCGGACGCGATATCGCGAGGCTCGACGTTCGTCTGGATTGCAATGAGCGGCGACTGGAAATTGGGGCCGATGCCGATGCCGGCTACGATCTGGTACAAGATGATCTTGGCAAAGTCGGGAGTGGCCGGCAGGTCATAGAACAGGCCGAAGCCGAGAGTCATGATGGCCAAGCCGCCAATGATGAGGTATACGTAGTTGCCTGTCTTCCGAATGAGCCAGCCAGCAATGGCTGAAGAAATGGACAGGGAGACGGCATAAGGAAGGAGGTAAACACCGGACAAGAGCGAGGACACGCCGAGAACGCCTTGGTAGTAGAGAGGGAGCCAGTAGCTGCCAGAGATGAAAACAAACGCGTGGCAAAAGGTCAGAATGAAGCATGCGACAGTCGAGACGTCGCGGAACAGGTGAAGGGGGATGACGGGATAGCGAGCGAACTTGAGCTCGTTGAGAATGAAGAGGCCAATGGTCACAATGCCGAAGACGAGCAGGCAAATGACAGTGGGCGAGTCCCAAGGAAAGCTGACGCCACCGAACTCGAGGCCGAAGAGCAGCATGAGGGTGCCGCCGATGATGGTCAAGCTACCAACCCAATCGATGGCCTGAAGGCCCTTGCCGAGGGGCGTTCTAGGGTTGTGAAGTTTGAGCACGAAAAAGAGTGCAACCGCGCCGACACCGGAGATGGGCAGATTGATGTAGAAGCACCATCGCCATGTCACCTGGCTCGTAAAGACACCGCCCAGCACAGGACCAATAGCTGAGGCAAAGGCCCAGACCATTCCTATGAGCCCAAAGTAGACTCCGCGTTGGCGCATGGAAAACAAGTCGCTGATGCAGATGTTGATCAGGACAATGATGCCACCACCGCCAATACCCTGGATGGCGCGGGCTGCGATGAGCATGCCCATATTGACGGCTACGCCGCAGAGCAAGCTCCCCACCCAAAAGACGCCAATGGCAGTCAGGAGAATGGCCTTCCGCCCGAAAATGTCTGAGACCTTGCCCCAGATGGGAACACAGGCAGCGTTGGCAAGGGTGTAGGCGGAGCCGATCCAGACGAAGCCTGCCGAGGATTGGAACTCTTGGGCGATGGTTGGGACGGCGGTCGTGATAATGGTAACATCGAGCGCGGCAAGGAACAGCGCCGCGCAGAGGGAGCCGACGAGAACGGTTGTCTGCAGTTTGGTACGACCAGCCTCGGGTTCGTCACTCGGTGCGGTGGCGTCCTCAGCCTCGGCCGGGTGAGACACGGCCGTGTCGGGGGCTTCCGCCTTCGCCTCGTGGTCAGCGGTCAAGTCTCCGTCCGTGTCGCCTGTTGTTCGGGCATGGCCCGCCGCCGAGTCCTCGGTGCCGGAGGTAGCATCGCGCTCTGGGTCGTAGGGCTTCTCCTCGTCCGATTCGGTTCGGGTGCCTCGTTCGGCCATTTCGAGGGGACTTTGGTCGGTGTCGCACAAAAGTGTCTGTGGGAGCTCAGTGAATGGCCGCAGTAATTATGGTATGTGCTGGCAGCGGTCAGGCTGTTCTTTCGTCGAGCTCGAGCGTCGATCGTGGATGGCGGTCGTTTGCCTTTTCAAGACGTCGTCGCAACGGTCAAATTACAGGCTTCGGGTGGAGGATGGCAGGTTGTGTGACGGGCATAGGCCATACTGTAGTCGCTTCCGCCCGGCTCGGAGATCGATGGAGTGGGTGACGGAGGGTGTAGAGCGCAGAAGCTCAGCGAGGGTGAGAAGAGTCATCGAGCAGAAGAAAAATCAAACTGGAGCTCGCGAGGATCGCATGACGAGAGAGCGAGCTGCTGCTGGACCGGGGGTGTCGCAGGGTTCCGATTCCAAGGCGCATCGTACCCGTAACTAGGCCCAGGCCAGGTAGTCGCAGTGCTGACGAGATGCGCGAGTTGGTGGGGTGCAGCTGCGCTAGGGCGCTGGTCGCTTGCGATTCGTGTATTAACATGCTTGGACCTGCCTAATGGGGGGGCAAACCGTCCAAGTGGTTACAAATCGTGGTGTTGGGTCCCAGTGATGGTAAATCGGGAATAGAGCTTTGTCGGATCTTCGTGATTCTCCATGGCCTCATCCAGGGGGCGTGTCGCACCCCTTCAACGATGACAACCGCCTAGGCAGCAGCAGCAGCAGCAGCAGCAGCAGCAGTGACACAGAGGCAACCACAAGTAGAAGGGCAGGAGCAAGTGGTGAAGCGACCTGCAGGAAGGTGCTTCTGGGGCCTACTGCTGTCTCCGGGCCAAGTGCAACGGGCTCACCAGTGAGTGCACTTGCCCTGAAAAGTGGTGACGTCGGTCGGCATTTGTGCCGTTTTGCCGACACTTCCCATGTGGTCCAGGCCCTGAGCGGACCTCCATTTGCTCCCAGAGGCGTTCACTATGTGCCGCTTCCCGTGATGAGTCAGACCAGATGGTCGGAGCCGTCCGCTCGGCGTTATGGGCCATGGACCGCCGTCGGCTCCGTCTCGGCTCGCCGAGCCCCCCCGCACCTCCTGCGTGCAATATCTCCGTAGTCGCCGGGACGGCCCCATCGAGCAACGCAACTGGGCATTGCTCCACAGAGGCCGGTTCGGCGGTCGGTTCTTCTTGTCACGACATCTTCTGTCTGGCTTCCGCCATCCTTCCTGTCTCGTACCGTCGATCAAAGCTTCAGACAACATGCTCATGCCGTTTGCGCCAGTACGAAATTCGAAGGCGTGATCTGCCGAACTCCGTCTCATATTAGACCACCTTGACGTGCGTGACATACCAATCTGGGAAAATGTGCGCCTAAAGAAGGCGCTCAGATTCTCGCAGGCGAAACGACATTATTTTACTGGTTATCCCAGGTCCACGATCATGAACAACATGAGCACTGCTGTGGCACCAGTAGTTGACATGTTCGTTTTTCTTGTTTTCGTTTTTCACGAGGATGACATATTTGCCTCCAAGCTAGTAATTCCTCCAGGCTGACCTGGTCTGCATTGCCTTCGCTCTTGCATAATTAATTGTCCATCGAATTGTCTGACAATCCCACAAGGTAACGTCATATTTAGATGCATTTCTTCAATGAGGCCAAAGAGTATGTGGAGTGTAAGACTGAGACGAAGCATATTCTGGACCGGTGGACTCTCAGCCGTGTTTTTACATCATCCACTGTATAGGAATGCCGAAAACAGCCATCATCTCGATCTTTGGCTCTCTACTCGACAGCGGCAATTGCTTGCTGCACGGTAGTGCGCCCAGCCCCCCAATCTCAAGTCGAGCGTATGATGACTCTGCCAGTACTTCCACCCAAAGCTACAGGATCTTCAGAGGACCCGGAAGAGTCGATGGTCTGGGTCATAGTGCAGGCAAGCCTGGGTGAACACGGACCCCCATACAAAGTGGCATGTTCCGTGCAAAGTGGCTCGACCGCATCATTGCAGCCCAGCTCAGCACGTGTTGATATCCATAGTCAATGTCAAGATGACACCTGGTAGCCTGGACTCCTCATGCTTTCTGTTTCACGTTGTCATACGGCTGTCACGCTCAGCAATCCGCCGGAAGACGCCGGGTAGAGCCCACACAGGTCACAGTTCGACACGTTGTTACACAGACTACTGCCAAAGACTTTTCGGAACACCTGGCTAAGTCCAATCGTCCGAAGTTACCCTTCCTGGGGTCTATGGTTTCGGCTTGCAAAGCAAGACCACTTACACCATTGGCCGGGATCGTCTCGGCGGTTTTGAGCCTCACTGTTATGTCAATGGCTTGGACGAGATGTCATCAACGGGAACTACTCTGAGGTGATAGATCTAGGAAGGCAACCGCGTACCTAGTGCCCGCGCCGTTTCTGCGGCTAGAGCCTCAACAATCTTCGTTCAGCCGCACCCGCGCTGGTATGACGTTGACCAGACGTCTCGACCCGCAACGCACCTTCGAGACCTTACGCATGTGTCGGGCTACCAGAGCGCGAGATGTGGGCTACCGCACGGGGCAGGCTGCGATCGTGATGCTTTCAGCCATCAGGAGCTATGTGGATAATGCTAGAGTTCTGTCAGTCCGGGGAAGCCCCGTCACACCGTCGCCTCACCACTTGTTAACATTCCGCGATGCTTCATTGCTGCGGTGACTTGGCCGTTTAATGCCAGGCCACGTTACACAAATGACATTGTAGGGTGGCAGATCACGATTCACGCGGCTTCGGTGTTTCCACGGTGCCGATCAAGTGCGTTGACTCGATGAACTCTGACTCCCGGATGCTAGAGCCCTTCCTATCACAGTCAGTACCCAGATATTCGATGCACATCAATGCAGTCCGCATTCGGATTGCCAAACTTTCCCGCGATCATCTTCATCAGTCGCCCATACAGAGTTATCACAAGACGATGGCGCCGTCTTGCCAGGCACGAAGGGAGCTCTCCCTCTGCCCCTGCGACCGCATCTCAACCGCGGAGTGGCCCACGCCGACAATGTGTCTCACTTGTCCTGAGCCACCATCACGCCCCGCGAAAATTCGATCTGCCGAAATGTCTCTCAATCCTCTGCAGCCCGGTGAGACACATCACACCCTACACCAGGATCGACGATGATGCTTCGCAGTCCAGGAATGCTTCCTTCGGCGCGTCGAGCTTGACTACTGTCTATCCGACCAGAGGTGGGCGTCGTGGGGCAAAGGCATGGCACGAACTCCATCGGACCGGAGTTCAAGGCAGCAGGCCAGTGTTCGAAGAACTGGGTATATAACGAAGGGTACGACGCCTCCAACAACAACTCTTTCGATCTTCATCCAGCAGCAAAAGCATCATCTCTACTACCTCATTACCTCTCCAAAAACAAATCAAAAGCCGAAATCATGCATTCCAAGGCCACCATCACCGCGCTGGCCCTTGCCGGCTTCATCAACACCTCGATGACTGCTCCTACGGGATCAAACGTCGATGCTCGTCAGATTCCTGGCGCCGGTAAGTGATCATCACTCACGATCCCAAGTCGTCATCTAACAGTCACAGGTGGCAGCGTTGGCGACACAGTTGACGGCGCCGTCGATTCGGCGACTGGCCTCGTCGATGGCCTCACAGGTGGTGCTACTGGTGGACTCACAGATGGCCTCACGGGCCCCGGCGGTGTTGTTGACGGAGCGACGGATGCCGTGGACGGTATCCTCGGAGGTGTCACAGGTGCCGCGGGCGACGCGGCCGGCGCCGCTGGCGGTGCCACTGACGGTGCCACTGGTGCCCTCGACGGCGCTACCGACGCCCTCGGCGGCGTAACCGACGCCGTTGGTGGACTCACAGGCGGCCTCACCGGCGGTGCCACAGGCGGTGCCACGGATGCCGTTGGCGGGCTTCTCGGCGGTGTCACTGATACCGTCGGCGGCTTGACTGGCGGGCTCCTCGGAGGCAAGGGCGGCCTTCTCGGCCGCCGTCACCGCAACCGTCGCCAACTCGAGGGTCTCACCGGCGGTGTTACCGGTGCCGCCGGCGATGCCGCAGGTGCCGCTGAGGGTGCTACCAGCGCTGCTGGCGGCGCTCTTGACGAGGCCACTGGCACTCTGGACAGCGCTCTCAGCGGCGCTTCCGAGGCCATCGATCTCGACGGCCTCCTCGGCGATGCTACTGGGGCTGCCGGTGATGCTGCCGGTGCTGCCGGCGGTGCCCTCGGTGGTGCCACTGGTGCTGCCGGCGACGCTGCCGGCGCTGCTGGCGGTGCCCTCGACGGCGTCACTGGCGCCGCTGGTGGTGCTCTCGATGGTGTTACTGGCGCCCTCGGCGGTCTCACCGGCGGTCTTACCGGCGGACAGCAAGAGGGTGGTGAAGGGCTCCTCGGCGGCCTCCTCGGAGGCGGCGATGAGGAAGGTTCCGGCGGCCTTCTCGGACTCGGCCGCCGCATGGAGGCCACCTCTCTGGAGCACATCTCTGATGAGGATCTCGTTGCCCTCGTCCACGCCCTCCACACTCGTAGCCTCGACGGATTGACAGACATCCAGGGTGGTATGGCTGGAGGTAAGGGCCCCAAGAAAGGTCTGCTCGGTCTAGGTCTCCTAGGCCTTCTCCACGTCAAGCAGGAGGAGGAGAACAACAAGCAGGCCCGTCAGCTTGAGGGCCTCACCGGTACTCTTGGTGGTCTCACTGGCGGCCTGACTGGCGGTCTCACTGGTGGTCAGCAGGGTGGCTCCAAGGGCGGTCTCCTCGGTGGCGCTCTCATCCCCGGTATCCTGGCCGTCGACTCCGAGAAGGAGAACAACAAGCAGGCCCGTCAGCTTGAAGGCCTCACCGGTACCCTTGGTGGTCTCACTGGCGGTCAGCAGGGTGGCTCCAAGGGTGGCCTCCTCGGCGGTGCCCTCATCCCCGGCATTCTGGCCGTCGACTCCGAGAAGAAGAACAACAAGCAGGCTCGTCAGCTTGAAGGCCTCACCGGTACCCTTGGTGGTCTCACTGGCGGCCTGACTGGCGGCCTCACTGGCGGTCAGCAGGGTGGCTCCAAGGGCGGTCTCCTCGGTGGCGCTCTCATCCCCGGCATTCTGGCTGTTGACTCCGAGAAGAAGAACAACATGCAGGCACGTCAGCTCGAGGCTGTCACTGGTCTTCTCGGTGGCCTCACCGGCGGGCAGCAGGGTGGTTCCCCCGGCGGCCTCCTCGGTGGTGCTCTCATCCCCGGTATTCTGGCCGTCGACTCCGAGAAGGAGAACAACAACGCCGCTCACTAGGTTGTGGTTTAGCAGTCTGCTGGCGGTGCTCTAATCTTGGCCTCAGCAGCCTTGGCTGCCAGTCTATGGATTAGAAAAGTCCTCGGTGAGGGTGTAATGAGTTTGGTATGATCGAACACTTATGACCTGGGTTGAGTTTGTCGCTTGTCTAGCTTCGCTTCTGTGCAGGGAAAAACGAACGAGATTATGAATAGTTTTATCCAATTATTTTCCCCAACTACATGTTCCACCCGTAGTGATATTAGACGTACCAATTAAACTACAGCCAGACATGCAGTCTTCAAGTGGCTTTTGGCTGGGATGAAGACGCGCTTGATGTCCTGTCATACTCTCTAATCACTTGTGTTAGCAGTTGTGTTGTTTCTTGAGACTCCGATGACTGGTTGAAAGTGAGTTGGTCATGTACGACAATGAAGGAGTCTACAAACAATCTGCTCAGCACGTCACAATCTAAGGTGGTTACCAGTCATGCTGTAAATTGTTCATTCAACCCCTACATATAGACCCATCAGGCCCGCCACCCCAAAGGTGCCATACTTCCACATCCCTTATCTACCCACCAACTCAACTCGCAGCGAACGCAAACGAAACCGATGCTGTCTAGTTCAATCCCCGTCTTTTCTCTCCAGACCCTTCCGTCCAACTCCTGCAGTGTGCTTGTGTGCGTACGTCTGTCTGGTATTATATAGTGTTGTATGGGGTGCGGGGGCGCCGCAGCACCCGCGGCGAAATGCATTATGTACAGGCCAGCCAGCCAGAATGACAAAGAGAATCAAACATCTAACGGCGCGCCCGCTCCGTAGCGGCCGCGCTCAACTTGGAGGATGAGGCGGCCTTCTCGACGGCGCTGGTCATGGCCAGGCCGACGGGCGTCATGGTGCCGCTGGCCGGGGCCGGGGTGGTGCTTCGCGTCGGCGGCGCGGAGCGGTTGTGCTGCATGTGCGCCTTGACCAGGTGACCGGCCGCCAGGGCACTGCACAGGGAGAGCTCGCCGGCCAGCGTGGCGGCGGCGACGATGCGAGCGAGGCGGCGGGCATTCTCGCCGGGCGTGGTGGGGTGGGGACCGCGGACGCCGAGAATGTCGAGCATGGCCGATTGGGGCTCAAGAATGGTACCACCGCCGAGGGTGCCGACTTCGATGGAAGGCATGGACACGGAGATTTGGAGAGACCCGCGAAGGCTGTGATGGTTAGCTCTGGGACAATAGTTACATGGGGAAAAGAAAGCTTACTTTTGCATAATCGTGATACAGTTGGCACTCTCAACGACCTGCGCCGGGTCCTGTCCCGTGGCAAGGAAGATGGCAGCAACAATGTTGGCGGCGTGGGCGTTGAAGCCACCCACAGAGGCAGCCATGGCGGATCCAATCAGGTTCTTCGAGATGTTGAGGTCAACAAGGGTGTCGACGTCCGACTTGAGGACATCGCGAACGACGTCGCCGGGAATGATGGCCTCGGCCACAACGCTCTTGCCGCGGCCGTCGATCCAGTTGATGGCAGCAGGCTTCTTGTCGATGCAGAAGTTGCCCGAAACGGAAACGATGTTCATGTCCTCGAAGCCCTCGTTCATCATGACATCAAGGGCGTGCTCGACGCCCTTGGAGATCATGTTCATGCCCATGGCGTCACCGGTGGTCGTCTTGAAGCGAATGTACAGCTTGGTACCGGCGATCGCCGTCTTCATGGATTGCAGGCGGGCGAAGTTGCTGGTCGAGTTGAAAGCCTTCTTCATGATGCCGTGTCCGACCTCGGAGTCGAGCCAGAGCTTGGCGGCACCGGCACGCTCGAGAGTCTCGAAGCTGACGCAAGGTCCACGGGTCATGCCATCGCCGGTCAGAACAGTCACGGCACCGCCGCCAGAGTTGATAGCCTTGCAGCCTCGGCTGGTGCTAGCGACAAGTACACCCTCGGTGGTGGCCATGGGGATGAAGTAGCTGACGCCGTCAATGACAAGAGGGCCGGCAACGCCGACAGGCAGGGGCATGTAACCAATGACGTTCTCGCAGCAAGCGCCGAAGACGCGCTCCCAGTTGTAGTTCTCGTACGGCAGCTTGGAGCGCTCGAGCACGTTGGTGATATCGGATGTGGCCTTGGTCTGCGAGATGATGGAGCGGCGGATCTTGACGGCGCGAGTGAAATCCTTCAGGGTGCGCTCGAGAGCGTAGCCGGGGATCTTGCCGCGCATGGACATGGTGACAATCTCATCGTCCGTCATCTCAGGGGCCCTCTTCTCGGCCAGCATCTTTTCGAGTTCGGGGAAGCTGCGCTTCTCGCCGGGGCTGGACGGTTCCGTCGTGACGGGCTTCATGGCCAGAGCATCGGACTCGTCATCGGTGGAAGCGGGCGTGATGGGCTGAGGAGCGGAAGTCGGAGGAGGCAGATACTCGCCGAGAGGCAGAGTGGCGGAGCCGGTCTCGTTGAACTTCTCGGCGCGGGCGAGTTCCTTGCGGTCGATCGGGTGGTCAGAGACGTTGGGGTCCTTGATGCCCCAGCGCGCCACATTGAACAGGTAACCGTTGAGGGCGACGCTCATGATGAGAGCAACCCACATCCACTTGGAGAGGATGGGATCCTCGAGGCTGGTGAGCAGGCTGCCGACCATGCGACCGCCCACGCCGTAGCTGTCGTAGCCGTACTCATCCGCCATGCGAGGCAGACCGTAGTGGATCGAGGGGAACTCCAGCTCGTACTTGATGGTGGTGAGAACGGTCACCATGGTGGCCTGGCCGCTGGCCTTGGCCGACTCGAGAATGGCATCGAGGCCGTTGGAGGCGACCTTGAAGGGATCGACAGGGGGCGAGGTCACCACGGCGCTGAGACCACCAGTCCACGAAGAGAGGCTGGTGATGCTACCGGCGTTCCTGAAAGGAATGGTGCAGATGTTAATGACGTTGATGAGGACAAAGCCGGTCACCATGAGAACCTTGAACTTGGGCACGTTGCTGCCCTTCATCTGCTTGCCGAACAGCGAAGTATCCTTGGCAGCCTTGCCATCGCTGTCGGGCCAGTCGTTCCCGCTGGCAACGTTCTCGGCAACGCGGCGGCTGACGCCGTCGTCCTCGAGAGCGCGGCGCATCTGGACGTGGCGCTTGATGCGGTTGATCTCGAGCTTGATGCTGAGAATGGCAGTGTAGAAGGAGAAGAGCAGGATGCAGTCGAAGAACAGGATCCAGGCGGCGAGGAAGCAGAACTGCTGGAGACCACCCTGGACACCAGAGGCGGCGCCGAGGATGAGCACACCAATCTCCACAGCGTAGTCGCGGACAATCTCGTAGCCGTTCTCCTTGATGGCAGCCTGGACGGCATACTGGATAACGTTGGACGAGGAGACCTCCCAGGCCTTCTTCTTGGACTTCCTGTCGTCCTTGTCCTGGGGCCGGCGGTGCTCAATGGCGTGAGACAGAACAGCACGGGTCAGAACAATGTTCTTCTCAAAGCCAATGGTGACGACGAGGAACGGCAGGCCCTCGGACAGCAGAACCATGGAGATGGGCACGCCGAGCTTGGTGGTGACGATGAGGCCGAAAAGGAAGGCGAAGACGGAGGAGAACAGGACGTTGGTGAAGAGCCAGAAGTTGGAACCCATGCGGCGCATGGAGAGGAACAGCGAGACGAAGGTCAGGTGCATGGACAGGTACCCGAGGACCATAATGACGATGTCGAGGGTCTCGGCGTTCTTGAGCAGGTCGAGGAACTCGGTCCAGCCGTTGGTGACCCAGCGGACGAAGGAGTTCCTGGTGTTGACGCGGGCGGCCTTCATGATCCACAGCTTGGACTCGCGGCCGTGCTGGGTCTCGCGCGACTCATCGTTGGCGTCATCGGGGATCTCCTGGACGGAGGCGAGGAACTCGGGGGCCTGGTCGTAGGGCAGGGAGAAGGCGAGGGCGCTGTCCTGGGAGTAGGCGGTCAGGGAGTTGGAGGTCTGGGGCAGGGGCGTGACGGAGAGGTTCTGAGGGAAGGGCACGGCGTGGGCCCTCGGTGCGGTGTTGGCGCTCTCGGCCGAGTGCGACTCGGGGAAGACGAGGGTCAGGAGAGCGAGGTGATCGACATTGGCGGTGGGGACGGCGTCCTGCTCGACGTTCTGCCACTTCCAGGCGGTATCGGGGCCGACCTGCAGGCGCCTGCTGCCCTCGTTCAGGGAGGACCAGTCGGCCTTGCGGACCGAGGTGGTGGCGTCGAAGAGGCTCTCCTGGAGGAGTCCGACGTAGGAGGAGCTCGCGAGGACGGCCACGATGACGACGGTGTGGATGGGGTGGGAGCAGGCGAGGGAGGAGAAGAACTGCAGGACGGGGGTGGCCTTCTTGCTGATCCAGGAGGGGGCGGCCTGCTGCGCCTGGGGCTGCTCGCCGCGGAAGCGGCGAGGGAAAAGGACGGAGGAGATCATGCTGACGGTATCGGAGGGTTGGACTCGGCGGTCACGACGACATTGAGGAATCTCGGAGGTCGGAGGAGGGTTCAGGCTCGGAGGAGGACTCGGAACAACGGCGTCGGGCTCGGCGTCGGCGTTCGGGGGCTCTAGAAAATTGTGTGAGCGGTGGCACTGTGATGATGCCTCAACCATGTTTGGCGGCTGGGCGTTTGGGGGGAAGAACCAAGAGGGCGAGACAGAAGCAGTAGTGATAGAAGAAAGTGGTGATAGGAGGCAGTGGTAATAGATAATAGGAAGCAGCTGTAGAAGGCAGTACTAGGAGGGGTGCCGGGTAATTGGAGGGTGATGCATCTGTAAAGAGGAGCTCGCGAATTGTAGACCAACCTCAAGTTCACTCACGGTCAACCAGACCAGGCGTGTGTGTGTATATCGTTACTCGTACTCGTATCGACGTCGTCGTAGTCACCGTCGTCGGGAGAACTTTCGTCCTGGCGTGTTCGTCTTGTTGGTTCGAAGAGCGGTGGGCGGTGCAACAGCAATGCCGAGAAGTTGTAGCGCGATGTTGAAAGCGCAATTGAAGCCGAACGAGCGGTGACAGCTCGGAGCAACAGCAAGGCGTGTTGAAGAGGGACTCGAGGAGGGAAAGGAAAGAGGATCAGAATCACAGGTTTGATCCGAGCGGGCGGGGAGAAAGACGACGGGGGCAGGTCAAGGCAGTCCCTGAAGGGGGTTTGATAGTTGATAGTGACCGTGACAGACAGGGGGGGGGCCTGGGGCAGGAGCCACTGAACAGAATGGGAGAAAAAAATTGGGAGTGGGAGATTGTGGTGCCTGGCGGTGTTCGGTACGTACCCCTCAGACGTGCTGGGTACCGACTAGGTAGGCAGGTAGGTGCCGGGGGAAGCTTGTTACGGTGGGCGCCCCACAGCTGAAATGAGCCTGGCTTGGCCTGTGGTTGGCTGTCGCGTGGGTTACGGTGGTGCGGGTGGACTCGCGTGGCTGACGGACGCGTTATCTTATCGAGGCGCGGCCTGTCGTCATCCCCTGGGCCACTGAGCATGCAATGGTGATCAGGGCTGTTATCCACTGACCGCCGAGTTGGGGGGGACTTTCTTTCAGGGGCTCAGCGCCGCACCGCGCCTGCCAACGTCTTTGTGACGCCAGAGACAATACGTCGGCCGCAGGCTCAGCACTATTGTTCGCCTCCTCCAGGACGCAAGGGACCTCGAGTCACGGGCTATGAATCAGGTCACGTCGTCTCCGGAAACAGGCACAGTAGCAGCTCCTATGTTGGTGCTGTATGCGAAGGATCATGGTCTGATTGCGACGGACTGACGGACCTTGCGCGTGTCCGTGCCGTTGATCAACCGTGAGGGAATTGCGGTGTGGAGCCAGCGCCCAACCCAACCGTTTTGCAAGTTCTGGGCCCCCGTCGCTTCACTGCAGTCCCCCGTCGTTATTATACCGGCCAGCATCAGCCCCATTTTTAACCGTCTGCACGATCCGTTTAGCTTTTCGTCTCATCTCGGAGGGCGGCCGCTCTCTGCAACTTGCCTCTGCATGAGCCTCACTCAGCCTGCGCTCCAGCCTCAGCGCCGTTCTGGATGTCTCTGCCTGAAATTTCGCAGCCCGGCCGGTTCGCTGAAGGTTCAATGAAGAGGCCTGCCTTGTCGATGCGTAGATCTGCAAGCCCCCTGGCGATCCATGCCGGTTCTGTTCCACGACAGGAGGCATGGACGCGTCCACGATGCAATACGCAGTGTACCAGTAATGCAGGGTCGAGCCACGGGCAGCCGGCATACGTTCAGCTCACTCTGACACTCCCGCCACAGGAGTCCGGGCAGGCTGTTTGATCATGTCTGTATTAGCTAAGCCAGACGGGTCGTCGGGTCTGCCCCAGCTCCTCCCGCGGACGCCCGGAGCCTTGAAACATCGTCAAATCCAACGTCGTCCTTCCCTGGTAAGCATCATCATCCGTCGTCCGATCCCTCCCCCTGCACATCCCTCACCCGCCGGACCTCCGACCCCTCGACGCTCACGATGCGCACCCCGCCCGCCTCCAGCTCCCCCTTGCAGCCGTCCCAGGCGTCGGGCTCGACGCACCGCGTGCCCTCCTCGACGACGTACGTCCGGAAACCCTCGCGCGCCGCGTCCGCCGCCGTGCACTTGACGCAGTAGTCCCCCGCCAGCCCCACGACGAACACGTCCGTCACGCCCCTCCCGCGCAGCGACTCGGCGAGCCCGCTGTCGACAACGCCGTAGGGGTCACGGAAGGCGCTGTACATCTCGATGTCGCGCACGTGACCCTTCTCGACGGTGGCCGTCAGCCGCCGGACGTCGAGCTCCGGCACGAGGGCCGCGCCGGGCGTCTCCTGGACGCAGTGGACGGGCCAGAGACGGGCGGCGTAGGACTCGGCGGGGTTGGCGGGGTTGGTGATGGTCGTGGTCGACGTGAAGGGCGCGGCGTCGGGGTGGTTCGCCGCGAAAGAGACGTGGTCGGTCGGGTGCCAGTCTTTGGTGGCGATCCTGGCGACGAAGGGGAGGCCGAGGAGCGTGTTGACAATGGGTGCGATGTCGCGGCCGCCGGGGACGGCGAGCGCGCCGTGCTGGGAGGGGAGCGGTCAGTGTCATGCTGGTGCTGATCAAGGCGATCCACGAGCGAGCGGAGAGGCCGGCGGGCAACCTACGGGCGGGCAAAAGTCCTCCTGAAAGTCGACCACGATGAGGGCCGGCTTGAAGTCGTCGGCCATGTTTTGTGATGGCAGGGTGATCGAAAGATGAAAAGTACTTTGAAAAGAGAGCCAAACAGAGGACAGCACAGAGGTGAGATGATTGTTGTTGATCGCTTGAGGTTGGCGATGAGATCCCATTTATCCAGGTGCTTGAGAGTGGGGCTATGCCATGGCATGTCTTTAACGTTTATCAGGCACCAGAAACGTAGATGTCCTAGTCACCCGAGAGATTTGACAGGGACTTTGAAACGTAAATCTTAAGTTACCCTACTTCCATCCTGCCTATTGCAAACCGTCAGCCCTATTCGTTATTCGTTTACTGTCGCGGACGTCATGATGTCTTCCATGTCATGAGCATCATCGACTCGACTCGAGCCATCCATTCCGCCAGTGTTGGATCCAATGATGGGCCGTCTCTACGTCCAGCTGGTGACCGATGGTGACCGATGGCAGACTCGGCACCATCTGGCAGCGTCCCCACTTCCCCTGTCCCAATGGGGCACTGCACTTTCCACTTTCCCCCCTGGAGTCCTTCCTCTAGTCTCCATCACGAGTCCTGCAAACCGCAACAACCCAACTGCCAGATCATCGCCTCTCCTCCCCATCAGCAGCCCCCACTCACAGGCCCAACATGCTTCCCCGCGCTCTCAAGTCCATCATCCTCGTTGCCATCCTGCTACTCATTGCTCTCGGCGTCTACCTCAGCCCCCTCCAGATTCAAGTTCCCTACGACCTCCTACCTTCGGCCGTCATGGGTCCCATCACGCATCTCGTTCTCTTCCAGTTCAAGGAAGACGCATCCTCTACAGCCATCAAGGACGTGCGTACATCCTCATGTCGATCCCTCGCTCGTGCTGACATCACAGGCTACCACGAGGATGCTCCAGCTCAAGGACAACTGTGTCCATCCCACCAGCGGAACCCCCTACATCCTGTCTGCCAAGGGGGGTCGGGACAACTCCCCCGAGGGCCTGCAGGGTGGCATCACCCACGCTTTCGTCGTCGAGTTCTCCAGCGCATCTGATCGGAACTACTACGTCAAGGAGGACCCCGAGCACCAGGCTTTCATCAAGAGCATTGACGGGCTCGTCACCAAGGCCGTCGTCGTCGACTTTGCCGACGGGATTTACTGATAGACCAAGACTGTTCGAGCGATGCAGCGCCATATCACCAAGTCAGCATTCACTACTAGCACAATGTCGAATCATACAGAAACATCTCCGTGCCATTCGTCATCCACTACAGTACCTCTCACATGCACCCCCTACTCGTTCGTTCATTCGCCAGCCAGCTTCTCGTCCCGCCCTTGATGCAGCGTCGTCGTCACCCGGTTCGTCATGTACTTGTCGACATTGGGCAACAGCAGCGCGCAGATGATGGCCACGCCCGAAAAGGCAATGTTCGTGAAGAAGACGGTCCGGTATGCGTCTGCATTGGCCTGCTTGTACGCCGCCGTACCCGCCGCCAGCACCTGATCCGTCAGTCCCGCGACGCCTTCGAACGAGCCCGTCGTGAACCCGGCCAGGAAGTCTGCCACGCTCGACGCCGGCAGCCCAGCGGCAATGGCCGCCGGCGGCACCTGGGCCGGGATCTCCTGCGCCAGCCGGTTCGACAGCACGACGTTGTACACCGAGGCGGCGATGCTGCTGATCAGGAACCGGATGCTGCCCGCGATGCCGCTGGCGCTGCCGAGGTGCGCCTGGTCCGGCGCGCACAGCGTCACGATGGTGATGGCCGCGCCCTCGGTCCAGCCGATGAAGAAGACGCCCAGCGACACGAGCACCGTCGCCCGCACCGGCGTGTCCGGCCCGCAGCTGGCAATGGCGCCGAAGCACGCGCCGCCGAGCACAATGTTGACGACGCACTGCCACTTCAGGTGGCCGAGCCACTTGCCGAGGAACCCGCCCACGATCTGGCCCATGACGATGAACAGCGACACACACGACGCCAGCCACGCCGAATAGAACGGCGAGTCGGCCGGGTCCGTGTACAGCACGGCCACCATGGACGGCCACACGATGGCGAAGGCGTAGTAGACGCTCGCGCCGAGCCCCGTCAGGATGGTCGACGACACCCACGGCCCGTGACGGAAGTACCGCATCGGCACGAGCGGCTCCCGGAGCTTGACGAGCGACTCCCACAGCACAAAGGCCAGCAGCGCCACGAAGCCGACGACGATGGTCCCGATGACGTGCGCCGAGTCCCACGCGTACACGACGCCGCCCCAGTTGAGCCCCATCATGAAGATGAGCAGGCCGCCCGTGTACAGGCCGGTGCCGGCGTAGTCGAAGCTCTTGACGTACTGCCACTTGCTGGCGTCGCCGCCGTGCTTCATGCGGAACGTGGGCGGGTGGTAGAAGAAGAACCAGCACAGGAAGCTGGCGAGGTTGATGCCCGTGTTGAGGTAGTAGAGGCCGCGCCAGCCGACGCGCGGGTGGTGGCGGATGAAGGCCTGGGCGAGGATGGGCGCGATGCCCGAGCCGGGGATGCAGAAGAGGTAGCAAAAGGCGTTGCCGGCGAGGCGGTACTTCATGGGGACGAGCTCACCCATGACGTAGAAGTAGGAGAGCTGCGTGGCGGCGGCGACGCCGATGATGGTCATGCCGCCGATGAGGGTCGGCACGTCCTGGGCGACGGAGCACACGATGCTGCCGATGACGCCGAGGGCCGCGCCGCCGACGAACATGTAGCGGCGGCCGAAGATGTCGGACACGCGCCCGATAATGGTGAGCGTCACGGCGCTGACGAGGGTGTAGACGAGGGCCACCCAGACAATGTTCGGATCCTGAAGACTTCTGTCAGACGAGCCTTTCATGTGCGTGGAAGGTGCAGAGAGGGTGGTGGGAGGCTTACCGGACCGATATCTGCGTTGATGATGCCCAGGATAGGCGCGGCGTAGCCAAAGCCCGCGACGCCGGCCATGAGCCCGAGACCGATGCCCATCATGGACCCGATGAAGAAGCGGCTGCGGAAGTAGCCCGGCGGGAGGGCATCCTCCTCCATCTCGAAGTTGGCGCTGGCCACATCGTCGTGTGGCGACACGCGGTCGACCCGTTCCTCGTGGGCCTTCTCCATGTCAGAGGAGGTTTGTCGGGGAGCCTCCATGCCGGCGAAGACTTTCACGCGCCCAGTCAGCTTCGATTGTATCTCTGGAATATGTTCGGCGTCTTGCGGTTATGAGATTACTCAATGCGAGGGCTGGCCACCAGGAGCGACGATCTTCTGGACGAGTCACGATCATATATAGAGGGGATGATGCCGCCGCGAGGTGTGCATGTTCCAAGCCTTCAGCGACAAAGGCAAAGGATACGCGAGCTGAAGTTCTGCTTGTCTCTGGCGATTGGTCTGGACCAAAGGATGTTGCTGCTTTGGGACGCTGAATCAGTAGCTCCTCGTGGCGTGGGACGGCAGTCCTTTTCCGGGTCCTGGGGTACTAGGTTTCGGGGCCAGCCTGCGGATTGGAGGTTGGGGTGCAGGGAGGCTCAACCCCACGGGAAGGTTGATCATTGCCTGACTTCAAGCTCTTGCTGGGCTCATGTCCCGGGGCCTTTCGAGGAGTTCCTCGACCTGGTGGTGGTGCGCGTACCTGGTAGTTCGGACGGGTTCTGGACCTGCTCACATGGCAGGATATTCGGTCCCAAGCTTCTGGGTTTCGTGCCATGCGGTCGATGGAGATGGTGTCGTGCCAGGTGTGTTAGCTACACTTGGCAAGTTGGCCTCGCGACGCGTTTCCAACCATCGGATACGAACACAAGCCCTCACGTCTCACAGGAGTGATGTGTGTATAGCTATTTCACGCCCTTGCACGTTGCGGCACTCGGAAGCCCACCGTATGTACAATGCTGTCTGCTTCTTGACCATTGCGCGGCAATGGTTCAGGAGCTAGGCAGGCTTGAAAGGCTCGCGAGGTCCAGACCCAGGCGTACCGAGCGCATCGAGTGAGACGCACATCTACAGCGGCAGGAGGGAAATACGGTGTCTCGTCGAAATACAGCTGAACGCCGCTCTCTGGAAAAGGCGTTCCGTCGCCATTGCGCCGCGCTCGAACGACGCGGGGTTCCAAATCTCTGGACCTGTCTCTGATCTGACTCGCCCTGATTACGGAACGTCTTCTTTCGGCTGGGAGGCGTGCATCCCTGCGTGGGCTCCTCGGTCGCAGGGTTGTCAAAGGTCGAGACTTTTTCTTCTTGATATAAGTCTTTCGATCTTCCTGCGCAATAGCCTCTTAGACATCACGGCACATTTCAGCCTGATGTTGTCGTGATTGTCGGCCACAGTCTCGAGCTAGACAAACGTGACAAGATTGACGCCAGAAGCAGCAATGCTCGGCAGTCAGAACTCCAACATTCACCCAGGAGACCAATCGGCACATCCACTCACCCCCATAGGCTTTTTGCCAGAGCCCAGAACCTCTGGCCCCTCGTCCACATCCACTACAGACCCGCCGGCACATATCAACATCTCGCCTCCTGTGCTAGCCCTGCACGCACAGTCTGCTAATTCCCGCACATCATAGTGCCTGCTGCCTGAATCCTTTCCACAGCACCAGGCGAGATGGCAGAGTGGTCTAATGCGATAGACTAGAAATCTATTCACTTCGGTGGCGCAGGTTCAAATCCTGCTCTCGTCGTTCCTTTCTTTTTGATGTTTTGCTGTCGGTGTCCCGTGTTTCTTTGCCCTGGTTGGTGGCTGTGGTGTTTTCTGTTGACAGCCAGAGAGGCGACATAATGCGCTGAAACCCTAAGCGTCATTTAATGGCTTGACCTGTCGTTGCAACGATGCCGTGGTCATAGGGGTTCGACAGCAGCGGCGTGAGCACATGCCCTTTGTTATTGGGGCGGCAATCCTGATCATGGCTTGGAGAAAATCCTAACTATTCCTCCCCCAAAAACAGTGAGGGGGGCCACTAGTGTTCCGGCAATTCGCCCGCTGGCCATTCAGCCGGAAGGGCAATCCCTAAAAAAGACAGAGCACGCTAAGTTCTCCATTACTATGGGTTTGTTCGCCAGTGGCACGCTGTCCCGCCTCAGGCCGGAGCGGCCCCGGAAGCTCGTCCGGCGGCCGTCCGCCTCGAACCTCCGCATTCAACCCCACACCCCGCAGGAAACAGGATCAAGCGTGGAGAAACCTGAGCGGTTCGTATAAGAAGCTCACAGCATGTCACGGCTGATAACATACTTGGAGGACGTGATTCATCCAGTTAAATCCGGCAAGATGAAGCTCGTCTCTTGCCTCGGGGTCTGTCTCGCAGCTCTCCTCGCGAAACCCACTGCTGCAATCTGGAATCCCATCCTTCCGGGATGGAACCCCGACGCGGCCATCTTGCGTGTAAAGGACGACTATTACATCGCGACGTCGACCTTTGAATACTTCCCCGGTATTCCCATCTACCACAGTGAGCTCGACAGCAGCGGCCGTAGATTCGGGACGAAGAGCTGACCGCCACTCCAGGCAAGGATCTTGCGAACTGGACCCTCAAGAGCCATGCCTTCACTCGTCCAGAACAGCTGCAGTTGTACGGCACTCCCACCTCCGCCGGTACGCTCCCATCCCCCCTTTTGCTTGCTACGACAGGTGAACTCTCAAGCTTACTGAGAACAGGTGCCTGGGCCCCCAGCTTGTCCTACTTCAAGGGCAGGTACTGGCTCGCCTCCATGACCCGCTGGACGTACGATCCCACGGCGAAAGTCTGGCCGCGCGTCTACTTCGCCTCCTCCACCGACCTCGTCAACTGGTCTGACCCCGTGTGGGCCGACCCCTGGGGCATCGACCCCGAGCTGTTCCACGACCCGGTCTCCGGCAAGGTGTACCTGAACCTCATGGCCCCGAACAACAACGCGGACCGGCTCTGGGGCATGTGGGGCTGCGAGGTCTCCGTCTCCTCCGGCCGCTGCGTCGGCCCCTACACCAGCCTGTGGAACGGCACGCTGCCCGTCGGGCCGAGCGCGAGGCCCGAGGGTCCGAAGACGATCTACAAGGACGGCTACTACTACCTCATCGCTGCCGAAGGTGAGCCAGGTTGCTGACCCTCCGTTGGACGGACATCTGACTGCAGCCAGGCGGAACGGACGAGCTCCATCGCGTCACAGTCGCGCGAAGCAAGAACCCCCAGGGGCCCTTCGAGGCCGGCCCCAACAACCCGCTGCTGTACAACGGGCAGTGGGGCTTCAAGAACCTGACGGTGCAGTCGACCGGCCACGCCACCCTCGTGGAGGCGGCGGACGGCAAGTGGTTCGCCTCGTTCCTGGCCCGGCGGAACATCAACGGCAGCTCGCCCCTCGGTACGTGCCGCCCTCCCGCAGCGCGGCAGACAGACTATGTTGGATACTGACGCGCGTAGGCCGCGAGGGCTTCCTCGTGGAGGCCGAGTGGGTCGACGGCTGGCCCGTTCTCAACAAAGGCGGCCCCGTCCTGCTCAGCGAGCAGATCGGGTCGGAACCCGAAGGGGCGCGTCCCGTCCCGGCGCCGTGGGTCGACGACTTCTCGGCCCCCGAGCTGGATCGGAGCTGGTATCAGCTGCGCACGCCCTACACGCGGAACTACAAGGTCTTCAACGGCCGCCTGGTGTTCCGGCCCAATGTCTTCGGCCTGAGCGACCGCGACGTCCCGGCCGCTGTTCTGCGGAAGCAGAAGTCGCTGAACATGACGTTCTCTGCTGAGGTGCTGGGCTTCAAGGGCTCGCTCGGTCCGCGGAACAGGATTGGCATTTCGTCGTATCTCTCCGAATTCCAGCATCAAGACATTGGCGTGAGGGGCTGTGTCAATGCGACGGGCATGTGTCTTTACGCCGAGCTGAGGAAGAACCTGACGACCGAGGTATGTCGACCGTCATCGAAGTACTGCGGCGCCGCTGACGTTGTCATAGTATTGGCAGACACCGCTGAACGATTCCAGCGCCGGGCTGTCCTCGGGCCTCACGCTGCATATTCGTGCAACCCCGTTAAAATATGAGCTTGGGTACAGCCTCAAGGGCCAGAAAGCGCCCACGTATGTCAAGGAGATTGAGTCCAAGTGGCAAGCGTTCGCACCCGCGGGATGGTTTGTGTTCAGTGGAAACTCGTTTGGGCTGTTTGCGACGGGTGAGGGCCAGCCGTGGCCTTTTGACGGGCCGGACGTCGGATTCAGCAAGGTTACGGAGACGTATTTTGAAGAGGACATTCCTGACTATGACAGATGGTAGGCAGCACATAGTTGGGGTTGAGTCTTATAAAGGGCTGATTTAGTTACATCAAGTCATAATCTTTGGCATCCATGACGCGTGCCTGGTCTTTGGAACGAATTATCGACAAGGACAATATTCCTGCGGACTACAGGCCGTCCGTCCTTTGCTCTTCTTTATTCGGCTGGTAACTGCGTTGTCGTAGCGTATTTGCCTCAGAGTTCCCCAAGCGGGCAAGGGGCTTGTTAAAATATAAATAAAATTCATTGGAGCTGGAGTCAGTAGCAGATTATCCCCAAGGGATAGAAGCAGATGAATCGGCAAGTGAAGGAAAATGGGAGAGATGCCGGCTGTTCGACGGCTTGGATGCAACATGGTCGATGATGGATGTATGCTGGGAAAGATGACTTCCGGAAAAAAAAAAAAAAAAAAAAGAGAGTATTGGGAGTTGCAAACTAACCAGCATTCGTATTGATGACCTCGTAACCAGAGGTCATGGCTTGCCTGGCTGTGGTGTGCAATGCTCGGTGTGCGCCACGGTGTACCGGCTCATCAGCTGCTCGGTGTGCGCCATCTCGGTGTGGAAAAACCTGGGGTAAAACCCCCGTCGAGATCCTCAACACATTTCACACCGACAACCCCTGGCAGATCATCTCATCAGCCCACCTCGCCATTACCCACTCATCGTCACCTAACCGCATACCCTACCACAGTCAATAGAGGACCACACAGGCACCCTGCAGCATCACAACCCAGGTGTGTCGCACAACATAAGGGTGCATCGCCATCGACAGCCCTCACATTTCGCGAGCCGCCTGCCGCCAGCCCAAGCAGACATCAACGCGGGCAGCGCCACGGTAACCCCCCCCGAGACAGCACCGCCGCCATGTCCACGGCCGAAGAGCTCGACGTGCTCATCCTGGGCGCCGGCCTCACGGGGCTCAACGCGGCGTACCGCGTGCGCTCGGAGCTGCCGAACGCGACCATGGCCGTGCTCGAGGGCCGCGACGTGCTGGGCGGCACCTGGTCCTTCTGGAGGTACCCCGGGTTCCGGTGCGACGCGGCCATGACCAACTTTGGCTTCGCCTGGCACCCGTGGTCGCACGACCGCAAGATCATCGAGGGCGAGCGCATCATCGAGTACGTCGAGGACGCCGTGCGCACCCAGGGCCTCGACAAGCACATCCGCTTCGGCCACCGCATCCTCGCGGCCGACTGGGACTCGGAGACGGCGCGGTGGACGGTCGAGGTGGAGCACGCCGGCCGGCGGAAGCTCTTCCGCGCGTCCTTCATGCTGGTCTGCACCGGCTACTACTCGTACGACCGCGCCCTCACCGCCGCCATCCCGGGCCTCGACGACTTCCGGGGCCGGGTCGCCCACCCGCAGTGGTGGCCCCAGGACCTCGACTACGCCGGCAAGCGGGTCGTCATCATCGGGTCCGGCGCCACCACCTGGACGCTCTTCCCGACCATGGCCCGGACGGCCGCCTCGGTCACCGTGCTCCAGCGCAGCCCGTCGTACGTCTTCGCCATCCCCAGCGCGAGCCCCCTCGACAGGTTCCTCCGCGTCTTCCTGCCGCTCTGGCTCGCCCACCGCATCGCCGCCGCCAAGGACCTCCTCATCGAGGTCCTCTTCGTCGGCTTCCTGCTCGCCTTCCCGGGGCCCTCGCGCAGCTTCCTCGCCAAGGAGGCCAAGCGTCAGCTGCCGGCCGGCTACCCGGTCGACGTGCACTTCAACCCGACGTACAACCCGTGGGAGCAGCGCCTCTGCATCACCCCCGACGGCGAGGTCTTCCGCGCGCTGCACGGGCCCAACGCCGAGGTCGTCACCGACCACGTCGACGCCGTCGTCCCGGACGGCATCCGCACCCGCGCCGGCCGCCACCTGCCCGCCGACGTCATCGTCACCGCCACGGGCCTGCACGTCGAGCTCCTCGGCGGCATGGCGCTGCGCGTCGACGGCGCCGACGTCGCCCTCGGCGACTGCTACACCTGGCGCGGGTGCATGCTCGAGGGCGTGCCCAACGCCGCCGCCATCATGGGCTACGTCGCCGGCACCTGGACGCCCGGCGCCGACGCCGTCACCAGCATCGCGCTGCGCGTGTACAAGCGCATGCGCGCCGCCGGCGCCCGCCGCGCCGTGCCCGTCGTGGACCCCGCCGAGCGGAAGGGCGCGCCGCGCCTGCCCGTGTTGAACATGAAGAGCACCTACTTTGCCGAGGCGAAGGGCCGGCTGCCCATCTCGATGGAGAGGGGGCCGTGGTACGGGCGGAAGAACATCGTGAGGGACAAGACGGCGCTGTGGTTCGGGAACGTGACGGAGGGGATGCAGTATGATGGGGGGAAGGTCAAGGATGTCTGATGCTCGTTCGGCCGCGCTGCCTTTCTTCTTGTTTAATGTCTATTTGCTGTGGCCTGTGATGATCCTGGTCTGGTGGGGATCTTGCCTCAGAGCACCGCATGGATACATCCCACAAAGTACTCACTCACCAGCCATGCTGCTTTCACCACCCACTGCACTCTTCTGAACGTCGCTCAAGACCCTCATGCAACCCGGGACAGCAGAGCAGTCCCCTGGAATCTGCCGCGAACACACGGGCCCTCGTGGCCTTGCGCATGTCCATCCAGCTATCCCCTCCTCGTCCACGCCGCCTAATCAATGCAGATCCGCCTTCATGGCTCCGACACGTTCGCTCGCGCGAAAGTCGCTAGCCACGTCGTGCGACTGCACCGCTCGCAGCGACACGTTCAAACTGGGCCAGTCGCGCTGCCCAGGCCGAGACACAGGAATGTGGGAGCGCATGCTTTTGGTTGCGGGTGGGCGGTCTCACTCTCACTCGCAACCGAAAACACGCAGGAGACACAGCATGACAGCGTCCCGCTTCCTCGTCACCCTGATCAATTTTCCCACACGGGGATGAAGCCCGTTGCGTCGAACACCCGGATGCGGTTTAGCACCAGCCTCGGCGCCACATGAGCTTCCTGCTGTGGGCTGAACAGGCCGCGGGCTGGGCAGGGGTCGAGCTGAGAATATTGCCAGGGACAACAGTCTTGGCGATGCGGCTTAATGCAGGGGTCACCACAGGGGACTTTTAACGTCAGGCCACTTTCACACTCATAGCGGAGAACATGATCAAAGAACAAGCACATCACAGCAGCGGTGGAATAATGATAGCGATGAATGTTCATATCGCATTACTACATACACCTCGTGGCAGGCTGATACTGCCCTTCCTTCGTGGCACGCTGGGATATCATTAAATATGTGCGAGCCAGATGGCTCACACCACCTTCGTACAACTGCTTCGACAGAAACGTTCCCGCTTAGACCTTGGTCTCGACGACCTCCGACTCGTTGCGCTGGGCATTGGGCTGGGTCGTGCCGATGAACTCGGTCTTCTGGAGCATGTTGAGCTTGTCCTCCTGGCTATCCAGGTGGCGGAAGCAGAACCAGAAGGCGATACCACCAATGAAGGAGATACCGGACACGGCGGCGTAGTTCCAGACGAGGTAGGGGTCGCCGGAGATGGGGGTGAAGGCCTGGCCGAGAGCGGCAGAGATGGCCGACATGAAGAGGTTGACCGACATGACCAGCGACTTCATGTTCTCGGGCGCCTTGGCGAAGGCGTACTCGTACGAGGAGACGTTGGTGAAGATCTCGGCAATACCGACGAGCACGTAGGGAAGAGACTGGGCCCAGACGTTGATCGGGGCCTTCTCGCCCTCCTCAGCGCAGGTGTTGGCCTGCCAGCCGCAAGGAGACATCTCGTAGATGTAGTACTGCATGACGCAAGCGGCAACCATGGAGGCGGTGGCGAACTGGAAACCGACAGCCATACGCTTCAGCGGGGTGAAGGCGATGCCCATCTTGCGGAGACCGGGGTAGACGAGCTTGTCCATGATGGGAACCATGATGATGATCGACAGAGGGTTGAGGTTCTGGATGACGTCGTTGGGGGCGCCGTGAAGCATCATGGTACCGGCCTGGGTGGTGAGGTTGCCGGTCATCTGGTTGTAGGCGAGGAAGAAGATGGGCAGGAAGAGGAAGACCTTGCAGGCCATCAGACCACGCTTGACTTCGTCGACCCAGGCGTCATCGTAGGTCATCCAGCCGGGGCGCTCAGCAACGGGCACGTTGGAGGGCTTGGCCGACTCCCAGTTGAGGCTGAAGAAACCGGTAGAGCGCTTCTTGGCGAAGCTGAAGAGCTGGAAGAACTTCTGGAGAACGGAACCGGTGGGGGGCGTCAGGTGGTAGTGCTTCTTGTTGAGGGCGAGGACCAGAGGGCAGAGGAGGAAGAGAATGGTGGGCAGGAGGAAAGCCAGCCAGAAGCTATGGTACTTCTCGACGAAGACCATGCAGATCTGACCAACAGTGGCGCCAATGTTGATCGCAAAGTAGAACCACAGGAAGACACGCGAGTTGGTGATCGAGGGGTCAATCAGGACGCGCTCGCCGTTCTGGACCTCGACGCGCATGCGGGTGTCGCGGTTCTGCTCAGCCAGCAGGGGAGAGATGTTGGCCTTGAAGAGACCGGTACCGGTGCACAGCAGCAGGAGACCGATGATGAAGGCACCGAAGCCGCCGTTGTTGTTGGCGGTCAGGACACCGGGGGCGGCGGCGGCGACGAGGACAACGTGGGCAACGGTGGAGACAACGATGGCGATGTGAATCGTCTTGTAACGACCAAACTTGGCGTCGGCCAACCAGGCACTGTATCGTCGTTAGTATCCGTCGTTCCGCGCGCGAATGACATGGCAACGTACCCAAAGAGAGGCATCAGGTAGGCGAAGAACTGGTTGAACAAGCTGATGCCCTGGGCGGCCTTGGTGCCCATGCCGAGAGCACCGGGGATGATCTCGCCATTGGGGTCCGCAGGGGCACCAGTGGTGGAGCCGGGCGGGAGAGGGCGGTTCACGAAGTTGGTGTAGAGCACGGCGGATCCGTAGTAGGAGAATCGCTCGCAAAGCTCAGCGAAGGCGATGGTGTACATGGACCACTGGATACCACCAGACACACGGCGAAGGGTGTGGAGGTCCTCCTCGCTGGGGTCGTCCTCGTACTTGCCGAGGGGCTCGTCATCGTAGGTGTGGGAGACGGCACGGGTGATGTCGATGGAGCCCTTGGCGTTGTGAAGCTCCTGCTCGGTGCCTTGGACGGTGGCCTGGGGCACGTGGGCCTTGGCGATGGCCTCGTTGTCGAGGGCCGCGGTTTGAGACATGATGACCGGCGGCTGGTGTGACCTTGCCAGGTAGATGAACTGTCCTTCGGTCGGAGGTTGGAAGGTTGACAAGTTGCACGAGTCGATGGCTGTGAGGGGGAGGGGGGAGGGACGCCTTTAATAGAGGACAAGCATGGGGAAGCAGCCCGAGGGGGAGGAGGCGACTCAACGTTGTACGGAGACCAAAATGGACCCTAATCACACGCAAGGCGAGCCGCATGGTATCGCTCGCTCCCAAGCTTGCCCAGATGGGCAGGTCGCAACAGCCGCACGCGACTCTGGGGATGAAGAGTGGTCCCGGAATCACAGGAACCCCGTCTGTGCCTCCAGGTGGGCGTCTCCATCCTGGCCGGTGCGCTGGGACTGACAGGCCGTGGCCAAATCGCCACGACCACGCCGTCTCCGAAGGGTCGAGCCAGGAAATGATGAGCGCGGGCTGCCTCGTTGTGAATGGGCAGCAGGCAAGATGTCGCCATGTGCCTGTTCCACCTTCCGAAACACTGGCTGCTAGCGAGACCCAACACGAGCGATATCACTCGGGTGGATCATGATCTGGAAAGGCTATCCCTCGCCTCTGGCCGTCTCCAGACCATCCCAGGAGGAGATGCCTGTTTAGGAAGGTCGAGTGGCATGCGACTGGCGACCGGGCCACCCACCACCAGCTTGTACCATGACGGCCGCGGAGGCTACTGTCCTGTCCTGGCTTGCAAGCGCTAGCCCCGGCAGCCGGTGGTGGGTGGGAGGCGCGAGCTGCGAGGGCGTGCCGGCCGAAGCGCAAGGGTGTGGAGGGGACATCTGATCGACCTTGGCACGGCGGGCGTCCCAGCGCGAGTCCGCCGATGGTGGTGCTCAGATAAGGAAGGCGAATTTCAAGCCAATGGGACCTCCCATGCCAGACGCACTGGCACGGCAAAGCGGCAAGGTCGCAGCCGCAAACAGGTGTGGCCACCGAGACCAGAGTGCGCCAGCTGCGGAAGAAGCACAAAGACCTTCGAGAAGCGTCGCCCCCGAGAGCTAATCCAGCGGGCTTCCCGAAGCGTCGCATCTCACAGGCCCGATGCTAAATCGAGAGCCACCATCGCCATTCTGCGCCGACAGGGTCTGTGGCGGCCTCTTGTGTAAGCCCCAATGCACCAGTCAGGTACTCGGCGGTACGAAACCTGACAGCAGAGAATCGGTGGCCCACAGGAGGCGTCTGCCCCAGCGGATCGCAACACCTCAACAGCAATATGAATGACTACTAGCAGTCTGGGCAGCCATGGGGAACATACGACCAAGACTGGTGAGCTGGAGAAAGACGACGGTGAGAGATTTGTGGTCGTCCGGTGAGGGAAGCTGGAAGCACCTGTCGCCTCGCTCCATTGCCGCACAGTGACCGGGGTTTGCTCGTCGCGCAACCCTGGGTCGTTCATGGACCCGCTGCTCCTTGGCATATAGACACTCGGCCGACTGAGGAAATTTCTGTTAAGTAATCCTCGGCTTTGACGTGTAGGTTAGCGCGCAAAGACAGAGGATCGTCTCGTATCTAGGCTCGCGACGCAGGAGTAACACCGAAATTGGGAGCCAAAAAGAGAGGCTAAAGCTTAGTGTGCTGCCCGTTGGCAAAACTTTGACACATGTTCGTCCAGATGCAGCTGCAAAGCCGGTGGCGGGCGCTCGCCATCAAAGTGGCCGGCCGAGTCCGACAGGCGAGCTGGCGAGTTGCCATTGCGTGCACCACATGTTCGGCAGGCAAGCCACAGCATGGTCGCGTGATGATGTCGAGATACAGCTGCACGTCAAGGAGAAGAGATTTCTGCGATGTGAGGGTGGTCTGACTCGGGGGGAGGAGGGAGGGGGGGAACACAGTTCATTGGTGTGTTGTCGGTGTCCAATAGGGCGGCGAATCGCACACCTGTAGCGATGCAAGTGCCAGATTGCACTGTAATGACCCCTTTCCAACCCCCCTTGCTGCCCTCGCCAAGTCAAGTTCAACGACCGAGGTGCATCGTCTCATGATAAAATGGGGGGAAGAGGGGATATGGTGTGTCAGAAGGCTGTCGCAGCAGGATAAGAAAGCAGGCGCTTCCATTGGTTTGTCGCCGCGCAGGATTCGTGGTGGCGTCCGGGGAGGGGAATTGCGACGGCGTGTGTGGTGGGTGAGATGTGGTCCTGCGGACTCGTTGCGGTCGTATGAGCAGGTTTGCTGGTACGTAAACGGCCACGCCGCTGGAAGACATGCCCCCTGCGAACCCAGGGTTGGTGATGGTTACATTGGTAGCAGCGCGCGCCGTCTCCGTCGGTTGGGGCAAGTCCCAACGCAGACAGGCTGGGGTGCATGGGGCTAGATCCTAGTGTCGCCCGTTCGCTGATAAGACGCGGGTTCTGGAATGTCATGGAGATGCCGTCTCGGCCGTCCTTCGTTGATATCATCAGTTCCCGCAAAGGTGTGCTCTCAGGCGATTCCGGCTGGTCCAGCGCAACGACGACGAAGGGTGGGCGGAATTTCCATGACCTGACGTTGAAAAGCTGGGCCAAACAAGCAGTGCCGAGAGCCGACGGGGTGGCTTGGCTCGGCGATGCTAGAGTGCTTGGTTTTGCTGTGCTGGGGGTGCCGAGGCCTCAGAATCTGCACGGGTTGCCGAGTCAAGAGCCTGGGCGCCCGCAGCTGAGAGGGAGGGCGGGAAGGCCAAGCCTAACTAAACGTTGTGCAAGGCGCTCGGAGAAAAGAGAGCGCCCGCCACCAGGGGAGACCTGGGCTGTAACGTTGACGCAAGGGCGCCCTCCATTTTTGCGCAGCTTGCCCAGTCGTCGACAAGCTTTTCCGCCTCATGGCGTCACGGCAGGACAAGACGTCCCAAGGACGATCGGGCTCGTCCCGTCTTGGGAGGAATGGGCGTCGTGCAGGCCGTCAGGCCGTCATTGTGCGGTCTCGTTATCACGACCATGCAGGGTCTACCTGTACGCTGGGGGACGGGTCGGAGGGTGCACCAAGTGGATGGCTGGTGGCGAGGGGTTCTTGCGCTCGCTCTGGACGCCTGGAGTTCCCGGGAGCGGGCATTTGGGGGAGCCTGTGGAGGTGGAGGTCCGCGGCGCGTGGCAGGAATGCACCAAAGATTACAGTTGGTAATCGCGCCTTGGTGGTTGGGCCAGGCCCGATCGATGGTGTTAGAAAATGGAGATGGCGGATCTGCGACGGATTGCGGTCATGGTGTCGTGGAGATGTGATGTGGTTGTGGGTGGTTTCGCGACCATGACGGGATTAGGGCGCGATGCTCTCTCCCCTCTCCAATACACGTATTGATGAGCCTAAGCGAGGACAACGGTCGCCTGATCCCTTCCGCGGTTTTGTGTTTTTGCAGATCAGTTGCCAATGGCATTGCTCCTTCCTCGTGTCTGCTTCTCCCCCGTCTCCCCTTCCGGACGAACAAGAGAACTCTCGCGGTCAGCAGGATATTAGGTTGGTGAGACAGGCGCTACCCGGCCCCTGCCTGCTCCTTTTTGCCTGGATCGAGTTTCCGTGACCAAGTGGCGCCATCCTTCACGGGTGGCCCCTGTCGAGAGAGCCTGTGCCCCTCCAGTGCATCCCCTGTTGCTCCTGCCAGATACTGCCAAGACAGCTTGCCCTTTCCTCCAGTTCCACCCTTCCCCCCTGGTCCGTGGTGGGCCGCTGCTGCCCATGTTGCTCTGAGTAGAGCCTGTGAAGGACCCATAAACCCGATGTTGACCGAAGCGCGGGGGTCGTTCCGGCTGTCTGACTGTACAGCCAATAACCGACTCGCCTTCCACCCATTCGCCGCCCAGATCGGCTCCGTGTGCCCCCGCTCCCGTCACCATTTGCCATCATGGCCGCCAATGACCGACTGAGTAACCGAGCACCACCATATCACCACGCAGCTCGACTCGTCCTCCATTGCTTGCCCAACGCCGCCTCAAATCATCGAGACATACCCGATACAGACCCCAGACACTGACCGACCGGCCGACCGTCAATCACCGATTCTGGCCGCCCCGCCCGTGCCACCCGCCGTTTCCCGCCGCCCGCACCAACCGTCCAACCAACCACCTCGCCCTCTTTCGTCTTTCGAGCTTCCTCTTCCATCGTAGCCTCATCCTCCGGGAGCCGGGTCCCGTCTCCTGACCGCACGTCCATCCGTCCCTCACCCGACGCGCTCCTTGGCTCGACACACGGGAAACTTGCTCGCCTTTCGGTCCCGTCCAGTTCGAGCCGTCTCGGAACGCCAATCCCCCGCCCTTCACCCGCACAACCGCTCGCATGGCTGAACAGAGCACGCCCCGCAAGGTGGCCGTCCTTGACGATTACCAGGGCCTGTCGGTGCCTCACTTCGATGCTCTCGACAAGGCTGTCTTTGATGTGACCGTCTTCAGGGACACTCTGCTGCCCTGGAACCACCCGGACACGCCTCAGCATGTCAAGGAGGCCCTCGTCCACAGGCTGGAACCTTTCCACGTCATTTGTAACCACACCCCTGAGACTGCCACACAAGCCCACATGCCTGTTCTCTCCCGTCGTGACCTCGGTTCTCAGGAAGCAGCAGGACGCTTGTGACTAACACTTTTGGTGAAGGTACCATGAGGGAGCGCACGCCCTTCCCGAAGGACCTCATCGCTCGCTTGCCCAACCTGAAGCTGCTCCTGACCACAGGTCTTCGCAACAGCTCGCTCGACCTCCCCTTTTTCAAGGAGCAGGCCATCCCTGTTGCTGGCACGGCCGACAAGTCAACCGGCACTCAGGTCGGCACCAACAGCACCACCGAGCACTGCGTCACCCTCGTGCTTTCCCTCGTCCGTGGTATCGCTCGCGATGATGCTGCCGTCAAGGCTGGTCTCTGGCAGACCGGG